>JAAALK010000289.1:50033046-50773987 GCA_019279435.1 Zizania palustris
AAAGCCAGCTAAATCAAGAGAAGATGATGCTGAATAGTAGAGACCAAGATCAGGCGCATAAGTGAGATACCTGAAGATGCGCTTGACAGCCTGCCGATGAGACGCGCGTGGTGAAGACTGGAAGCGCGCGCACAGTCCCACGGCGAACTGTATGTCTGGCCTTGTCGCCGTCAAGTACAGCAGCGAACCGATCATCCCTCGAAACTCTCTCTCGTTGACCTTGACGCCGCTCTCGTCCTTGTCCAGGCCCCCAGATGTACCCATTGGGGTCATCTGCGGCTTCAGCTCTCCACCAAAGTCAAATTTTTTCAGCATGTCACGAGTGTACTTACCTTGGTGGATGAAGGTGCCGTCCTTGGTCTGCTTGATCTGGAGCCCTAGAAAGTACTTGAGCTCACCCATGAGGCTCATCTCGAACTCGCTGTGCATCTGCTCAGAAAACTTGGACACAAGATCATTAGTAGTACCGCCAAAGATAATATCGTCCACGTATATCTGAGCGACTAAAAAATCTGAAGCATCTCTGAGCAAGAAGAGAGTTTTATCCACAGAACCCATCACAAAGCCCTTCCCCAACAAAAACTGCTTTAACCGGTCATACCAAGCCCTGGGGGCTTGCTTTAACCCGTATAAAGCTTTCTGCAATTTAAAAACATGTCGAGGAAACTTGGGGTTTTCGAAACCGGGGGGCTGCCTAACATAAACCTCCTCCTCTATGTACCCGTTCAGAAAAGCACTCTTGACGTCCATTTGAAAAAGCTTAAAACCCTTCGAAGCGGCAAAAGCTAAAAGAATGCGAATGGACTCAAGACGGGCAACAGGAGCGAAGGTTTCTTCAAAATCAATACCTTCCTTCTGGCAAAAACCCTGGGCAACTAGTCGAGCTTTGTTGCGCACCACAACCCCATCTTCACCTTGCTTGTTCTTGAACACCCACTTGGTGCCTATGGGGTTGCATCCTGGTGGCAGCTCTACTAGTGTCCAAACCCGATTGCGGACAAAATTCTCAAGCTCTTCTTGCATGGCATTGATCCAGTTCGAGTCAGAAAGAGCATGAGAAATGTCTCTAGGCTCAAAAGATGCAACAAAAGCAGATTCAGCAAACACAGCAAGAGAGTCAACAGAAGAACGCAAAGTTCTTGTAGACACATCACCGATGATGAGCTCTGAGGGGTGATCACGCTGAACTGCTCGGGATCCCTGGTGATCCGAAGTCACCTCACCGGAGTCAGCAGCTGGCACCTCTGGACTCGACTGAGGGGGCTCGATCGAAGTGGAAGAAGTTATCAGAGGTCCGCCCTCATCCTCAGTCGAAGTCTCAGAAGGTGTGGGCTCTGCAGGAGGTGCAGAAGGCCCACCCTCATCAGCAGCTGGAGTATCCTCATCTTCCTCGAAGATGGACTCTCCGAGCTCACCATCACCAGAAAGCTCAAAAGAAGGAGTTAAAGAAGGCAAGGACTCATCAAAAGTAACCTCGCAAGTCTCGACAAGCTGCTGGGAGTCGAGGTTCCAAACACGGAAGCCTCGAGAATGCAAAGCATAACCAAGAAAAACTCCATCCCAGCAACGAGACTCAAATTTGTCCAAATGCCCTCCCTTCTTGAGCACAAAGCACTTGCAGCCAAACGCTCGCAAGTGGCTCACCTTGGGCTGTCTACCAAACCGCAACTCATATGAGGTCTTACCTAGGTAAGCTCTAAGAAAAATGCGGTTGGCCAGATAGCAAGCCGTGTTCATGGCTTCAGCCCAAAAGCGCCTAGGAGTCCTGTGCTCATCGAGCATCGTCCTGGCCATCTCGACTAGCGTGCGGTTCTTTCGTTCCACAACGCCATTCTGTGGGGGAGTGTAAGGAGCAGAAAACTGATGGTCAAGACCCTGATCACTACAGAAGCTGACGAACTGAGAGTTCTTGAACTCAGAGCCATTGTCGGAGCGAATTGCTCGCATCCGACCATTGTTCTCATTCTTCAGCTTCAAAATCAGGTCATGAACAAAATGAAAAGTTTCATCCTTAGACTCCAAAAAGAAAACCCACGAGAATCGAGAAAAATCATCAACAATCACAAGTGCGTACCACTTCCCACCGACTGAGCGTACCCGAGCTAGACCGACAGTGTCCATGTGTAACAGCTCGCCCGGATACGAAGTCATCACCTGAGTCACAGGTGAGTGAGAAGCGGCAACCATTTTCCCGTGACGACAGGGATGGCAAACTAGATCCTTCTCCATCTTAAGCTTGGGCAATCCTCGGATGAGGTCCATAGAGCTCAACCTGACTAGCAGGTCAAAACTCAAATGACCTAACCTCCTATGCCACTTCCAGAGCTCAGAGGAGGATCCAGCAATCAAACAGCGAGAAGGGCCAAAAGAACTAGAGAAGTCAATCCGAAAAACTTTACCGAAAGGTAAGATCTGGCAAATCAAAGACCCTCTAGAATCAAACACAGAAGAATTGCCCTTCTTAAAACGCACCTCCAAACCATCCTCAAGAAGTTGCGAAACAGAAATCAAATTAAAGTTCAAGTTTCCAACCAAAGCAACGTTCTTCAATGAAAATGGTCTGAAATGCGAATTGAGCCAATGCCACTTACTTTCCCTTGACCACTGTTCCCGAAGGTGATGTACTCTTTGGAGCTCGGGGGAGTGAGACTGGAGAACCATCTGCGATGTCCCGTCATGTGGCGAGAACACCCTGAGTCCATGATCCAAACGTCCTCCAGTCCCCGATCCTGCACAATCAGTGGCTGTAAGTGGGAGCAAATGGTCCGGCACCGGGTTTAGCAAAAGAGCTAAACCAGTGTCGAGCCATCTGCTCAAAAGACGGAAAGCAGAAATCATCAGAAAAGTTTGGACCAAAACGCGGCTCAAAGCGCGGTCCTCGGTTCTACCTAAAGCCTTGGCTACGAGGTCCAGGTCCGTAGCCAAAACGGCCTGGAGCTCTACCGGAACGAGCACCACCATCTGGAGCACGGGCATGAAAGCCGTCTCCTCTACCACCACCTACACGACGCGGCCTGGCCTCCAGCCTCTCCCCGCGTCGAGGAACACGCAGTCTACCACCCTGCTGGTAGAACTGCTCCTGACCACCACGAGCACACTCTGCTTTCTCAACCCGCTTCCTCCTGAAGCAAAACTCCGCAAGATGCCCGTCTCTCTGACAGTACTCACAATGATAGGTGGGCTTCTTGGAATGTGGTTGAGGCTTGGGGTTCTTGGGCTTAGTGGTGTTTGGTGTCGGCTTCTTGGGTTGAGAGGGTCCAGGAAGAGAGTCAAGAGAAGTGTGGAGGAGTTTGGGCTTTGGAACCCAGATGGGTTTCTTGGGTGGAGCTTTGGGTGGTTCATGAATCACTCCATCCTTGGGCTGACAAGCCTGGGAAGACTCAGTGGAATGGGTCTTGGGATATCTCTGCTCAGGAGTCATTTTACTCCACTCCACTGCCCGGCTAATGGCACTCTCAAAGTCAGCCTTGGTATAGGTGTAACCTACCCCAAACCCATCCTGCCTCTTGAACTGCTGGATCATCATGCCGAGCTGAGGCTCTCTGGCACTGATCCAACTCAGGATAGAACGGAGGTAAAAGTTCTCATTCTGAGAATCAGCTAGCTCCTCTCTCAAGGATGCTAGTACCTCCACCTGAGACAAGCAGGTCTCACACTCACTATCTACCTGGACAGACTTCTCGGCTTTTAGCTTAATCAACTCAAGTCTAAGAGACAGACAGTTCTCACAAACAGTGGGTGGAACTGACAATGTCTCAAGCTCTAGCCTAGTCTGCGCCAGCTCAGCTCTCATTCTCTCCAAAACACCCAGATGCTCATCGCCCTTGGCTTTCAGCTCAGCTAAACTAGCTAGATGGGATGGGCAATCAACACAGGGTGCGACGACAGTGGCATGAGCATCTTTTAGCTCCTACTGAGCGCTCTCAAGCTCAGTGGCCAAAGCGTCCCTCTCATCAACCCTTTCTGTGTACCTGGACTTTAGAGTCGACAGGTCACACAGAAGCACCTCACACTTTGGGCACTCACTGCTATCACCCAAGCAAGGGGAAGAAGATAGACTCTCAATTCTGCCGTTGGCCACGGCAAGCTCACTCTCTAACTCATCTATCCTCTTCTTAGCCCCTCTAAGCAGTTTTTCCCGATACTTTAACTCCTGACGATTGCTTTCAAGTAAATCAACGATTTCGCGTTCATAAGATGATACCTTTTCATTGTCGTCGTCGTCGGAGTCATCGGAGGAGCTCTTCTCTTTCTTATCCCCAAGAGCCATTGAGCAGAAACTCTTGCGGGATCTTCGGCGCTGATGTGAGCGGCTCTTCGGTCTGTCACCGAAGGCCATGAAGCAAAGGCCCGCTGGATCGTCCTTGTCCTTCCCCTTCCTGATGATGATCTCCTCATCGCTCGAGCTCGATGAAGAGGAAGAAGATGTGGACCGCTTGGAGTAGCTCTTCTCCATCTCAGCGAAGAAGGCCTTGTCTCGCTTTTTGTTCTCTCGCCGGTAGTCCTTCAGGGCCTTTCTGAAGAATCTGGTCTTTGGCTTGCCCTTGTTGAAGGAGGAGCTGTCGTGCTTGCCGGAGTCGTGGAAGCCACCACCGGTGCCCTTCTTGTGGCCATTGCGCTTGGGGCAGTCGGCGATGAAATGTCCTGGATCACCACACTCAAAGCATCCGGTCTTTGTGCCGTGTCTTTTGAACATCCTCTTATCATAGACACGACGCACCCGGTTGTTAAAAAGACACAAATCATCATCTCCCAACGACTCAAGCTGATCCTCAGTGATAGACATCAAAGAGAACCCAACACAACTCACAGAAGAGGGATCAACAGAAGGTGTAGCAAGGGCCAGAGACTTTGATCCAGAGCCAGTGAGATTTGATCTCAACTGGGTATCAACCTCGGTGGCCTTCAGCTTGCTAAACAAATCAGAAATGGTCAAGGTATCATAAGAAGTGCTCTCAATGATAGAGGATACCTTGATCTCCCAGATCTTTGGGTCCAAGGTATGAAGAACCTTGAGCGCCTGTTCATGATCTGAGACCAACTGAACACCCTCAGCCTTGTTGTCCCGAAGCTTGTTTATGATCGACTGAAAACGACCAAACAATGCTTCAACAGATTCACCCGGCTTTTGTGTGAAGTTCTCGTACTCACGCCGGTAGGTCTGATAGAGCCGAGCCTTGACCTGAGCTGTCCCCTCATGGTGTGCCTGGAGGGTAGCCCAGATCTCTCTCGCAGTGGAGAGATGGCTCACACGCTCAAACTCAGTGGGACCCAAACCAGAAAACAAGATGTTCACCGCTTTGCTATTGTTCACATGCTGGGCGATGATACCAGGAGAATCACGCTCAGCAACTGGCAATATGACAAACGTAGCGTGAACGCAAATGTCCCAGATGTCCGAGCTTTGGCTCATGAGATAGGCTCGCATGCGAGTCTTCCAATAATTATAGCCATAAGCTTCCAAGGACGGGACCTTGCCAGGAGAAGTCATGATCACTACTGGGGTTTAGAACCGGTTAAGGTATGGAAAAACCCTAACCAGGCTCTGATACCACTTGTAGGACTGAAAGTAGCGACCAGAGGGGGGGTGAATGGGCGCCTAAAAAAATTCTTTCGAATCAATGGCCTGTTCCCAATACCCAACGCACCTCGACAGACTTAGCAGGGAAAAGTAAACAGATCAACAAGACCTAAAAAGATCTAGCCTAAAAACAACCAGTGTCCTAATCGAAAAGACACCCACACAGTGCTAACAGGCAGATTAAATAAAGCATTCAAATCATGACAGATCAAACTTCACAGAAATAAATCATCACAGCAATTTATCTGAGTTTGAGAGGTTACTGTTCAAAGTTGTCTCCTGTTAGGTACTTGATGAAGCCTGTGCAGAGCGAAGCCAGAAATAGTAGCTACCGAAGCCAAGAAAGTCGGAGCCTGGAAAGTGTTCACAGCCCTTTGTTTGAAGATCACATGTGTTGTATCAGTTCACAATCACCCAGATTTTGATGCTCTTCAGCCAAGGTCATCTACACGCCCAAAACAGTAGCCACCAGATGCAGAAAAAATAAAACTGAAGAGCATTGCAGCCTTCTTGGATCACAAGTAAGAAAATAAACCACCATGAGATATTTTTGAGTTGGTAAAAAGTGGACAGTGGAATAACAGCCTGAAAAGTGCTTTTGTGATCTGTTTAGGATTAAAAAGGTGGCAGATCAAAAGGTTTAGCAAGAGAATATGGGGAACAACAAAATAGACATGAACTTGAGCTAAATTCAGATTTCATCAAGATCAAGTCGAAACAAAAATCATTTCTGGATCAGTTCTGAGTTCTGAGTATTTTCAGATCAGTGGTGACATAGCACTTTTAACACTCAAGAACTTCAAGAACTCAGCATCCAAACAGAGCGAAAATTCCAAAAGTAGACAACACAGATCATGTTCTTCAAAAGTCGCAGGGACATCCAAGCCATGTTCTGTTGTGAAAAACTCCAGAAAAGTCAATCAAAGATTGAATCCAGCCAAAAACAATTCTGGATGAGTTCTGACTGTTCTGGAATATTTCAGATCAGTAGTGCCATAGCACATTTAACAGTCAAGAACGTAATGAACAAAAAGTTCAAATAGAACACAAAGTTAATAAATAGATCCTTCCGATCAATCACTTCAAATGTTACATGAACATCAAGGTCATGTTCTACGGAGAAAAATCCCAGAAAACTCACTCAAAGATTGAATCCTGATTAAAAGGACTTAGAAATTTCTGAACACAAGATTCATTTCAGATCTCTGGGGCCAGTTTGGATCAGCAAAAAGAACAAGAAAAATTGGCAGAAAAAGGTTGATTATTTCAAAAATGGATCAATAAAATCGTGCACAACAAAGATGTATAAGATTCAACATCATGTTCTGTAGAGAAATCACAAGAAAACAAGCTCTCAAAATCGAATCCAGAGGATCTAACCTGTTGCGGTGCAGGCACAATAAACAGCAACCACAAACGAACAGAGAAAACTAGTGCGGCGGCGGATGAACTGTGGAGGAAGGAGAAGCAAAAAAGGTGAACTCTGATATTTCTTTTCAAAATGAGTTAACCCTAACCCTAGGGATTGGGGCCTATTTATAGGCAGCCCAATAAATGGGTAAAACGCAGAAATACCCCTAGAGTTTTTTACAGACACTGAAAATAAATGGAAAAGACTAAACTGCCCTTAGGATATTTTTACAGACTCGACTGACAGACTGTGGGCCTAAAGGCAAAATAGTAAAAACCTAAATAAAGGTAACTTGTCCTGATGCGGAGCTTTCGTAGCAGCTACGGCTTCGCTCCAGGACGGTCCGATCCAAGATCAGTGGTCGTCAGTTTTGCGCCGAAACTGACAAAGCGTCCACCGTCTTCGCACCGGGTACCCGGATTGGGCCGGCCCGATTCCGTGGCTCCCTCAGCCCGGCAATCACTCGCCGCCCGTGTACCTGAGTCAATCCCGGTCAACAGTCCAGTGGATCCTCTGCTGCTCCTAGCCCATGTACCCGGATTGGGCCAGCCCGACTTCGCGGCCTTCTCTGCCCGACAGTCGCTTGCTGCCCGTGTACCTGAGTCACACGCGGCCCAGACGCAGCAGGTCTTCTCTCTCTTTTCAGTCCTCTTTGACTATCGTTGACAATGACTCATCACATCTGGAGCCATGAGGCCCACGCTATTCAGCATGGCTCCTCAGTCGGGGGATCCTAAATAAATATAAAGTAAGGGTTCATTTGACTAATGCATATATAACCTATGTATTTTAGCGATAGTTTAATCAAACATGGGTTCAATATGCTCAAGATATTGGTTTGGTGACTTGCCTTGTTCAGCAAAAGGAGAGGGAGGGACTTCCGGGAAGTATTCCGGCTCCTCGGCGACGTCGTAGTCTTTTTAATATAACAAAGCAAGATAAAAAGAGCACATTCAATCAAACAATATAACATTACATTAATAGCACATAAGTTACTGTTGGTTTGATTAAAAGTAAAATAATTTCCATTGTTAAGGTTCTGAAAGTTATTTCATAAATAATTTTAAAGGGATTAAAATGAAGGGTTGTCCTTTTTAGAAAACAAATGTTTAAATGTGAATAGTCCCATATTAAGTTCCCTAATAAGTTTTGAAATGAAAAGTTCATGGTAATTTAGTGTTTTGCAGTATATGAATAGAAAGGAATAAATATGAATTTTTCTGAAGTTCAAACATTTGAATTCATACTTTAATCCTAAAGGCATTTAAACATTTATTTGAATAAACATGAAAATGTCAAAGTAAACCTACTATTTTATTGCCTAAACATGTAGAGAATAATTTTATGAATTTTCTGAAATTGGAATGGTAATTTTTAGAGTTCAAATGCATTAGATATGAATTTTACAAGTTTTAAACCTTTTCTGGAATTTATTTTCGAATTTTAAATCCCTTGGGTCCACGGTGAGCCAGGCCCACGGTGAACCCGTGCACTGTGCGCGTGCGCCGGGTCGATCTGGACCGTCGGATCCAGATCTGACGCGCGAGGGTGAGGCGGGACGCGTAAGTCGACGTGGACGGCCAGGATTAAAACATCTAACCGGTACGCGATGAACGATCTAGATCAATCGCGGGGTTTTAAAACTAACGGACGCACGAGATTAAAGCGTACCCCTTCGCCGAGATCTAACGGATCAGATTAAACCGCACGCGGGGATTAACCATCACCGTCGGATCCAGATCGCACGGTCGTGCGTGAATCCGACACGGCACGGGTACTCGACCCGTGCCGGTCGTCTTCTCCGACGACGGCGAGCGGGCCAGCGGCCACGGCGAGCGACGGCGACCGAGTCTAAGGCCTAAAACGGAACGAGGGTGCTACGGGGATCACGAGGGTACCTCGGCGGTGAGAAAAGGTCGACGGGGTGAGGCCGGCGACGAGCGGAGGCGGTGGAGGCGTTCGGGTCCTTGGCGGCGACGGCGATCCGGCGAGGTTCGTCGTCGACGGAGTGGTGGCCGAGGTCGGTGAGGTTCCGGCGGTCACGACGGTGCGGTCGGCGTGGACAGAGAGGGGCTCCGGCGACGGCGAGCGGCGGCTGGAGGACGGGCGGTGGTGGTGCGCTAAAGTGCGGAATGCAAGGGCTCTGTTGGATCTCGCAGCGTGTGAGCGTGGGGGCGCTTTGCGGACGGCCGGGGGGTTTATATAGGGTCATCGGCGGGGGCAGAGGGGGCGTAATCGAGGGAGGCTGGGAGTAAAAGCTCTCTTCAACGCCGGTGAGCTCCTGCCGTGCATGCGAGCGCCAAATCGGGGGCGATGACGCGGTGAATTAAAGGGGGAAACGGTCGGGGGAGGCCGGGGAAATCAATGCCGTCGAGCAATTAAGGTGAGGGGGCCGGCGAGAGCGAATCCGAGGGGGGGGGGCTAGGGTTTCGGCTGGTGGGGGGGGGGGGATTTGGGGGCGGATCCCGTGGGGAAGACGGGTCCGACAGGTGGGCCAAGGTGGTCAGCGGGTGCGAGCGCGCGAGAGAGGGGACTGACAGGCGGGGCCGCGGTGTCGGGTGCGCGCGAGAGAGGAGAGGAGGTCACTGACGGGTGGGACCCGGTTGTCAGGTGGCGCGCGCGCGAGGAGGAGTGGGCTGGGCTGGCCGGGAGAGAGGGGAGGGGGAAAGGGGAGCCCATTACTGTTTTAATACATTTCTGAATAAAAATAATTCCAGGAATTAGATTAAAATATTAGGGCTACTTCCAAGGTTGATAAAAATTTATAAAAATTCCCAAAATTATATTTTGGTCTTAGGAGCATATACAAAAAGTTTCACCTCTTAATTTGGCCATCTACTATATGTTGTAGTTCAAAAAGGGTATAAAGGAGTATTAAAAGTATTTTCTGAAATAATAATTCCAAGAAATTGAATTTAATAATATTTTTATTGTTTTGAAAATTTGGGGTGTCACAACCTAAAAGATACTCACATACATATTAAACACGAAAAACACAAATGTATGTATCAAACTGAGTATGGATTGTAGTAGCAAATTCTTATAGATGGATAACCCATCAGTATGATAAGTCATGAATTAAACCCAAGTGTGGCGAGAGAAATCATTAATAAAGATTATATTATATCCGTGAACTCCTTTCGATATGAAGGGAGCTATATGTTGGCGTAAAAGATTACGCTAACAGGTTTAAGAAACGGTATGTGTGACAAACGAAATGTTTGTGAAAGCGGATTATCTCAAGCCTCTGAATAGGATAATAGCTCGAAGTAGTTCGAAGTTGTGTATTGAATATTTGAGTATTCGATACCCTTTACAGAGTGAAGAAGAGTATTTATAGACTGAATATTAAAGGAAAAGACTCCTTTACCCTATAATTACAACCGACTAAGAAGATACTATTTAATACTCTTCATAGGGGTAAAAGGTAAAATACTAATTTAATCAGAAAGAAGATAAATCTTCTATCCTTGATGGCAATACCCCTTCGAGTGGAAAGGCTTCAGGAAGCTTAGTTATGTCGAAGCCTTAACGGAGGTCTTCGCTGTATAAAACTCCGAATATAGCGAAGCCTCGATACTTTTAGGACCTTCAAAGATCAAGGCTTCTGTCTTCGTCCCTTCTGCTTGTATCTTCAGGGGAATGTCTTTGACCTCTGGAGGATGAAATATTTTCCCCCAACACTAGACTTCATACATAAGAATGAACGAGATCAAAAGGACACTTTGACACTGACTCACTAAAGTGATACGAGAGCTATAATTACTTGTCCAAACGATAACCATGACACTAAGCTAAGGACTCACTACCTGAAATAGACCCAAGAATGTCATGATGAACTAGAGTTGACAAATGTGTCCCACAAAGATGACCTAAAAAATGACGCTACTAAACGAACGATGAAGTGGTAAATGTAGCAAAAGTGCAACCAATGGGACTGGTAGAAGCAATAGGAAGATGAAGCCAATCAAGCTTCCAAAGACACTAGAAATCATTACAACAAGGTTTTGTACCAATTATGAGACCAGTGTAATGATCTTTGAATATAACAAGAATCAAGTGATATCCATGATCAATGAGTTGTCCAGCGAACATAAATTGTATGGTTAGTTTGGATACATAAGAAATAAAAAGAGTATGAAAAGATGAAGACATAAATGTGCCTCTCTCTACAATACATAAATGTGAGCCATTTGAAGTTTGGACGGTGGTAGGAACAAGAGAAAGAATGAAAGACATACTAGTGCTATTAAGAGTCATATGCAAAGAGACATCACAATGAAGGATCCAAGATAAAGTACTTCAAGCGAAAGCTAAATTGGGTCCCTCATCAAAAGATGTAGCACTACAAAACTAGCAACACCAACAAAACCAATAAGAGACACAAAATCAGCGAAGCCTAGCCTGCAAAGCAGGCCACTAAAAGGCCCCCGAGGCCCTATGCAGGTGGACCTCTAGTACTTTAGGGCTTCGGCCTATACCAGGAGTTGCATATTTTTGGCCCAAATTACCAAAATTGATATTTTGACAATCTTGATCATTAATGCCATTTTTTGTTATCAACACATGCCCCCTGCCTTTTAGAAAACTAAGTTAGCTAAAAGCACAACGGGCTAAGAATGATATACTCCATATCGGGCTTTCGACACTTTTAAGCGCTTTTCCACACACTTGGGAAGTACTTCTTCAAATACCTACCATTTAAAGCTCTTCAAAATCGCTCTCATTGTAGAGATTCTAACAAGAATGCATTACCTGGAGCAATTTTAGCTACCTTAAAAGGACATTCCTAACTAGGCGACCATTTACCAAATTTGGGGCTTTTAGTGCCTAAGGGCAAAATCGTCTTCCAAACCAAGACACCAACCTGAAACGATTTTGCTTTGACTTTTTTGTTGTAGGCTCTAGCTACTCTCCTTTTATCTTTCTCTATAGCTTCTAGAGCCTTTAACCTCTTATTGGTCACTTCTTCCAAATTATCCTTCACAACAGTTTCATATTTATCGACCGATAAGTCATTTTGCTTAAGAAATCTTAAAGAGCGAAGATCTACCTCCACTGGTAGAACGACTTCTTGTCCATACACTAACTCATATGGACTAACTTTGGTAGCACCATGCTTTGTGACTCTACAAGCCCATAATGCCTCAAAAAGCACTTCATACCACCTTTTAGGGAACTCTTCAATTTTCTTCTTAATGAGCGTAATTACAGTTTTATTACTAGACTCGGTCTGACCATTGGCATGGGTGTAGTATGGTGAAGAGTTTATCAACTTAATACCATAGAATTCGGCAAAGTCTCTCACTTCTTTAGCAATAAATGAAGTACCTTGATATGTATTGAGAGTTTGGGGAATACCGAATCTATGTATAATGTGCTTCAAGATGAAATCAGTTACCTTATTGTGAGTCATGTTCTTGAGAGGCACAACCTCGATCTATTTGGTGAAGTAATCTGTTGCTATCAACACGAACAGATGACCTTTTGAAGAGGGAGGATGAATTTGGCCGATGAAGTCTAAACCCCAACCTCGAAACGACCATGGTTTGATGATAGGGTTAAGTAGCGACGCAGGAGCCAACTGAATATTACCAAAATTTTGACATGCTTCACACCCTCTATAATACTTAAAACAATACTTAGTCATAGTCGGCCAATAAAAACCCGCTCTTTTGAGCACCCAACTCATTTTCTAGGCCAACTGATGAGTGCCACAAAGCCCCTCATGAACTTATCTTGTAGCCACTCTAGATTGATCGTCATCTAAGCACTTTAGAAGTACTCCATCAATAGTTCGGCGATATAACACATCGTCAAGCAACACAAATTTAAACGCTTGTTGCTGAATTTTCCGATCAACCCTTTGACTGGGATCTTTTAAGTACTGGACGATTGGAATTCTCCAATAATCCTTCTGGACTCCCAGAGGGTTCGCCAATTCCTCTTCTAAAGTGGCGTCTAAACTGTAAATTTCGAAGTGCCCCCCGAGCCTTTCCTGTTTCTACCGAAGGTTTATCTATTTGGTCGTGCGGGGCCAATCAGACCGAAGCCCTTCGACGGAGGGGTCCGGCGCACGAAGGCCCCCGATGCTCGGAAGGCTTCGGTGTGGGGATCCCGGTGCGCAAAGCCCTTTGGCAGATGAAGGGCTTCAACATGGGGGCTCCGACATGCAACACCCTCCGGTGAGTGAAGGGGTCCGGTCCGGAGGGTCCGGTGGGCATCGCATCTGCCCAAAGTCTCTGGCTTCGGTAGGGAGTTCAAGCATTAGCCTTCCTTGTACAAAAAAATTTCCTTTCCTGACTTGATAGCCAGATGCTTGCTGAGCCAAATCATTTGCAATTGAATTGGCCTCTCTAGCCACGTGAGAAATTTTGAAGTCATCAAAAGTAGCAACTATGTCTAAACATTTATCCAAGTAGCTATTTAGCAAACCATTAAAACATTGAGCAATTTTAGCTACTTGTTGTACAACTAATATAGAATCACCATACGCATGAATATGTTTAACACCCATGTAACCTAGCAATTCAAGTCCTAGCAATAAAGCTTCATACTCAGCTTGATTATTTGTAGAAGGGAATTCTAAACGGGTCGAGGTATCAAAGTGCATACCATTAGGGGATATGATAACCACTCCAATACCTTGACCACTCTTGCAGACCGAACCATCAAAATATAGTTTCCATGGCACTACTTCCACTAGAGCAACGTTGCTACCCTTAATTGACATCTACGTGGTGATCAACTATAAAGTTAGCGACGATTTGGCCTTTCATAGCTCTTAGAGGTTCATAAGCCAAATCATACTCAATCAAAGCATATGCCCATTATCCAATTCTACCCCTTAGAATCGGCTTTTGCAACATGTATTTTACGACATCGGTTTGACAAGCAACAATACATGTTCTAGGGAGAATATAGTGATGCAATTTGGTACATGCATAATAAAGTGATAAACACAAACGTTCCACAAACATGTACCTTGTATTGGCGTCCAACAAGCAACAACTTAAGAATGTTATAATGTACTCTTTTCCCTCCACCTCTTGAGTTAGCATGGCTCCTATCACACCATCTTCTGCAGCAATGCACAACCGAAATGGAATCCTGACTTTTGGTGCTTTTACCATGGGCGGTGATGACAAGTACTCTTTAATCTTCTCGAAGGCGTTTTGCTGACTTGCCCCCCAAGTGAACTCGGCTTCATTCTTTAGCCGGAGTATGGGGACAAAAGCATTGATCTTGCCAGACAAGTTAGGTATAAAGCGACGCAAATAATTCATCTTGCCTAGCAACTTTTGCACATCTCTCTTGCATGTCGGCGCCTCAAAGTTCCTAATCTTTTCAAGTCTCTTAGGATCAATCTCAATACCTCTTTCATGAATCATGAATCCTAAGAACTTGCCCACCGACACGCCGAACGCACACTTGAATGGGTTCATTTTTAATCCATACTAACACATTCTATCAAAAGCAACTCTCAAATCGGCTAGATGATTTCCCATAGCATCTGATTTAACTACACATCATCTATGCATACCCCTAGCATAACTCCTAGCAAGTCATGAAAAATCAAATTCATAGCACGTTGATATGTAGCGCCAGCATTCTTTAAACCAAAAGTCATAACGACCCACTCAAACAAGCCGACAAAACCAGGGCATCGAAAGGGTGTATTTTAGACGTCCTATTTGGCCATAAAGATTTGATTATAACCAGCGTTGCCATCAAGAAAACTTAGTACCTTGTGTCCTGAAGCATCGTTGATCAACATGTCGGCTATCGGCATGGGATACTCGTCCTTCGGAGTGGCCTTGTTTAGATACCTGAATTCAATACAAACTCGTATTTTGACGCTCTCCTTCTTCTCTACAGGCATGATGTTAGCAACACATTCAATGTACCTGCATGGCCTAATAAATTCAGCCTTGAGCAATCGTTCTATCTCCTCTTTAACTCGGTCATACACGGCCGAATTAAAGCGATGAGGGGCTGTTTATAAGGCCTAAACCCGGGTTTGATAAGCAACCAATGCTCTACGAGCTCGTGGCTTAGTCCAGGCATCTCACTATATTCCCATGCGAAACAATCAACACATGACCGAAGCAACTTTATTACTTTGGCCTTTTCATCAACTTGTAAATTTTGGTTTACAAAAGTCGGCCTTGGAACGCTACCATTGCCTATATCGATTTCTTCTAAAGTGTCGACCGACACGAAACCTTGTCCTAACTTTTCTACTTGGCTAAAATCTTCAATGGCTTCGGCAATACCGTCTTTAGAAGACCGATATTGCTCCACGCGAGACTTCAGTCAATCAAGATTAATCTTACTAGACATGACTACTAGTTTAGAAATAGCCATGATACATCATACAACTTTACAGACATGGGTACAAAACGTCCCCGGACACGCTAACGAAGTCATAATCCGAGAGGTCTCTACCTGATAGACACTCTACCTTATCATGGACGGCGTCGATAGATACATCAGCCAATGCTACTTGGGTCGTAGTATCCGTTGGTACAACCTCCACATCATCGCCGTCCCACTGCATTAGACATTGGTGCAAAGTAGAAGGAATACAACAATTTGCGTGAATCCAATCACGCCCAAGTAGCACACTATAGTTACCTTGCACATCAACGACGAAGAATGTCATTGGCAATGTCTTGTTGCCCACCGTCAACTCTAGGGAGAGTACGCCTTTTGCTTCGGAGCTATCGCCATTGAAGTCGTTGAGCATTAGGTTGGTTTTCTTTAGGTCCTCTTCGCCCCTACCGAGCTTCTTCAAAAGATAGTATGGCATTAAGTTGATAGTGGCACCACCATTAACAAGCATCCTAGAGATCGGCTGTCCATCAATGTAGCGCCCCGATTTATCAAATCGAGACATTATTGAATTTCCATAGAAAAACAATAATACAAGAGGTTCATCATGCGACAATCATACATACGACAGTATTCATGGTACGCAGACCATATTTATTACATCAAAGTCTTAGTAAAAACAGTAATAAAATAATTAAACAGCGGCATGACGAACATCTTCTTCAGGATCTTTCTTCTCGACTGGGTCGCTACTCCAGACCGTCTTCGTAGTAGGCATCCTCTGTGGGGTCCAACGGGTATGAGTACAAAAAGTACTCAACAAGCCACCGCAAATGCAAGTAATAATGCAGGATAATAAACAAGGAAGGGTAATGGCTAACATTGCAGAAAAGTGCAGTTTCAGTTATTGCATTTAATGTAATCACATTTTAATCATGCGGAAAGTAAACATGAACATCATCAACATCAACTAACTCGAGGAGTACGTTTTACCTCCTCGCACAACAGTCCTTACATGTCAATCCATCATGCACATACATATTCAAAGTGAACTAACTGGGGGATGTCACGCAACCCGCCCTTGACCGTGGGCTCGGCTTTTCGAAAAGATTTAAGACTCTGATCAGAGATGTACTACTGTACCCACAAGGCACGCACTCATCCCAAACGAGATGACCCATACCACGGGAACTCATGCCAAAACCTCAATATGAGATGTTCCAAGCGATAACCACCCGCTCTAGGTTTCGCCGGCGCGCCGGGCCGCATCCCGGCTAACGTCGCACCCCCTTTTGCGCCACATTGGTACAAGTCACCCGCAGGTGCAACTTGACCCATCTCCAAATGGAGGCCTCGGTTTGGAACAACCCATACCTTAGTTAGGACTTACCCACTAGACTTGTGGTTAGTACGTAATTGTATTGCAACGGATCCCTCAGACCGGTCCTTATAGTGCCCCAGGTGCTACCGACCAATGCCCTAGCTTGCACCCGGAACCCACCATGCATAAACTCACAACCATAACTCATCACCAACAGAAATCCAAGGATAAGAAGTAACGGGGATCATATAATAGAACCATTTTACTACGACTCATTTTTATCCTATAGCGATCGTGTCAATACATTGGACACTAGCTAATATCATTGATCATATGGTGACAAGGAGGTTAGGCGAGATAGCATGGCTTGGGTTGCACATCAAGGTCGGGGGATCCTAAATAAATATATTGTAAGGGTTTCATTGGACTAATGCATGTATAGCCTATGAGTTTTAGCGATAGTTTAATCAAACATGGGTTCAATATGCTCAAAAGATTGGTTTGGTGACTTGCCTTGTTCAGCAAAGGGAGAGGGAGGGACTTCGGGGAAGTACTCCGGCTCCTCGGCGACGTCGTAGTCTTTTTGATATAGTAAAGTAAAATAAAATAAATACAACATTCAACCAAACAATATAACATCACATAATAATCTCATAGGTTTAAGTTGGTTTGATTAGAAATAAATCAAGTTGTTAGAGTTCTAAAATTCAGTTTATAAATAATTTTAAAAGAAATTAAAATGAAGTGTTATCCTTTGAAAAAGGGTTTTAAAAGGGGTGATTCTCAATTTTAAGTTCTTTAATAAATTTAAAATGAAAGTTCCATAGAAAACTTAGTGATTTGTTCATATCAACAGGAAATAATTAAATACAAACTTTACTGGAATTTAAATAATTAAATTTACATTTTTAACCTAAGGGTATTTAAATGTTCATTAAATAAACATGAAATGTCCAATGTAAACCTACTATTTTTATTGTATAAACATGTAGAGAATAATATTATGAATTTTCTGAAATTGGAATGGCAATTTTTAGAGTTCAAATGCGTCAGATATGAATTTTACAAGTTTTAAACCTTTTCTGGAATTTATTTTCAAATTTTAAATCCCTCGGGTCCACGGTGAGCCAGGCCCACGGTGAACCCGCGCACTGTGCGCGTGCGCCGGGTCGATCTAGACCGTCGGATCCAGATCCGACGCGCGAGGGCGAGGCGGGGCGCGTAAGTCGACGTGGACGGCCAGGATTAAAACGTTCGAACCGGTATGCGATGGACGGCTTAGATGCGATGCGGGGTTTTAAAACTAACGGACGCACGAGATTAAAACGTACCCCTTCGCCGAGATCTAACGGATCAGATTAAATCGCACACGGGGATTAATCGTCACCGTCGGATCCAGATCGCACGGTCGTGCGTGAATCCGACACGGCACGGGTACTCGACCCGTGCCGGTCGTCTTCTCCGACGACGGCGAGCGGGCCAGCGGCCACGGCGAGCGACGACGATCGAGTCTAAGGCCTAAAATGGAACGAGGGTGCCATGGGGATCACGGGGGTACCCTTGCGGTGACGAACGGTCGATGGAGCTAGGCCGGCGATGAGCGGAGGCGGTGGAAGCGTTCGGGTCCTCGGTGGCGACGGCGATCTGGCGAGGTTCGTCGTCGATGGAGTGGTGGCCGAAGTTGGTGAGGTCCTGGCGGTCGCAGCGGTGCGGTCGGCGAGGACGGAGGAGGACTCCGGCGACGGCGAGCGACGGCTGGAGCGAGGGCGACGGTGGTGCACTCAAATGCGGAATGCAAGGGTTCTGTTGGTTCTCGCAGCGTGTGAGCGTGGGGGTGAAGTGCGGGTGGCCAGGGGGTTTAAATAGGGTCATCGGCGGGGGCAGAGAGGGCATAGTCTGCGGTGGCCGGGAATAAAACACGTTTAAGCGCCGGCGAGCTCGGGTTGAGCTCGATTCACCGAACCTGGACGCGAATCGGTCGGATTTAATGGGGGGAAACGGTCAGCGCGACGTGAGGGTTCGATTGCCGGGCTTAATTCGAGGGGAGGGGGTCGGGGGCAAGGGATCCGAGGCGAGTAATGGCGTCGGCCGGCGAGAGGAGGGGGGATTTGGGGGCGGATCTCGCGGGGACGACGAATCCGACAGGTGGGGTCCACTGGCCAGCGGGCGCGAGCGAGCGGGGTGGCGACTGACGGGTGGGGCCGGGCTCAGGCACGAGGGGAGGAAATCGGCGCCGACAGGTGGGGTTGGCTTGTCAGCCTAAGGGGTGCGAGGTAACGGGCTGGGCCGGCCGGGAGAGAGAGAAAGGAGGGAGAGGGGCCCATTACTGTTTTAAAACATTTCTGAATAAAAATAATTCCAGGAAATAGATTAAAATATTAGGGCTACTTCCAAGGTTGGTAAAAATTTACAAAAATTCTCAAAAATGGATTTTGGTCTTAGGATCATATACAAAAAGTTTCATCTCCTGGTTTGGCCATCTACTCTATGTTGTAGTTCAAAAGGGTATAAAAGAGTATTAAAAGTATTTTCAGAAATATATATTCCAGGAAATTGAATTTAATAATATTTTTATTGTTTTGAAAATTTGGGGTGTTACAATCAATGTGCCCCTTGACGTAGAGAGGCTTCAGGTGATGAGACGTATCCTTGGGCTTCTCAAAAATAGCATCTTGTGGACTGAGGTTCAATTGAGTGACCTCGACCTTGTCTCATGGTAGTGCGAACTCGACGAGAAGCATGACGACATTTATGTCCATTGCCTGAGGTGCGAGACCCTCAGAAACAGGCGTGTAGTCGTCGTCGATCCTGTCGTCATCGTCGTCGCTCGGAACGGGAGACGGGTTGTTCGTCTCAACCAGCTTGGGCTTCCATACTTGCTTCACGACTAGCCGAGGGCAGATTTCCTCTAATATGGTGCCTCGCTCATCCTCGGCCTTCTTCTCGCGCATCTCCTATGTCCGCAGGCATTGCAGGCACCTCTTCTATGATTTGGACATGCCCAAATGTGCCCAAGATGGTTGTGGCTTAGGACTAGGCGCCACCGACTTGTTCCTGTTATTTCTGGCCGAATGGGAATTACCCGGGTCAGCCTCGTATTCTTTGCGCTTGGTGAGAACCTCTCTGTGCACCCTGCTGGTCGGACCGGCCTCGTTAGGCCGATCGGACCGGGCTTCGGTGATGGCCTCGGCCGGACTAGGGGACTTACCTCCGTCGAGCTTCGGCGAGGGGGACTTCGCGATTGGGACCTCCTTAGATCCTACCTTGACTGTGATGGCTTCGGACTCCCTCTCCCTCGCCTCTTTGCGCCCATCTCCCTCGGCTTCATCCTGCGTGAGTCGATTAGGAGGTACCACGGAGAGCCTGTGGAAAATGTTCCCCTTCACCATGTCCACTTGTCCCTGCCAATTATAACACTCTGAAGGAAAACAGGAGGTAACACTATGTTGCGAAGGGTACTCCGGCGGCGAGGTGTAGTTCGAAGCCCACGAGGATCCTTCCCAGTAGTATGGAGGAGGCATCGACGGTTCTAGCGGCTTCGCCCACAGCGAGCCGAACCCATTGCCCCGAGGGGGGTTCATCCACGTCGAAGGTACTTTGGACCATATCAGCGAATGGTCCTGCTAGGCCAGAGGTATGTTCGGCCATTGCGGGCCGAACTCTCCCACTGGGGGGTTCGCCCAGAGCAGAGGTGGGTTCGGCCACTAGGGTCCGAACTCACCTAGCAGAGGGTTCAGCCATTGGAGTCCGAACTCACTATGCGGAGGGTTCGACCATTGGGGTCCAAACTCGTTATGCGGAGGGTTCAGCCATTGGGGTCTGAACTCACCCTTCAAGGGTTCGGCTGTTGTGGTCCGAACTCACCCTTCGGTTGTCTTGGCATTTTTGGCCGGTGGCCTGCTTTCTCGACTTTCTTCTGGTGTTTATCCAACAACATCTGGTACATTACCTTTGGCTTCTTGCGAGTTCTAGCCAAAGGAGATGTGTTGATGTTCTTTTTCCACACTCTTACTTCAGGGTTCTTTGGAATGAGTGTGCGCGTGCGTGATTCTCCAATAACGACCGCTTTCCCTTTAGATGACTCGGCATGTTCCGTACAAATCAGCATCTTCTTTTCATCAAGGTCGACGGTGTTGACGGGAAAGGGGATTTGTCGAGCTTCGTCTTCGGACTAGAATCTATTTTCAATCGTCCTTCTTCTATGGCCGATTGAACCTACCGATGAAAAACATTGCAATCGTTAGTATAATATGAATGTGAATCGTGCCACTTAAAGTATGGGCACTTCTTTAGTTCGTCGGTGGTCGAAATGACCTGGCCCTTAGGCAACCTGAGAAGTTGTCTTTTCAAGAGGAAATCAAATATTTTATCGCGTTTAGTCACATCAAAAGAGTATTTAACTTTGCTGGGTTGACTCTTAGTGGGATACGGCCATAGCTCAGAACAAGTGACATGCTTACTCTTAGTGTTCCAGGCCCATTCGACCGCATACATATCGGTTGAATTGTCCTCTTCCTCCGACTCTTCCTCGTCGAAGTGTTCCATGATGTGAACTTCAGCTCTAGGTTTGTTAAATGTTTTAATGAATTTTTTATCCTTGGTTCGGCCTTCTTGTACCTGAGCCTGCTGTAGGACTTGGCTGACTTCTAAATTTTTTTGGTTATCTAGCCTTTCTTTAATTTCATAACACAATCCGTTAAAAGCTAGATCCACAAAATCCCTTTCTGAAATATTGAGACTAAAACATCAGTTTCTGGTATCTCTAAAGCACTTGGCGTACTCAGAGGCACTCTCGCTGGATTTTTGTTTGACCAATGTCAAGTGTGAAAGCCTAAGTTCCGTCTCGCTCGTATAAAAATAGTCATGGAACTTTTGTTCTAATTGGGCCCATGTTTGGACGGAGTTCAGCGGAAGTGCCGAAAACCAAGTGAAAGTGGTGCCGAATAGCGAAAGAGAAAACAGTCTAAGTTTTAATGTGTTTGACCCACTAACTTCTCCACATTGTGCTAAGAATTGGCTGACATGCTCTAGTGTGGTCTTGTTACCCTCGTCGTCAAATTTGGTGAATTCAGGGACTCTATAGCCGCGAGGGTAGGGTATTGTCTTGAAGTGATTGAGGTATGGCTTTTAGTAAACCCTAGCCCGATCCCTAGGCGCGAAGTCGGTGCACTCCCTAAACAGCGCGTGGATCCGCTCCTCAATGTCATCCTGGTCTCCTGCCTGTGCACGTATCTCATGCGGGGGCACGATACGCGGTGGTATGTCGGTGTATCATCCGCGGGGCTCCTCCTCTCGTGCTGGCTCAAGGTATATGATGTGCTCGGGTCTATGTGGGTGCGTAGGAGTGTGCGGTGCAGGCAGCGTGGGAAAGGCTGGCACATGCGTAGGTGGAGGCGACGCATAATAAGTAGGGTTAGCTAGTGTAGTGACTTGTCTTGGCCATAGATGTTGAGGCCGGAGACATGATAGCTTTGCCAGTACTACCATCGGTTCTTCTATAAATGAGATTTAGCGGGGGTACACTAGCGATTAGAGTTGGAGGAACGACCTTGGTAAAGCCGAACCTTTTAAACATTGCCTCTACCTTAGAGCTAACTGCTGAATCTAGATGGTTGGCTAGCGAAGCGCTAACGGCTCTATCTACCGATGTGGCTATCTTTTTCTCAATCTCTAAAGAATATAAAGGAGGTGACACTAGTGTTACCTGAGTTCGGGCGAGGTCGGGGAAGTTGATGTCGCGCTTGATGAAGCCCGCATGTGTCTTGACGTAACTTCCGAGCATGAGATCTTGGAGCTCTTTCATTTTTGCCTCGATCTCCGTCCGACCTTCCTCAAGGATGTCTGCAAGGGTGGGCGTCATGATGTTTTGGTTGTCGATCTCTGCACCCCCCATGGGATCCATCGGCGTTGTAGGCATAGTAGTTGTTGTAGAGGTACTTGTAGCCTATGTAGACGTACTCGTCATGTTGGCGTAGTCTTCGCCAGCGGAGTCACCAAAAAATGTGTTGACATGAAAACGTGCCCCACACTTGGGTCAGTTCGATGATCCAAAAGCGTGTGGATACTTAGGGATGAGCCTAAGCGTAACACAACACTAACATTGTGTTCCGACTACCCTTAATAGTGGCAAGGGGGGTGGAGTCGCCAGGTAATCAGATCACATAAGAATAATCCAATTAGCCGAAATATATAAAAAAACAATCCAATCGGCCAAATGGAGAAAAATTGGTTCGGATTATACCGTGCGAAGGGTCACCGAAGGGGGTCCTTCAGCGTCTGGTGCAATGGGTGCGCTGAAGATAGCCTTCGGCGTTTGGATCGATCTGGCCGAAGATAGGCTCCGAACAGATCACAACGCGAAAACGCCTCCGAACAACAGGGTTCGGTGTGAAGCCTCTTGACACGACAAAATCCAACACGGAGCACTGGCGTGATGATGTCTGGTGCGGAGCGCAGGCGCGACGAAGTCCAATGCGGAGCGGGCTCTGGTGTGACTCCGGCGTGAAGCAACTCTGATGCAAAGTAGTTCCAGTGCGTGGGACTTGACCATACCAACAATAGCATGATGAATCCAGCACAGATGGACGAAGCGAGGACTCGCTGAAGGGTACTCTACAGCCTCCGAAACCAGCTTCCTAGCTCCAGAAACCTTCGGCGAAGGGGGCACCGAACGTGAAACCTACAGCAGAATGAAGATCAACTGCCAATTCAGCCTAGAGACCGATTTACCAAGTGTTGCAGTATACAAAACGAAGGTAACAATCTGTTACGTAGATTAACGGATGGTTCACAAGAGAGCCAACAAGGTGATAGGAATCTGTTACGTAGATTAATGGATGATTCACAAGCGAACCAACAAGGCTTACCACTATTATAGCATGGCCGACGGAGGGCTTCCAGCGCAAACCCACGAAGGTGTACTGATCTAATGCGGAAAAGTAAATAAAATAAAGGTACGGTTCAAACTAGGGTTTGAAGAGTTGATTTGTGTTGGGGGGTCCTATGAACTGGCCTCACCCTTGTATTTATAGGGGCTAGTCTTCTTATCTCTAACTCTAATCTGATAAGATTCGGCCTAATCAAGATTAGGGATAAAAACAAACCTGAACAGGGG
Organism: Zizania palustris; assembly: GCA_019279435.1. NCBI lineage: Eukaryota > Viridiplantae > Streptophyta > Magnoliopsida > Poales > Poaceae > Zizania > Zizania palustris. Next base: position 50,056,808 of record JAAALK010000289.1, read on the forward strand.
GTACACTAGCTATTGGAGTAGGGGAAACGGCCTTGGAAAAGCCAAATCTCCTAAACATCACCTCCATCTTCGTATCCAACTTCGAGTCAACCATGGCTTCTACGCGGTTTGTAATGGTAGTGCTAACGACCTGGTCAACGGTGCTGGCTATCCTTTGCTTGAGGTCCTAGGAGGACATTCGAGGAGACGATGGTGTTATCTTAGCCCCGGAGAGATTGGGGATGTCGCCTTCGCGCTAGACGAAGCCCCCACGGGTCTTGGTGAAGCGGCCAATAAACTGAGCGTGAAGCTCCCTTGTCTTGGTATCAAGGTCTGCTCTATCCTCCTCGGAGAGGTCGTCAAGGGTGGGGACGATGATGTTGTCGTCATCGATCTCTGAGCTCCCCACCAGGTTCATCGGTGTCGAGGGTCCCATTGACGTAGAGGTAGTAGGTGTACCCGTCGTCGATGTAGAAGTGCTTGGCATGTTTGTCCCTAGCGAAGTCGCCAAAAAGTGTGTTGACAAGAAAATGTGCCCCCGCACTTGGGCCGGTTCGATGATCCAAAGACGTCGCGTTCTGACAATCCTTAAACCGTGGTAAGGGGATAACGGAGTCGCCAGGCAATCAAATAATATTAATCTAAAATTATTCAATTAACCGATGTATTGAAAAGTATATAATTAAACCTAATCAGAAAAAAATAAATCTAATTGTCTAACCTAAACTAATTAAACCTAATAGAGGTTAAGCTGTCGGACCGGCCTAGGGTTGTTGGTCAGACCGACTAGGAGACTGCGGTCAAACCAGCCTATAGGCGGCAGTTTGACCGGTAGTACAGAGAAGATGCACCGAGACCTGCCTGCACACTATCGGTCAGACCGACCGTATGCCACTGGTCAGACCGGTGCGTGCCGCCGACAAGATTACGACACAACCCTGTCAGATTGGTCTGTCAACGTCGGTCAGACCGACGGTAACAGATCAGATCGACCTGGTCCTCTACGATCATCTTGCTGTTGGTACCTTCACTTGAAACTTCTTGGCGAATAAGATGAAGAAGAACACACTGCAAAAACACCAAAAAACTAGGGGTAATTTGGCCAAGGAACCGAATTACCGGTAAAAACCGATAAAACAATAGAAATCTGTTACATGGATGAAACGGAAGATTCATGAGCGAACCGACAAGAACTTACCGTGATTACGACGTGGCGGATGGATGGTTTACAGCGCAAACCAACAAAGATGTACGTGCTAAGCTAAAACTACGACAAAAAAGTAAATGTGATTTAAGGCAGATAACAGATTGGATCTATTAGGGTTTTGGAGGAGGGGGCCTCCTTGAATCGGCCTTGCCTCTATTTATAGAGGTTGGTCATGGGTTCCTAGGCTCTTCTCTGAGTTGGACATGGGTTCCAAGTCATTAAAATCAATTAGAGATAAAATAGACCCGAAATTAGCTAACCTGAATCAGATATAGATTTGGGTCGGTCTGACCAAGCCTATACGGCCGGTCTGACCAGGCCTACATGGCCGGTTGGACCGGCATGTGCCAGGTCTCGACATATTTTCGATAAAACTACCAAAAAGTTATATTTTGGTAATTTTGACCATTAATGCTAATTTTTGTTATCAACAGCAGGTATGCGGGAGCAGGAGGTGTGGGAAGCACGGTAAAGGTGGCATGGGCATCGGTAGTGTTGCGTAGGCTACGATGGGTGCGGTCTGACCGTCCATCGATCCGGTTTGACCGGGAGTGCAGTAGTCGGTATGATTGGCCTAGTAGCTAGTCTGACCGACCGTTGTCAGTAGTGTGTGTTGGCATGTGCCGGTCTGATAGGCCTAAGGGTCGGTCTGACTGACGTGAGTACCCAGGGTTTCGGCCATGGAGGTCGAGGTCATAGGTGCAACACTTTTTCCCATACTCCCATTGGTTCTACTGTATATGTGATTAATAGGGGGTACGCTAGCAGTTAGGGTCGGAGAAGCAGCCTCGGAAAAAGCTGAATCTCCTAAACATCGCTTCAATCCTGGAGTCGACCTCAGGAGATCGGTATTACGCTTGATGAAGCCGGAACGACTCTTGGTGTAGCGCCTAAGCATGATGGCATGCAGCTCCCTTGTCTTGGCCTCGATCTCATCCCTGTCCTCCCTTGAAATGTCTTCTAGGGTAGGAAGTATGGCAGTGTCATTGTCGTTGTTGATCTCTGCGCTCCTCGCCATGTTCATCGGCGTAGAGGGTGTAGTAGATGTAGTTGTAGTAGTCGTACTTGTCGCCGACGTGGTTGTGCTTGGCATGTACGTCCCCAGTGGAGTCTCCAAAAAGTGTGTTGATAATAAAATCTACCGACGAAGTGCCAAACGTCACTGATGTCAGTTCGGTGATCCAAAAGCGCATAGACGCCCAGGGGTGGCCCTAAACATCACACGATGCCGACGCCGCATTCCGATGACCCTTGACCATCATAAGGGGGTGTAGGGGTGGAATCACCAGGAAACAAGTTCACACCTAAAAGATGTAACCAGATTAACTGAAGTGAAGGGTAACAATCAACCAGCCAAAGTAGGCTGATCAAACCTAAGGCTAGGGCAGTCAGACCAGCCTAATGGCGGTGGTCAGACCGATGGTGCGAAAGGGGGGTACATGGAACATCTAAGAAGGGGATCATGTTGATTGGAGGCTGGCGGTCAGACCGGCCTTGGGAAACCAGTCACACCGGCTTGTGCCTGCACGACCCGGTCAGACCTACTAGAGTTGGACGGTCAGACCGGCTGGCGATACAGTGGGTGCTCCGGTTCGCTTTTGGATGCACAAACGGTGAGGGCTCAACGCAGGGAGTTATTGGCAATGAATGTGGACACCTTGGCTCACGCAAAACACTAAAAATCAGAAGCAACTCAGACTAGAGGCCGAATTACCGATAAAAACCCGTTACGGGGATTAAACAAACGATTCACGAGTGTAACACCCCAAATTTTCAATACAATAAAAATATTATTAAATTCAATTTCCTGGAATATATATTTCTGAAAATACTTAAATACCCTTTTATACCCAATTGAACTACAGCATAGAGTAGATGGCCAAATTAGGGGGTGAAACTTTTTGTATATGATCCTAAGACCAAGATATATTTTTGAGAATTTTTATAAATTTTTACCAAGCATGGAAGTAGCCCTATTATTTTAAATCGATTTCTGCAATTATTTTTAATCAGAAAATAGTTTCAAACAGTATTGGGCCCTCTCCCTCCTTTCTCTCTCTTCCGGCCGGCCCAGCCCATCACCCACGCTCGCCTTAGGCTGACAGCCTGACCCCACCTGTCGGCGCCGACTGCCTCCCCTCGCGCGCGCGCCTGACGCCACGGCCCCACCCATCAGTCGCCACCCTCGCTCGTCCGCGCCCGCCGACCAGTGGCCCCCGCCTGTCAGCTTCGTCATCAACCTCGCGCCAGGCCCCCCTAATCCCGCCGGCGAGAACTTCACCTCAGATCCGCTCGCCGGCTCCCCCTCCCGTTAAACCGACGCCGGCAATTAACTCCCTGAGGCCCACCGACCATTTAATCGCATAAAGGCACGCGTTTAGGCCCCCGGGAACGCAGCGCCGTGCATGGCCGAGCCCTCGCCGGCGACTGAAAGCCCTTCCTCGGCTTTCCTTGCATGCGAGCCCCCTCCGATGCCCTATTTAAACCCCTGGCCTACGCCGCGTTCGACCCCCACGCCCACTCGCTTCGAGAACGAACAGAACACCTGCGACTCGCATTTTAGTGCTCCCCTTCTGCTTCGTCTCCGGCCGGCGTTCGCCATCGCCTTAGACCACCTCCGTCCACGCCCTCGCCACCGTCGTGACCGCAAGGACAACCTCGACCTCGGCCACCCCTCCGCCGACGTCGAACCCCGCCGGAACATCATCGCCGACGAGGAGCCCGGACAACTTCGTCGTCTACCCTTGCCGCCGACCACTTCCCGTCGACCCCTCGCCTCGCCTAAGGTACCATCGCGACCGCCGTAGCACCCTCTTTCCATTTTAGGCCTTAGCTTCGACCGCCATAGCTCGCCGTGGCCCCTGGCCCGCTCGCCGTTGCTGGAGAAGACGACCGGCACGGGTCGAGTACCCGTGCCGTGTCGGATTCGATCCGCGCCGTGCGATCTGGATCTAACGGTACTGATTTAATCCCTCGTGCGGTTTAATCATCGCCGTTGGATCTGTGTGAAGGGGTACGTTTTAATCTCGTGCGTCCGTTAGTTTTAAAACCCCGCATCGCATCTAAGTCGTCCATCGCGTACCGGTTCGATGTTTTAATCTCAGCCGTCCACGTCAACTTACGCGCCCCGCCTCACCTGCGCACGTTGGATCTAGATCCAACGGTCCAGATCGACCCGGTGCACGCGCACAGTGCGCGGGTTCACCGTGGGCCTGGCTCACCGTGGACCCGAGGGGTTTAAAAATTGAAAATGAATTTCAGAAATACTTTTAAACTTGTAAAATTCATATCTGGCGCATTTGAACTCTAAAAATTGCCATTCCAATTTCAGAAAATTCATAATATTATTCTCTACATGTTTATGCAAATTCAAATGTTTAAACTTCAGAAAAATTTAGATTTATTTCCTTTCTGTCCATTTACTGAAAACCATTAAATTGACATGAACTTTTCATTTCAAATTTATTTGAGAACTTAATATGACAATAATCACATTTAAACACCCCTTTCTAAAAAGGACAACTTTTTAATTCCTTTAAATTTATTTATGAAGTAAACCACAGAATCTTAACAATTGAATTTATTTTATTTTTAATCAAACCAACTTTAACTTATGTGCTTATAATGTAATGTTATATTGTTTGATTTGAATGTTGTGTTCTTTTTATTTTACTTTACTATATCAAAAAGACTACGACGCCGCCGAGGAGCCGGAGTACTTCCCCGAAGTCCCTCCCTCTCCCTTTGCTGAACAAGGCAAGTCACCAACACAATCTTTTGAGCATATTGAACCCACGTTTGATTAAACTATCGCTAAAACATATAGGTTATATATGCATTAGTCAAATGAACCCTTACAATATATTTATTTAGGATCCCCCGACCTTGATGTGCAACCCAAGCCATGCTCTCTAGCCTAAACTCCTTGTCACCATCTGATAAATGTTATTAGCTAGTGTCCAATGTATCGACACGATCGCTATAGGATAAAAATGAGTCGTAGTACATGGTTCTACTATATGATCCCCATTGTTTCTTATCTATGGAATTCTGTCGTTGTTGGAGTTGTGGTTGTGAGTGAATGCATGGTGGGTTCCGGGTGCAAGCTAGGGCATTGGTCGGTAGCACCCGGGGCACTATAAGGACCGGTCTGAGGGATCCGTTGCAATACACTTACGTACTAACCACAAGTCTAGTGGGTAAGTCCTAACTAAGGTATGGGTTGTTCCAAACCGAGGCCACCATTTGGAGATGGGTCAAGTTGCACCTGCGGGTGACTTGTACCAATGTGGCGCAAAAGGGGGGGCGACGTTAGCCGGGATGCGGCCCGGCGCGCCGGCGAAACCTAGAGCGGGTGGTTATCGCTTGGAACATTTCATGCCGAGGTTTTGGCACGAGTTCCCGTGGTATGGGTCATCTCGTTTGGGATGAGTGCGTGCCTTGTGGGTACAGTAGTACATCTCTGATCAGAGTCTTAAATCTTTTCGAAAAGCCGAGCCCACGGTCAAGGGCGGGTTGCGTGACATCCCCTAGTTAGATTACTTTGGATATGTATGTGCATGATGGATTGACATGTAAGGACTGTTGTGCGAGGAGGTAAAACGTACTCCTCGAGTTAGTTGATGTTGTTGATATTCATGTTTACTTTTCCGCATGATTAAAATGTGATTACACTAAATGCAATAACTGAAACTGCACTTTTCTGCAATGTTAGCCATTACCCTTCCTTGTTTATTATCCTGCATTACTACTTGCATTTGCGGTGGCTTGTTGAGTACTTTTTGTACTCATACCCGTTGGACCCCACAGAGGATGCTTACTATGAAGACGGTCTGGAGTAGCGACCCAGTCGAGAAGAAAGATCCTGAAGGAGATGTTCGTCATGCCGCTTTCTAATTATTTTTATTACTGTTTTTACTAAAACTTTGATGTAATAAATATGGTCTGCGTACCATGGATGTTGTCGTATGTACGTTGTCGCATGATGAACCTCTTGTATTATTGTTTTTCTTCTGAAATTCAATAATGTCTCGATTTGATAAATCGGGGCGCTACAAGATGGTATCAGAGCCGACTTGACTGTAGGAAGCCAAACAGACCCGCCTAGCCATTAGTCACAGGAAATTATTTCTCGAAAATCTATTTTACAAACTTTGTTCCTCTTCTCACTTTTATTCAACTTGTTGTTTTGTAGATGCCAGTATACCAAGTGCACAGCTACTGCCGCCACTACGAGGGCTTCGTCCGGGAGCTCTGTATGATGCTCACCTTCCTCGGGTTCCTCTTCGAACCCGAATTCCAAGGAGTGTACCCCGACGAGTTCGCCGGGCCTTGTGACGTCTCCCTCACCATCCACGGCTCTGGAGAACACTTGCCGCCCTACACCACGGCACTTGGAGGCCCGACTTTCGACGTCGCGTGCCAACGAGTCGCCCTCCAGGCCCTCATGGAGTTGAGGATGATCTACGATGATCGTCTTCAGAACTCGTCCTTTCGGCTTGTGTCGAAGCGTACTCCCGAAGCCCACCGTAGAATCTACCTCGGAGTTCACTCCGTGCGTGATCCGGTCATGGCCCGGCAGTCGCGTCTTCTACAGGCTATGGACGATCTCCATACCGAGGCGGTGCTCGACGCCGACGAGCACCATGAGGCGGTTGAGTTCCTTCGTGAAGAGACGAAGAACTTGATCAAACAGAACGGCGAGTTGCAGCGCAAGATCATGCAGCTGCAGAAGGATATTGCGGAGATGGTTCCTCTTCTTCCAAGGCAGAAGAAGCCCATCCGTGAGCCCCTCCCTCGCCCCAAGAGGATCCCGCCACGACCCTCCCCCGCCAGACCCTCCACCAGCGCCCCTGCACCACGCCCCGGCCTCGTCTCCGACTCCATCATCGAGAATTTTCTCGAACCCACCATCCCTCTGGAGCCGCGTACTCGTGGTTCTGAGAGCACGGAGACCGCCTCCGGTGGCGAGTAGGCGTTAGGAGTCGCTACTTTAATAAAAGCTTAATTTTGTATGTGGTGCTACCCATGACAAGTGTGTTGTGGGTAGAATAAGATCTTGATTGAAATGAACATTTTACCACTTGATTTATATATGCTTAAACTATTCTTGTTAATTGTGTTGTCAACTTTTTGCTTTATAACCTTATGAATTCAGAAGATGGCCGACCACCAGAACACCGGCTCCAACAACGGAGCAGGAGGAAGCCGTGATGCGCCTGAGGGTGTTGTACCCAACTGGGGTGCAACGGGCCCGCGTCAGTCTGGGTTGCCCTCCGCCAACCACCCCACCTTGGCAGAGATGATGGCAAATCAGAACCAACTGATCACCGCCCTCCTCACTCAAATGCAGAACCAACAGGCTCAGTTGGACCGTCTGCAGAATGGGGAACCAGCGCCTCGCGCACCAGCACCCGCGCCCGCTCCGCAACTCTCAGAGTTTCTGCGCGTGCGCCCTCCCATTTTCTCGAGCACCACCAACCCGATGGAGGCCGGAGATTGGCTTCGCACCATCGGAAAGAAGCTCGACCTCCTTCCCTGCACCGACCGGGAGCGAGTGGCCTTCGCCACTCACCAGCTTCAGGGTCCCGCCGCTGAATGGTGGGACAACTATCATGAGTCCCAGCCAGAGGACCACGTGGTGACTTGGGCGGAGTTCACCATCGCCTTCCGTGTTGCCCACGTCCCCGCCGGTGTCATCGCGGTGAAACAGCAGGAGTTCCGCGACCTGCAGTAAGGCAACCGGACCGTCATGGAGTACCTCCATGAGTTCAATCGCCTCGCCCGCTACGCACCGGAGGAAGTGCGCACCGACGCCCTCCGCCAAGCCAAGTTCCTCCGGGGACTTAAGGATGAGCTGTCCATCCAGCTCGTCGCCACCGACTACGCCGACTTCCAATGGCTGGTCAACAAAGCGCTCATCCAAGAGACTGAGCAGAACAGGCTGGACCTCAAGAAGAGGAAGATGATCGCCTTCAAGCACCAGCAGGCGAACCCTCAGAGGCCCTGCTTCGTCCCTCCGCCACCTGCACCCGTCTACCATCCTCGGCCCGCCTACAGGCCACCTCACGCCGCCAATGGATCCAACGCCGGGCATCCTCGCCCCGCTCCACCAGCTCCGGCCGCTCAGCCGACGCCAGCCGCTAAGGCTCCGATCTTGAACGATCGCCAAGGGAGGCCGGTCGTCTGCTTCAACTGCCGCAAGGAAGGGCACTATTCGCACCAGTGTCCTCACCCCAAGCAGGCTCAAGGCGCGGCACCCAACCAGGCGGTTCGTGCCCGCGTCAACCACATCAGCGCGGAGGAAGCTCAGGAGGCTCCTGAAGTTGTGCTCGGTACGTTTACTTTGAATTCCGTACCAGCCGTAATATTATTTGACTCTGGAGCAACCCACTCCTTCGTCTCGAAAGATTTTGCAAAAACAAACCAACTTTAACTTATGTGCTTATAATGTAATGTTATATTGTTTGATTTGAATGTTGTGTTCTTTTTATTTTACTTTACTATATCAAAAAGACTACGACGCCGCCGAGGAGCCGGAGTACTTCCCCGAAGTCCCTCCCTCTCCCTTTGCTGAACAAGGCAAGTCACCAACACAATCTTTTGAGCATATTGAACCCACGTTTGATTAAACTATCGCTAAAACATATAGGTTATATATGCATTAGTCAAATGAACCCTTACAATATATTTATTTAGGATCCCCCGACCTTGATGTGCAACCCAAGCCATGCTCTCTAGCCTAAACTCCTTGTCACCATCTGATAAATGTTATTAGCTAGTGTCCAATGTATCGACACGATCGCTATAGGATAAAAATGAGTCGTAGTACATGGTTCTACTATATGATCCCCATTGTTTCTTATCTATGGAATTCTGTCGTTGTTGGAGTTGTGGTTGTGAGTGAATGCATGGTGGGTTCCGGGTGCAAGCTAGGGCATTGGTCGGTAGCACCCGGGGCACTATAAGGACCGGTCTGAGGGATCCGTTGCAATACACTTACGTACTAACCACAAGTCTAGTGGGTAAGTCCTAACTAAGGTATGGGTTGTTCCAAACCGAGGCCACCATTTGGAGATGGGTCAAGTTGCACCTGCGGGTGACTTGTACCAATGTGGCGCAAAAGGGGGGGGCGACGTTAGCCGGGATGCGGCTCGGCGCGCCGGCGAAACCTAGAGCGGGTGGTTATCGCTTGGAACATTTCATGCCGAGGTTTTGGCACGAGTTCCCGTGGTATGGGTCATCTCGTTTGGGATGAGTGCGTGCCTTGTGGGTACAGTAGTACATCTCTGATCAGAGTCTTAAATCTTTTCGAAAAGCCGAGCCCACGGTCAAGGGCGGGTTGCGTGACATCCCCTAGTTAGATTACTTTGGATATGTATGTGCATGATGGATTGACATGTAAGGACTGTTGTGCGAGGAGGTAAAACGTACTCCTCGAGTTAGTTGATGTTGTTGATATTCATGTTTACTTTTCCGCATGATTAAAATGTGATTACACTAAATGCAATAACTGAAACTGCACTTTTCTGCAATGTTAGTCATTACCCTTCCTTGTTTATTATCCTGCATTACTACTTGCATTTGCGGTGGCTTGTTGAGTACTTTTTGTACTCATACCCGTTGGACCCCACAGAGGATGCTTACTATGAAGACGGTCTGGAGTAGCGACCCAGTCGAGAAGAAAGATCCTGAAGGAGATGTTCGTCATGCCGCTTTCTAATTATTTTTATTACTGTTTTTACTAAAACTTTGATGTAATAAATATGGTCTGCGTACCATGGATGTTGTCGTATGTACGTTGTCGCATGATGAACCTCTTGTATTATTGTTTTTCTTCTGAAATTCAATAATGTCTCGATTTGATAAATCGGGGCGCTACAACGAGTGAATCAACAAGTATTACCGTGATTACGACACAATGGATGGAAGGTTTACAGTGCAAACCCACAAAGATGGATGTGCTATGGCTAAACCTTGGGCAAGAAAGTAGTAGATTGAAAAAAGAACGATTCTAAGGGATAGTAGATTAGATTGATTTGGAGTTTGATGGATCCCTTGAATCGGCCTTGCCCCTATATTTATACAGGGTGGTCTTGTCGTTCCTGGGCTTCATCTCTACTCTAAATTGATTAAGGTATGAGTCCAAGTCGTTAAAAATTAGTTAGATATCAAATTACCATGAAACTAATTAAATTGGCTTGGACTCAAACTGGGTCAGTCTCACCGAGGTCCCATGGCCGGTCTGACCAGTATACTATGGTCAGTTGGACCGGCCTATGCTAGGGAGTTGCATATTTTTGGCCCAAAATTACCAATTTGGACATTTTGACAATTTTGACCATTAATGTCATTTTTTGCTATCAACACATTCTTCACTCGTTTATCAGCAGCGGCTTCATCCAGGTGATGTCGGTGCGAGGCCTGAGGTGGGTATTTAAACTTGTCATTTTTGCTTATCTCCATCGTCTCCCTTCTGTCTGAATACCTTGGCTTTTGCAAGAAGATGACCTCGATGCCCCCATGGTGAGCTCTAGCAGTCGGCTAATACGATAGGGGCCTGTATCAGCCACCACAAACTTGGGCATCGATGCCCCCACTCCCACAGCCTAAGTGAGTGGGAAACGGTCCAAGGTCTCAGCACAAAAACGCCAAGCATCGACCACGATTGTGTTCTGATCAACCAGGGCCCAAGCCAACTAAACGAGCCCATTGTCTTCGACTCCACAGTCGTCGGTGAGTTTTTACTTCTTGTTGTGATGTCGATTCTTCAGAGTGTACCTATGTCTTTTGCATATTTTGTAGCCGATGTCGATTGCCTCCACGATTGTGCAGGCCCTTGACGCTCGTGCTCCTTCACCGACATCTAAAGTTTCCTTGTTTGTCTAGGTTTGCATTCGTCTCTTGGATCATCGACATTACTCCATTCATATTCCGGACACTGGGCATCTCCTTTGTTTTCACCCCCATCATCTCCTATAGACATTAAATCCCTCTATGTGGCCTTTGATGATCTTGTCGATTCTCGACCAGCTCGGGCTGATACACTGGGGGCTGCTGCTCCGGGTTCTAGTGTACCGGTTGTCGCCGATGTCGTTATCACTCCGGGTGCAGACGACGCTGGTGTCATGCCTACTGGTGCCGATTCCATTGGGATCGATGTGCCGGGAGGCGCCATCCTTGGTTTTGAGGCACTCGCTGTCGATGTTGATGTCCCTCACTAGATATCTTTACTTATTCATTCCTTTGCATTTTGTTGTCTTTCATGCAACCGACACCGGTTTTTTTGTATGCAACCGATGCTTTAGGAAAAACTTGACGATGAGTACTCACCTGCTCTCCCGGTTTCCATGGCGAAGAGTGGTGCTATGGCCTCCTTTGCCGACGATGCCCCATAGTCGGTCGTCCCATCCAGGCCAGTTGATGTAAGTGCCTTTGCATTCACCTTAACATGTTGTTACTTTCATCCATCTAACATTTATTTCGTTCTCCTAGTCCTTTGTCTGATAGTTTCCTGTTGATATCGGCCTATACCACGATGTTGACGAGTTCATCAGTGCGGCTCCATTGACTGCTTCCTCGATTACTCCTGAAGTGCGGGAGACCTTGTTGGACCTGCTGCGTCGGTTGGAGGACCCGATTGAGGTCTTGGTCAATGATTCGGGTTTGATAAGGGCTCATTTCAATGACTTCATGGGTTCTCTTCCTCTAGAGTTGGCCGATGCCCTCACGCTTGCTGCCTTCCTAGAGTTCCATCGGTCGGGAGTGCATTGGGTTATAAAATAGATGGCGATCGAGATAGCCATGTGTCACTGTTGGAGGCGATGAAAACTCATAAAGATGCGGTCATGGCCGAGGGCACATTCTTGGATCACATCGAGGCTGAGTCATCGGCTGTGTCACAGATCGATGCCTCCTTCTCTGCTCGGGTCGAAGATTGTTGAGAAGGTAGGTGATGTGGCCTCCTTCTCGGCTCGGATCAAGGCCCAAAAGTGTTGGCTTGCTGATGTTATTCGCCACGCGCAGCATCGACGCCATGCCTTTCAAGATGTCCCCATCTTAGACACCGAAGACCAGGCCGTCCTTCGGAGCATGGACGTGATTAGGTTGCGGATGATTGAAGCTATCCGTCGGGCTCTTTTGTAACTTTGTGTAGGACCTTTTAACTTGTAACTTGAAACATGCCTTCACAATATATTTATCTTCGATCCTCAAAATTGATCTTGAGTTTTTTGTGTCTAAGGGTGATGCCTCCACATCATCCGTCTAAAGGCAATACCGTCGGTATCGGCTATCTTGCGTGTAGTCCTTTAGGTATTTATCCAAACGCTTAGGAAATATTTCTTTATGTACTTCCTGTTCTTCTTCCATATTGGCACGATGTTGGATATCCACTCTGTGTATTAGCACGGTCTTATGAATCCTACGTCATATAACCTTGTTACCTCAGTCTTGATATCTGGATATACTTCTGCCTTGAACCGTTGCGGTGATTGCTTGATGTAGGACCGAAAGTAGCGACCAGAGGGGGGGGTGAATGGGCGCCTTAAAAAATTCTTTCGAATCAATGGCCTGTTCCCAATACCCAACGCACCTCAAAAATACTACGCAGCAGAAAATAAACAGAAGGCCTAAGTCTAAAGGTTTCTAACCTAGAAGCATCTGATGGTAAACAGTGTAAAACTAAAATGGTGCAACTAGGCAGATAAACAAGTTGTAACAGGCCTATACTTCTCAATGAAATGATCTAAGTATGTATAAAGTGAAAAGAGAAGTTACTGTCCAAAATTGTCTCCTGTTCTGTACTTGGCGAAGCCCCCTTCGCACGACGAGGTATGCTTCGGAGGTTGGTGACGGAGTCTGTCCGAAGGTGTCACTGTCTAGGCTAGTTCGAAGAGATAAGAAGCGAAGTGTACTTCGGAGCGAAGTAAAAACAGTGCCGGAGCTTGGTTCGAAGTATGCACTCCGAAGACAAGTCTCTGCACACAGCTTCGACTCACGAGCTTCGGAGCGAAGTAAAACAGAGCCGGAGCCTGCTTCGAAGTATGCACTTCGAAGACAAGACCTCGAACGTACTTCGAACCGAAAGCCTCGAAGCTAAACCTTCGAACACGAAACTTCGAACACAAAGCTTCGAACACAACACACAAACAGACAACCTTCGAATAAAGAAGCAAAGCCTGTCACGCGACAGAAAAGCAAGTCCGAAGCCAATGCTCTACCTTCAAAAAGAGCAAGCTCCGAAAAGAGAGGCGAAGGGTGACACGCTACACAGAAATCAGTGCGAGGCCTAGCGGAGCCACAAGCTTCGAACCCAACCTTGAAACGAGTCGAAGTATGGACTTCGAACAGATAGGGCCGAAGCCCCTTCGCGCTATTGTTCGAAGTATGTAATGCTGTCGATCAGAAAAATGCTTCGAAGCATAGCAGCACAGAATACAAAACAAAGTTCGAAGATTGAAACGAAACCTTCGAGTATGGTCGGATCGAAGCCTGCCTCACGGAGCTGAGGGGCTTCGAACAGAGAAGGATGACTTCGCAGAGACAATCAGAAAAGCGATTTTAGTCCTCTCAACCCGATCGGAAAGTGGAGCAGTAAAAGTAAAAAAGCTGGCGCAGGAGTACTGTAGCTACAGTGGAGTACTACTTGCAAAATGCAAGAACTAGTACTCTGCTGTGAAGAACAGAAGCTTCTTCACATCAGCCGAAGCCTACAAGGGCTCAAAAATCACAGAAAAACTTGCTCTGAAGGTGAAATCGAGTCATTAAAAACCATACAGATGCAGCACACACAGAAGTAGAGCATTTACTGCAACATTAAAAGCAAGGCAAGAAACACAGTGGGAGGACTCCCTGGCGGCGCAAGCAAGGAAGAGGAGATGAGAGAGAAAACGTGAGAGGCAAAATGACCCAATAGAGTGGTATTCAATTTCAGCAAAAGGGTAGTCCAAACCCTAGGGATTGGGGTGCTATTTATAGGCAGCCCAACACTAGGAATATTCTACCAGCCCCTTAGGGTTTTTACAGACTCAAAAATACAGAAAAAGACTCTACTGCCCTTAGGTATTTTTACAGACACAACTGACTGACTGTGGGCCTAGAGTAACAAATGACATATCCTGAAGCTATTCTTCTGGACAGTCGGATACAGAATCAACGGTTGTCAGTTTTACGCCGAAACTGACAAAGCCTCCACCAGCTTTGCACCAGGTACCCGGATTGGGCCGGCCCGACTCCGCAGCTCTCTCAGCCCGGCAATCGCTCACCGCCCGTGTACCTGAGTCAGTCCTGGTCAACAGCCCAGTGGGTCTTCTACTGCTCCTGGCCCATGCACCCGGATTGGGCCAGCCCGACTTCGCAGCCTCCTCTGCCCGACAGTCGCTCGCTGCCCGTGTACCTGAGTCACACGCGGCCCGTGAAACAGCAGATCTCTTCTCTTCTTCAGTCCTTGTTGACTATCGTTGACAATGACTCATCACTTCTAGAGCCATGAGGCCCACGCTATTCAGCATGGCTCCTCAATCTCCCCCTTGATGAGTGCATTGTCAACACTCCTCAATTCTCAGCTCTTCAACACCTGCGAACAAATGTGGAAACACGAAAACAAAACACAAGAGAACAAAGAAGAAGAAAAATAAGGTAAAAATTTAACCTTAATGACCAAAAGCCAAACAAAAGCAAGAAACGGTCATTATGGTTAACCAAAACACAAAAGCTCAAAATGAGTGCGATTGCAGAACAACAAGGATATCAACAGAGTAAGAACTCCCCCTTAAACTCTGATCCCAATTTTCTCTCCCCCTTGTTGACAAGTGAACTCATCAAGCACTCAAAAGAGACACAGACTCCCCCTGAAATGCAACTCCCCCTCAAAATATGCAGTGAATGCAACTGGGGTGCAGGTGGAGTGTAGAAAGCATGCTTCTCAGATATGATTGACTGCAAATACAGTATCTAACATGTACAGCAAAAGAGATACTGTCTAAGATACATGGCATGATCAGTGCAACAGATGATATCTAAAGAAAGTCATTTAGCACGCATTTTTCAGTTTTTGTAAATAAAAGCATCACCACATTCTCTAGCAAACAAGCAAGGTAAGGCATGAGATGCAGAAGCTAACTGATATCTACCAAGATAAGCATTGTTCAAAACAAAGTGCTTCAGCAAACTTGTTATCCCTTTAAAGTTCAGGCTTTTTCATTTTCCTTTGTCATTTTTGCCAAGGGTTATTTGCATGTCAAACCTTATGCTAACCGACCAAGTCAAGCCTAGGCCAGAACTGGGCCATCAGAAGCTTAAGACATTGGTCTTGGCATACACTACACTGTCCTAGTTCATACCAAAGTGCTATGGTAAGCAATCCAGAACAATATAGTGCGACAAAGCAAACCCACTTGGATCTTTTCAACTTAAACACAAAAAGGCATGGAATTTTTCATTTATTTTTGATTTTTATCATTTTTATAGCACATTTTCCATGTTAAAGCATAAAGATATCCAAGTTGCATATCTGCATCTATGTGATGAACTAGCTACAGGGCATGTAACAAATAGCAAAAGCATTCAGCCTACACATGCTAGTTACCAGAAGCAATGGTGATCATTTTTCAAGTTTAAAAGCGTAAAAGCCATGCATATGACAGATATCAAACATGTCAAGCGAACTGAATCAAAACATGATCATTGACAAGTAATCAAAAGCATGTACCAGCTAGAATAAGTAAAGCAGTTCAATCATATAACAGAAGCAGACTCAGAAGTGTGATATGTGAATATGTATGATATGAACACACACAAAAAGACTCAAGAAAGGAGTAAAGAGCAAAGAAAAACTGACGCAAAATATCCTAAAAAGGATACACAACACCCAAATCCCCTCGTAAACGCTCAAATGTAGACTGATCTAGGGGTTTGGTAAAAATGTCAGCCAACTGATGATGGGTATCAACATGAATAAGGTCAATGACACCTTTCTCATATTGATCCCGCAAGAAGTGAAAGCGCACATCGATATGTTTGGTTTTTGAATGGAGACATGGGTTTTTCCCTACACTAATAGCACTCGTGCTGTCGCAAAACAATGGAACCCTGGTAGGAAAGAGCAACCCAAAGTCTCGAAGAGTGGAAATCATCCAAACCATCTGTGAGCAGCAGCTAGCAGCAGCTACATATTCAGCCTCTGTGGTCGAAAGAGCAACTCCAGATTGCTTTCGAGAAGACCAAGATACAAGGGAAGAACCAAGAAACTGGCAAGTACCGGAAGTCGACTTGCGATCCAACCGGCACCCACCAAAGTCAGCGTCCGAAAAGCCAGATAAATCAAGAGATGATGATGCTGAATAATAAAGACCAAGATCAGGCGCATAGGTGAGATACCTGAAAATGCGCTTGACAGCCTGCCGGTGAGATGCGCGTGGTGAAGACTGAAAACGCGCGCAAAGTCCCACGGCGAACTGTATGTCTGGTCTTGTTGCTGTTAAGTATAGCAGCGAACCTATCATCCCTCGAAATTCTCTCTCATTGACCTTGACACCGCTCTCGTCCTTGTCCAAACCCCCAGAAGTACCCATCGGGGTCATCTGCGGCTTCAATTCACCACCAAAGTCAAATTTCTTAAGCATATCACGAGTGTACTTACCTTGGTGGATGAAGGTGCCGTCCTTGGTCTGCTTGATCTGGAGCCCTAAGAAATACTTAAGCTCACCCATGAGGCTCATCTCAAACTCACTGTGCATCTGCTCAGAAAACTTGGACACAAGAGAATCAGTAGTACCGCCAAAAATAATATCGTCCACATAAATCTGAGCAATTAAGAAATCTGAAGCATCTCTGAGCAAGAAAAGAGTTTTATCCACAGAACCCATCACAAAGCCCTTCCCCAACAAAAATTGCTTCAACCGGTCGTACCAAGCCCTGGGGGCTTGCTTCAACCCGTATAAAGCTTTATGCAACTTAAAAACATGTCGAGGAAACTTAGGGTTCTCAAAACCGGGGGGTTGCCTAACATATACCTCCTCCTCTATGAACCCGTTCAGAAAAGCACTCTTAACGTCCATTTGAAAAAGCTTAAAACCCTTCGAAACGGCAAAAGCTAGAAGAATACGAATGGACTCAAGACGGGCAACAGGAGCGAAGGTTTCTTCAAAGTCAATACCTTCCTTCTGGCAATAACCCTGGGCAACTAGTCGAGCCTTGTTACGCACCACAACCCCATCTTCACCTTGTTTGTTCTTGAATACCCACTTGGTGCCTATGGGGTTGCATCCTGGTGGCGGCTCAACTAGTGTCCAAACCCGATTGCGGACAAAATTCTCAAGCTCTTCTTGCATAGCATTAATCCAATTAGAATCAGAAAGAGCATGAGAAATGTCTCTGGGCTCAAAAGATGCAACAAACGCAGATTCAGCAAACACAGCGAGAGAGGCAGAAGAACGCAAAGTCCTCTCAGTCAAATCACCAATGATGAGCTCTGAGGGGTGGTCACGCTGAACTGCTCGGGTTCCCTGGTGATCTGAAGTCACCTCACCGGAGTCAGCAGCTGGCACCTCTGGACTCGACTGAAGGGGCTCGATCGAAGTGGAAGAAGTGATCAGAGGTCCGCCTTCATCATCAGTCGAAGTCACAGAGGGTGTGGGCTCTGCGGGGGATGCAGAAGGCCCGCCCTCAACAGCAGCTGGAGTATCCTCATCTTCCTCGAAGATGGACTCTCCGAGCTCATCATCACCAGAAAGCTCAAAAGAAGGAGTCAAAGAAGGCAAGGACTCATCAAAAGAAACCTCACACGTCTCGACAAGCAGCTGGGATTCGAGGTTCCAAACACGGAAGCCTCGAGAATGCAATGCATAACCAAGAAAAATACCATCCCAGCAACGAGACTCAAACTTGTCCAAATGCCCTCCCTTCTTGAGCACAAAGCACTTGCAGCCAAACGCTCGCAAGTGGGTCACCTTGGGCTGTCTGCCAAACCGCAACTCATATGATGTCTTACCAATGTAAGCTCTAAGAAAAATGCGGTTGGCCAGATAGCAAGCCGTGTTCATGGCTTCAGCCCAAAAACGCCTAGGAGTCCTGTGCTCGTCGAGCATCGTCCTGGCCATCTCAACTAGCGTGCGGTTCTTTCGTTCCACAACGCCGTTCTGTGGGGGAGTGTAAGGAGAAGAAAACTGATGGTCCAGACCCTGATCACCACAGAAGCTGACGAACTGAGAGTTCTTGAACTCAGAGCCGTTGTCGGAGCGAATTGCTCGCATCCGACCATTGTTCTCATTCTTCAGCTTCAAAATCAGGTCATGGACAAATTGAAAAGTTTCATCCTTAGACTCCAAAAAGAAAACCCACGAGAAACGAGAAAAGTCGTCAACAATCACAAGTGCATACCACTTCCCACCGACTGAGCGTACCCGAGCTGGACCCACAGTGTCCAAATGTAAAAGCTCGCCTGGATACGTAGTCATCACCTGAGTCACAGGTGAGTGAGAAGCGGCAACCATTTTCCCATGACGACAGGGATGACAAACCAGATCCTTCTCCATTTTAAGCTTGGGCAATCCTCGGATGAGATCCATAGAGCTTAACCTGACTAGCAGATCAAAACTCAAATGACCTAACCTCCTATGCCACTTCCAGAGCTCAGAAGAGGATCCAGCAATCAAACAGCGAGAAGGGCCAAAAGAACTAGAGAAGTCAATTCGAAAAACTTTACCGAAGGGTAAAATCTGACAAACCAAAGACCCTCTAGAATCAACCACAGAAGAATTGCCCTTCTTAAAACGCACTTCCAAACCATCCTCAAGAAGTTGCGAAACAGATATTAAATTAAAGTTCAGATTTTTAACCAAAGCAACATTCTTTAAAGAGAAATGGTTTGAGATGCTGATTGAGCCTATGCCACTTACTTTCCCTTGACCGCTGTTCCCGAACGTGATATACTCTTTGGAGCTCGGGGGAGTGAGACTGGAGAACCATCTGCGATGTCCCGTCATGTGGCGAGAGCATCCTGAGTCCATGATCCAAACATCCTCCAGTCCCCGGTCCTGCACAATCAATGTCTGTAAGTGGGAGCAAATGGTCCGGCACCAGGTTTAGCAAAAGAGCTAAACCAGTGTCGAGCCATCTGCTCAAAAGATGGAAAGCGAAAACCATCAAAAGAGTTTGGACCAAAACGCGGCTCAAAGCGCGGTCCACGGTTCTTCCTAACCCTACGGCCACGAGGTCCAGAACCGTAGCCAACACGGTCTGGAACTCTGCCAGAACAAACACCACCAACCGGAGCACGGGTAGGGAAACCGTCTCCTCTACCACCACCTACACGACGCGGCCTGGCCTCTAGCCTCTCCCCGCGCCGAGGAACACGCAGTCTACCACCCCGCTGGTAGAACTGCACCTGATCACTACGAGCCCTCTCTGCTCTCTCAACCCGCTTCCTCCTGAAGCAAAACTCCACAAGATGCCCGTCTCTCTGACAAAACTCACAATGATAGGTAGGCTTCTTGGGATGTGGTTGAGGCTTGGGGTTCTTGGGCTTGGTAGTGTTTGGTGTGGTCTTCTTGGGCTGAGAGGGTCCAGGAAGAGAGTCTAGAGAAGAGTGGAGGTGTTTGGGCTTAGGAACCCAGATAGGCTTCTTGGGTGGAGCTTTGGGTGGTTCATGGATCACTCCATCCTTGGGCTGACAAGCCTGGGAGGACTCAGTGGAGTGAGTCTTGGGATACCTCTGCTCTGGAGTCATTTTACTCCACTCCACTGCCCGGCTGAGGGCACTCTCAAAGTCAGCCTTGGTGTAGGTGTAACCTACTCCAAACCCATCCTTCCTCTTGAACTGCTGGATCATCATGCCAAGCTGTGGCTCTCTGGCACTGATCCAACTCAGGATAGAACGGAGGTAAAAGTTCTCATTCTGAGAATCTGCTAGCTCCTCTCTCAAGGAAGCTAGAACCTACACCTGAGACAAGCAGGTCTCACACTCACTCTCTACTTGGACAGACTTCTCGGCTTTCAGCTTAATTAATTCCATTCTAAGAGACAGGCAGTTCTCACAGACAGTGGGTGGAACTGACAGTGTCTCAAGCTCTAGCCTAGTCTGCGCAAGCTCAGCTCTCAACCTCTCTAAATCACCCAAATGCTCATTGCCCTTGGATTTTAGCTCAGCTAAGGCAGCTAGATGAGATGGGCAATCAACACAGGGTGTGACGACAGTGGCTTGAGCATCTTTCAGCTCCAGCTGAGCGCTTTCAAGCTCAGTGGCCAAAGCGTCCCTCTCATCAACCCTTTCTGTGTACCTGGACTTTAAAGTCGACAGGTCACACAGAAGCACCTCACACTTCGGGCACTCACTGCTATCACCCAAGCAAGGAGAAGAGGATAGACTCTCAATCCTACCGTTGGCCACGGCAAGCTCACTCTCTAACTCGTCTATCCTTTTCTTAGCCCCCCTAAGCAGTTTCTCCCGATATTTAACTCCTGACGATTGCTCTCAAGTAAATCGACAATTTCTCGCTCATAAGATGATACCTTGCTATCGTCGTCGTCGGAGTCGTCGGAGGAGCTCTTCTCTTTTCTATCCCCAAGAGCCATGGAGCAGAAGCTCTTGCGGGATCTTCGGCGCTGGTGTGAGCGGCTCTTCGGCTTGTCTCCGAAGGCCATGAAGCAGAGGCCCGCCGGATCATCCTTGTCCTTCCCCTTCTTGATTGTAATCTCCTCATCACTTGAGCTCGATGAAGAGGAAGAAGACGTGGATCTCTTGGAGTAGCTCTTCTCCATCTCGGCGAAGAAGGCCTTGTCGCGCTTCTTGTTCTCTCGCCGGTAGTCCTTCAGGGCCTTCTTGAAGAACCGGGTCTTCGGCTTGCCCTTGGTGAAGGAGGGGCTCTCATGCTTGCCGGAGTCGTGGAAGCTATTGCCGGTGCCCTTCTTGTATCCACTGCGCTTGGGGCAGTCGGCGATGAAGTGTCCTGGATCACCACATTCAAAGCATCCGGATTTTGTGCCGTGTCTTTTGAACATTCTTTTATCATAGACACGACGCACCCGGTTGTTAAAGAGACACAAATCATCATCTCCCAACAACTCAAGCTGGTCCTCAGTGATAGACATCAAGGAGAACCCAGCACAACTCACAGCAGAGGGATCAACAGAAGGTGTAGCAAGGGCCAGGGATTTTGATCCAGAGCCAGTGAGATTTGATCTCAACTGGATATCTACCTCAGTGGCCTTCAGCTTGCTAAATAACTCAGAAATGGTCAAGGTATCGTAAGAAGTGCTCTCAACGATAGATGATACCTTGATCTCCCAGATCTTTGGGTCCAAGGTATGAAGAACCTTGAGCGCCTGCTCATGATCTGAGACTAACTGAGCACCCTCAGCCTTGTTGTCCCGAAGCTTGTTAATGATCGACTGAAAGCGACCAAACAAGGCTTCAACAGATTCACCCGGCTTCTGTGTGAAGTTCTCATATTCACGCCGGTAGGTCTGATAGAGCCGAGCCTTGACCTGGGCTGTTCCCTCATGGTGTGCCTTGAGGGTAGCCCAGATCTCTCTCGCAGTGGAGAGATGACTCACACGCTCAAACTCAGTGGGACCTAATCCAGAAAACAAAATATTCACAGCCTTACTGTTGCTCAGATGCTGAGCAATGATACCAGCAGTACCGTGCTCAGCGACTGGCAGAATGACAAACGTGCTGTGAACGCAAATGTCCCATATGTCCGAACCCTGGCTCATGAGATAGGCTCGCATGCGAGTCTTCCAATAATTATAGCCATAGGCTTCCAAGGACGGGACCTTGCCAGGAGACGTCATAGTCACTACTGGGGTTTAGAACCGGTTAAGGTATGGAAAAACCCTAACCAGGCTCTGATACCACTTGTAGGACCGAAAGTAGCGACCAGAGGGGGGGTGAATGGGCGCCTTAAAAAATTCTTTCGAATCAATGGCCTGTTCCCAATACCCAACGCACCTCAAAAATACTACGCAGCAGAAAATAAACAGAAGGCCTAAGTCTAAAGGTTTCTAACCTAGAAGCATCTGATGGTAAACAGTGTAAAACTAAAATGGTGCAACTAGGCAGATAAACAAGTTGTAACAGGCCTATACTTCTCAATGAAATGATCTAAGTATGTATAAAGTGAAAAGAGAAGTTACTGTCCAAAATTGTCTCCTGTTCTGTACTTGGCGAAGCCCCCTTCGCACGACGAGGTATGCTTCGGAGGTTGGTGACGGAGTCTGTCCGAAGGTGTCACTGTCTAGGCTAGTTCGAAGAGATAAGAAGCGAAGTGTACTTCGGAGCGAAGTAAAAACAGTGCCGGAGCTTGGTTCGAAGTATGCACTCCGAAGACAAGTCTCTGCACACAGCTTCGACTCACGAGCTTCGGAGCGAAGTAAAACAGAGCCGGAGCCTGCTTCGAAGTATGCACTTCGAAGACAAGACCTCGAACGTACTTCGAACCGAAAGCCTCGAAGCTAAACCTTCGAACACGAAACTTCGAACACAAAGCTTCGAACACAACACACAAACAGACAACCTTCGAATAAAGAAGCAAAGCCTGTCACGCGACAGAAAAGCAAGTCCGAAGCCAATGCTCTACCTTCAAAAAGAGCAAGCTCCGAAAAGAGAGGCGAAGGGTGACACGCTACACAGAAATCAGTGCGAGGCCTAGCGGAGCCACAAGCTTCGAACCCAACCTTGAAACGAGTCGAAGTATGGACTTCGAACAGATAGGGCCGAAGCCCCTTCGCGCTATTGTTCGAAGTATGTAATGCTGTCGATCAGAAAAATGCTTCGAAGCATAGCAGCACATAATACAAAACAAAGTTCGAAGATTGAAACGAAACCTTCGAGTATGGTCGGATCGAAGCCTGCCTCACGGAGCTGAGGGGCTTCGAACAGAGAAGGATGACTTCGCAGAGACAATCAGAAAAGCGATTTTAGTCCTCTCAACCCGATCGGAAAGTGGAGCAGTAAAAGTAAAAAAGCTGGCGCAGGAGTACTGTAGCTACAGTGGAGTACTACTTGCAAAATGCAAGAACTAGTACTCTGCTGTGAAGAACAGAAGCTTCTTCACATCAGCCGAAGCCTACAAGGGCTCAAAAATCACAGAAAAACTTGCTCTGAAGGTGAAATCGAGTCATTAAAAACCATACAGATGCAGCACACACAGAAGTAGAGCATTTACTGCAACATTAAAAGCAAGGCAAGAAACACAGTGGGAGGACTCCCTGGCGGCGCAAGCAAGGAAGAGGAGATGAGAGAGAAAACGTGAGAGGCAAAATGACCCAATAGAGTGGTATTCAATTTCAGCAAAAGGGTAGTCCAAACCCTAGGGATTGGGGTGCTATTTATAGGCAGCCCAACACTAGGAATATTCTACCAGCCCCTTAGGGTTTTTACAGACTCAAAAATACAGAAAAAGACTCTACTGCCCTTAGGTATTTTTACAGACACAACTGACTGACTGTGGGCCTAGAGTAACAAATGACATATCCTGAAGCTATTCTTCTGGACAGTCGGATACAGAATCAACGGTTGTCAGTTTTACGCCGAAACTGACAAAGCCTCCACCAGCTTTGCACCAGGTACCCGGATTGGGCCGGCCCGACTCCGCAGCTCTCTCAGCCCGGCAATCGCTCACCGCCCGTGTACCTGAGTCAGTCCTGGTCAACAGCCCAGTGGGTCTTCTACTGCTCCTGGCCCATGCACCCGGATTGGGCCAGCCCGACTTCGCAGCCTCCTCTGCCCGACAGTCGCTCGCTGCCCGTGTACCTGAGTCACACGCGGCCCGTGAAACAGCAGATCTCTTCTCTTCTTCAGTCCTTGTTGACTATCGTTGACAATGACTCATCACTTCTAGAGCCATGAGGCCCACGCTATTCAGCATGGCTCCTCACTTGAAGGGATGATACCCTTGTCTTATTGGGAGCCGATTTTCAATGATCGATCGGCTTAGTCAAAGGTTGGCCTTGGTTTTTCACCGGGTCTGATATCTACCTCCTGTAGCTCATTGGTTGCGGCGAAGCTATTTCCGATTTTACCTTCTACTTCGTTTGTGCCACCTTCAAAGGGTAAGCTTGGGTTGTTCATTCCTGACTGGTTTGATTCCATTATTTGATACTTTGAGAAAGTTATCATCCCAAGCCTCGCTAGACAAGCAGACAACTTATTCCAGTTCCCATACTGATAAATCGGTTATAGCCACGTTAACCGATTTATTGGCAGGAACCACTTGATCGTCGACCCACTGCATGAGGATCTGATGCATTGTCTATGGGGCACAACAATTTGCATGAATCCAATCACGCCCCATCAACAGACTGTAAAATCATTTCCCTTCTATGACAAAGAAGGTGGTCGGCA
Source organism: Zizania palustris (assembly GCA_019279435.1). Lineage (NCBI taxonomy): Eukaryota > Viridiplantae > Streptophyta > Magnoliopsida > Poales > Poaceae > Zizania > Zizania palustris. Next base: position 50,081,338 of record JAAALK010000289.1, read on the forward strand.
TGGTCTTGCTCCTAACCATCAATTCCGTGTTTAGCACTCCCATCATCTCCGATGAATTGCCGTCGAAGTCCCTTAGTACCTTATTGGTTTTGATGAGGTCCCCCGTCCCTTTTCCTAGCTTCTGGAAGGTGTCATATGGCATCGAGTTGACGGCTGCTCCTCCATCTATCATCATTTTGGACATCGACTTGTCGTTGACCAGACCCTTGATGTAGAGAAGTCTCAGGTGTTGATGCTCATGATCTTATGTCTTGTCGAATAGTACCGGATGTGTGGTCAAAACCAGTTGAGCCATAGTATTGGCCTACTCGGCGTCGACCTAAGGGATGACCCGATACTCCGTAGGGAGGAACAAAACCATGTTTACCACTACATCTTTCTTGTCGTCATGATCAGCCTTATCCTTAACTCGCCATTCACTCTTACTCCTTTAGGGCCGATCAATCTCATTCTTGTGCCTTTGCATCTTCAACTCTCTTTGTCGCAACCGTTGTACTCTCCTCTTCTGATTCCTCGTAAAAATCGTGCTAGGGCATCACTGCGGCTTTCCTACGAAAGTGATGTCATCGGCCGATTAGCCATCTTCCTTGGCATTGATGGGTCCAAGCCTCTTGAGTACCTACGCCCTTAATGGTAATAACCTCCGAGGAGGAGCTAACATCTCTTGATTGTATGACCTCGTCCTGTCAGAGCGTGGATCATGGCAGCCTTGCCACTTGTCTTCGCTGCCACACTCAGGACAGTCGCCCATTGATGGCAGGTGAAGACCTTTGTTCCAACAGAACCTGAAGAACTCACAATTCCAATGGGGTTTAACCATGAGTACTCATGGTCGCCTTCGCTGTCCTCCTTTTCCCTTGAATTCTTCTCATATTTTCCAATCAGATCTGAGGAAGTAATGCCACTGCTGGTCTGCCTACTTTTCTTTGAGTGTCGGTGTTGGACCGGAAACGGCGACCAGAGGGGGGGTGAATGGGAGCTTTTAAAATTTCGGGCTAAAAACTTAGCCTTCGGTTCAGTTCTGTCTTCTGCGGAACAGGCTTCGAACACTACCTTCGAAGGTCTGGTTCGGAGGTACTTTGACAGCTCCGAACACAGGCTTCGCAGGAGCAAAAGTTCGAAGCCAAGAAGACTTCGCTCCACTTACAACCCTCGAAAATCTACTCTGCTAAGTCAGTGCAGGCTCCGCACACGAGGTGCTTCGAGCAGGCTTCGCACTTCACCCTTCGCAAGAGTGGACAGCCCTCTGAGGACTTCGACCAAGTATTTGGCGGCAGCAACTGGTGCTGGGCTTCGTACACGAAGGTCTACACGCACACAAACGGACTACGCTAAGGGCTTCGACACAAGAAGCAAAACGGGCCTCGATCAGGGCTTCGCTAGTAAGCTGTGAGGTCTGGCCTCAAGTTACACAGAGCGACAGCACACTGAAAAAACACACTTCGCACAAAACACCCTTCGCCTAAGCAGGCTTCGGTGCACTATACTAGCGAGGTATGTAACGCGAGCTCAAGCAAAAGCACAGGAAAACAGGGCTTCGCCGCTTGAACAAGGAACACAGAAAATGAACTCTGTGGATGTATTCAATCGAAGTGTGTGGCTACAGGAGCTCAACAGTAAATGCTCAAAGTGTTAAATGTTACCTACCGAGCCCCCGTATTTATAGCCCACAGTTCACCCAAAGGAAAAGACTACACTACCCCTAGGGTTTACAAAAGATTTGTCTCTACAGAACTAAGGGGTACAAAAGGTAGTCCACCTTTATTTTGGAGGCTTCTCTGTCAGCTTTGCAGAGGGGACAGTGTTAGCCTTTTACAGAACAGACAGTGTCAGCCTTTGCAGTCTTTGACCTTCTGGAATCCTCCCTTCGCACGCGAGGGTGCGGTAGCTTCGGTGAGAAGCCTGAAGCCAGATGGCCTTCGCTCCACCGAAGTCAGTCAAAGCCCTTGGGCCTTCGCACCAACACCTCCGGAGTGGACCACCACGGCTTCGCAGCTACTCCCAGCTCGAACTCCGTCAGTCCGTGTACCGAAGCCATGCAGGCCGAAGTACCTCAAGTCAACCTTTCTCCGGAGCTAGCCTTGCTCCGAAGCCTTCCACCCTCCGAAGCCCCACCTTCGGAGTACCACCCTTCGAAGTCCCTCCTTCGTCCAAGGCCTCCGCATGAAGCATTCCATGAGCACTTCGTCGCAGTGTCTCTCCCCGAGCACACCCCTCGACGAGCCTCACCCGGACCATGCCTTCGATGCGCCTCGACTTCTGAGATCTTTGTCGGGCAACCTTCGAATGTCTCCCTCCGGAGCACACTTCGAATTCCTTGCCTCCGTAGAGGACTTGTTCCACCAACTCCGAAGTTACTCCATTCGGAGTACCTTCGAAGTGCCTCACCTCCGAGGACTTGTCTCGGAGTACCTTCAGCCGGAGCCACGCTCCGCACTCTCTGCCTTCACCTGGCACGCCTCGACCCGAGGACCGACCCGGACCACCTTCGCAGCCACCGTGACGGAGCTCCCCGCTCCCCTGGCATCAAGCCTCCCGCTTGACCCAGGTTCACCTGCCGCGAACCTTGTCCGTCGCCTCCGAAGTCCCTGCGCACCACAGAAAAGCAAACAAGTGTATCCAGTACTCCGGAGACCTCTCCGGGTTAGCAACCTTCGGTACACACTCCGGTGTACCGCCCAAAGTACCGAACCCTTCGGTACGAACCCAGTCATTGCGTACTGTCGGACCCCTCCGACGAGCACACTCCGCTGCACAGCTGCAGCAAGCAAACACCGAACACACTTCGGTGAAACCACCTCCGAAACACCCTTCGGAGGTACCACCTCCGAAGCCCCTCCGGAGGTACCCTTCGAACAGAGGGTAAAATCCTGTCAATCACTCATCACAAAACATCGAAACCAACCCTTGGTTTCTCAATCTCCCCCTTGATGAGTGCATTGACAACCAAATCCAAGTTCAAGAAAATGTAAAATTTTTCAGCACACAAGTGACCATAAAAACTCAAAAAAGAGCCAAATCATGTCACTTGACAAAAGAATTTTCTTCCCCCTTTCTCAAAAGAGTAAAAAGCCCCTTTGGCAATAAAAAATCTTCTCCCCCTTTATGTCAAATTTTCCCCCTCTTTGAAATTATACCCCCTTGCGGCAGAGAACGAAGCAAATCTCTCCCCCTTTGGCAATGCAAGCATCAAGGAGCATGTAACAAATGCAAAGCTTCGAAATGAGCAGAAATGCAAAGACATATGGAGCAAAAATATGCCAATATTAATACCAATGACCATGTGCTCAGCTCAAATTAATATTCTCTAAAAACATGATGATGCATGTGAATTTATCATTTTTGGACTAAAAGCATCATCACTTAGTCAAGGAAACTAGACAAGTAAGAGCAAGGACTGCGCAAAGCTAGTCAATCTCTACTCTAGACAGACAAGTTCAGTTCAAAAGGAGCTTGAAAATCAAACTTGATAATCAAAGAATTTTGTTGTTCTTGTCTTAGTGCCAGGGGTTATTTGTTTGTCCACCTTATACTTTCCAATCAGGCCAAGCCTAGGCATGAAAGCCATAAGAAGCTTAAGGCAATGATTTTGGCAAACACTACACTATTCTAGTTCAGACCAATGTGCAATGGTAAGCAGTCTAGAATAGGGTAGTGCGACAAACAAACCCACCTGGATCTTTTCTCTTAAAAGCATGCAAATCATGGAATTGTTGATTTTAACTAAGTGAACCAATGTTTGGCACTTTATGAATATCCATGAAAATGTAGAACAGTTTTCAAGTTGCAATTTTTAGCATCCAATGGACAGTGTCTCGCTGTCAAGCAGATAAAAGATAACTAAAGCAGTCCTGCCGAAACATGCTAGATTCAAGACTAAGCAGTGAGCATGATTTTGACTTTGAAAATAAAACATCATGCTCATGAATGTTCTAGATGAATTAAAAAGAGCTGAGCTAACATGATTTCATGAATTAAATGCAGGCATATAAGTGCAGAAGATGTAAATGCAATTTCAGCACAATTAGCAGAAGCACATCCATCGAAAACAGCTCCCCCTCACAAAATGCCGTAAGGGTGACAAATGCCAAGTTCCCCACGCAAGTAAGCAAATCGAGAAGCATCGAGGGGTTTTGTAAAAATGTTGGCAAGCTGGTGTTGGGTATCAACATATTGAAGTTCAATATCACCCTTCTCATTGTGATCTCTGAGAAAGTGATACCGTACATCAATGTGTTTGGTTCTGGAGTGCTGAACCGGGTTGTTTGCAATACAAATAGCACTAGTGTTATCACAGAAAAGTGGAACACTCTTATAATCTAACCCGAAATCCCGCAAAGTGGAAACCATCCACAAAATCTGAGAGCAACAGCTAGCTGCAGCAACATATTCGGCCTCAGCCGTCGATTGTGCAACACTAGACTATTTGCGGGAAGACCAGCAAACCAGTGAAGTACCCAGAAAATGACAAGTACCAGAGGTACTCTTCCTATCAATTCTACACCCAGCAAAATCTGCATCTGAATAACCTCGAAGACATAAAGATGAAGATGATGAATACCATATGCCAAATTCAAGGGTGTGCTTGAGATACCTTAGGATGCGCTTTACCGCTTGGCGGTGCGAAGCTCGTGGTGAAGCCTGAAAACGAGCGCACAGACACACTGCGAAGTGTATGTCCGGCCTCGTGGCAGTCAAGTAGAGGAGGGAGCCGATCATTCTCCGGAACTCCTTCTGATCTACGGCTTCTCCATCTTCGTCAGGGTCCAATGCTACAGATGTAGCCATTGGAGTGGCGAGGGGCTCCGCATCGGACATGTCAAACTTCTTGAGCAGGTCCTTAGTGTACTTTGTCTGGTGGACAAAAGTACCTTGTTTGCTTTGCTTGATTTGCAAACCAAGGAAAAAGGTGAGTTCACCCATCATTGACATTTCAAACTCCCTACTCATGGTATCTGCAAACTCGGCAACCAAAGCATGAGAAGAGCCACCAAAAATGATGTCATCCACATAGATCTGTACTAGGAGGAAATCTTTGCCATGCTTGAGAGTAAACAGAGTTTTATCAACAGAGCCCATCAAATACCCTCGCTCAAGCAGAAAAGACTTAAGTCTATCATACCACGCCCGAGGGGCCTGCTTGAGTCCATAAAGAGCCTTATGAAGTTTAAGGACTTTATGTGGGTACTTGGGGTTTTCAAAACCAGGGGGTTGTTTTACATAAACATCTTCACCTATGAAGCCATTAAGAAAAGCACTTTTGACATCAATTTGATAGAGTTTGAATCCCCGGGATGTCGCAAAGGCAAGCAAAATCCTAATGGCCTCAAGGCGAGCAACAGGTGCAAAAGTTTCAGTAAAATCAATCCCTTCTAGTTGAGAAAAGCCCTGAGCTACAAGTCTAGCCTTGTTTCTAACTATAGTCCCATCCTCCCCTTGTTTATTTTTGAAAATCCATTTTGTTCCAATGAAATGAACATTTGGTGGAGGATCAACTAAAGTCCAGACTTGGTTTCTCTCAAAATTTTCAAGTTCCTCATGCATGGCATTGATCCAACTAGAATCAGAAAGTGCATGACTAACATCTAAGGGCTCGAAAGAAGCAACAAAAGCAGCATTAGTGAAATGGGCATGAGAACGTGTTACCCTTTGATCAAGCTCACCAATGATCTGCTCGGGAGGGTGCATCCTTTGAACATGGTGTGGAGCCTCGCGGCGGGATGCAGTCTCCCCCTCAACTTGTGCGTTGGAGTGGTCCAAGATGACCGATGTTGAGGTAGTCGCTTCGGGACCTCGTGCCGAAGTAGTTGAAGTGGGGTCAGCTTCGGGGGTTGATGTCGAGGGTAGTAGGGGTTCATCCTCGAATTCTCCGGGATCTTCTTCTTCGAATAAGGTCTGTTCCATGTCGTGTTCATTTGCCTGTTCAAAAGCAGAACTAACAGAGGGGGTTGACTCATCAAAAGTCACATCACATGACTCGATGACAGTGTTAGTTTCCAAGTTATAAACACGATAAGAATGACCATGTGTTGTGTAACCCAAAAAGATCCCGTCAGAAGAGCGCGACTCAAATTTATCCAAATTACCATGTTTTAGGATAAAGCAGCGACAGCCAAAAACTCGAAGATGAGTAACCTTGGGCTGTCTCCCAAAACGTAGCTCATAAGATGTCAAATTTAAAATTGAGCGCAAGAAGATTCGGTTAGAGATGTAACAAGCAGTGTTCATGGCCTCAGCCCAGAATTTTCTAGGAGTCCTATGCTCATCGAGCATCGTCCTAGCCATCTCAACCAAAGTGCGGTTCTTTCTCTCAACAACACCGTTCTGTTGAGGAACCCGCGGAGCAGAGAATTGATGTTCTATGCCATGCTCCATGCAAAAGTCAACAAAGAGACTATTTTTGAACTCGGTGCCATTATCGCTTCGTATGAATTTTAATGCACCAGGGAGTTCAGTAAAAAGTCTCAAAGCCAGGCTCCGAAAGTGTGAAAACACTTCATCCTTGCTGGCAAGAAAGAAGACCCAAGAGTAGCGAGAGTAATCGTCGACAATAACTAAAACATACCACTTGCCGCCTAAAGAACTAACCCGAGAAGGACCTACAGTGTCCACATGGAGAAGTTCTCCGGGCTGTTCAGTCATCACTGTGGTGACTGGCGAATGTGAAGCGGCAATCATTTTACCATGTCGACAAGGAGCACAAACTAAATTCTTCTCAAACTTGAGCTTGGGCAATCCTCGGATCAGACCTAGGGCGCTCAGACGAGTGAGCAATTCAAAGCTCATATGCCCTAGTCTCCTATGCCACTTCCAAAGCTCAGAAGTCGAATGTGCAACAAGACAATGAGAAGAACCAGACGACTCTGAAAAATCAGCTCCAAAAACTCTCCCAACCCTAAAGATCTTACACACCACAACGCCATCAGAATTGAGTACTTGCGAAGTATCGCGATGGAATCGCACTTCGAAGCCCTCATCAAGCAACTGAGATACAGACAGCAAATTGTATCCCAGGTTCTCAACCAAAGCAACATCTTTGAGAGTGAAGTTCGCGTTAATTCTTACCACACCTTTACCTTTCACTCTACTCCTTCGATTGTTTCCGAAGGTGATATGTTCCCTTTGCTTGGTTGTGGTGAGGCTGGAGAACCAAGCTGCATCTCCGGTCATGTGGCGCGAACAACCGGAGTCCATTATCCACGTGCCCTCCAAGCCTCGACCTGTCGCCTACACACGATAAGAATGTCTCGATCGCTCAGTGCTGGGGTGAGTGAAATAATGGCAAGGCATCCAGCACTGAGTGACACGAGTAGTAGGCACAGTAAAAGCAGACGGTCTACGCACATAATAATCAGAATGATGCAAAGTGCGAGGTCTACCTACATGCTGTGAAAGAACAACATGTCGAGGTCTCCTACTCTGATGAGGTACAAATCTGCTAGCCCGAGGTCTACCACCATATGGAACATGGTGAAGACCTCGAGGAGCAAAACCTCTCCGAGAAGCACAAGGAGCCTCAAAAGCAGGACGATAGTAAAACTCAGACTCATGCATACCTAAAGATGGGTAATGCATGTCCTGGTAACTCATCGCCTGTGCGCGTCGCTCATCCTTGATGCGACGAAAACAGAACCCAACCAAATGACCCGCCCGCTGACAATAGGAACAATGAAAAACTCTCCTGGGGGCACTCTCATGGGTCACAGGAGCAACTCTCACAGGCTCCTTGGATTTTCTCTGAGTGGTTTTCTTGGGAGGATTTTTCTTGGCAGGAGGAGTGGTTTTCTTTGGTGGATGGGTAGGCTTTTTGGCTGATGGGGTGTCCAACAGAGCTCTCTCTTTCTCTAGGGTGGTGGGAGAGGTAAAAACAGTTTTGTTTTCACTAACTGAAGGTATCCTCTCAAAACCCAAACCTAGAGCTACCCCTGCTCTGTCAGCACACAACTTGGTCTTGGCCAAGAGCAAATCCATCCTACCCTTTCCCTCAGTGCATTTATTAACCACAGAAAGAAGGTATTCATTTTCGGACATGAGGTTCTCAGCTCGCTCTCTAACAGTGCCTAGTTGGTCCTTAAGGGTAATGCAAGTGTCACAAACAGGTTGCACATCCTTAGAACTACCGGCCCTCTCCAATCTAGCCTCCAAATCATGAACATGCTTATCACGTAAATTAATGCTATCGCGCAATAATGAACAGTTCATGCAATCAATAACTTCATGAGGTCTAGACTCCACCTCCAAAAGCTGCTTCTGTGCAGTCTCAAGCTCTGAAAGAGTTTGAGCATGAACAGAACGCAACTGAGCAAGCTCACTCATGACAACAGAACAGGACTCACATTCAGCATCATCAAATTTAGACTTAAGCATGGCATATTCAGTAGAAATAGTTTCTAGCCTAAGTCTAAGGTCTTTTCTTTCTCTAGCGGCTTGCACAAGTAATCTATCCTGACCTAGCACTACTTCATTCAGCTCATCTAATTTAATTAGTAGCTGGTCAGATGATAGGTTTACCTCAGATGAGTCAAGCTCATCGCCGCTGTGATCGCTGTCGGCCATGAAACAAAGGCCGGTGAAGTCACGTCCCTTCTTGTCCTTCTTGTCCTCCTTCCTTGGGGACTCCTCCTCCTCAGAGCTCGACTCCTCAGTTGAGGATGTGTCGATGTCGCTGAGAGCAGCAACAAAGGCTCTGGAAGCGGCCTTGGCTACTTTCTTAGCCATTTTGCCGCGCTTGCCCTTCACAAAGGGCTTCCTCTCCTTTTTGTGGTATTTGGGGCGCTCACTCTCATCTCTCTTCTTGACCTTGGGGCAATTGGCCTTAATGTGAGAGGTGTCGCCACATTCATAGCAACCACTAAAACCACTTCTCCTCTGATCCCGTCTCTCATGATGAAAGCGGGTGAACCTCCGGGCAATGAGAGCAAGCTCATCATCAGCTAGAGTGTCCACCTGCTCCTTTGTGACGGAGACCAGGGAGGACAAAGCAAAACCATCTGCAAAAACACAAGTACCAGATGTGCTTGGTTCTGCAGTGGTGCCACGGCTAGTGCTAGAAACCAATGCCAATGGCTGTGGCAAAGAGCTTCTGTGCACAGCAAGAGATGCCTTGGCAATCTCTGTGGACTTCAGCTTGCTAAAGAGTTCGTCACAGGTCAATGTGTCATAGCCTGTGGACTCCTCAATGCTGGATATCTTCACTTCCCATATGCTACGGTCAAGAGCATAGAGAAGCTTGATAGCCCTATCATGATCACTGTAAGCAAGCGTCCCGTTGGATCGCAAGTTACTCACTATAGCATCAAAGCGCGAAAACATGGCATCTATAGATTCACCAGGTGCCTGCACAAACAGCTGATACTGTTGGTTGTAGGTGCTTTGGCGCCTGGCCTTAATCTGTGTAGAGCCCTCATGAAAAATAGTGAGCGTTGTCCAAATCTCCCTAGCAGTCCTAAGGTGCTGCACCCTATCGAACTCACTCCGGCTCAAACCGATGAACAGTATATTTCTTGCCTTGGAATTGGCATTATACTGATCCTTCTCTGTTTGAGAGGTGCGAGTCTCAGGGATGGAGTATTGTGATTCCACAATCTCCCAAATTGCATTTCCTTGGCTTAACAAGTAAGCCTCCATGCGCACCTTCCAGTATGCGAAGTCTGTCCCATCGAATAGAGGAATTTTACTGCCTCTATCCATGTCGCCAACAGATCACAAAACCGATTAAAGTCAACTGGTGATCTTAACCTGGCTCTGATACCAATTGTTGGACCGGAAACGGCGACCAGAGGGGGGGTGAATGGGAGCTTTTAAAATTTCGGGCTAAAAACTTAGCCTTCGGTTCAGTTCTGTCTTCTGCGGAACAGGCTTCGAACACTACCTTCGAAGGTCTGGTTCGGAGGTACTTTGACAGCTCCGAACACAGGCTTCGCAGGAGCAAAAGTTCGAAGCCAAGAAGACTTCGCTCCACTTACAACCCTCGAAAATCTACTCTGCTAAGTCAGTGCAGGCTCCGCACACGAGGTGCTTCGAGCAGGCTTCGCACTTCACCCTTCGCAAGAGTGGACAGCCCTCTGAGGACTTCGACCAAGTATTTGGCGGCAGCAACTGGTGCTGGGCTTCGTACACGAAGGTCTACACGCACACAAATGGACTACGCTAAGGGCTTCGACACAAGAAGCAAAACGGGCCTCGATCAGGGCTTCGCTAGTAAGCTGTGAGGTCTGGCCTCAAGTTACACAGAGCGACAGCACACTGAAAAAACACACTTCGCACAAAACACCCTTCGCCTAAGCAGGCTTCGGTGCACTATACTAGCGAGGTATGTAACGCGAGCTCAAGCAAAAGCACAGGAAAACAGGGCTTCGCCGCTTGAACAAGGAACACAGAAAATGAACTCTCTGGATGTATTCAATCGAAGTGTGTGGCTACAGGAGCTCAACAGTAAATGCTCAAAGTGTTAAATGTTACCTACCGAGCCCCCGTATTTATAGCCCACAGTTCACCCAAAGGAAAAGACTACACTACCCCTAGGGTTTACAAAAGATTTGTCTCTACAGAACTAAGGGGTACAAAAGGTAGTCCACCTTTATTTTGGAGGCTTCTCTGTTAGCTTTGCAGAGGGGACAGTGTCAGCCTTTTACAGAACAGACAGTGTCAGCCTTTGCAGTCTTTGACCTTCTGGAATCCTCCCTTCGCACGCGAGGGTGCGGTAGCTTCGGTGAGAAGCCTGAAGCCAGATGGCCTTCGCTCCACCGAAGTCAGTCTCCGATACAGTGACGGTTTTGAGCCGAAGCCGTCAAAGCCCTTGGGCCTTCGCACCAACACCTCCGGAGTGGACCACCACGGCTTCGCAGCTACTCCCAGCTCGAACTCCGTCAGTCCGTGTACCGAAGCCATGCAGGCCGAAGTACCTCAAGTCAACCTTGCTCCGGAGCTAGCCTTGCTCCGAAGCCTTCCACCCTCCGAAGCCCCACCTTCGGAGTACCACCCTTCGAAGTCCCTCCTTCGTCCAAGGCCTCCGCATGAAGCATTCCATGAGCACTTCGTCGCAGTGTCTCTCCCCGAGCACACCCCTCGACGAGCCTCACCCGGACCATGCCTTCGATGCGCCTCGACTTCTGAGATCTTCGTCGGGCAACCTTCGAATGTCTCCCTCCGGAGCACACTTCGAATTCCTTGCCTCCGTAGAGGACTTGTTCCACCAACTCCGAAGTCACTCCATTCGGAGTACCTTCGAAGTGCCTCACCTCCGAGGACTTGTCTCGGAGTACCTTCAGCCGGAGCCACGCTCCGCACTCTCTGCCTTCACCTGGCACGCCTCGACCCGAGGACCGACCCGGACCACCTTCGCAGCCACCGTGACGGAGCTCCCCGCTCCCCTGGCATCAAGCCTCCCGCTTGACCCAGGTTCACCTGCCGCGAACCTTGTCTGTCGCCTCTGAAGTCCCTGCGCACCACAGAAAAGCAAACAAGTGTATCCAGTACTCCGGAGACCTCTCCGGGTTAGCAACCTTCGGTACACACTCCGGTGTACCGCCCAAAGTACCGAACCCTTCGGTACGAACCCAGTCATTGCGTACTGTCGGACCCCTCCGACGAGCACACTCCGCTGCACAGCTGCAGCAAGCAAACACCGAACACACTTCGGTGAAACCACCTCCGAAACACCCTTCGGAGGTACCACCTCCGAAGCCCCTCCGGAGGTACCCTTCGAACAGAGGGTAAAATCCTGTCAATCACTCATCACAAAACACCGAAACCAACCCTTGGTTTCTCAGTCGGTCATCAGTGTGGTGTGCATGCACCATGTTGACAAGGGTGACCATCGATATTCGTCGGCTTCTTCCCATCATCGAACTTGATTCGGCCTTGCTCCATGGCCGATTGAATCTGCTATATAAACACCTTGCATTCGTTAGTGTGGTGAGACGGGGAGTTGTGCCACTTACAATATTTCCTTTTCTTCAACTCATTGACGGGTGGTATCATGTGGTTGGGTGGCAATTGGATCTGCTTCTCTTTAAGCAATAGATCAAATATCCTATCTGCCTTGCTAATGTCGAAATCATACTTCTCTTCTTTATCAGCTAGCTTCACCCATGGACAAGCGATCTGTTTCTTGTTCCTGGTCCATTCGGCCAAATTGACATCTACATCGGACCCGTTGTCCTCATCGGAGTCCGAATGGGACGTACGAGCATATGCCACCTTCTTCTTATACATGTCCTTTTTGCTTCTTGGAATCAGCTCTCATGGGCCGATACTCGCTTTACTAGGTGTGATAGGCTCTCAAACTCCATTGAGAAACCAAGGGTGGTTTCGGTCTGGATGATGAGTGATTGACAAGGATGAGCGTCTGAACGGCTGAGTGGTTGAGAGTGGTTTGAGTGCATCGAGGGTTTCGATGTGAAATGGAGGTTTGGCTTCCGAGGGTTTCAGCGGTGATTCGCGTTCTTATTTTGGCTTGTCTTGTTTGTGCATGGTGGAGATGTTAACCGACTATCGACGATGGGTGATCGAGGGTCGAGCGGGGAGCTTGATGCCGGAGGATCAGGGAGACCGGGCGAAGTTGGAGAAGATCTCAAGAGTGCATGAAGAGACGGAGCGAGACTTGGACGGATGGTTGACTGCGACGGCGTGTTGACCGGGTTCGCGAGTGGGAGGCCAGGACAAGCATTCAGGCGGCTCGAGGGGATCGAGAGCGGAAGTGGCTTGCTAGCGCTCGAAGTCGCGAAGCGGTGTCACGAGTCGAAGGGTTGAGAGGCTTTGTCGGTTTTTGCTGAAAACCGTCGAAATGTTAAATGTTTTGTTAATTCAATAAATAGGTGTCTAGTTTTAGTTTAAATTTTTTAGTTTTGTAGTGTAACCTTTTGGTATAATTTTTATAGTGGTTCTACTCTGAAATTATATTAAAAGGAGAGTCAATTTGTATTTTTACTTTTAGGTTTTATAGGGTAATTTTCAGAATTGTTAATTCTGAAATTACTAAGGGTCTATGTGTAAAATGGGGGCTTCTAGAACATGAGTTGGTAGGATATTATCCCCCAAGTTGGATGAACATTAGAGAGCTTCAGAGACAAAATATTCTAATGAAAATGGCTGAGAAAACTTCAGTTTGAAGAAATTTGGACGAGGAACAGGAATCTGCCATCAATTTTCGGATCTGATACAGGAACTTGGGCAATACTATTCACTGTAATTCCAGCTTCCAGCGCAGGTAATATCTGTGGTCGAATTCGATTTTGAACTGCGTTTTCTGGTGAATCTAGTGCAGAAGTAGATAGTGATGTTTATACATATTTTGTTGTGCATGAATTGAATGATCCATTTTCGAAAGTTTTAAGGGATTTCTGTGATTTCTTCTTATTTCTTTTGCTGATCAAAGGAGGCACCACAGTACTGAAAATTTATTCTCGAAAAGTGGTACAGTATTTGGTTTTGCTCCCTACGTGTTTGATAAAATGTTTCATCAAGTATTCATCAGGTTTTTGGATGATCATTGAAGTGTTTCTTGAGTGATTACTTGGTAGAAGGTAGATCAAACATTTTTGCTTAGCTTTTCAAGGGATCATCACAGAAAACAAAAAGTGAGTCTTTTGTTCTGAAATTTGTGTTTCTGTTTTAGATGGTGTATACTCTGAATCTGTTGAACAATTGATTCTGTTTGGTTGATTAGAACTTGAAGACAAGGATAAAATTGTGTTGTTTGTATCTAGTACATTAAACTTCAGAGTTATGTGCAGCTACAGATTAAGTTAGTTTGAAATCCCAATCTGAGTTCTCCAAATCAGCTAGCTATTCTGAAGTGAATTGTTTGATTGAAATCAGTCTACAATTTTGAGTGAAACTAATTCTGTTCAGAAGTCTCTTCCAGGTTTTATCTTTTGTTCAGGATTTGAATTAGATTATTACTTGAAGTCAAGAGAGTAGTACTATTTTGAATTTGCTGAATTCAGAAAAGTATATTAACAGTGTTGTTTTGATCTGAGAAGTGAAGCAAAACTGGTTCAACTCCATTTGAGTTTGTTTGAAAATTACTACTATTCATTATCAAAGAATTCATATCTTGTGAGTTTGCTTCTCATGTGCAAGGAGTCTTTGAAGATGAATGTGTTGAACTGAGGTATAATGTGTGAATTGTTTGTGATCCAGTATTCACATCTCAGAGTTATTGTTTGAATAGAAACTGAATTCTGAATTATACTTTTGGTCACTCAATCCTTGAAAGGAAGAAGATCGGAACTCTGTTGTTTTAAAGGAGTGTTTTATACCTGTTTTCAGAAACACAGCTTGTAGTTTTCTGTTTTCTGAAAATTTTCATAGTGCTTTCATCTGATTGCTATTGAATCAAGAGAAACTGAATTGAGAATGATTTTGAGCTTTCGTTTGGAAATAGATTACTGAAATTATTTTGTTAACTGATAAACTCAAGTTAGTTCAACTTTGCTTGGCATTGTTTTTGATCAAAACCAGAAATACTCACTAAAGCAATGCATGTTTCCTCAAATTGCCTTGAGTATGTTCATTGATCTACTTATGGTACTATGCATACATTTCTAGAAATCTTCATATCTTGCTTGAGTAAACTCTGATTGGTATCCAAGTTGAACTTAATTAAGTTTTTGTCTGTTTTCTATTTATCTGAACCCTTTCAGAGTTCCATCAATCGACAACGTATTGTCGGCATTTCATGTGCCAAAATAGAGATTGTATTTCGGAGACTCAAACTCCGACAAGTTCAGATCGATTGTTCAAGTGATGATTTAGACAAAAAAATCTATTTGGAGTTGTTTCGTGTTTTGAATGTATACTGTGATCTTCAAATTGATTCTGTGATCTTTTGGAGGAGCGTTGGGTGATTTGACTAGGCCATCATATTCGCGAGAAATTGTTGAGGCGCCTATTCACCCCCCCTCTAGTCGCCATTCCGATCCCACATACTATGCTGAAAACCTTTCCTTTATTGGGTTCAGGAGCCCCTGGAATGCCAATTCCGCCAGCTGTGTGCCGCTGAGGTTCAGACTATAGCATCTGCTTCTTACATTGTGAAACCTCTGTGCATAGTCTTGTACTGACTCATCCATATTTTGCTTTACTGTCGTCGAGTCGGTCAACTTCATCTCGTGTATGTCGACGAAGAAATATTTATGAAACTTCTTCGCTAAATCGGCTCATCCTTTGACAGAGTTGTTCGGTAGTGATGAGAACCATGTGAAAGTTGATCCTGATAGCGATAGCGGGAAAAACCTGACCTTCAGTGCTTCTTCAACTGACGCCTCGCCACACTAAGTGAGAAAATGGCTAATATGCTCGATCGTGGAGACCGAGTCCTGCCCCGAGAACTTGGTGAAGTCAGGTACCTTATATTTACTTGACAACGGCACCCGATCGAACTCACTCTAGGTACGGTCATCGATACACGTAGGTATGGTCCTTGGTCTTGAGTCCAAATTGGTCCCGAATCACCTCAGTAATTCGGTTCACCCAATCATCTTCTTGCTGGTTCGGTGCGAGATATCGGTCAGCCGTTAGGGGTTGCTGATACTGATCCAACCAAACAACGTTATACTTTTGTTCTTCGTTGGAGTAGGTCAGTACTCCATAGTACGTGGTCTAGTGGTACCCCAGAGGAATGCCATCGGGTGCACCCCTTGGAAGCACGAGATTTGGCAACATAAACCTAGTGACTACGTTCTAGGGCTGGGGTACCTCTTGCCTGATCGACCCTTGTGGCGCAGCTGAAGGCTGGGATGGTGGTGTACCCCCATGAAGGGATGTGTGTTCTAGGACGAGTCCTATCTACCTGTCCCCTAGAGGGTGGGTGTAGGTAACAGGGTCGTCACATCAATCTCTCGGCTAAACGAAGTATTCGACGAACCATGTCTTATCAGCCCTTGCGGTGCTATCATTGGCCGATTGTGCTGAGGGTTTTGCAGCAGGCGTGGAGGATTAGTCGACAAGTACACTAGGCCCTTCGCCGGCTCTTGAGCAATTGTTCTGTCAACTGTCTTCTTGATCAATCCGTGCAAGGTATCAACCAACACCTCGGACTGATTGATGAGGGTGTGGTGCAAAGCGTTGTCGAGGGCCTCCTAGAAAGTAACCCACAAACTCTTGGTCTGGTGAGGGATCTCACCGGTCGCAACCGGTCTCAGCAACTGACTCCTCCAGACAGGGCCAGATCGAGTCATGCCGAAAGCATCGAGGCACAATCTCTTGTAGTTCTCCACGTGATCCAGTACCTCCGCTCTCTATTCATCGATCAAAGTGTCCATGGTGACCGAGATGATGTTATTGTCGTTGATATCGCTCGCCATGGATGAGTAATTTGAAAAAGTGTCCCACCGAGAATGCCAAAAATCATGTTGGTGTATTTTTTGGTCACATGCGTGGCCTGGGAGATCTACTTAACTCCAGTGTAGGTCCTATAATCTTAGAAAAAAGAAGGTTCTGAGCGTGCCAATCAGTTTGATCATGCAACTGATAAGGAATCATGGAAGCTAACGTTAGTAGCAACGCTGATCGGTTATCGAGTCGATGACTATGGTGAAGATAAAATAAACAGAAATAAACGTGCCTATCGGCCATAGGGACAATGACCACACCTACACTATCGGGCTGAGAACACTATCGGCTGATAGGATGGCATACTTATGCATCAAGGCCGATGAGCGCCTCCCAAGCGGAGATGAAACATGGCGTGGAAACAAAGATAACCTATCGGCTTGTACTCTAATAGAAACTAAACTTAACATGCCAATCAACATATTCATATCATTAGATCACCATAACTGCAAGATCGGACTCAACCGAGATAGTCGTTAATCACGATAAATCAATAACACTTTAACGCATCTGAGAAACCAAGGGTTGGTTTCGGTGTTTTGTGATGAGTGATTGACTGGATTTTACCCTCTGTTCGAAGGGTACCTCCGAAGGGGCTTCGGAGGGGGTACCTCCGAAGGGTGTTCGGAGGTGTGTCACCGGAGTGTGTTCGGTGTTTGCTTGCTGCAGCTGTGCAGCGGAGTGTGCTCGTCGGAGGGGTCCGACAGTACGCGATGACTGGGTTTGTACCGATGGCTTCGGTACTTTGGGCGGTACACCGGAGTGTGTGCCGGAGGTTGCTAACCCGGAGAGGTCTCCGGAGTACTGGATACACTTGTCTGTTTGTCTGTGGTGCGCAGGGACTTCGGAGGCGACGGACAGGGTTCGAGCCAGGTGAACTTGGGTCAAGCGGGTGATTTGATGCCAAGGGAGCGGGGAGCTCCGTCACGGTGGCTGCGAAGGTGGTCCGGGTCGGTCCTCGGGTCGAGGCGTGCCAGGTGAAGGCAGAGAGTGCGGAGCGTGGCTCCGGCTGAAGGTACTCCGAGACAAGTCCTCGGAGGTGAGGCACTTCGAAGGTACTCCGAATGGAGTGACTTCGGAGTTGGTGGAACAAGTCCTCTGCGGAGGCAAGGTGTTCGAAGTGTGCTCCGGAGGGAGACACTCGAAGGTGGCCCGACGAAGGTCTCAGAAGTCGAGGCGCATCGAAGGCATGGTCCGGGTGAGGCTCGTCGAGGAGTGTGCTCGGAGTAAGACACTGCGACGAAGTGCTCATGGAATGCTTCATGCGGAGGCCTTGGACGAAGGAGGGACTTCGAAGGGTGGTACTCCGAAGGTAGGGCTTCGGAGTGTGAAGGACTTCGGAGCGAGGCTAGCTCCGGAGTGAGGTTGACTTGAGGTGCTTCGGCCATGCATGGCTTCGGTACACGGACGGACGGTGTTCGAGCTCGGAGTAGCTGCGAAGCCGTGGTGATCCACTCCGGAGGTGGTGGTGCGAAGGCCCAAGGGCTTTGACGGCTTCGGCTCAAAACCGTCACTGTATCGAAGGTCTTCTTCGGCGGAGCGAAGGCCAACTGGCTGCAGGCTTCTCGCCGAAGCTTCCGCACCCCTCGCGTGCGAAGGGAGGTTCCAGATGTCAACTCTGTAAAGGCTGACACTGTCTGTTCTGAAAAAGGCTGACACTGTCCCCTCTGCAGCTGACAGAGAAGCCTCCAAAATAAAGGTGGACTACCTTTTGTACCCCTTAGTTCTGTAGAGACAAAATGGATGTAAACCCTAGGGGTAAAGTAGTCACTTCCTTAGGATGAAGCCGTGGGCTATAAATATGGGGGCTTGGTAGGTAACATTTAACACTTTGAGCATTTACTGTTGAGCTCCTGTAGCCACACTTCGATTGAATACATCCTGAGTTCATTTTCAGTGTTCCTTGTTCAAGCGGCGAAGCCCTGTTTGTCTTGTGCTTTTTGCTTGAGCTCGATCTACATACTTCGCTAGTTTAGTGCACCGAAGCCTGTTGAGGTGAAGGTTGTTTTTCGTGCGAGGTGTGTTTTGTCAGTGTGCTGTCGCTCTGTGTAACACGAGGCAAGACCTCGCTGCTTACTAGCGAAGCCCTGATCTTTTCCCGTTGTGCTTCTTGTGTCGAAGCCCTTAGCGTAGTCCATTTGCGTGTGCGTGTAGACCTTCGGGTACGAAGCCCAGCACCCGTTGCTGTCGCCAAGTACCTGGTCGAAGTCCTCAGAGGGCTGTCCACTCTTGCGAAGGGTGAAGTGCGAAGCCTGCTCGAAGCACCTCGTGTGCGGAGCCTGCACTGACTTAGCAGAGTAGATTTTCGAGGGTTGTAAGTGGAGCGAAGTCTTCTTGGCTTCGAACTTTTGCTCCTCCGAAGCCTGTGTTCGAAGGTGTCGAAGTACCTCCGAACCAGACCTTCGAAGGTAGTGTTCGAAGCCTGTTCCGCAGAAGACAGAACAGAACCGAAGGCTAAGTTTTTAGCCCGAAATTTTAAAAGCTCCCATTCACCCCCCCTCTGGTCGCCGTTTCCGGTCCAACAATTGGTATCAGAGCAGGTTAAGATCACCAGTGGACCTTAACCGGTTTTGTGATCTGTTGGCGACATGGATAGAGGCAGTAAAATTCCTCTGTTCGATGGGACAGATTTTGCATACTGGAAGGTGCGCATGGAGGCTTACTTGTTAAGCCAAGGAAATGCAATTTGGGAGATTGTGGACTCACAATACTCCATCCCTGATACCCGCACCACTCAAACCGAAAAAGATCAATATATTGCCAACTCGAAGGCAAGGAACATACTGTTTATTGGTTTGAGTCGAAGTGAGTTTGATAGGGTGCAGCACCTTAGGACTGCTAGGGAAATTTGGACAACGCTCACTATTTATCATGAGGGCTCTACTCAGATTAAGGCCAGGCGCCAAAGCACCTACAACCAACAGTATCAGCTGTTTGTGCAGGCACCTGGTGAATCTATAGATGCCATGTTTTCGCGCTTTGATGCTATAGTGAGTAACTTGCGATCCAACGGGACGCTTGCTTACAGTGATCATGATAGGGCTATCAAGCTTCTCTATGCTCTTGACCGTAGCATATGGGAGGTGAAGATATCCAGCATTGAGGAGTCCACAGGCTATGACACTCTAACCTGTGATGAACTCTTTAGCAAGCTGAAGTCCACAGAGATTGCCAAGGCATCTCTTGCTGTGCACAGAAGCTCTTTGCCACAGCCATTGGCATTGGTTTCTAGCACTAGCCGTGGCACCACTGCAGAACCAAGCACATCAGGCACTTGTGTTCTTGCAGATGGTTTTGCTTTGTCCTCCCTGGTCTCCGTCACAAAGGAGCAGGTGGATACTCTAGCAGATGACGAGCTTGCTCTCATTGTCCGGAGGTTCACCCGCTTTCATCATGAGAGACGGGATCAGAGGAGAAGTGGTTTTAGTGGCTGCTATGAATGTGGCGACACTTCTCACATCAAGGCCAATTGCCCCAAGGTCAAAAAGAGAGATGAGAGTGACCGCCCCAAATTACACAAAAAGGAGAGGAAACCCTTTGTGAAGGGCAAGCGCGGCAAGATGGCTAAGAAAGTAGCCAAGGCCGCTTCCAGAGCTTTTGTTGCTGCTCTCAGCGACATCGACACATCCTCAACTGAGGAGTCGAGCTCTGAGGAGGAGGAGTCCCCAAGGAAGGAGGACAAGAAGGACAAGAAGGGACGTGATTTCACCGGCCTTTGCTTCATGGCCGACAGCGATCACAGCGGCGATGAGCTTGACTCATCTGAGGTAAACCTATCATCTGACCAGCTGCTAATTAAATTAGATGAGCTGAATGAAGTAGTGCTAGGTCAGGATAGATTGCTTGTGCAAGCCGCTAGAGAAAGAAAAGACCTTAGACTTAGGCTAGAAAATGTTTCTACTGAATATGCCATGCTTAAGTCTAAGTTTGATGATGCTGAATGTGAATCATGTTCTGTTGTCATGGGTGAGCTTGCTCAGTTGCGTTCTGTTCATGCTCAAACTCTTTCTGAGCTTGAGACTGCACAGAAGCAGCTTTTGGAGGTGGATTCTAGACCTCATGAAATTATTGATTGCATGAACTGCTCCTTATTGCGCGATAGCATTAATTTACGTGATAAGCATGTTCATGATCTAGAGGCTAGATTGGAGAGGGCCGGTAGTTCTAAGGATGTGCAACCTGTTTGTGACACTTGCATCACCCTTAAGGACCAGCTAGGCACTGTCAGAGAGCGAGCTGAAAACCTCATGTCCGAAAATGAATACCTTCTTTCTGTGGTGAACAAATGCACTGAAGGGAAGGGTAGGATGGATTTGCTCTTGGCCAAGACCAAGTTGTGTGCTGACAGAGCCGGGGTAGCTCTAGGTTTGGGTTTTGAGAGGATAGCTTCAGACAGTAAGACCAAAACTGTTTTTACCTCTCCTACCACCCTAGAGAAAGAGAGAGCTCTGTTAGACACCCCATCAGCCAAAAAGCCTACCCATCCAACAAAGAAAACCACTCCTCCTACCAAGAAAAATCCTCCCAAGAAAACCACTCAAAGAAACCCAAGGAGCCTGTGAGAGTTGCTCCTGTGACCCATGAGAGTGCCCCCAGGAGAGTGTTTCATTGTTCTTATTGTCAGCGGGCGGGTCATTTGATTGGTTTCTGTTTCCGTCGCATCAAGGATGAGCGACGTGCACAGGCGATGAGCTATCAGGACATGCATTACCCATCTTTAGGTATGCATGAGTCTGAGTTTTATTCTCGTCCTGTTTTTGAGGCTCCTCGTGCTTCTCGGAGAGGTTTTGCTCCTCGAGGTGTTCACCATGTTCCATATGGTGGTAGACCTCGGGCGAGTAGCTTTGTACCTCGTCAGAGTAGGAGACCTCGACATGCTTTGCGTTCTTTGCATGTAGGTAGACCTCGCACTTTGCATCATTCTGATTTT
Source organism: Zizania palustris (assembly GCA_019279435.1). Taxonomy (NCBI): domain Eukaryota; kingdom Viridiplantae; phylum Streptophyta; class Magnoliopsida; order Poales; family Poaceae; genus Zizania; species Zizania palustris. Next base: position 50,102,606 of record JAAALK010000289.1, read on the forward strand.
TATGTGCGTAGACCATCTACTTTTACTGTGCCTACTACTCGTGTCACTCAGTGCTGGATGCCTCGTCATTATTTTACTCACCCCAGCACTGAGCGATCGAGGCGTTCTTATCATGTGTAGGCGACAGGTCGAGGCTTGGAGGGCACGTGGATCATGGACTCCGGTTGTTCGCGCCACATGACCGGAGATGCAAACTGGTTCTCCAGCCTCACAACAACCAAGCAAAGGGAACATATCACCTTCGGAAACAATCGAAGGAGTAGAGTGAAAGGTAAAGGTGTGGTAAGAATTAACGCAAACTTCACTCTCAAAGATGTTGCTTTGGTTGAGAACCTGGGATACAATTTGCTGTCTGTATCTCAGTTGCTTGATGAGGGCTTCGAAGTGCGATTTCATCGCGATACTTCGCAAGTACTCAATTCGGATGGCGTTGTGGTGTGTAAGATCTTTAGGGTTGGGAGAGTTTTTGGAGCTGATTTTTCAGAGTCGTCTGGTTCTTCTCATTGTCTTGTTGCACATTCGACTTCTGAGCTTTGGAAGTGGCATAGGAGACTGGGGCATATGAGCTTTGAGTTGCTCGCTCGTCTGAGCGCCCTAGGCTTGATCCAAGGATTGCCCAAGCTCAAGTTTGAGAAGAATTTAGTTTGCGCTCCTTGTCGACATGGAAAAATGATTGCCGCTTCGCATTCGCCAGTCACCACAGTGATGACTGAACAGCCCGGAGAACTTCTCCATATGGACACTGTAGGTCCTTCTCGGGTTAGTTCTTTAGGCGGGAAGTGGTATGTACTTGTTATTGTCGACGATTTCTCTCGCTACTCTTGGGTCTTCTTTCTTGCCAGCAAGGATGAAGTGTTTTCACACTTTCGGAGCTTGGCTTTGAGACTTTTCACTGAACTCCCTGGTGCATTAAAATTCATTCGAAGCGATAATGGCACCGAGTTCAAAAATAGTCTCTTTGTTGACTTTTGCATGGAGCATGGCATAGAACATCAATTCTCTGCTCCGCGGGTTCCTCAACAGAACGGTGTTGTTGAGAGGAAAAACCGCACTTTGGTTGAGATGGCTAGGACGATGCTTGATGAGCACAGGACTCCTAGAAAATTCTGGGCTGAGGCCATGAACACAGCATGTTACATCTCAAACCGAATTTTCTTGCGCTCAATTTTAAATTTGACATCTTATGAGCTGCGTTTTGGGAGACAGCCCAAGGTTACTCATCTTCGAGTTTTTGGATGTCGCTGCTTTATCCTAAAACGTGGTAACTTGGATAAATTTGAGTCGCGATCTTCTGACGGGATCTTTTTGGGTTATACTACTCATGGTCATTCTTATCGTGTTTATAACTTGGAAACTAACACTGTCATCGAGTCATGTGATGTGACTTTTGATGAATCAACCCCCTCTGTTAGTTCTGCTTTTGAACAGGCAAATGAACACGACATAGAACAGACCTTATTCGAAGACGAAGATCCAGGAGAATTCGAGGATGATCCCCTACTACCCTCGACATCAACCCCCGAAGCTGACCCCGCTTCAACTACTTCGGCACGAGGTCCCGAAGCGACTACCTCAACATCGGTCATCTTGGACCACTCCAACGCACAAGTTGAGGGGGAGACTGCATCCCGCCGCGAGGCTCCACATCATGTCCAAAGGATGCACCCTCCCGAGCAGATCATTGGTGAGATTGATCAAAGGGTAACACGTTCTCACGCTCATTTCACTAATGCTGCTTTTGTTGCTTCTTTCGAGCCTTTAGATGTTAGTCATGCACTTTCTGATTCTAGTTGGATCAATGCCATGCATGAGGAACTTGAAAATTTTGAAAGAAACCAAGTCTGGACTTTAGTTGATCCTCCACCTAATGTTCATTTCATAGGAACAAAATGGATTTTCAAAAATAAACAAGGGGAGGATGGAACAATTGTTAGAAATAAGGCTAGACTTGTAGCTCAGGGCTTTTCTCAACTAGAAGGGATTGATTTTACTGAAACCTTTGCACCTGTTGCTCGCCTTGAGGCCATTAGGATTTTGCTTGCCTTTGCGACATCCCGGGGATTCAAACTCTATCAAATGGATGTCAAAAGTGCTTTTCTTAATGGCTTCATAGGTGAAGATGTTTATGTAAAACAACCCCCTGGTTTTGAAAACCCCAAGTACCCACATAAAGTCCTTAAACTTCATAAGGCTCTTTATGGACTCAAGCAGGCCCCTCGGGCGTGGTATGATAGACTTAAGTCTTTTCTGCTTGAGCGAGGGTATTTGATGGGCTCTGTTGATAAAACTTTGTTTACTCTCAAGCATGGCAAAGATTTCCTCCTAGTTCAGATTTATGTGGATGATATCATCTTTGGTGGCTCTTCTCATGCTTTGGTTGCCGAGTTTGCAGATACCATGAGCAGGGAATTTGAAATGTCAATGATGGGTGAACTCACCTTTTTCCTTGGTTTGCAAATCAAGCAAAGCAAACAAGGTACTTTTGTCCACCAAACAAAGTACACCAAGGACCTGCTCAAGAAATTCGACATGTCCGATGCGAAGCCCCTCGCCACTCCAATGGCTACATCTGTAGCATTGGACCCTGACGAAGATGGAGAAGCCGTAGATCAGAAGGAGTTTCGGAGCATGATCGGCTCCCTCCTCTACTTGACTGCCACGAGGCCGGACATACACTTCGCTGTGTGTCTGTGCGCTCGTTTTCAGGCTTCACCACGAGCTTCGCACCGCCAAGCGGTTAAGCGCATTCTAAGGTATCTCAAACACACCCTTGAATTTGGCATATGGTATTCATCGTCTTCATCTTTATGTCTTAGAGGTTATTCAGATGCGGATTTTGCTGGGTGTAGAATTGATAGGAAGAGTACCTCTGGTACTTGTCATTTTCTGGGTACGTCTCTGGTTTGCTGGTCTTCCCGCAAACAGTCTAGTGTTGCACAATCGACGGCCGAGGCCGAATATGTTGCTGCAGCTAGCTGTTGCTCTCAGATTTTGTGGATGGTTTCCACTTTGCGGGATTTCGGGTTAGATTATAAGAGTGTTCCACTTTTCTGTGATAACACTAGTGCTATTTGTATTGCAAACAACCCGGTTCAGCACTCCAGAACCAAACACATTGATGTACGGTATCATTTTCTCAGAGATCACAATGAGAAGGGTGATATTGAACTTCAATATGTTGATACCCAACACCAGCTTGCCGACATTTTTACAAAACCCCTCGATGCTTCTCGATTTGCTTATTTGCGTGGGGAACTTGGCATTTGTCACCCTTACGGCATTTTGTAAGGGGGAGCTGATTTTAATTGTCTTGCATATGCTCATTATGTGTGGAATTGCACTTACATCTTTTGCTATTATATGCCTGCTTTTAATTCAAAGAAATCATGTCAGCTCAGCTCTATGAAATATGTCTGGAACATTGATTGTGCATGATGTTTTATTTTCTAAAAATCAAAATTTGCTCATCACACAATCTTGTATCTAGCTTGATTAGGCAGGACTGCTTTTAGCTATCTTTTATCTACTTGACAGCAAGACACTGTTCCTTGGATGCTAAAATTTGCAACTTGAAAACTTGTGTTCTTCATTCATGGATATTCATCAAAATATTAAATTCATCAAAATCAAAATAAAAAATCCATGATTTGCCTGGTTTCAATGAAAAGATCCAGGAGGGTTTGTTTGTCGCACTACTCTATTCTAGACTGCTTACCATTGCACTTTGGTCTGAACTGGAATAGTGTAGTGTATGCCAAAATCACCGCCTTAAGCTTCAGATGGCTTTCATGCCTAGGCTTGGCCTGATTGGAAAGTATAAGGTGGACAAACAAATAACCCCTGGCTTGAAGAAAAAGAACAACAAAATTAATTGATCATCAAGTTTGCTTTCACAGCTCCTTTTGAACAAGACTTGTCTGTCTAGGGTAGAATTTGTTAGCTTTGCGCAGTCCTTGCCTTTCATGTCTAGCTACTGTGATTAAGTGGTCATGCTTTCACTTCAAAATGACAAAATCACATGCCATCATCTTGATTCACAGATTGTTAAATTGAGCTGAGCACATGATCATTTGTGTTAATTTTGGCATATTTTTGCATTATATGTCTTTGCAATTCTATTCATTTCGCAGCTTTGCATCTTTTTGAATGCTCCTTGATGCTTGCATTGCCAAAGGGGGAGAGATTTTGCTATGTTCTCTGCTGCAAGAAGGCATTATTTCTAAAAGGGGGAGAGATTTTTGACATAAAGGGGGAGAAAAATTTGCTCAAACTCAGGGGGAGTTTTTTATCCAAAGGGAGTTTTGCCGAAGGGGCTTTTACTCTTTCACAAAAGGGGGAGAAAAATTCTTTTATCAAGTGACATGCTCTTGCTCTTTTCTGAGTTTTTATGGTCACTTGTGTGCTGAAATTTTTAAATTTTCTTGAACTTGGATTTGGTTGTCAATGCACTCATCAAGGGGGAGATTGAGAAACCAAGGGTTGGTTTCGGTGTTTTGTGATGAGTGATTGACTGGATTTTACCCTCTGTTCGAAGGGTACCTCCGAAGGGGCTTCGGAGGGGGTACCTCCGAAGGGTGTTCGGAGGTGTGTCACCGGAGTGTGTTCGGTGTTTGCTTGCTGCAGCTGTGCAGCGGAGTGTGCTCGTCGGAGGGGTCCGACAGTACGCGATGACTGGGTTTGTACCGATGGCTTCGGTACTTTGGGCGGTACACCGGAGTGTGTGCCGGAGGTTGCTAACCCGGAGAGGTCTCCGGAGTACTGGATACACTTGTCTGTTTGTCTGTGGTGCGCAGGGACTTCGGAGGCGACGGACAGGGTTCGAGCCAGGTGAACTTGGGTCAAGCGGGTGATTTGATGCCAAGGGAGCGGGGAGCTCCGTCACGGTGGCTGCGAAGGTGGTCCGGGTCGGTCCTCGGGTCGAGGCGTGCCAGGTGAAGGCAGAGAGTGCGGAGCGTGGCTCCGGCTGAAGGTACTCCGAGACAAGTCCTCGGAGGTGAGGCACTTCGAAGGTACTCCGAATGGAGTGACTTCGGAGTTGGTGGAACAAGTCCTCTGCGGAGGCAAGGTGTTCGAAGTGTGCTCCGGAGGGAGACACTCGAAGGTGGCCCGACGAAGGTCTCAGAAGTCGAGGCGCATCGAAGGCATGGTCCGGGTGAGGCTCGTCGAGGAGTGTGCTCGGAGTAAGACACTGCGACGAAGTGCTCATGGAATGCTTCATGCGGAGGCCTTGGACGAAGGAGGGACTTCGAAGGGTGGTACTCCGAAGGTAGGGCTTCGGAGTGTGAAGGACTTCGGAGCGAGGCTAGCTCCGGAGTGAGGTTGACTTGAGGTGCTTCGGCCATGCATGGCTTCGGTACACGGACGGACGGTGTTCGAGCTCGGAGTAGCTGCGAAGCCGTGGTGATCCACTCCGGAGGTGGTGGTGCGAAGGCCCAAGGGCTTTGACGGCTTCGGCTCAAAACCGTCACTGTATCGAAGGTCTTCTTCGGCGGAGCGAAGGCCAACTGGCTGCAGGCTTCTCGCCGAAGCTTCCGCACCCCTCGCGTGCGAAGGGAGGTTCCAGATGTCAACTCTGTAAAGGCTGACACTGTCTGTTCTGAAAAAGGCTGACACTGTCCCCTCTGCAGCTGACAGAGAAGCCTCCAAAATAAAGGTGGACTACCTTTTGTACCCCTTAGTTCTGTAGAGACAAAATGGATGTAAACCCTAGGGGTAAAGTAGTCACTTCCTTAGGATGAAGCCGTGGGCTATAAATATGGGGGCTTGGTAGGTAACATTTAACACTTTGAGCATTTACTGTTGAGCTCCTGTAGCCACACTTCGATTGAATACATCCTGAGTTCATTTTCAGTGTTCCTTGTTCAAGCGGCGAAGCCCTGTTTGTCTTGTGCTTTTTGCTTGAGCTCGATCTACATACTTCGCTAGTTTAGTGCACCGAAGCCTGTTGAGGTGAAGGTTGTTTTTCGTGCGAGGTGTGTTTTGTCAGTGTGCTGTCGCTCTGTGTAACACGAGGCAAGACCTCGCTGCTTACTAGCGAAGCCCTGATCTTTTCCCGTTGTGCTTCTTGTGTCGAAGCCCTTAGCGTAGTCCATTTGCGTGTGCGTGTAGACCTTCGGGTACGAAGCCCAGCACCCGTTGCTGTCGCCAAGTACCTGGTCGAAGTCCTCAGAGGGCTGTCCACTCTTGCGAAGGGTGAAGTGCGAAGCCTGCTCGAAGCACCTCGTGTGCGGAGCCTGCACTGACTTAGCAGAGTAGATTTTCGAGGGTTGTAAGTGGAGCGAAGTCTTCTTGGCTTCGAACTTTTGCTCCTCCGAAGCCTGTGTTCGAAGGTGTCGAAGTACCTCCGAACCAGACCTTCGAAGGTAGTGTTCGAAGCCTGTTCCGCAGAAGACAGAACAGAACCGAAGGCTAAGTTTTTAGCCCGAAATTTTAAAAGCTCCCATTCACCCCCCCTCTGGTCGCCGTTTCCGGTCCAACAGCATCAAACATACTTTATTTAGATGAATGGTACATAGCATGAACAAGATACAATAAATCAAGATGTTAGACTTAACCGATGAAGCCTCAAACTATAACACCCAAGAGATCGATACGATGCAGCCTCGAAGAACACGAACCTAGTCGATGTGACCGTCGGGGTGGCGGGACTCACCTCTTCGCCGAAGATCAAAATGATGCAGCCCGGTTCCATGTGCCAAGTCCCGTCGTGGATAACCTCGGAAATCCAAGGGTGGCGATGTACCGAAAATAGTAGTTTTTGTGGTTGGGTTGTGTGTTTTTTAAACCTAACTAATAAGATACATATTTATAGTCTGAAAACTTGCCGTCTAAGTAATCTACATTGTAACCGGTTCTAGATCGTCCTTATCTTCTCTCTCCTTCATCATCTCCTTTATATCTGGTCAAACTGCAACAATATGGATGGGCTCCTTTGACCATCTTTGACTGAATCCCTTTTGACTTCTGTTGACTGTGCGACATCCTTGGTGGGCCTGGGCTCTACTAAATCTTGGTGTCAACAGAAGTATGATTTATTTCTAAAGATGATTTTGAACAAGAGCTCTATATGAATGAAAAATTGAATTTGAGTCCGATGATGGAGGGGTGGTTTCAACTAAAGAGAATAAAGAAGATGAATCAATGGATCTTTGATCCGACAACCTATCTTATTTATTTCTCTCATAATCTGTGAAACTATGGGCTATTGTGTATTTGTGTTGTATTGTTGTTGTGTGGATGTCTTTGTTTAGTTTGTAATGAATTATGGTCTTTGTGAATTTGATGTTATTGTGTGGTTGTGTGATGTTTAACAATTTAGGTGCTATTTGGTTCTTTAGTCCAAAAGTTTAGTCTTGTTACATTGGATGTTTGAGTGCTAATTAAAAGCATTAAACATATGTTAATTATAAAACTAAGTACATAAATGAGGAATAATTCACAAGACGAATCTATTAAACTTAATTAATCTATTATTAGTAATTTTACCCATTGATCTAGGTACCCGTGGGTGATTTGACTGACATAAATTTGGATATAGTAGATTTACGGATTTGAGTAGTCGTTTATATTTATCTATGGTTTCTATCTTCTATTGTCTTGCAGGTATCAGACAGTTCAGGTACATGTTTGATTTAATTTCATGAGTTTTACCGGTATGAGTTTAAATAGAATTTATGGATTTACTTTACTGATCTGGTTAAAAAACATAAGTATTTCTAGAAGAGAGCAGCAAGCCAACAGAGAGAGAGAGCAGTGACACGGGCTAGCACATAGCTGCTCAACTGAAAACCCTAGATTTGGGGGCAATTGCCCAAGGAATATTAGTATGTATATATATACATGAGAGAAGACAAATATATATAAGATAAATTTTACGACATATCATAAATATTGTAGATCGTCTATCTATTTTGATCTATAGGTTAGGATTAAAAACGGTGACCTATTATCTCTTAGCTCTTAGGATACGAAGTAATAGGTCACCCTTTATTTTTTTATAATTATTTTTTATCTGTTAGAAATATAGTGCAATTTTTTAGAATTTTTCCAATTATTAGTGTCGATTTTTCTCATCACCTAGATTTCTAGGATTCTGTTTTTGTTGTTTCCCTCCTGCATTTAGCGGTAATTACTATTAAATACTAGCATGCGGCACATTCCTAATTTTGTTCAATATTCTAATTTTTCTTTTATTTTTCTCTTGCATGCGGTTGTTTGTTTTTATTTAAAAAATTCTGGCAAAAGATGATTAACATAAACCGATCAATATCATTCAAAATTGAAATATAAGTTTGAAAAATAAAAACATTCCTAGAAATTCTTTTAAATACTAGGTGCTTCATGATGATTTATGGTAAAATTTGTTTTCGAAAATATTTAAATTTTAGATGATTAGTATAAAACAATCAATTTCATTCAAAATTGAAATATAAATTTGAAAAAAATAAAAAATCTTAAAACATATTTTTAATACTAGGTGATTTATGACGATTTACGGTGAAATATATTTTCAAAAATATTATTCATTCAAAATTGAAATATAAATTTTTTAAAAATGGAAAAATGAAAAATTATTTAAAATTATTTTAAATAATAGGTGATTTATAACTTTTTATGGTGAAATATATTTTTAAAAAATATTAAAATTTCAGATTAGTATAAACCGATATGTTTCATTCAAAATTGAAATATAAATTTGAAAAAATGAAAAAAAAAATATTTTAAATAATTTTAAACACTAGATGATTTATGGTGAAATTTATTTTCAAAATATTAAAATTTCATATGATTAGTATAAACCGATAAATTTCATTCAAAATTAAAATATAAATTTGAAAAAATGAAGAAAAAATTGTATAACAGAATCCCGCTTTTTCTGGGATTATGTTGCAGTCGTGGGACAACTTGTCACCCCTTCTAACCAGTCACCTAATTTTTTTATTTTATTTTAATTTTAATTTTAATTAAAATTAATGGTTCAGATTAATTTGGAGTATTATAAATAATAGGAGCACAGTAACGTAACCCATGTATAAAACCTATTGGAAAAATAAAGAGAAGAGAAATATAGTCTAACATGAACATTACCTAAACAACTTGCCCAAGCTGTGATCAAAGTAGCATCACAAATATCAGTATACCAGGGGACAATTCATAAAAATGGTACCAGACATGGGCCGGAAGAAACCTTATACCGCACCATCATTTCGACAAAGCATATTATCCATAAACATCCACACTCCGTTTCATGTTTGTTATATGTATCAAAACCACACATTCCAGCATGGATTTAATCTCATGTATTAATAAGCCAATTTCCCATAATTGCCCCCAAGAACAAAGTTGTCCACTCGTTTTAAGTCACACGACAAGGTCCAAACGTGAACTATTTTGCATATTCACTTCAAGATACAATCCTCACGTTACAATTGCCACAATATTACACCTAACAACAAAAATCTAAACACAGTAGGGGTTGCATCTGTTCCCAAATCAACCAGGTATAATATACATATCGCAACTCCATCACTGGGCCTTCTCCGATTCACATTTTGTTGATGGTGAAACAAGAGTGCGCCAAAGGTACTTTCCGCTTGCCATGTCCACCACTGTCCAGAATCCTGTTTTCATAGCCGAGCCAACCTACATTTTCATGAAAAGTTCTTCCTCAGTCGACAAAAACTATGTAAAAGGCAAAGGGGTGAAGCCCATGACTATAGTATAACTTGGTTAGGAAATACAGAAAAGAATGAAGATGTGGCACCAGTGCCATTTCTTACATAAACTGGAGACTACAAATTTTAGGACATGGAAAGCACAAATCTCATACATCATCAACTATAAATCAAATCCTTCATTAGTACTTTCAATACTCCATGATATCCAGTATTATATACATTAAACAATGATCATTATGACATTCATAGGGAGAGGATCCAATGCATAACCACTAATTTATGGTTTAACTTTAACCCTAAATCTAAGGAGTATTACCAACTAACATATTGACCCTGCACAGTTACATGCCGCTGTTAAAGTAATATTTGTTATCAAGCATACAGAAAGGCACAGAAATGCTTCAAATCAGTTCATGTTTTGAGTATGATTGCTGATAAGTTGTATGCAACTAGTTTTGGACAGGTAGATCCAAAGTGTGTATGCATAGACTGGAATAATCTGTGTTGTTTCCTTTTCAACCTCCAACCTCTAGAGAATCAGCAGGAGTCAATAAAACCGTATCGAATCATTTGCTCTGTTTGATTTAAGCCTGACAAAAATGAGAGAACAATAAAGCTGTGTATCTACAAAGTTGCATATTGCCATTAGATTTTTTTTTTGTTGTGCATAGGTCAATTATGTTCGTGATGAGGTAGTGCTGTGAGAAACAAGAGAATTTTGCTTAGCAAAACAATGTTTTTATGCACTAGCTACAAAGATGCTTCTGGTTTATCTGAAAATCAGGAATTGTGGGGACAGTTCAAAAACACCTAGTTCCCTACCTTTCATATGAAAATTAGCCCAAAGACTTCATTTTTCCAATTGTATAAACAAAGTCTTACTAGAATTGCTAACTTTTACATCTAGCAACAAAGACATGACATAATATGTGCATTGCAAGAAGATGGGGGTACCAGGGGGGGTGGGTCTCCCAGTAGCAGTATGATTAAAGCCTTAGTCTAGCAGCAGGATGGCACTTTTACAGAAGAAACGTTGGTGGTAAGCTAAGAATAGAGTTGAGCAACATGCCACCAAGAAAGATTGTTTTTTTTTTACCTTGGAATGGAGGGGCGCGGCGGCCCTGGGAGATTCGGAGCCGTCGTCGTCGTCGTGGAGGAGGTCGGGGTCGGGTTCGGCGTTGAGGCCCCGGATGAGGAAGAATCCGGCGATGGTGGCGGAGAGAAAGATAAGGATCACCCGCAGCGGGCACATTTTCTTCCTCCTCCCCCGCCGCCCGCCGACAACCAATCAATCGAATCGAAACCGAGATTAGTGAAGGGGAGCAGCCGAGCAGGTGGGCGGTGGCTCTCCCTCTCTCTCTCTCCCTTCTATTGTACCGTATTTGGTTTGACTAGCTGCCGGCAGCACGCACCACCTAACGCCACCAGCTTCGTTCCTCCTCTCTTCCCTCTCCTCTTGGTCTTTGGGCAATATTAAAGTAACAAATCAAGGGGAAAGAAGATGAACAGACACGACGGAGCTCGATGCTAGGTGGGAAGGAGGCGACAGGAGGAAGAAGAAGAAATCTCAAATCTCGACGAGGAGGAGGAGGAGGAAAATGGAATTCTCAAGAAAGGAGAAGAATTTATCCGTCGAGACAGCGGGGGAGGAGATGACAAACATGGCCGTGTCAAAACGCGCTCCGACACTCTGGGCCCGCATGTCATTCCCTTGTTACCAGAGCGAGACCGAGTTGTCTCTCTCTCTTTCATCATCTGGTTGAAACTTTCTTCTTTCTTTTTTTTGACCGGAAAAACTTTATTTTTCCTTCCTTTTCTCCACCGAAAAAAAAGCTTTATTTTTATCTGACAACAGGTGCCTCACATTTTAAAATAAATAAATAAACGGGTGCTTCAATTCTTGATGGGGATCGAAACATGCAAGAGGAGCATGTATCAAAAAAGACATTTTTTTCTTACGAGGACTTGTAAAAAATTTTCTTCCATGACGCGTAGGAAATCAACTAAAAAAACGAGTCGTTTGGAAGCAAGATGGCCTTCTGGAAGATTGACCTAAAATTAAGCAGTACTAATTAATCTATAGACAGTATCCCATTGCTGTTGCTGCTTTGTAAAGTCAACATGTGCACTGGATTAGTGGTTACCAACTGTTTATTCCAAAGTTTGTTAATTTGCAGCATGCATAATGGAGAGCACATAATTGATCATTAGCTACATAGATAGTTGCTCTTCTTGGAGGGAGGCCGGAATACAGCCATGCAGATCGTAGTAGTAGGTAGGTTTATATATTTATATATATATATATATTGATCCATCCATCCAAAACAAGCTTAATTTTATTTTTGATCTAAGTTAAGCATCAAGTTCATAGAAAACAATAATATTAATTCCTCGATTAAATGAGCATCATTGTATCTATTTGAAATAGATTTTCATAGTTTGTTTGTTTGATATGATATATATTAATACTCTTTACTATACTATAGGCTTGGCCAAACTTAAAACAATATAAAATATAAGCGTGTTTTGGGACAGGAGGGAAACGGTCGTTTGGCTGAATCGTTCTGCAAAGAAACAGACGGCTGTGTGATGGATAAGATAAACAGGGGAGGGGGTTAGTTGAGTTAGTAGCAAGCCATGTGCGAGCTAACCTCACCAACCTAAAACCTGGACTACATGTGCAACGTAAAGACTTGTTAACTTCTCCAATATATCATATAGTGTCCATATTTGCAAGAGAGAAGGCAAAAAGCTATCGACCGGCACCACGACAGAAGGTAAGGTAGTGTTTGGTTATTTGAACTAAATTCATTTAAGACGGATTGATACAGATTATCGGAACATTCTCTCTAAACGTTGAATCATTCCATGCGATAAAAACAAATGAATGAACCATGATATTTATAATTAGTTAAGATTAGAAGTTATTAAGTATTTTTAGCTATAAATTAATTATAATTAAATATTATTAACCATAACTAATCATTATCATATATTATATATATTATCTCATGCATCTAACCATCTAGTGATTCGGGACTGTCTCATCCCAAATCAATCCATACAAAATCATTGAAACACTGTAAAATGTATCATCTTGTCTGAATTTATCGCATCGTATCGCACTTGTTGCTTCGTTTCTTCCAATCCTTTGTTCCTACGCACGACTTGGAAGGAAATTTCTATCTCCACGTGCTCCATCACTCTCAAGCTCGTCACACACCACACACAACTTGCACGGTTGCATTGGCCCAGTTGAGAAAGGGGGGCGGCTACTAGTCTTAAACCAGATGAATGCATGTGCATCGCACAGAGGCAAGCCCGGCCGATCATCCGCAAAATTTTCTGGAGATACGACAACCATAGCCAGTAGCAACCATATCATATGCCTATCCATAACGAAAGGCATGCCAACGCTTGCCTTTCACAGCAACTCTGAATTTCTGCACAGTCACAAGTGACTAGTGTGCCCAATTAACCATGTGATGCTGATGCCCCCACGAACAGAATAAAAAACAAAACAAGCTAGGCAGGCAGCCACTTGCACAGCACACATCACACAACTTTGGTTTGACTTTTGTGGACCAAGTGATGCAAAAGGTAAGCATGCAGATTAACAAGCTCAATACTGAACATGCATAAAGGAAGTGATTACTGGATGACAAGCGCCAACCAAAGGCAGTTAATGCGAGCAGCACTTGCCCCACAACCACTCCTTGGACCTGTTCTCCCTCAGCACTCAGCACAAGTGAAGCAACAAGGTCAGAGTGGAAACAACCAACCTCCAGGCAAGCTAGACACCACCACATCCACCAGGCAAAGATAATATCAGCAAAAGCTGGCCCACTGAACCGATGATTTCACTGGTCACCAGTCACCACAGTAATACTGTAACTAATAAGAGCAAAGTGCTTATGCACCATGAGTTCCCAGCTGATTTTGCATTGAATTCAGAAGAAGAAAAAAAGTGAAATGCGCCAAAACATCAGGTGGGAGGCCTAATGCAAACGCATGTTAAAAGGTAAGTGATATACTGAATAAAAGGGGACTATCATTCACGTTGAAGGAATACAGTCCAACATAACTCAGCTCCCTAAACTCAAAGGAGGCAAGGAAGCCTTGGCTCGACATTGCATTCTATATGTTCTATGTTGTCTCTTTTTGATTGAATGACCAAACTGACTGTACATCAGGATTAGTTGAAAAAAAGCCCCCACCAACATGTGCCTCAGTTGGAGAGAAAATCTTACTAGCTTCCTGGGGTCCATTCAGCACCAGTGCATCCCTGCACAAATCATAACCAAACAAAGTCTTTAGTTTTCATCAATTTCACTTTACCAAACAGGCATGACAGTTCCAGGAAAATGAACATTCCTGTTTTAGATAATACATGGTTACTCCCTCCATGTATTATGTTTTAGTTTTGTCCTAAGTCAAACTTATCTAACTTTAACCATGTTTAGACAACATCAAATTAGTCTCAAATCTACCATGAAATATGTTTTGACGGTATATTTATTTGGTATTGTAGATGTTAATTTATTGTTCTATAAACTTAGTCAAAGTTAGCGATGCTTCACTTAAGACAAAACTAAAACATCTTACAAATTACAATATGGAACAAAGGGAGTAATTAATAGATGCAAATAAAATGGAGCCATCAGTTGCAGCAAACAGATTATTATTTGTTGCTAGAAACCTATAACAACATTTTAAATGGCAAACACATGTCGAACAAAGTCATGATCCACTACTTAACTGCACCATTCAACATAGACCTTGTGAAATTGCAGTTTAGTCAACTATAAAACACAAAGGGCACAAGCCAAAGGTGAGGGAAAGGGGGTAAAGAAAATGGATTTATAAAAGGAAAATGTGAAGTTCCAAGCTAGCAACTTACACAACTCAATTATTTGAGAATAAATATGTTATGAAAGGTCAGGCCATGTAAATGTGCTTTGACTTGACAGTTCACAATGCAATCTGACGTGAGGTACTGGTAGTCTGGTAAGGCATTTATCAGCATCATACTATCATAAAATGCTTGTAAAAATCCCAGACGAATATTATCTATTGAAGACCAATAGCCAAACACAAAATGATCAAAGATGAATATCTACCGATGAGCAGGGCAGCTGACATTTTTACTATTATCTAAATCCTTGTATCTCTATTTGGCCCACCAGAGCAGCACAGGTAAAGAAAAAATGGTGAATTTATCTGCAGTGTCAAGTGATGGTGGCAACAATAATCAGAAAAGTATCCACTTTAGCATATTATTGGAAACCCTTGTAGCTCACCTGGACAATGCATAGAACCCACATCTGACCTAGTAATTCCATATAGTAGTGTAAGTAGTGCTTAACCAACCATAGTCATTCATGACGCTTGTCATGTAAATACTACCAACGGCCTTAAGTTAAATCCAGAAGATAATGGTCCAAATAAAACGTTTTAATTTGTTATTGCAAATATAATGGGTGATAACATATAAAACAAAACCTCCCAAAAATAGTGCCCCAAGGTTTAAAAAATAATTTCTTAGATCTAATAACTAAAGCCCAGGGTGCTACCAGAGCCCCACCATTTATAGGTTGTGGAGACATTTACTACATAAGAGGGCATATTTACAATCACGGGATGTATTCACTATTTCCTACTTTGTGGAATGCAAGTAAAGTTGTGGAACCAGGGCGCTAGTAGTGCCCTAGGTTCTAGTTAGCATGACCGCATAATTTCTTTACATGGTTCCCAAGGGGACACCTTGACCCCCAGAAAAAACAACCCAGTCAAAAAACAAGCAGTTTTTTAGGAGTGAAAATTGAACAAATGGCAGGTCTCTTTATTTGAAGGACAGTGCGTCTGATAACATGAAAAATAGCTACAATTGTTAGATATATTGAGCAGATAAACCCATTACATCGTTTGATCATATTTTCTCAACTTACATGACAACAGTTCATATGCCTGATTTTGTTAACTCTGACAGAGACCTACCCATCAAATTGTACATCCAACCATAAAAGCTAACTTTGTTAAGGGTGCGTTTGGTTCTACTTTTAAAATCTGCTTCTGCTGCGAAAAAGCAGAAGCTGAATCAAACGGGTTTATCAAAACTGCTTATGCTGTGAAAAAGCAGCTTTTTTCTAGTACAAATTTGGAAGCAGCCTGGACCCTGCTTTTCTGCTTTTGCTTTTATGCTTTTCTAATTTTTAGTACAGATTAAATAATATGAATTTGTTAGAGTCGGAATTGTGTATCACCGTAGAGGGGCCAAGGACGCAAGGCAGAAGGCAGGCTTGAGCCCAGGCCCTGTGTGAGCCTTGTAAAGAATTCGGTTAGGATTCTGGTATTCCAGATAACAGAATTGGGTTGTACAAGAGTCTATAAATACTTTGAGTACTTATGGGAATAAAGGCAAGCAGAATTCAGTTCAATCACTTCCTCCTATTCTTCGGCTCCTCCCCCTCTTGCTCCTATTCTCTCATCCCTTTCTCCCTACCGCCAGAACCCAAGAAAGCATCCTGGAACCCCCTGGTTCCAGGCGTCCCGGGAGCAGGCCAGGTCCCAGCCACTCCTACCCCTTGCGCTCTCAACCGGCAACCCACCACAACTTGGTATCAGAGCAAAGAACAGAACCAAGAACCATGTCTTCAGGAAGTATGGATGCCTCTACAACCACAGGTGAAGGGGCCATGGAAAAACTCCAGCAAGATTTGGCCGCCATGTTAAAGATTGTCTCAACATTGGCATCGAAGGCGGATTTGGCAGAATTGAACCGCGCCGTAGCAGTGGCCACCGCAAGGGTTAATTCGCTGGAGCAGCAGGTTGGTGGCAATACAACCGGAGCATCGCCAGTATTGCCAAGATGGGGAGGTGACGGTATCTTACCACCACCGAACCGATCTCCAAGGAATAACCTGCAGCAAAATCAAGCCAACAATGGGTCACCAGAGGCGCCAACTTCAGGAGGGATTCCACGTTTTTACAAACTGGAGTTTCCAAGATTTGATGGCAAAAGTGATCCCCTAAATTGGCTGAACCACTGCGAACAATTTTTTCGGGGACAGCGTACCGACGAGGGTGATCGTGTCTGGTTGGCAACGTATCACCTCACGGATACAGCCCAGGAATGGTATTACCACTATGAACATAATCATGGTCCGCCCAATTGGGAGACATTCAAGACTCTCTGCCATGTCCGTTTTGGGCCAGCAGTCCGCAGCAATCCCCTGGGAGAGCTTAAACGGTTGTCCCAAACCGACTCAGTGGAGAAATATATGGAAAGATTCTTGGCATTGGCTAGCCATCTCAATGATCCCCTCTCAGAACGCCAACAGGTGCAACTGTTTATAGCTGGCTTGCAGGAGGACATTGGGGTGGATGTTGAATTGCAGAGACCCACCAATATGCAGGAAGCAATGAGTATCGCCCGGGCATATGAAAAGAAATCAGCCCGACAAATCAGCACACGGGGAACACCAAGGACAGTTTTCAAAAACAATGTGGCCGCACCAACAGGGGAGGCACCCCAACGACAACTCCGCAGATTTTCCCCAGAAGAGCTAGCGGAACGAAGAAAGTTGGGGCTGTGTTATAATTGCGATGAGAAATTTGTCCGGGGACATAAATGTGCTCGATTGTTTTATATCGAGTGTGTGAGCGATGAGGCTACAGAATGGGAATTGCTCGAGGAGCAGGAGAGCGAGCCTCATATCTCGCTAAACGCACTCTCGGGTATTGGGGGCGGAAATACGATGAGGTTGCTGGTCCGTCTCTCAGGAGGAGTTTCGTTGACAGCCTTGGTCGACTCTGGATCCACACACAATTTTATCCACGCTCAATCAGCACAGCAACTGGGGCTCACCTTAGAGCCCGTACGGCAAGGATTGCGTGTGGTGGTGGCAAACGGAGATCGTTTGGACAGCCCGGGACGTTGTCGAAATCTTCAATTAGACATTGGTGGCGAGTTTTTCAGAGTGGACTGTTTTGCCCTGGAATTATATACAGTGGACATCATTCTTGGCACGCAATGGCTCTGTACTCTTGGTCCGATACTATGGGATTTTGTTAACATGAGGATGGCCATCTGGAGGAACACTACGGGGATAACTAGAGAAGTAACCCTATCTGGAATTACGGAGAACAGACCAGCCTGTTGTGCTGTTCTTAGTAACAATGAGTTGCTGCAGCCCCTGCTTACCGAGTTCCGCACGCTGTTCGCAGAACCACAGGGGCTACCACCGGCAAGAATTTTTGATCATCGAATTCATTTGAAACCAGGAACGGAGCCGATTGCAGTACGACCATACCGATATCCACAATTGCAGAAGGATGAGCTGGAAAAACAATGCACAGCAATGCTGAAACAAGGGATTATACGACCCAGCACATCTGCTTTCTCCTCTCCAGTGCTATTAGTTCGGAAACAAGACGGATCCTGGCGGTTTTGTGTGGATTACCGCGCACTAAACGCAGCAACCTCCAAGGATAAATTTCCTATTCCTATGGTGGAGGAGCTGCTAGACGAGCTCCATGGCGCTAAATTTTTTTCAAAGCTCGATCTTCGCTCCGGCTACCATCAGGTCCGCATGAACACAGCAGACGTTCATATGACTGCTTTTCGGACCCACCAAGGGCATTTTGAATTCCTGGTTCTTCCTTTCGGACTGACCAATGCCCCGGCCACATTCCAGGCACTAATGAATACAGTGTTAGAACCTTTCCTACGCAGATTCGTATTGGTTTTCTTTGATGACATACTAATCTACAGTCGAACGTGGTCAGAACACTTGCAGCATCTCCGGGCAGTATTGACTGCATTACGGACTAACCAATTGGTTTTGAAGGAATCAAAGTGCAGTTTTGGTAAACAACAGGTGGGGTATTTGGGTCATGTTGTGTCCGCTAGTGGAGTGGCTATGGATCAACAGAAAGTTGAGGCTATCAGAGAGTGGCCTACACCTCGTTCCCCACGGACTGTCCGTGCTTTTTTGGGACTTGCAGGATACTATAGAAAGTTTATCCAGAATTATGGGCTCATTGCAGCACCATTATCAGCACTACTCAAGAAGGAGGCGTTTCGGTGGTCACCAGAAGCAGAGGCAGCCTTCCAAGCCCTTAAAGATGCCTTATCATCCTCACCAGTTCTACAACTGCCAGAATTCACAAAATCGTTTATTGTTGAATGTGATGCATCAGGTTCAGGAATTGGGGCTGTTCTTCATCAAGGCAAAGGGGCGCTGGCTTTCTTCAGCAAACCCTTAACACCTCGACACAATGGTCTTGCTGCCTATGAACGGGAGTTGATAGGTTTGGTACAAGCAGTGCGCCATTGGAGGGCGTATCTTTGGGGGAGGCAATTCATAGTACGCACTGATCATTACAGCTTGAAATTCTTGCTAGATCAGCGCCTCGCCACGATTCCACAACATCGTTGGGTGAGCAAGTTGATGGGATTCGATTTTACGGTTGAGTTCAAGTCAGGACGCCATAATGTTGTAGCTGATGCATTGTCTCGCCGCGAGGGGGGCATTGAATCAGCTGCTATGGCAATTTCAGGGCCATCATTTGACATTTTTGATTGCCTAAGGCAGGAAGTTGAGAGTGAAGATAGTCTCCGTTCTCTTCGAGATGAGATTTTGGCAGGAGGGCGGAGCACATCATGGAGTTTCACGGATGGGCTGATTCTGAAAGATGGCAGGATATATGTCCCAGTTTCGTCCCCCAATCTACAGGCTATATTAGGTGCAGCTCACATGGGTCATGAAGGGGTGGAACGCACATTGCATCGTTTGCGAACAGATTTCTCTGTCCCAGATGCTAAGAAGATGGTGCAGGATTTTGTGCGTGCATGTGCAATATGTCAAAAGAACAAAACTGAGCATCTCCACCCAGCAGGGTTGCTGCAACCGCTGCATGTTCCAGCTCGGGTTTGGGAGGATGTTGCAATGGATTTCATTGAGGGGTTGCCCAGGATTCATGGGAAATCAGTCATACTCACAGTAGTTGACAGATTATCCAAATATGCACATTTTTTGGCCCTAGGACATCCCTACACTGCAACTTCGGTGGCACAGGTGTTCTTCAATGAGATAGTACGCCTTCATGGTATTCCCAGCTCCATTGTCAGTGATAGGGACACGGTCTTCACAAGTACGTTCTGGAAGGAACTTTTTCGACTATCAGGAGTAAAGCTAAATCTCAGTTCTGCGTTCCACCCACAAAGTGATGGTCAGTCCGAAGCAGCAAACCGGGTAATTGGAATGTATCTCCGTTGTCTCACAGGGGATCGACCCCGACACTGGTTAAGGTGGCTTCCTTGGGCAGAATATTGTTTTAACACTGCATTCCAGACAGCGCTCCGTGACACACCGTTCAAAGTGTTGTACGGGCGTCCACCGCCATCTCTTCGGTCATATGATAAGGGGTCTTCAAGAGTACAGGCAGTGGATCGGTCCCTCCAGGAACGAGATGAGTTCCTGATTGAAATCAGGGAAAGATTGCTCCAGGCGCAAGACTATGGCAAACGCTATTATGATGGCAAGCATCGTGACGTGTCTTTCAAGGAAGGGGATTGGGTTTGGGTCCGCTTACTACACCGACAAGCGGCATCACTTCCTGGTTTTCACCGTGGGAAGCTAGCTCCGCGTTTTTATGGACCATATCAGATTGTGGAGAAGATTGGGGATGTTGCGTATAAGCTAGCTTTGCCCCAAGGCGCTCGGATTCATGATGTATTTCACATTGGTGTCCTCAAGGCTTTTCATGGTACACCACCAGAATTACCACCAGCACTGCCGGCTCTATCTAATGGCAGGGTCTTGCCAAAGCCAGCCAAGGCTCTAAGGGGTCGGATTGCTCGGGGTATACAGGAGGTGTTGATTCAGTGGGAAGGACTTCCGCCGGCTGATGCTACATGGGAGAACATGGAAGAGTTCCGACTTCGCTATCCGGACTTCCAGCTCGAGGACGAGCTGTTTCCGAAGGACGGAAGAGATGTTAGAGTCGGAATTGTGTATCACCGTAGAGGGGCCAAGGACGCAAGGCAGAAGGCAGGCTTGAGCCCAGGCCCTGTGTGAGCCTTGTAAAGAATTCGGTTAGGATTCTGGTATTCCAGATAACAGAATTGGGTTGTACAAGAGTCTATAAATACTTTGAGTACTATGGGAATAAAGGCAAGCAGAATTCAGTTCAATCACTTCCTCCTATTCTTCGGCTCCTCCCCCTCTTGCTCCTATTCTCTCATCCCTTTCTCCCTACCGCCAGAACCCAAGAAAGCATCCTGGAACCCCCTGGTTCCAGGCGTCCCGGGAGCAGGCCAGGTCCCAGCCACTCCTACCCCTTGCGCTCTCAACCGGCAACCCACCACAGAATTCAAGGTGTCTTAATTGATCTAACATTATTATGGTTTGCATTGCATTACACAATTTCATGAGATAATATGTGGTTGTCGGTTATTTTATAATATGAACTATGAATTTTTTTATTTATCTAATATATTTTTTAGTTATTTAGTTGCATCAATGTTGAGTGTTTCCTATTTATATATATGTATAGAATATTATAATGATGAAAATTATGTAAGTTATAAAAAACAGTCAGCTTACAACAATTTTTTCACAGCAGCTTCAACCAAACGACTTTTAGCTTTTTCACAGCAGACAGCTCACAGCAGCTTTTTCACAGCGGGCAGCTCACAGCAGCTTTTTCACAGCTCACAGCAGAACCAAACGCACCCTAAGTTTTCATCATCTTGGATTTGATGCTTGAAACCTGGTTTGTTTGAACTATGAAACAGTTGCTCCAGTCAAACATTATATGCCATTCACACATCTAAGCCAAACGTGATGCGGACAACTGAACAACACTTATGAACAGTTGAACACAATTTCTAAAGATATGTCATATATGTCACTCATCTACATTGTAAAAAGATTTTACTGACAAACTATTGGTTTCTCTAAGTTAACACGATCAATCGACAAAAACAATAAAACACATAGAAACAACAATAGTTCCCAGTCCCCGCTAACCCATCCATTCATAAATTGAATAATTCAGGTGTTGTGCAATTTATAAGCAAATCAGTGATTCATTTGCCCAGTTTAGTCAATCGAACTCTAGTCTTGTAAGAAATACTGGAAATCTGGAATAACCACCACTCTCAAATATGCATGCTTAAACAGCGTATGTAAAAAATGCATAAACTGCATGTAATTTAAGATATTTGTCATAAACAAGATCCAATTTGCACAATTGCAACTTGTAGCTGAAGAGTACTAATGTTTATACCAGTCTAAAGCCAAAACAATCAACCATATAAGGATGCAGACCCTGACAAATGGAGCTTTCGACAGGGCAAACTGGACCATGGTTCACCAGCTTTTAAAAAAATGGTTTCTATGCGTACATAATTGATGCCTCTTTATGGTAATTTTATCCATTTGCTTCCTTGATTCCTTCTAAGTTGGGGACTTGGAGCATATTGCGTCTTGATTGGTCTCAATCACTCTTACTAGTAACTAGTCACTATGACATAATTATGAAATTTAAGAACCCATATGACCTATGATTGTTCCTTGTAGGATTGCATACATATAACTATACTCAGTAGGCAACATTTGGGAGGGGAAGGGAGGGTTATCTTGTAAGTTATGAGTTATGACCATGTTCCTACTTCAAGATAGGTTATCAAAATAGTCAGCGATGAAGAAAGTAGATGCTTCATTGCTGCAGAAAATATTGAAAGTGGTAAAAGAATATAAGAAATGACTTACTTGGACCAAGAGTGACCAGGTGGTCCAAACGGGTGTGCACGGGCTGATCTGTTTGGTGATTCAAAACCCAAATCATTGTGTATAGCTTTTTCTGAAACTTCGTGTGAAAGGAACAGACTGCCTGTATCAAGAGGCAATTGCTGGAAGGATTGCTGCAGCCATGAATCATTGTCATCCAAAGTAGAACCCAACGGACTTCTTGTTCCACCACTCAAATGACTAACACCATGGCTAAATTGATTTTTGCTTGATAGAAGCCACTCACTCTGAGGTCCTCGTAGACCTAAACTGTCATGAACCAATGGTGTGCTCCACATTTGCCATGTGCCATGTTCATTGCTAGACTCAGGCAAATGAGAACCATTAGGCCCATTTGCAATTGAGTGCCTAATAGGATTTTCCTCGACAGTTCGTGCTCTTGATAGAGGAGACTCAATTGGTGAAGGTTTCACATGTGCTTCCTTGGTGATGTCACTAGAGATGAACCCGCTATCCAAGTCCATAGGGAAGTTATCAAGGGACTCCGAGACTGGCCCAAGCAATGCAATTGCATCTGGGTCATAGCATGGTTCCTCGAATTGTTCTGGTTCTTCATATACCATTGGTTCTGGCTCACTATTGAAGGGCATATGTCCAGCCGGAAAATAAGATAGTGGCATGTTGGCAGGTGCTCCATTCACTGGTGGAAAACCTGGAAATTGCATGGAATGGCTTGAACTTAGATTACTATCTAGAGGGGGATACTGAGACAGGAAGATTTGAGCATTGCTAATTTGTGCTCCATTTGATCCTGACTGCCCATTTTTTTCACGTGCTGAAGCAGGAACATCAGGACAAGGTGACACTGATGCTGAGCGACTAAACAGTTGGTGCCATGACTTTTTAAGGCCAGTAGGGTGTGGTTGCACATTTGGACTGACCTGCATAGCATAACCAAATAAAAACAAGGTATATGTAAGATGATAGTTAGGGTGAAAACAGCTACTGGCATATGTTCTAATCATAAAAAAATAGAATGCATCAATAATGCCTTGTTACTCACAGGTCGATGCAAATTAGTCAAAGAATTTGTAGCTCCAACTGTAGCAGAATTGGCTGTTGCAGGAGGTTGGGCATCTTTTTTTACTACATTACTCTGGTCAGTTACAGTAACAAGCGGTTTAGTCACCTTGTTAACTTGAGGAAAAGGAGTCTGAGCACTTCTACCAAAAAAGAACTGCCACCAAAACCTCTCGAAGAAGATAATAAACTTCCTGTCATACGGCCAAAGTACTTTGCCCTGCTCTGTACTGTCTTACTACCCTGGTTGTTAGCTTCAAAGTTATGGTGCTTATAACCCTCAGATGTAACTCTTGATGCATCCCGTTTCTCTGGCTCGTTTCTTTTATCAAAGTCCCTCTTTCTCTCCCCTTCCCTGCCTGCTCTTCTCTCAATATCATCACAATCTGAATTGCTTTTGCTTGATCCCTTATCCTTCTCGTCCTTCCTCTTCCTCTCCAGCCGCTTCCGTTCCACTTCCTTCCTAGCATCCTTCTCCCCAACAGGGGTAGCGCCTTTGGATCGCTCTTCAGCCTCTGCCTTCTCATCCCTTAGCCTCCTCCGTTCCTCCACAAGCTTTGCCATCTCTTCCCGTTGCTTGTGTTCCTCCTCCTCTAGCATTTCCTTCTCCAGCCTCGCCAACCTCTTCTCCTCCGCCTTCCTTTTCGCCTTCTCCAATCTGGTCTCCTCAGCCTTTGCTCCATTATCCCCTCCTTTTGCTAATCTTTTGCCATCACGGCCCAAGCCTTCCCCATCCCCTGAGGAGCCAGATCTGAGCACTTTCCTCCAAAACCATCTCATGCTCACACAAAAGCAAGATAACAAGCGCCATGAGAATCCCGAGTACAATTTATCAGACGAGCAGTGCAAGTCGAGCCAGTAGGCTGGGTCACCAGTAGCATTTGCCCAATCCTGACTGCAAGGCCACCCCGTCGGGACCTTCCCCGTAGGACCGAGGTCAAGCACCGGCCGTTTGGATACGTGGCCGCAGTACGAGCACATGAACTTTCCACCGCCGGGGTTCTGGTCGCGGTAGGGGTTGTTGCAGTTGCGGCAGCGGCGGGTGGCGGTCTTGCGCAGCTTCTGGAGTTCGAGGGCGTGGGCGCGGCGCTCCTCGCGGAGGCGGGCGGAGCAGCGGTCGCGCCAGAGGGAAAGGCGAGGGAGGAGGATCTCATACCAGAAGAGGGTGAGGAGGAGGACGGAGACGCAGGCGAGCCGCGAGGAGGTGACCTCGAAGCGGTAGGCGGCGGGGAGGAGCTGCGAGAGCGCCCAGAGGAGGATGAGCGGGAGCACGAGCCACGGCAGCATGGTGGCGACGCGCCGCGACCACCGTTGCACGGCGCACAGTATACACATTATCTGGCCGCCTCCGCCTCCGCCTCCGTAGCCGTCGCCCGGTCGATCGCCAGCGCCTTGGAATGCGCTTCCTCTCTCAAACCCTAGGGTATCAGTTGCTTGCCCGGTCGGGATTGCTGCGATGCGATGCGGCAGGGAAGGGAAAGCTTCAAATGGAGGAGAAAGAGAGGGGAAATCCAATTAAAGGCGGTTCCTTTAATGTGCGGGATTAGAAGAGATTGGGAATGGAGATCGGGAGTTCGAGGAGGTGGGTGGTAGCCATGGCGAAAACCCTAGCTTTCGGATTGCCTCTCCTTGGCTCCCTAATTTCCTCCCTTTTTTTCCTCCTCTTTTCGCAAGGGAAGGATAAAGCGTCTAGAATACAATTCCTCTTTTTTCCCCTCTTTTCCATAGTTATTTTTAGGGATGGGTTTTCTCATGTTTTGATTCTTCTAGATCTGAGTACTCCTACCCTACTATAAAATGAAACAAAATATAGCCAGTTTATACATTTTTGTAACATGGGATTTTCATAGAAATCATCCAAAGATCCTAACCATGCATTTGCAAAAGGAAGAGTTGATCATTTACCACTCAAAATTGTGGCTTCAATCATTTGCCACATAAAAATTTAATTTTGACTAAATACTACCAAAACTTTGACATCTACTAATTTAATTTATTTTAATGTTTTCCTCTATTGAAAAGACGTGTATACCCTTTGTATCATCTTCGTCATTGCTTGGTGCCGCTTTTGTCTCCCTTGTGTCATCATTCGGTGCTATTGCCTGACACCTCCCTTGCTCCATGTCAATCACCCTTTTTAGAGGAATTTAGTGGATAAGAAACCATGACACAATAAAAAACTAGGACAAAATGACAGACAGTGGTGGCCGTCGAGGGAGGACATAGATGATATAAAAGTTGTATATGTCTTTTCGATGGAAGAGAAAAAAACTAAAATAAATTAAATTAGCAGCCAAAGTTTTAAGTAGCATTTGATCGAAGCCAAATTTTTAGATGACAAATGATCAAAACACATAGTTTAGAATGACAAATAATCAATTTTTTCCTTTACAAAATACAATGTATTGAGATTCATATGTATATTCCATCTAAGGCTTTCTGGTTTTCCTTTCATTAAAGTTTCCCTGGCCTTAATGCAACATCTTACTTTGTTTCTATTGATTATTTTCAGTTTGATAATACCATAATTTAGATTCTTCCTCCCTAATTGTTCACTCTACTAGTGTTTCTTTTCTCCTTAGCATTTGTTGCTTTATGCCGCCTCCTTTTCAAGAGAGCACGGAAGGAATGTTTAGTGTAATCTTCCTTCATATATGTAATGGAAAGTAAGCTTAGATCCATTTGTTATGTAATTATCATGTCTTTTTTATACTATATATTGTATTGTTATGAGTTGATACAACAAAATAACACCCGAATATGTCCAGAAAGGAATATGTTCGCATTATAAAATATTTACATGGAAATGCATTCATTCGGTATCATTGTTTTTATTTAGTTTCATTTTGTTTTCTAAAATGTTGTAATAACGTGAACTCCCCTATAATATTACAACCTATAATTAGATTTGATTGTCTATATTCGTTATATTTTATTGTATTAAATGCAGTACTAAATTATAAATTATAAGTAGAAATATCGAGCAAACCTCGGTTTTATAGACAAGACTAAGGTACTGTTTGTTTGAGCTTTTACTTTCCAAAAGTTGACTTTTGGCTTTTGATTTTGGATTGCTGGCTTTCTAAAAGCTAGCTTTTTGAAAGCTGAGATCTGTTTGGCAACTCAGCTTCTATAGCCGAAACATGCTAAAAATTACTACCATTTCATAATAAACGTCGGCTCCATATCATGAAGATATCAAACATCATTTGCCAAGCATGTTCAAAGAATTTACACTTTACTACTGTTACAATTTCACAACTAGACAAGAACAATAAAAAAATACTGAATGTAAATAAAAATGTACTAAATAGCAGACAAAAAGTTTAGCAAGAATGTATTAGACATCCAAGTTCAGTTCAATCAGATCCGGTGTCAATTCCATCTACAAATACAAGATGAGAAACATGAGAAAATGGTAAAAACGTCATCGCAAGATTGCAACCAACGAGAAAGAGAATCAAACTAAGTTATAGAAAAAATCGTGAGCAGAAGGAGGAGGACAGCCGGCGCAGCGCGGAGGGAAGGCGGTCCCAGCCTGCCAGCCGCGCCATCGCTCCCTCCCACGTCGTGCGGCCGTGGGGTGCCGTCGGGCTGACAGCATCACGCGACGGGAAGGAGCCCTCCCCCATGCCCTCCTCGATGCCACTGCCCTCCGCCTCAACCATCACCCCACACAACAAAAGGAGTCACCGCGCATGCATCGGCTCCGCTCAACTCACCTCACTTAGGGTCTTCCGCTCTCCCACGAGTTCTAGAAGGTTTGCAAGGCGGCGCCGGAGGGAGTTCGACACACAAGGGGAGGATGCGGTGGAGAAGTGGTGGCGGCGAAAGGAGGGGAGGAGAGGGTTTCACGGCAAAAAAGAAAAAAGAGCATACCGGTTTGGCACTTTACTGATGGCAGACGGGTAATTAATCCCGGAAGCTCAACAGAAACTCATTTTTTGCTACTTTTCAGCTTTCCATTGAAATGTGGCTTTCCAGATCTTTTTGTGGGTGAGAAACTAGGCTAGAAAGCTGGTTGTTTGTTTGAGCTTTCGGCTTCTGGGGACAAGAAGTTGGCTAAAAGCTCAAGCAAACAGGGCCTAAACACATGGTACTATGTTAACTTTGTGTTATTAAAGCCAAATGCTTGTCTAATGCTATGGTTTGCTTGGGAGAGAGGCTAGCATTTACTTTTGTTACTTTTCTTTTTTACGGACGACGTTAATTTTTTCATAATATTTAATTATTTGTCTTATTAAAAAGTTAAAACAGTGTTTATTTGTTATAATTTGTTTTATTATTGAAGATCCTAACTTATTTTTTATATATTTATACAAACTTTTTGAATAAAATAAATGAATAAATGATCAAATGTCTTGTCAATTAAAAAATGATGGTAGTACTAAAGTTGTACTAGGAATTCAAAGAGAACATATAATTTGTATAAAAAAAATGGCTGCGTTAGCAGTCATACTTTCTTCGTGATGCTTGTTTTTTAGCTTTTGTTAAATAAAACGTGGTAGTATAATTTATTTGCAACAAAAACAATTTTATGGTTTAACTTTCATATTTGTATTTATTGAGAAACAAAGGGTTGGTTTCGGTGTTTGTGATGAGTGATTGACAGGCTTTTTTACCCTCTGTTCGAAGGGTACCTCCGAAGGGGGTTCGGAGGTTGGACCTCCAAAGGTGTTCGGAGGAGGGTACCTCCGGAGGGATTTCGGAGGTGGTTTCACCGAAGGGTGTTCGATGTTTGGTTGCTACAGCTGTTGCAGCGGAGTGTGCTCGTCGGAGGGGTCCGACAGTACACGATGACTGGGTTCGTACCGAAGGGTTCGGTACTTTGGGCGGTACACCGGAGTGTGTACCGGAGGTTGCTAACCCGGAGAGGTCTCCGGAGTACTGGATACACTTGTCTGCTTGTCTGTGGTGCGCAGGGTCTTCGGAGGTGACGGACGAACGTAGCAGGTGAACCTGGGTCAAACGGGAGGCTTGATGCCAGGGGAGCGGGGAGCTCCGTCACGGTGGCTACGAAGGTGGTCCGGGTCGGTCCTCGGGTCGAGGCGTGCCAGGTGAAGGCAGAGAGTGCGGAGCATGGCTCTGGGTGAAGGTACTCCGAGACAAAGTCCTCAGAGGTGAGGCACTTCGAAGGTACTCCGAATGGAGTGACTTCGGAGTTGGTTGGAACAAGTCCTCTGCGGAGGGAAGGGTTCGAAGTGTGCTCCGGAGGGAGACACTCGAAGTTGCCCGACGAAGGTTTCAGAAGTCGAGGTGCATCGAAGGCATGGTCCGGGTGAGGCTCGTCGAGGAGTGTGCTCGGGGAGAGACACTGCGACGAAGTGCTCATGGAATGCTTCATGCGGAGGCCTTGGACGAAGGAGGGACTTCGAAGGGTGGTACTCCGAAGGTGGGGCTTCGGAGTGAGGATGACTTGAGGTGCTTCGGCCTGCATGGCTTCGGTACACGGACTGACGGAGTTCGAGCTGGGTGTAGCTGCGAAGCCGTGGTGGTCCACTCCGGAGGTGTTGGTGCGAAGGCCCAAGGGCTTTGACGGCTTCGGCTCAAAACCGTCAGTGTATCGGAGACTGACTTCGGTGAAGCGAAGGCCATCTGGCTTCAGGCTTCTCACCGAAGCTACCGCACCCTCGCGTGCGAAGGGAGGATTCCAGAAGGTCAAAGACTGCAAAGGCTGACACTGTCTGTTCTGTAAAAGGCTGACACTGTCCCCTTTGCAAAGCTGACAGAGAAGCCTCCAGAATAAAGGTGGACTACCTTTTGTACCCCTTAGTTCTGTAGAGTCAAAATCAATGTAAACCCTAGGGGTAGTGTAGTCATTTCCTTTGGGTGAACTGTGGGCTATAAATATGGGGGCTCGGTAGGTAACATTTAACACTTTGAGCATTTACTGTTGAGCTCCTGTAGACACATACCTCGTTGTATTCATCCAGAGTTCAATTCATTTTGTGTTCCTTGTTCAAGCGGCGAAGCCCTGCTTCTTTGTGCTTTTTGCTTGAGCTCGCGTTACATACCTCGCCGGTTGTAGTGCACCGAAGCCTGTTGAGGCGAAGGTTGTTTTGTGCGAAGTGTGTTTTGTCAGTGTGCGTTCGCTCTGTGTAACAGGAGGCGAGACCTCGCTGCTTACTAGCGTAGCCCTGACCGAGGCCCGTTTTGCTTCTTGTGTCGAAGCCCTTAGTATAGTCCGGTTGTGTGCGTGTAGACCTTCGTGTACGAAGCCCAGCACCAGTTGCTGCTGCCAAGTACTTGGTCGAA
The DNA here is from genome assembly GCA_019279435.1 of Zizania palustris. Taxonomy (NCBI): domain Eukaryota; kingdom Viridiplantae; phylum Streptophyta; class Magnoliopsida; order Poales; family Poaceae; genus Zizania; species Zizania palustris. The sequence goes on from JAAALK010000289.1 coordinate 50,132,376, forward strand.
GTCCTCAGAAGGGTGTCCACTCTTGCGAAGGGTGAAGTGCGAAGCCTGCTCGTAGCACCCTGTGTGCGGAGCCTGCACTGACTTAGCAGAGTATATTTTCGAGGGTTGTAAGTGGAGCGAAGTCTTCTTGGCTTCGAACTTTTGCTCCTCCGAAGCCTGTGTTCGAAGGTGTCGAAGTACCTCCGAATCAGACCTTCGAAGGTAGTGTTCGAAGCCTGTTCCGCAGAAGACAGAACTGAAACCGAAGGCTAGTTTTTAGCCCGAAATCTTAAAAGCTCCCATTCACCCCCCCTCTGGTCGCCGTTTCCGGTCCAACAATTGGTATCAGAGCAGGTTAAGATCACCACTTGACCTTAACCGGTTTTGTGATCTGTTGGTGACATGGATAGAGGCAGTAAAATTCCTCTGTTCGATGGGACAAATTTCGCATACTGGAAGGTGCGCATGGAGGCTTACTTGTTAAGCCAAGGAAATGCAATTTGGGAGATTGTGGACTCACAATACTCCATCCCTGAGACTCGCACCTCTCAGACTGAGAAGGATCAGTATAATGCCAATTCCAAGGCAAGAAACATATTGTTCATCGGTTTGAGTAGAAGTGAGTTCGATAGGGTGCAGCACCTTAGGACTGCTAGGGAGATTTGGACAACGCTCACTGTCTTTCATGAGGGCTCTACTCAGATCAAGGCCAGGCGCCAAAGCACCTACAATCAACAGTATCAGCTGTTTGTGCAGGCACCTGGTGAATCTATAGATGCCATGTTTTCTCGCTTTGACGCGATAGTGAGTAACTTGCGATCCAACGGGACGCTTGCTTACAGTGATCATGATAGGGCTATCAAGCTTCTCTATGCTCTTGACCGTAGCATATGGGAAGTAAAGATATCCAGCATTGAGGAGTCCACAGGTTATGACACTTTGACCTGTGATGAACTCTTTAGCAAGCTGAAGTCCACAGAGATTGCTAAGGCATCTCTTGCTGTGCACAAAAGCTCTTTGCCACAGCCATTGGCATTGGTTTCTAGCACTAGCCGTGGCACCACTGCAGAACCAAGCACATCTGGCACTTGTGTTTTTGCAGATGGTTTTGCTTTGTCCTCTCTGGTCTCCGTCACAAAGGAGCAGGTGGACACTCTAGCTGATGATGAGCTTGCTCTCATTGCCCGGAGGTTCACCCGCTTTCATCATGAGAGACGGGATCAGAGGAGAAGTGGTTTTGGTGGTTGTTTTGAATGCGGTGACACTTCTCACATCAAGGCTAATTGCCCTAAGCTCAAAAAGAGAGATGAGAGTGAGCGCCCCAAATACCACAAGGAGAGGAAACCCTTTGTGAAGGGCAAGCGCGGCAAGATGGCTAAGAAAGTAGCCAAGGCCGCTTCCAGAGCCTTTGTTGCTGCTCTCAGCGACATCGACACGTCCTCAACTGAGGAGTCGAGCTCTGAGGAGGAGGAGTCCCCAAGGAAGGAGGACAAGAAGGACAAGAAGGGACGAGACTTCACCGGCCTTTGCTTCATGGCCGACAGCGATCACAGCGGCGATGAGCTTGACTCATCTGAGGTAAACCTATCATCTGATCAGCTACTAATTAAATTAGATGAGCTGAATGAAGTAGTGCTTGGTCAGGATAGATTACTTGTGCAAGCCGCTAGAGAAAGAAAAGACCTTAGACTTAGGCTAGAAAATGTGTCTACTGAATATGCCATGCTTAAGTCTAAGTTTAATGATGCTGAATGTGAATCTTGTTCTGTTGTCATGAGTGAGCTTGCTCAGTTGCGTTCTGTTCATGCTCAAACTCTTTCTGAGCTTGAGACTGCACAAAAGCAGCTTTTGGAGGTGGATTCTAGACCTCATGATATTATTGATTGCATGAACTGCTCTTTATTACGCGATAGCATTAATTTACGTGATAAGCATGTTCATGATTTGGAGGCTAGATTGGAGAGGGCCGGTAGTTCTAAGGATGTGCAACCTGTGTGTGACACTTGCATCACCCTTAAGGACCAGCTAGGCACTGCTAGAGAGCGAGCTGAGAACCTCATGTCAGAAAATGAATACCTCCTTTCCGTGGTTAATAAATGCACTGAGGGAAAGGGTAGGATGGATTTGCTCTTGGCCAAGACCAAGATGTGTGCTGACAGAGCAGGGGTAGCTCTAGGTTTGGGTTTTGAGAGGATACCTTCAGTTAGTGAAAACAAAACTGTTTTTACCTCTCCCACCACCCTAGAGAAAGAGAGAGCTCTGTTAGACACCCCATTAGCCAAAAAGCCTACCCATCCTCCAAAGAAAACCACTCCTCCTGCCAAGAAAAATCCTCCCAAGAAAACCACTCAGAGAAAACCCAAGGAGCATATGAGAGTTGCTCCTATGACCCATGAGGGTGCCCCCAGGAGAGTTTTTCACTGTTCCTACTGTCAGCGGGCGGGTCATTTGGTTGGGTTCTGTTTTCGTCGCATCAAGGATGAGCGACGCTCTCAGGCGATGAGTTACCAGGACATGCATTACCCATCTTTAGGTATGCATGAGTCTGAGTTTTACTATCGTCCTGCTTTTGAGACTCCTTGTGCTTCTCGGAGAGGTTTTGCTCCTCGAGGTGTTCACCATGTTCCATATGGTGGTAGACCTCGGGCGAGTAGCTTTGTACCTCGACAGAGTAGGAGTCCTCGACATGTTGTTCGTTCACAGCATGTAGGTAGACCTCGCACTTTGCATCATTCTGATTATTATGTGCGTAGACCGTCTGCTTTTACTGTGCCTACTACTCGTGTCACTCAGTGCTGGATGCCTCGTCATTATTTCACTCACCCCAGCACTGAGCGATCGAGACATTCTTATCATGTGTAGGCGACAGATCGAGGCTTGGAGGGCACGTGGATCATGGACTCCGGTTGTTCGCGCCACATGACCGGAGATGCAGCATGGTTCTCCAGCCTCACCACAACCAAGCAAAGGGAACATATCACCTTCGGAAACAATCGAAGGAGTAGAGTGAAAGGTAAAGGTGTGGTAAGAATTAATTCGAACTTCACTCTCAAAGATGTTGCTTTGGTTGAGAACCTGGGATACAATTTGCTGTCTGTATCTCAGTTGCTTGATGAGGGCTTCGAAGTGCGATTCCATCGTGATACTTCGCAAGTGCTCAATTCTGATGGCGTTGTGGTGTGTAAGATTTTTAGAGTTGGGAGAGTTTTTGGAGCTGATTTTTCAGAGTCGTCTGGTTCTTCTCATTGTCTTGTTGCACATTCGACTTCTGAGCTTTGGAAGTGGCATAGGAGACTAGGGCATATGAGCTTTGAGTTGCTCGCTCGTCTGAGCGCCCTAGGCCTGATCCGAGGATTGCCCAAGCTCAAGTTTGAGAAGAATTTAGTTTGCGCTCCTTGTCGACATGGAAAAATGATTGCTGCTTCGCATTCGCCAGTCACCACAGTGATGACTGAACAACCCGGAGAACTTCTCCATATGGACACTGTAGGTCCTTCTCGGGTTAGTTCTTTAGGCGGCAAGTGGTATGTTCTAGTAATTGTCGACGATTTCTCTCGCTACTCTTGGGTCTTCTTTCTTGCCAGCAAGGATGAAGTGTTTTCACACTTTCGGAGCTTGGCTTTGAGACTTTTTACTGAACTCCCTGGTGCATTAAAATTCATTCGAAGCGATAATGGCACCGAGTTCAAAAACAATCTCTTTGTTGACTTTTGCATGGAGCATGGCATAGAACATCAATTCTCTGCTCCGCGGGTTCCTCAACAGAACGGTGTCGTTGAGAGGAAGAACCGCACTTTGGTTGAGATGGCTAGGACGATGCTTGATGAGCATAGGACTCCTAGAAAATTCTGGGCTGAGGCCATGAACACTGCTTGCTACATCTCAAACCGAATTTTCTTGCGCTCAATTTTAAACTTGACATCTTATGAGCTACGTTTTGGGAGACAGCCCAAGGTTACTCATCTTCGAGTTTTTGGCTGTCGCTGCTTCATCCTAAAACGTGGAAATTTGGATAAATTTGAGTCGCGATCTTCTGACGGGATCTTTTTGGGTTACACTACTCATGGTCATTCGTATCGTGTTTATAATTTGGAAACTAACACTGTCATCGAGTCATGTGATGTGACTTTTGATGAATCAACCCCCTCTGTTAGTTCTGCTTTTGAACAGGCAAGCGAACACGACATGGAACAGACCTTATTCGAAGAAGAAGATCTCGGAGAATTCGAGGATGATCCCCTACTACCCTCGACATCGACCCCCGAAGCTGACCCTGCTTCAACTACTTCGGCACGAGGTCCCGAAGCAACTACCTCGACATCGGTCATCTTGGACCACTCCAACGCACAAGTTGAGGGGGAGACTGCATCCCGCCGCGAGGCTCCACATCATGTTCAAAGGATGCACCCTCCCGAGCAGATCATTGGTGAGCTTGATCAAAGGGTAACACATTCTCATGCTCATTTCACTAATGCTGCTTTTGTTGCTTCTTTCGAGCCCTTAGATATTAGTCATGCACTTTCTGATTCTAGTTGGATCAATGCCATGCATGAGGAACTTGAAAATTTTGAGAGAAACCAAGTCTGGACTTTAGTTGATCCTCCACCAAATGTTCATTTCATTGGAACAAAATGGATTTTTAAAAACAAACAAGGGGAGGATGGGACTATAGTTAGGAACAAGGCTAGACTTGTAGCTCAGGGCTTTTCTCAACTAGAAGGGATTGATTTTACTGAAACTTTTGCACCTGTTGCTCGCCTTGAGGCCATTAGGATTTTGCTTGCCTTTGCGACATCCCGGGGATTCAAACTCTATCAAATGGATGTCAAAAGTGCTTTTCTTAATGGCTTCATAGGTGAAGATGTTTATGTAAAACAACCCCCTGGTTTTGAAAACCCCAAGTACCCACATAAAGTCCTTAAACTTCATAAGGCTCTTTATGGACTCAAGCAGGCCCCTCGGGCTTGGTATGATAGACTTAAGTCTTTTCTGCTTGAGCGAGGGTACTTGATGGGATCTGTTGATAAAACACTGTTTACTCTCAAGCATGGCAAAGATTTCCTCCTGGTGCAGATTTATGTGGATGATATCATCTTTGGTGGCTCTTCTCATGCTTTGGTTGCCAAGTTTGCAAATACCATGAGCAGGGAATTTGAAATGTCAATGATGGGTGAACTCACCTTTTTCCTTGGTTTGCAAATCAAGCAAAGAAAACAAGGTACTTTCGTCCACCAGACGAAGTACACCAAGGACCTGCTCAAGAAGTTTGACATGTCCGATGCGAAGCCCCTCGCCACTCCAATGGCTACATCTGTAGCATTGGACCCTGACGAAGATGGAGAAGCCGTAGATCAGAAGGAGTTCCGGAGCATGATCGGCTCCCTCCTCTACTTGACTGTCACGAGGCCGGACATACACTTCGCTGTGTGTCTGTGCGCTCGTTTTCAGGCTTCACCACGAGCTTCGCACCGCCAAGCGGTTAAGCGCATCTTAAGGTATCTCAAACACACCCTTGAATTTGGCATATGGTATTCAGCATCTTCATCTTTATGTCTTCGAGGTTATTCCGATGCGGATTTTGCTGGGTGTAGAATTGATAGGAAAAGTACCTCTGGTACTTGTCATTTTCTGGGTACTTCACTGGTTTGCTGGTCTTCCCGCAAACAGTCTAGTGTTGCACAATCGACGGCTGAGGCCGAATATGTTGCTGCAGCTAGCTGTTGCTCTCAGATTTTGTAGATGGTTTCCACTTTGCGGGATTTCGGGTTAGATTATAGGAGTGTTCCACTTTTCTGTGATAACACTAGTGCTATTTGTATTGCAAACAACCCGGTTCAGCACTCCAGAACCAAACACATTGATGTACGGTATCATTTTCTCAGAGATCACAATAGGAAAGGTGATATTGAACTTCAATATGTTGATACCCAACACCAGCTTGCCGACATTTTTACAAAACCCCTCGATGCTTCTCGTTTTGCTTACTTGCGTGGGGAACTTGGCATCTGTCACCCTTACGGCATTTTGTGAGGGGGAGCTGTTTTAGATGATTGTGCTTTTGCTAATTGTGCTGAAATTGCATTTACATCTTTTGCACTTATATGCCTGCTTTTAACTCATGACATCGTGTCAGCTCAACTCTTTTTAATTTATCTGAAACATTCATATGCATGATGTTTTATTTTCAAAATCAAATCGTGCTCACTGCTTAGTCTTGAATCTAGCATGTTTAGGCAGGACTGCTTTAGCTATTTTTTATCTGCTTGATAGCAAGACACATTTCTTTGGATGCTAAAAATTGCAACTTGAAAAATTGTTCTCAATTTTCATGGATATTCATAAAGTACCAAACAATTGGTTTACTTAATTAAAATCAAAAATTCCATGATTTACATGCTTTAAGTTAAAAGATCTAGGTGGATTTGTTTGTTGCACTACCCTATTCTAGACTGCTTACCATTGCACATTGGTCTGAACTGGAATAGCGTAGTGTATGCCAAAATCTATGTCTTAAGCTTCTTATGGCTTTCATGCCTAGGCTTGACCGGATTGGAAAGTATAAGGTCGACAAACAAATAACCCCTGGCACTCAGAAAAGAACAACAAAATTCATTGATTATCAAGTTTGCCTTTCAAGCTCCATTTGAACTGGACTTGTATGTCTAGAGTAGAAAATGACTAGCTTTGCGCAGTCCTTGCTCTTACTTGTCTAGTTTCCTTGACTAAGTGGTGATGCTTTTATTTCAAAAATGATAATATCACATGCTTCATCATGCTTTTAGAGAATATTAATTTGAGCTGAGCCCATGATCATTGGTGTTCTAGTTGGCATATTTTTGCTTCATATGTCTTTGCAATTCTGCTCATTTCGAAGCTTTGCATCTTTTACACGCTCCTTGATGCTTGCATTGCCAAAGGGGGAGAAATTCCTCAAAAGGGGGAGACTTGCTTCGTTCTCTGCCACAAGGGGTATAATTTCCAAAGGGGGAGAACATTTGACATAAAGGGGGAGAAGATTCTTTGCTGCCAAAAGAAAAAACTTAACTCAGGGGGAGTTTTTATTGCCGAAGGGGCTTTTACTCTTTTGAGAAAGGGGGAGGAAAATTCTTTTATCAAGTGACATGATTTGGCTCTTTTGTGAGTTTTTATGGTCACTTGTGTGCTGAAAATTTTTACATTTTCTTGAACTTGGATTTGGTTGTCAATGCACTCATCAAGGGGGAGATTGAGAAACCAAGGGTTGGTTTCGGTGTTTGTGATGAGTGATTGACATGCTTTTTTACCCTCTGTTCGAAGGGTACCTCCGAAGGGGGTTCGGAGGATGGACCTCCGAAGGTGTTCGGAGGAGGGTACCTCCGGAGGGATTTCGGAGGTGGTTTCACCGAAGGGTGTTCGGTGTTTGGTTGCTACAGCTGTTGCAGCGGAGTGTGCTCGTCGGAGGGGTCCGACAGTACACGATGACTGGGTTCGTACCGAAGGGTTCGGTACTTTGGGCGGTACACCGGAGTGTGTACCGGAGGTTGCTAACCCGGAGAGGTCTCCGGAGTACTGGATACACTTGTCTGCTTGTCTGTGGTGCGCAGGGTCTTCGGAGGCGACGGACGAACGTAGCAGGTGAACCTGGGTCAAACGGGAGGCTTGATGCCAGGGGAGCGGGGAGCTCCGTCACGGTGGCTACGAAGGTGGTCCGGGTCGGTCCTCGGGTCGAGGCGTGCCAGGTGAAGGCAGAGAGTGCGGAGCATGGCTCCGGGTGAAGGTACTCCGAGACAAAGTCCTCGGAGGTGAGGCACTTCGAAGGTACTCCGAATGGAGTGACTTCGGAGTTGGTTGGAACAAGTCCTCTGCGGAGGGAAGGGTTCGAAGTGTGCTCCGGAGGGAGACACTCGAAGTTGCCCGACGAAGGTCTCAGAAGTCGAGGTGCATCGAAGGCATGGTCCGGGTGAGGCTCGTCGAGGAGTGTGCTCGGGGAGAGACACTGCGACGAAGTGCTCATGGAATGCTTCATGCGGAGGCCTTGGACGAAGGAGGGACTTCGAAGGGTGGTACTCCGAAGGTGGGGCTTCGGAGTGAGGATGACTTGAGGTGCTTCGGCCTGCATGGCTTCGGTACACGGACTGACGGAGTTCGAGCTGGGTGTAGCTGCGAAGCCGTGGTGGTCCACTCTGGAGGTGTTGGTGCGAAGGCCCAAGGGCTTTGACGGCTTCGGCTCAAAACCGTCAGTGTATCGGAGACTGACTTCGGTGAAGCGAAGGCCATCTGGCTTCAGGCTTCTCACCGAAGCTACCGCACCCTCGCGTGCGAAGGGAGGATTCCAGAAGGTCAAAGACTGCAAAGGCTGACACTGTCTGTTCTGTAAAAGGCTGACACTGTCCCCTCTGCAAAGCTGACAGAGAAGCCTCCAGAATAAAGGTGGACTACCTTTTGTACCCCTTAGTTCTGTAGAGTCAAAATCAATGTAAACCCTAGGGGTAGTGTAGTCATTTCCTTTGGGTGAACTGTGGGCTATAAATATGGGGGCTCGGTAGGTAACATTTAACACTTTGAGCATTTACTGTTGAGCTCCTGTAGACACATACCTCGCTGTATTCATCCAGAGTTCAATTCATTTTGTGTTCCTTGTTCAAGCGGCGAAGCCCTGCTTCTTTGTGCTTTTTGCTTGAGCTCGCGTTACATACCTCGCCGGTTGTAGTGCACCGAAGCCTGTTGAGGCGAAGGTTGTTTTTGTGCGAAGTGTGTTTTGTCAGTGTGCGTTCGCTCTGTGTAACAGGAGGCGAGACCTCGCTGCTTACTAGCGTAGCCCTGACCGAGGCCCGTTTTGCTTCTTGTGTCGAAGCCCTTAGTATAGTCCGGTTGTGTGCGTGTAGACCTTCGTGTACGAAGCCCAGCACCAGTTGCTGCTGCCAAGTACTTGGTCGAAGTCCTCAGAAGGGTGTCCACTCTTGCGAAGGGTGAAGTGCGAAGCCTGCTCGTAGCACCCTGTGTGCGGAGCCTGCACTGACTTAGCAGAGTAGATTTTCGAGGGTTGTAAGTGGAGCGAAGTCTTCTTGGCTTCGAACTTTTGCTCCTCCGAAGCCTGTGTTCGAAGGTGTCGAAGTACCTCTGAATCAGACCTTCGAAGGTAGTGTTCGAAGCCTGTTCCGCAGAAGACAGAACTGAAACCGAAGGCTAGTTTTTAGCCCGAAATCTTAAAAGCTCCCATTCACCCCCCTCTGGTCGCCGTTTCCGGTCCAACATTTATAATTGTCATAAAACCAAAACTACAATGTAATATTTAAAATTCAGTTTTTAGTTCGAATTTAGCAGTTTATTTATAAAAGTAGAAACAAGCATATTAGCCATGTTCACGATCATTGTTCATTTTTAGTGAAAGAATATATATATATATATATCAAAAATCCTTTTTTAAGAGCACGGATGAGAAGAGATGCTCAAACTTGACATTGTGTGAAAGGGATCTGAGTAAGCGCTGGATCTCGTCAGAACTCTGATGTTGAACGTGCTCCATCGAGAATAATACTGGAAAGGTGATCTTATAAGAAGTTCTCGTATCACATCTCGATATATGACTTTCGATCAAAACCAAATCTATTTGATATTCTTAAAAAACAAAAAAAATATAACTTTCAAACAAAACATGGTCACGTGATATTTTTCAAAGAAAAAATACTTAACACTAGGGCTTAGGGGGTGTTTGGTTCCATAGACTAAAATTTAGTCTATGTCACATCGGGTGTTTGGACATCGATTTGAAGTACTAAACGTAAACTAATTATAAAAATAATTGCAGAATCGGAGGATAATTCGCGAGACGAATTTATTAAGCCTAATTAATCCATAATCAGCAAATGTTTACTGTAGCACCACATTGTCAAATCATGTCGTAATTAGACTCATTAGATTCGTCTCGTGAATAATCCACCGATTATAGATGGGTTTTATAAGCAGTCTACATTTAATGCTCCAAAATAATTTCTAAACATTCGATGTGACAGAGACTAAAATTTAGTCCTGGTCTTTACCGGATTCATCTATGGATCAATGAATCTAGACATATATGACCCAGATTTTTTGATCTATAGATGAATTTGGAAAAGACCGGAATGGCTTGTCTTTTGGAATGGAGGTGTTGACACCCAAATTTGGCATTAATGGTTAAAATTATCAAAATATCAAGTTTTGGTAATTTGGACCAAAAATATGCCTTCCCCGACACAGGCCGGTCCAACCGGCCATGGTAGGCCGGTCCGACCGGCCATGTAGGCCCGTCAGATCGGCCCAAGTATAGGTTTAGAGATAGAGTTTGATTCTAGGCTGTTTTTATCTATAAACAAATCCTAACCACTTTTGGCCAAATCCGACTCAGTTTAGGAGTCGGGGAACATGAGACCATCCCCTATAAATAAAGGGGTGAGACCGATTCAAGAGAACCCCCGCTTTCATATCAACACAAAGCCCTCGCTTTGAATCATTCTTTTACCTTTCAATCTACTTCCTTGCTCTAGGATTAGCTAAGTAACGTCCATCTTCGTGGGTTTGCGCTGAAAACCCTCCGTTCATCGCATCGAAATCACGGTAACCCTTGTTGATTCACTCGTGAATCTCCCGTTTAATCCACGAAATGAATTTTTATCATTTTATCGGTTTTCTCCTACTACCCTTGGAAGTTCGGCGTCTAGGCCGAATTGCACTTGATCTCTTACTGTTTTGCAGGGGAAACATCTTCAAAGTCATCGCCAAGAAGTTTGGGGTGATTGTTATTCATCTTCAAGGTCACCGGAGCCCTTAGGCGATTAGACCGGAGCCTGTCAGTCCGACCGACAGGGCTTCATCGGTTTGACCGGATGTTGCTGTGACGAGCCATCAGGGGTAAAGTAGTCTATTCACAGGGCTGAATAGTGCCTATAAATAGTGGAGGCTGGCTAGAAAATAGTAACACTTTGAGCAGCTATTTTAGAACTCCTGTGCTAGCCGCCATTCCCTTGTATTCAGTCTGTGAGTTCATTTTGTGTTCCCTGTTCAAGCAATGAAACTTTGATTCTGTTTTCATTTACTGCTTGAACTTGTATGCTTGTTTTGCACTGCAAGTTTTGATTTCTTTCTGCTCCACTTCTTCCTGGTTCTAGTTTGTGCACTTGGGTGTTTTTGGAGAAGTGTGTGAGTGATCTGTGCTTGTGAAGTGTGTGTTCTCAGTGTGTGTTTGCTCTGTGTAAACTGGAGGCTAGTCCTCTCTGATTACTAGTGAAGCACTGTTCTTGGCTTAAATCGAAGTCCGTTTCTTCCCTTGTCGAAGTCCTTAGCGCAGTGTGCTATGTGTGAGTCCTATTCTTCAAAATATGAAGCCTGGTACTAGTTGCTAGTGTAGAGTATTTGATCGAAGTCTTCAAAGGGAAATTGTCTCTTGCGAAGGGTGAATTGTGAAGTCTGCTGATGAGGACATCACTAGCTCGGATATAACCATGCTTATACTTTACAATAAACAACCCAAGGTTCATTCATTCTATATTAGATTTACATTTTATATATTTGAGCTAAGGATGCTACACCATGAGCTAGCTTTGTGATGAGGACATCACTAGCTCGGATATAACCATGCTTATACTTTACAATAAACAACCCAAGGTTCATTCATTCTATATTAGATTTACATTTTATATATTTGAGCTAAGGATGCTACACCATGAGCTAGCTTTGTTTTCAATTACAAAAATTCTTTCATGGATTAAGCGACACGTTAAGAGCACATCAAGAACATGGAACATCATGGAAGTTGATTGGGGACCAAGTCAAGGCCATCCAATCCCCCCATCAAGTTTGGGACATTACTTTTGTTCCAAGAGAAAATAGAAATAAAGTTCTACACGATTGAGAAGAAGACTCGGATTCGGACCGCAGGGACAGCACCGAATTCAAATGTGTATAACGTTTAAATGGAAACTCCGATTTGGATGATCTTGGACTTTTTGGAAAGCTTGATACGTCCTCTTTCCAATGGATCCAGCCACATATCCAGATTCCATCGGAGGAGATCGCAATCACCAAATCAATGCGTGTTCCTTTTTTAGGCCGAACCAATTAAGCACGGAATTTCCATTTTGTAGTCAATCTGTTTTGGAAATAATTAGTCATTTCCATATGTAATAAGTTTTCCAAACATTGGGAACGTCCCTAGGGCTATAAATAACCCTAGAGACTTCAGTTGTAAGGCGGGTTTTAATTAGATAAAAGTTTAGCCAATGCTACTTGTCCGTGTAAACCCGTGATCGGTTAGATCGTCGGTTTCACGTTTCAGAACCCCAACTATCCATGTGCATCTTTCATATCCAGCAATTCTAGTTGCTCCTTTATCTTGTTCTTGCTTGTTCTTCGATTGCTTGCAGGAACAAGGTTGATCACCGATAAGATCAACAACCCTTGGAGTTGGTGTATCGATCGCTAAGGCGCAACACGAACGTCTCGTACGGTTGTAGTCGGGTCGTCAACGTCGTCTCCTTTCAATCGAAGTTATCTCCTCATCTCTATCAACTCACCGAAAGATCGGGCCATCCAATTCCATTCCCCATCATCTGCTCGAAGGCACCCAGTGTGCGGAGCATGCACTGACTTTGCAGGGTTGAGTTTTTGGTGTTGTGGGTGGAGCGAAGTCTTCTTGACTTCGAACTTTTGCTCCTTGTGAAGCCTGGTTTCGGAGCTGTGAAATACCTCCGAACCAGAACTTCGAAGGGTGTGTTCAAAGCCTGTTCCGCAGGAGACAGAACTAACACAAAAGGCTATTTTTAGCGTGAAATTATAAAAGCTCCCATTCACCCCCCTCTAGTCGTCATTTTCGGTCCAACAATTAGTATCAGAGCGGGTTAAGATCACTAGTTGACCTTAACCGGTTTTGTGATCTGTTGGCGACATGGACAAAGTTAGTAAAATACATATGTTCGATGGGACGGACTTTGCATATTAGAAGGTGTGCATGGAGGCTTACTTGCTAAGCCAAGGAAATGCAATTTGGGAGATTGTGGACTCACAATACTCCATCCCTAAAATTCGCACCTCTGAAACAGAAAAGGATCAGTATAATGCTAACTCCAAGGCTAGAAATATAATTTTCATTGGTTTGAGTCGTAGTGAGTTTGATAGGGTGCAGCACCTTAGGATAGCTAGGGAGATTTGGACTACACTCACTATTTTTCATGAGGGCTCTACTCAGATTAAGGCTAGGCGCCAAAGCACGTACAATCAACAGTATCAGTTGTTTGTGCAGGCTCCTGGTGAATCTATAGATGCCATGTTTTCTCGCTTTGATGTGATAGTGAGTAACTTGCGGTCCAATGGGATGCTTGCTTATAATGATCATGAGAGGGCTATCAAGCTTCTCTATGCTCTTGATCGTAGCATATGGGAAGTGAAGATATCTAGCATTGAGGAGTCCGCAGGTTATGACACATTGACCTGTGATGAGCTCTTTAGCAAGATGAAGTCCACAGAGATTGCCAAGGCATCTCTTGCAGTGCACAGAAACTCTATGCCACAATCATTGGCACTAGTTTCTAGCACTAGCCATAGCACCACTACAGAACCAAGCACATCTGGCACTTGTGTTCTTGCAGGAGGTTTTGCTTTATCTTCCTTGGACTCGGTCTGTAACATCCCGAATTTAAAAATAGAGTAAAAATAAGGGGATTTTTTTTGAAATAAAGAGGAATTATGTTATTGAAGAAAAGGATAAAAGAACCCAAATAAAGCAAAACAGGGAGAAATAACTCAAATTTAAAGCTGGAAAATTTATGATGGAATCTATAAGCCAGGAAATATTTTTAGGAATTTTTACAAAATTTTAGCAACAGTGCTTCAATCCTTAAACAAATAATGGATTTACTAGAATTATTTTAAATGAAAAATACAATTAAAATCTTAGTGGGCCTCAACCTCCAAATCACCCTCAGCCCGGCCTAGTCCATTCACTCGGCCACTGACAGGTGGGGCCTCCCTGCCGGTGCCGCATCCCTTCCTCTCTCTCCCGCCCGCGCCCGGTCGGCCCCGCTTGTCAGTTGCACACGCACGCGTCTCACCCACTGCCCTCCTTGGCCCGCCTGCCGGCGCGTTCGCCCTCGCGCCCGCCCACTGACATGTGGGGGCCCCCCACATGTCAGGTCCTTCGTCTCCGATGGAAGGGGATCGCCCCTTCAAATCCCGACGACCCCTTCCCTAAATCCGCCGCCGGCCGCCCGGATTCGCCGATTTGGACGCAGGATGACCTTCCCCGATCACCGGCGATCTCCTTCCCCCCAAATTTGACGCGGGTCCATTCCTTTGGAAGCCGATCTGTGCATTTGGAAGCTCGCCGGCACCGAGATGGAATTCCCTCGGGTATCCTCCTTTTGCCCTGCCATAATCGCGTCGCCGACGACCCTATAAGAACCCCGACCTCCACCGCATCACCGGCCGACCGAAATCGCCTTAGCCCTCGCACTCTAGAGCACTGCCACCCATTTTTTCCCCTTCCCCCTGTTTCGTCTCCAGCAGGCCCTCACCGATGCCTCGAGCAGCCACCGCCCTCGTCGTCGCCACCGCCAGGACCGCCGTCGCCTCTTCTACCCCGGCCCCACCTCCGTTGGGCTTAATCACCGCCAGAACTCATCGTCGCTGTTGAACCCGAGGAGCCCGCCGCCCCCTTCTCGCCACCGATCACCTTCGGTCGTCGTTCACCGCCATCTCCGGTACCATAGTGCTCCTCTTTCTCCCCTGGTTTGGTTTTAGCTAGCAACACCGCCGGTAGCCCTCACAGTCGTCGGGGATTGCTCGCTGTCGCGCCGCCGGAGTCGGGGATGAAGGCCTCAGCCTCCCCCGTGTCACACGCGTGCCGAACGCGCCCTCGGTCGTTCGATCCGTGATGGATGGCTAGGATTATAACCCACGCGGGTTTAATCTAGGTCGTCCATCTGGTCAAACCGGTACCGAGCCCTCACAGTCATCGATCGTCACTTAAACACCCCGCCTTACATCAGTCCATTCGATTTGGATCCGGCGGTCCAGATCGGGTCGGACCACGCGCACAGTGCGTGGGTCTATGGTGGGCCTAGCTCACCGTGGACCCAAGCCTGTTTCTGTTTAAATAAAATTTCAGAAAATTGTTTAAACTTTAAAAAATCATAACTTGCTCAATTTAACTCTAAATTTGACCATTCAAATTTTGGAAAAATCGTCTTTTTATTCTCTCCAAATTTATGCAATAAAAATAGTATGTTTATTTTTCACAATGTATTCTTATTAAATAATAAAGTAAAACCCCTTTAGGATTAAATTCCTATTTCATTAAATAATTCAGAAGAACCCTTGAAAATTTATATATTGATTTCAGAGGACATAATAACCTCATTTCACTATTTTTAAGCAATAAAAACAGTAGGGTTGTGTTGTACATTTTAATTCACCTTTAAATGGGAAAATAAAACCCCCCTTAGGGTAAATACTTATTTCAATATATAAAATTCAGAAACCCCATAAAAATTAATCTTAAATATTTAGGCAATAATTTCAGAGGATTTAAGGCTTTATTTCCTTTATTTAATCCAACAAAAACATGTATGCTTGTATTGGTGATTTTTGGATTGTTTTATTGAATGTCGTGTTTTCTTTTCGTATCGGAAGACTACGGCGCCGTCGAAGATCCGGAGTCTTACCCCGAGTTTCCACCTTATCCATTCATGGATCAAGGCAAGTCACAACCCCCATTTTGATCATAATTGAGCCCATGTTTTATTTAAATATCGCTAAAACACATAGGATATATTTGCATTAGTCTAATCTCAAGCCCTAAATTATATTTATTAGATCACTGTCCTTGTGTGTCAACCCAAGCCATGCTTATTGAGCCTAAACTCCTTGTCACTCTTATAATATTATATTAGCTAGTGTCCAATGTACCGACACAACTGCTATAGGATAAAAGAACGAATCGTAGATAGTTGGATTTTACTATATGATTTCCCCGTTATTCTCGTCTATGGATTCTGTTGGAGTTTGGCTATGTTATAAGTATGGTGGGTTCCGGGTGCATGCTAGGGCATTGGTTGGTCGCACCTGGGGCACTATAAGGACCAGTCTGCGGGATTTGTTGCAAAACAAACTTGTATTAACCACAAGTCTAGTGGGTAAGTCCTAACTGGAGGTATGGATTGTACCAACTTGAAGCACCATAGTGGAGGGGGTAAGGGGTAACCTGTGGGTGAATTGCACCGACGAGGCTCAAGGGGGTATGGTGTTGGCCCGAAGTGACTGGGGCACCATATGAAACCTATAAGAGGGTGTTGTCAAATTGGTGTGTTCCATGCTGAAGGTTTTGGTACGAATTTCTCATGACAGGAGTCATTTAACACACTACGATGTGAAGGAAACAAGTGCCTTGTGGGTATAATAGTACACCTATGATCAGAGTTTAAATCTTTTCGAAAAGCCATGCCCACGGTCAAAGGCGGGTTGTGTGACTTCTCGCAGTTAGTTTACTTTTGCTTGAATGTTGGTGTTATTCATGGCATGTAAGGACTGTCGAGTGAGGGTGGGATGACTGTACCCCTCGAGTTAGAAGATGATGCATTACACATGTTTAATTTTCTGTACTAATAACCTACTCATATTAACTGCTTTACAAATATGCTTTTCTGCAAAAGTAGCCACTACCTTCCTTGTTATTACCTTGCATTATAATTGCATTCAGTGGCTTGCTGAGTACGATTGTACTCACCCCGTTGACTTACACCACCAGAGGTGATCTATTACGAGGAGGGTGATGGTCTGGAGTAGCGACCCAGTTAAGGCATGAGACTGGAAGGAGGCATTCATCTAGGAAATTTGTTTTATTAGTTTCTCTTTGTTTTAACTCTTTTTGTAATAATATGGTCTACGAACCATGATTGATTGGCGTATTGTACGCGGTCGTGTGATGAACTTCTTGTATTTATTGATTTTCTATGGAATTTCAATAAATTCCCGGTTTTATTAAATCGGGGTGTTACACAGTCACTAAGGAGCAGGTGGATACTCTGGATGATGAAGATCTTGCTCTCATTGCTAGAAGGTTCACCCGTTTTCACCATGAGAGACGAGATCAGAGGAGAAGTGGCTTTAGTGGTTGTTTTGAGTGTGGCGACACTTCTTACATCAAGGCCAGATGTCCTAAACTCAAGAAGAGAGATGAGAGTGAGCGTCCCAAATACCACAAAAAGGAGAGGAAACCCTTTGTGAAGGGCAAGCGCGGCAAGGTGGCTAAGAGGGTAGCCAAAGCCGCTTCCACAGCATTTGTTGCTGCTCTAAGCGACATCGACACTTCCTCAACTGAGGAGTCGAGCTCTGATGATGAGGAGGAGTCCCCAAGGAAGGAGGAGAAGAAGGACAAGAAGGGACAAGATTTCACCGGCCTTTGCTTCATAGACGACAGCGATCACAGCGGCGATGAGCTTGACTCATCTGAGGTAGCACTATCCTATGACCAGCTTTCAATTAAATTAGATGAACTGAATGAAGTAGTTCTTGGTTAGGATAGGTTGCTTGTGCAAGCCGCTAGAGATACAAAAGACCTTAGACTTAGGCTAGAATCTGTTTCTACTGATTATGTCATGCTTAAGTCTAGGTTTAATGATGCTGAATGTGAATCTTGCACTGTTGTCATGGGTGAGCTTGCTCAGTTGCGTTCTATGCATGCTCAAACTCTTTCTAAGCTTGAGACTGCACAGAAGCAGCTTTTGATGGTTGATTCTAGTCTTCATGGTATAAATGATTGCATGAACTGCCCCTTATTGCGTGAGAGCATAAATTTGCGTGATAAGCATGTTCAAGATTTAGAAGCTAGATTGGAGAGAGTTGGTAGTTCTAAGGATGTGCAACCTGTGTGTGACACTTGCATAACCCTTAAGGACCAACTAGGCACTGTTAGAGAGCGACCTGAAAATCTCATGACTGAAAATGAATACCTTCTTTCTGTGGTTAACAAATGCACTGAGGAAAAGGGTAGGATGGACTTGCTCTTGGCCAAGACCAAGATGTGTGCTGATAGAGCAGAGTTAGCTCTAGGATTGGGTTTTAAGAGGATTCCTTCAGACAGTGAAACCAAAACTGTTTTTACCTCACCCACTACCTTAGATAAAGAAAGAGCCCTGTTAGGCACTCCATCAACCAAAACGCCTACCAAAATTAAAAAGACTCCTCCTGCCAAGAAAATTCCTCTCAAGAAAACCACTCAGCAGAAGCCGAAGGAACTTGTGAGAATTGCTCCTATGACCCATGAGAGTGCCCCTAGGAGAGTCTTTCATTGTTCCTACTGTCAGCGGGCGGGCCATCTGGTTGGGTTCTGTTTCCGTCGCATCAAGGATGAGCAACGCTCTCTAGGTATGCATGAGTCTGAGTTTTACTCACATCCTGTTTTCGAGGCTCCTCATACTTCCTGAAGAGGTTTTGCTCCTCGAGGTGTTCACCATGTTCCACATGGTGGTAGACCCCGTGTGAGTAGCTTTGTACCTCGATAGGTTAGGAGACCTCATCATGCATTTGGGTCACAGCATGTAGGTAGACCTCACACTTTGCATCATTTTGATTATCTTGTGCGTAGACAGTCTATTTTTACTGTGTCTACTACTCGTATCACTCAGTGCTGGATGCCTCGTCATGTTTTCACTCACCCTAGCACTAAGCGATCAAGATCTTCTTATCATGTGTAGGCGCCAGATCGAGGCTTGGAGGGCACGTGGATCATGGACTTCGGTTGTTCACGCCATATGACCAGAGATGCAGCATGGTTCTCCAATCTCACCACAACCAAGCAAAAGGAACATATCACCTTCGGCAACAATAAAAGGAGTAGAGTGAAAGGTAAAGGTGTGGTAAGAATCAACTCAAATTTCACTTTCAAAGATGTTGCTTTGGTTAAAAATTTGGGATACAACTTGCTTTCTATATCTCAATTACTTGATGAGGGCTTCGAAATGCGATTCCATCGCGATACTTCGCAAGTACTCAATTTTGATGGTGTTGTGGTCTGTAAGATTTTTAGAGTTGGGAGAGTTTTTGGAGCTGATTTTTTTGAGTCATCTGGTTCTTCTCATTGTCTTGTTGCACACTCGACTTCTGAGGCATAGGAGACTAGGTGTTGTAGCAATTGTGTTAGCTATAGCACATGTTTTGTATGTGTGTATATGATGTGTAGAATGAACCTCGATGGGTTCTCTCAGAGGGAGAGAAGGGTTTATACTGGTTCGGGCCTCCCCTAGGGGATAATAGCCCTACGTCCAGTTTGTGGTGGATTTGGCATGGTATGCCTTGGTGTGGAGAAAAGAACTCCAGGGTCTCATGGCCTCTTGGAGGGTGTGCCCCCTGTTACAAGGGCTTGGCCCTGCTTTTATAGGCACGCAGGCCAAAGGAAAAGACCGGGATGCCCTCTATGAGCCCTAGGCTCATAGGGGCAGAGAGGGAAAAAGAGCTAGCTATGGTACAAAAGTGCTTTACAGCATTACAGACGTGTCAGGCAATGTCACATCTTGACTAGCTAGACGACAAGCTATGGACAGAGGGGCCCCTGGTACGACTTCTACACTGCAGCAGGGCGCAAATATCTTCTGGGTTCGGAGCAGGGACGGAGCTCTGAATGGGGCTCCGAACCAGGGCTCTGAACTAGGGCTCCGAACCGGGGCCTCCGAACTGGGGCCTTCCAAACTGGGGCCTCCGAACCAGGGCCTCCGAACTGGGGGCCTCCGAATCGGGGCCTCCGAACTGGGGCCTCGCTCCGGAGGGCTTCGGCCGGGTCTGGGGGCTTCGCCCCAGCAGTCTCCGGAATGAACCTTAATACTTGGAAACAGCTTCTTCAGGAGGAAACAGGCTTCGACAGTGTTGGGCTCCGGGCCAAAGGCTGTCGGAGGCTGCCGTCATTTGGCCCCTGTTCAGGGGAAATATATTCCCCCAACACTAGGACATATGAGCTTTGAGTTGCTTGCTCGTCTCAGTGCCCTAGGTCTGATCCGAGGATTGCCCAAGCTCAAGTTTGAGAAGAATTTAGTTTGCGCTCCTAGTCGACATGGAAAAATGATTGCCGCTTCGCACTCGCCAGTCACCACGGTGATGACTTAACAACCCGAAGAACTTCTCCACATGGACATTGTAGGTCCTTTTCAGGTTAGTTCTTTAGGCGGCAAGTGGTATGTGTTAGTCATTGTCGACGATTTCTCTCGCTACTTTTGGGTCTTCTTTCTTGCCAGCAAGGATGAAGTGTTTTCACACTTTCGGAGCTTGGCTTTGAGACTTTTCACTGAACTCCCTAGTGCATCTAAATTCATTCGAAGTGATAATGGCACTGAGTTCAAGAACAGTCTCTTTGTTGATTTTTGCATGGAGCATGGCATAGAACATCAATTCTCTGCTCCGTGGGTTCCTCAACAAAACGGTGTTGTTGAGAGGAAAAATCGCACTTTGGTTGAGATGGCTAGGACGATGCTCCATGAGCACAAGACTTCTAGGAAATTTTGGGCTGAGGCCATGAACACTGCATGTTACATCTCAAACTGAATCTTCTTGCGCTCAATTTTGAATTTGACATCTTATGAGCTGCGTTTTGGGAGACAACCCAAAGTTATTCATCTTTGAGTTTTTGGCTGTCATTGCATTATCCTAAAACGTGGAAATTTGGACAAATTTGAATTTCGCTCTTCTGACGGGATCTTTTTTGGTTACACTACACATGGTCATTCTTATCGTGTTTACAATTTGGAAACTAACACTGTCATTGAGTCATGTGATGTGACTTTTGATGAATTAACTCCCTCTATTAGTTCTACTTTTGAACAGGCAAATGAACACGACATGGAGCAGACCATCTTCGAAGACGAAGATCCTGGAGATTTCGAGGATGATCTCCTACTACACTCGTTATCAACCCCCGAAGCCGACCCCGCTTCGACCACTTCGGCACAAGGTCCCGGAGCAACTACCTCAACTTCGGTCATCTTGGACTACTCCAACACACAAGTTGAGGGGAGACTGCATGCCGCCGCGAGGCTCCACACCATGTTCAAAGGATACACCCTCCCGAGCAGATCATTGGTGAGCTTGATCAAAGGGAAACACGTTCTCATGCTCATTTCATTGATTCCGCTTTTGTTGCTTCTTTTGAGCCCTTGGATGTTAGTCATGCACTTTCTGATTCTAGTTGGATCAATGCCATGCATGAAGAACTTGAAAATTTTGAGAGAAACAAAGTCTGGACATTAGTTGATCCTCCACCAAATGTTCGTTTTATTGAAACAAAATGGATTTTCAAAAACAAACAAGGGGAGGATGAGACTGTAGTTAGAAACAAGGATAGACTTGTAGCTCAGGGTTATTCTCAATTAGAAGGGATTGATTTTACTGAGACTTTCACACCTTTTGCGCGTCTAGAGGCCATTAGGATTTTGCTTTCCTTTGCGACATCCCGGGGATTCAAACTCTATCAAATGGATGTCAAAAGTGCATTTCTTAATGGCTTCATAGGCGAAGATGTTTATGTAAAACAACCCCCTAGTTTTGAAAACCCAAATACCCGCATAAAATCCTTAAACTTCATAAAGGCTCTTTATGGACTCAAGCAGGCCCCTCGGGCTTTGTATGATAGACTTAAGTCTTTTCTGCTTGAGCGGGGGTATTTGATGGGATCTGTTGATAAAACCTTGTTTACTCTCAAGCATGGCAAAGATTTTCTCCTAGTCCAGATTTATGTGGATGATATCATCTTTGGTGACTCTTCTCATGCTTTGGTTGCCGAGTTTCCAGATACTATGAGCAGGGAGTTCGAAATGTCCATGATGGGTGAACTGACATTTTTCTTTGGTTTGCAAATCAAGCAAAGCAAACAAGGTACATTCGTCAACCAGACAAAGTACACCAAGGACCTGCTCAAGAAGTTCGATATGTCCGATGCGAAGCCCCTCGCTACTCCAATGGCTACATCTGTAGCATTGGATCCTGACGAGGAAGACGCATAATACCAAAGTACATTCGTCAACCAGACAAAGTACACCAAGGACCCGCAAACAGTCTAGTGTTGCACAATCGACGGCTGAGGCCGAATATGTTTTTGCAGCTAGCTGTTGCTCTTAGATTTTGTGGATGGTTTCCACTTTGCGGGATTTTGGGTTAGATTATAAGAGTGTTTCACTTTTCTATGACAACACTAGTGCTATTTGTATTTCAAACAACCCTGTTCAGCATTCCAGAACCAAACACATTTATGTGCGATATCATTTTCTCAGAGATCACAATGAGAAGAGTGATATTGAACTTCAATATGTTGATACCCAACACCAGCTAGCTGATATTTTCACTAAACCCCTCGATGCTTCACGGTTTTCCTACTTGCGTGGGGAACTTGATATTTGTCACCCTTACGACATTCTGCGAGGGGGAGCACTTTTTCAATGATATGCATCTGCTCATTATGTGTGAAATTGCATTTACATGTTTTGTACTAATATGCCTTATTTTAATTCATGTAATCATGTCAGCTCATCTCCATTTAATATGTCTGATACATTTTGTGCATGATTTTCCTTTCCAAAATCAAAATCGTGCTCACTGCTTAGTCTTGAATCTAGCATGTTTAGGCAGGATTGCTTTAGCTATCTTTTATCTACTTGATAGAAAGAATCCTTTTCTCTGGATGCAACAATTCTAACTTGAAAAATCATATTGCTTACTCATGAATATTCTTCAAGTGCCAAACAATTTGTTCACTTAACAAAAATCCAAATCCATGATTTGAATGCTGAGGAGCCATGCTGAAATAGTGTGGGCCTCATGGCTCCAGAAGTGATGAGTCATTGTCAACGATAGTCAAAGAGGACAAAAGAAGAAGAGATCTGCTGTTTCATGGGCCGCGTGTGACTCAGGTACACGGGCAGCGAGCGACTGTCGGGCAGAGGAGGCTGCGAGAGCTGCAGAGTCGGGCCGGCCCAATCCGGGTACCTGGTACAAAGCTGGTGGAGGCTTTGTCAGTTTCGGCGCAAAACTGACGACCGTCGATCTTGTATCCGACTGTCCAGAAGAGAAGCCGTAGTCGCTACGAAAGCTGGGCTTCCGGATAAGTCATCTGTATCTCTAGGCCCACAGTCAGTCAGTCGTGTCTGTAAAAATACCTAAGGGCAGTAGAGTCTTTTTCCTTTATTCTTGCGTCTGTAAAAACCCTAAGGGTCTGGTAGAATATTCCTAGTGTTGGGCAGCCTATAAATAGGGCCCCAATCCCTAGGGTTTGGACTACCCTTCTAGAAAACACTTTTTCCATCATTCCTTGGGTCATCCTTGTTTCCTGTGCACTCTCTCTCTTCCTGTTTTTGTGCGCTGCCAGAGCCTTGTTTCTCGCTTGCGTTCATTTTGTTCTTCATTATTGCAATGAGATTTTTGTTCTCTGTTGAGTGCGAGGCGTGCGTTTTAGTTACTGTGAATCTGAATCCTTGTGCATCGGACGCATTTTTATTCACTGTGTGCTACTCTGTGGTCTGTGTTCTTCGTGCAAGCAGTTCTAGTTCTTGTTGTTGCAAGTAGTACTTCTACACTGTAGCAGCAGGATACTAGTACCAGCTTTTGCTTTTTTCTGCGTAGCCTTTTTGATCGAAGTAGGCTTGGCTGAGTAACTTTTCTGACTGTTCTCTGCCGAAGCCCCTTCTCTGTTCGAAGCCCCTCAGCTCCGTGAGGCAGGCTTCGATCTTCGAAGGCTTTCGCTTGAACTTCGGTTTCATTTTTGCGTCGTGTCTCTAGCTTCGCAGAACACTTTGCACTTTGTCAGGTTCGCATACTTCGACAGTCTTTGCGAAGGTGTTCTCAGTCACGTGGTGTTCGAAGTCGATACTTCGTTAGGCTTCGGAGTAAGCTTTGAAGCTAATCTCACTGATAGACTTCGCTTTGGTTTCGTTGTCGCGTGTCAACCTTCGTTTCTCTTTTTCGAAGCTTGCTCTTTTCGAAGGTAGAGTGTAGGCTTCGAATTTGGTTTCTCTGTCGTGTGACAGGCTTCGCTTCTTTGTTCGAAGGTTGTCCGACTGTTGTGTTCGAAGTTTTCTGTTCGAAAGTTTTGCTTCGAAGCCCTCAGTTCGAAGCTGTGTTCGAAGCTTTGCCTTCGAAGTACATACTTCGAAGCAGGCTCCGATTTTCTCATACTTCGCTTCGAAGCACACTTCGTTTTCTGCCACTTCGAACTAGGCTAGACCGAAACCTACCTTTGGCATTTTCACAACATCTTCGACAGACTTCGACTTCCACCTCCGAACCAGACTTCGATCAGTGAAATAGACCTCGACCTCCGAAGCAGGCTTCGGCCAGCGAAGCAGGCTTCGACCTGCAAAGCAGGCTTCGCCGAGTTTCGAACAGGAGACAGATTTGAACAGGTAACTTCTCTTCTCACTCATAGTGCACCTAGATTGCTCTATTGAGATTTGTCTAGCCATGTCTTGAGTATTCTATCGATCTGTCTAGTAGCACTGCTTTTGTGTTTCTCGACTTAATCAACTGTTGTTCCTAGGCTAGATACCTTTAGACTTAGGCTATCTGTTCATTTTCTGCTGCTTAGTCTTTTGAGGTGCGTTGGGTGTTGGGAGGAGGCCATTGATTCGAAAGAATTTTTTAGGCGCCCATTCACCCCCTTTGGTCGCTACTTTCGGTCCTACAAGTGGTATCAGAGCCAGGTTAGGGTTTTCCATACCTTAACCGGTTCTAAACCCCAGTAGTGACCATGACGTCTCCTAGCAAGGTCCCGTCCTTGGAAGCCTATGGCTATAACTATTGGAAGACTCGCATGCGATCCTATCTCATGAGCCAAGGTTCGGACATTTGGGACATTTGCGTTCACACCACGTTTGTCATATTGCCAGTTACTGAGCAAGGTACTGCTGGTATCATTGCTCAGCATCTGAGAAACAGTAAGGCTGTGAACATTCTTTTCTCTGGTTCAGGTCCCATCGAGTTTGAGCGTGTGAGCCATCTCTCCACCGCGAGAGAGATCTGGGCTACCCTCAAGGCACACCATGAGGGAACAGCTCAGGTCAAGGCTCGGCTCTATCAGACCTACCGGCGTGAGTATGAGAACTTCACACAAAAGTCGGGTGAATCTGTTGAAGCTTTGTTTGGTCGCTTTCAATCGATCATTAACAAGCTTCGGGACAACAAGGCTGAGGGTGCTCAGTTAGTCTCAGATCACCAGCAGACGCTCAAGGTTCTCCATACCTTGGACCCAAAGATCTGGGAGATCAAGGTATCCTCTATCGTTGAGAGCACTTCTTACGATACCTTGACCATTTCTGAGTTGTTTAGCAAGCTGAAGGCCACTGAGGTAGATATCCAGCTGAGATCAAATGTCACTGGTTCTGGATCAAAATCCCTGGCCCTTGCTACACCTTCTGTTGATCCTTCTACTGTGAGCTGTGCTGGGTTCTCCTTGATGTCTATCACTGAGGACCAGCTTGAGTCTTTAGGAGATGATGATTTGTGTCTCTTTAACAACCGGGTGCGTCGTGTCTATGATAAGAGAATGTTCAAAAGACACGGCACAAAATCCGGATGCTTTGAGTGTGGTGATCCAGGACATTTCATCGCCGACTGCCCCAAGCACAATGGATACAAGAAGGGCACCGGTGGCAGCTTCCATGACTCCGGCAAGCACGAGAGCTCATCCTTCAACAAGGGCAAGCCGAAGACCCGATTCTTCAAGAAGGCCCTAAAGGACTACCAACTAGAGAACAAGAAGCGCGACAAGGCCTTCTTCGCCGAGATGGAGAAGAGCTACTCCATGCGGTCCACGTCTTCTTCCTCTTCATCGAGCTCAAGCGATGAGGAGATCGCTATCAAGAAGGGGAAGGACAAGGACGATCCAGCGGGTGAGGAGCCATGCTGAATAGCGTGGGCCTCATGGCTCCAGAAGTGATAAGTCATTGTCAACGATAGTCAAAGAGGACAGAAGAAGAGAGGAGATCTGCTGTTTCATGGGCCGCGTGTGACTCAGGTACACGGGCAGCGAGCGACTGTTGGGCAGAGGAGGCTGCGAAGTCGGGCTGGCCCAATCCGGGTGCATGGGCCAGAAGCAGTAGAAGACCCACTGGGCTATTGACCAGGACTGACTCGGGTACACGGGCGGTGAGTGATTGCCGGGCTGAGAGAGCTGCGGAGTCAGGCCGGCCCAATCCGGGTACCTGGTGCAAAGCCGGTGGAGGCTTTGTCAGTTTCGGCGCAAAACTGACAACCGTTGATCTTGTATCCGACTGTGTAACACCCCAAATTTTCAAAACAATAAAAATATTATTAAATTCAATTTCTGGGAATTATTATTTCAGAAAATACTTTTAATTCCCTTTTATACCCTTTTGAACTACAACATAGAGTAGATGACCAAATTAGGAGGTGAAACTTTTTGTATATGATCCTAAGACCAAAATATAATTTTGGGAATTTTTATAAATTTTTATCAACCTTGGAAGTAGCCCTAATATTTTAATCTATTTTCTGGAATTATTTTTATTCAGAAATGTATTAAAACAGTATTGGGCTCCCCTCCCTCCATTCCCCCTCTCCCGGCCGGCCCAGCCCACTCCACCCGCGCGCTTAGACTGACAACCCGGTCCCACCTGTCGGCGCCGAATCCCTCCCCTCACGCGCGAACCCGACACTCCGGCCCCACCCGTCAGACGCCACCCTCGCCCGCTCGCGCTCACTGGCTTGTGGCCCCCGCTCGTCATAGTCGTCTTCAACCCCGCGCCGGCCCCCCTAATCCCGCCGGCGAAGACTTCGCCTCGGATCCCCTCGCCGGTTCCCCCTTCCGTTAAACCGAGCCCGTCATTAACTTCCCCGAGCCCCGCCGGTCAATTAAGCACGTTAATGCGCGCGTTTAAGCCCCTGGATCGCCCTCACGCGCACGGTCGCGCCTTCGCCGGTGAGTTAAAGCCCTCCTCGGCTTTCCTTGCATGCGGTGCCCGTTAACCCTCGCCGATGCCTCTATTTAAGCACCTGGCCTCCACCGCGTTCTACCCCCACGACAATTCACGGCGAGAACGAACAGAGCGCTCCCCTCTTCGGTTTTTAACACCTCACCGCCGCTCCTACTCCAGTCGCCCCTCGCCGTCGCTAGCGACCTCCTCCGCCCTAGCCAACCCCACCGTCATCACCGCAAGGACGTCACCGACCCCGACCACCCCTCCGCCATCCACGAGCCTCGCCGGAACACCGTCGTCGACAAGGACCCGAGGCCACCTCACCGTCTACCTCGTCGCCGGCCACGCCCCGTCGTCCCCGAACCACCGCCGAGGTACCTTCGTGACCCCCTCGTTGCCCTCTTTCCATTTTAGGACCTAGCATCGACCACCATCGATCGCCGTGGCCGCTGGCCCGCTCGCCGTCGTCGGAGAAGACGACCGGCACGGGTCGAGTACCCGTGCCGTGTCGGATTCGATCCACGCCGTGCGATCCAGATCTAACGGCCCGGATTTAATCCCTCGTGCGATTTAATCGGCGCCGTCGGATCTGAGTGAAGCGGTACGGTGCGATCTCGTGCGTCCGTTAGTTATAAAACCCCGCGTTTAATCTCGTGCGTCCACGTGGTACCCCTTCGAACGTTTTAATCCTGGCCGTCCGTAGTCACTTACGCGTCCCGCCTCGCCCTCGCGCGTCGGATCTGGATCCGACGGTCCAGATCGACCCGGCGCACGCGCACAGTGCGCGGGTTCACCGTGGGCCTGGCTCACCGTGGACCCGAGGGGTTTAAAATTTGAAAATAAATCCCAGAAATGCTTTTAAACTTGTAAAATTCATATCTAATGCATTTGAACTCTAAAAATTACCATTCCAATTTTAGAAAATTCATAAAATTATTCCCTACATATTTATGCAATAAAAACAGTAGGTTTACTTTGACATTTTCATGTTTATTTAAATAAGTATCCAAATGCCCTTAGGATTAAAATGTAAATTTAAATATTTAAACTTCAGAAAATTTATATATTTGTTCCTTTCTGTTTAAACACTAGAACCACAGAGTTTTCTCTGAATCATTCATATTAAATTAATTAGAGAACTTAATGTGGTATTATTCACACTTAAAAACCCTTCTATGAAAAACAATAATTCATTTTGATTCATTTTAAATTATTTGTGAAATAAACTTTAGAACCTTAACAACTGATTTTCTTTAAAATCAAACCAACTAAAACCCACATGCTTGTTGTGTGATTTTACATTGTTTATATCGAATGTTGTATTTATTCTACTTTATTATTATTGAAAAGACTACGACACCGTCGAGGAGCCGGAATACTTCCCTGAAGTCCCTCCCTCGCCTTTCGCTGAACAAGGCAAGTCACCAAACCATTCTTTTGAACATATTGAACCCATGTTTAAATTGACTATCGCTATAACACATAGGTTATATATGCATTAGTCAAATGAACCCTTACGTTATATTTATTTAGGATCCCCCGACCTTGATGTGCAACCCAAGCCATGCTATCTCGCCTAACCTCCTTGTCACTATATGATCAATGATATTAGCTAGTGTCCAATGTATTGACACGGCCGCTATAGGATAAAAATGAGTCGTAGTGAAATGGTTCTATTATATGATTCCCGTTACTTCTTATCCTTGGAAATTCTGTTGGTGATGAGTCATGGTTGTGAGTGTATGCATGGTGGGTTCCGGGTGCAAGCTAGGGCATTGGTCAGTCGCACCCGGGGCACTATAAGGACCGGTCTGAGGGATCCGTTGCAATACACTTACGTACTAACCACAAGTCTAGTGGGTAAGTCCTAACTAAGGTATGGGTTGTTCCAAACCGAGGCCACCATTTGGAGATGGGTCAAGTTGCACCTGCGGGTGACTTGTACCAATGTGGCGCAAAAGGGGGTGCGACGTTAGCCGGGATGCGGCCCGGCGCGCCGGCGAAACCTAGAGCGGGTGGTTATCGCTTGGAACATCTCATATTGAGGTTTTGGCACGAGTTCCCGTGAAATGGGTCATCTCGTTGAGATGAGTGCGTGCCTTGTGGGTAAAGTAGTACATCTCTGATCAGAGTCTTAAATCTTTTCGAAAAGCCGAGCCCACGGTCAAGGGCGGGTTGCGTGACATCCCCCAGTTAGTTTACTTTGAATATGTATGTGCATGATGGATTGACATGTAAGGACTGTTGTGCGAGGAGGTAAAACGTACTCCTCGAGTTAGTTGATGTTGATGATGTTCATATTTACTTTCCGCATGACTAAAATATGATTACACTAAATGCCATAACTGCAACTGCTTTATTCCGCATTGTTAGCCTTTACCCTTCCTTGTTTATTATCCTGCATTATTATTTGCATTTGCGGTGGCTTGTTGAGTACTTTTTGTACTCATACCCGTTGGACCCCACAGAGGATGCTTATCTTGAAGACGGTCTGGAGTAGCGACCCAGTCGGGAAGAAAGATCCTGAAGAAGACGTTCGTCATGCCGCTGTTTAAATGTCTTATTACTGTTTTTACTAAAACAATGTTGTAATAAATATGGTCCGCGTACCATGGATATTATCGTATGTACGTTGTCGCATGATGAACCTCTTGTATTATTGTTTTCTATGGAAATTCAATAATGTCTCGATTTTGATAAATCGGGGCGCTACAGACTGTCCAGAAGAGAAGCCGTAGTCGCTACGAAAACTTAGCTTCCGGATAAGTCATCTGTAACTCTAGGCCCACAGTCAGTCAGTCGTGTCTGTAAAAATTCCTAAGGGCAGTAGAGTCTTTTCCTTTATTTTTGAGTCTGTAAAAACCCTAAGGGGCTGGCAGAATATTCCTAGTGTTGGGAGCCTATAAATAGGACCCCAATCCCTAGGGTTTGGACAACCCTTTTGGCTGAAATCAAAATCCACTCTATTGGGGTCACTTTTTGTCTCTTGCCTTGCCTCTCTCTTCTCTTGCTCCCTGCTTGCGCCGCCAGGAAGTTTTGCTCCTATGTTTAAATGCCTTGCTTTAATGTTGCAGTAAATGCTCCATTTCCTTGTGTGCAGTATCTGCAAAGTTTTTAATGGCTACATTTCATTAGCATAGCAAGTTTTCCCGAGATTTTTGAGGCTTTGGAGGCTTCGGCTGAGTGTGTTCTTCACTCTAGTAGTACTAGTTCTTGCTGTTGCAAGTAGTACTACTTCCCTGCAGCTACAGTGTTCTGTGCAGCTTTTCACCTTCTACTGCACAGCTTTTTGATCGAAGCTGACAGGGTCTATTATCTTTTCTGGCTGTGTTTCTGGCGAAGTCTTTCTCTGTTCAAAGCCCCTCAGCTCCGTGAGGCAGGCTTCGATCTAACATCTTCGAAGGCTTCGTTTCGATCTTCGATCATTGGTTTGTGTTCTGTGTTGCTAAGCTTCGAAGTATTTTTTAGAACGGACTGCATCGCATACTTCGAACGACAGTGCGAAGGGCCTTCGGCTCTAGCTGTTCGAAGTTCATACCTTGATAGATTTCGAAGTTGGGTTCGAAGCTTGTAGTTCCGCTAGGCCTCGCACTGACTTTTGTGTGGCATGTCACCCTTCGCTTCTCTCTTCGAAGCTTGCTCTTTTCGGAGGTAAAGTATAGGCTTCGGACTTGGTTTTCTGTCATGTGACAGGCTTCGCTTCTTTGTTCGAAGGTAGTCCGTTTGTGTGTTGTGTTCGAAGCTTTCGGTTCGAAGGTTTGTTTCGAAGCATTCGGTTCAGAGTTGTGTTCGAAGTCTTGTCTTCGGAGCACACACTTCGAAGCAAGCTCCGACTCTGTTACTTTGATCCGTAGCATACTTCGCTCCCTGCTCCTTCGAACTAGGCTAGAACCAAATACCTTTGGCCTCTTCGACATGCTTCGCAACTGATCTCCGAAGCAGGCTCCGTCACCAACCTCCGAAGCAGACCCCGACGTGCGAAGGGGGCTTCGCCAAGTTCCGAACAGGAGACAAATTTGGACAGTAACTTCTCTTTTCATCTTACACATACTTAGATCATTTCATTGAGAAGTTTAGGCCTGTTACACCATGTTCATCTGCCTAGTTGCACTTATTTAATAAATCTCAGATTATAATCATTTGCTTCTAGGTTAGAAACCTTTAGACTTAGGCCTTTTGTTTATTTTCTGCTGCGTAGTCTTTAGAGGTGCGTTGGGTATTTGGGAACAGGCCATTGATTCGAAAGAATTTTTAAGGCGCCCATTCACCCCCCTTTGGTCGCTACTTTCGGTCCTACAAGTGGTATCAGAGCAAGGTTAGGGTTTTTCCATACCTTAACCGGTTCTAAACCCCAGTAGTGACTATGACGTCTCCTGGCAAGGTCCTGTCCTTGGAAGCCTATGGCTATAATTATTGGAAGACTCGCATGCGAGCCTATCTTATGAGCCAGGGTTCGGACATTTGGGATATTTGCGTTCACACCACGTTTGTCATACTGCCAGTTACTAAGCAGGGTACTGCTGGTATCATTGCTCAGCATCTGAGCAACAGTAAGGCTGTCAACATTCTGTTTTCTGGCTTAGGTCCCACTGAGTTTGAGCGTGTGAGTCATCTCTCCACTGCGAGAGAGATCTGGGCTACCCTCAAGGCACACCATGAGGGAACAGCACAGGTCAAGGCTCGGCTCTATCAGACCTACCGGCGTGAATATGAGAATTTCACACAGAAGCCGGGTGAATCTGTTGAGGCTTTGTTTGGTCGCTTTCAGTCGATCATTAACAAGCTTCGGGACAACAAGGCTGAGGGTGCTTAGTTAGTCTCAGATCATGAGCAGGCGCTCAAGGTTCTCCATACCTTGGACCCAAAGATCTAGGAGATCAAGGTATCCTCTATCGTTGAGAGTACTTCTTATGATACCTTGACCATTTCTGAGTTGTTTAGCAAGCTGAAGGCCACTGAGGTAGATATCCAGTTGAGATCAAATCTCACTGGTTCTGGATCAAAATCCCTGGCCCTTGCTACACCTTCTGTTGATCCCTCTTCTGTGAGCTGTGCTGGTTTCTCCTTGATGTCTATCACTGAGGACCAGCTTGAGTCTTTGGGAGATGATGATTTGTGTCTCTTTAACAACCGGGTGCGTCGTGTCTATGACAAGAGAATGTTCAAAAGACACGGCACAAAATCCGGATGCTTTGAGTGTGGTGATCCAGGACACTTCATCGCCGACTGCCCCAAGCGCAATGGATATAAGAAGGGCACCGGTGGCAGCTTCCACGACTCCGGCAAGCACGACAGCTCCTCCTTCAACAAGGGCAAGCCGAGGACTCGGTTCTTCAAGAAGGCCCTGAAGGACTACCGGCGAGAGAACAAGAAGCGCGACAAGGCCTTCTTCGCTGAGATGGAGAAAAGCTACTCCAAGCGGTCCACGTCTTCTTCCTCTTCATCGAGCTCAAGCGATGAGGAGATCGCCATCAGGAAGGGGAAGGACAAGGACGATCCGGTGGGCCTCTGCTTCATGGCTTTCGGAGACAAGCCGAAGAGCCGCTCACACCAGCGCCGAAGATCCCACAAGAGTTTTTGCTCAATGGCTCTTGAGGATAGGGAAGAAAAGAGCTCCTCCGACGACTCCGACGACGACGACGACAGCAAGATATCATCTTATGAGCGAGAAATTGTTGATTTACTTGAGAGCAATCGTTAGGAGTTGAAATATCAGGAAAAACTGCTTAGGGGGGCTAAGAAGAGGATAGATGAGTTAGAGAGTGAGCTTGCCGTGGCCAACGGCAGAATTGAGAGTCTATCTTCTTCCCCTTGCTTGGGTGATAGCAGTGAGTGCCCGAAGTGTGAGGTGCTTCTGTGTGACCTGTCGAATCTAAAGTCTAGGTACACAGAAAGGGTTGATGAGAGGGACGCTTTGGCCACTGAGCTTGAAAGCGCTCAGCTGAAGCTGAAAGATGCTCAAGCCACTGTCGTCGCACCCTGTGTTGATTGCCCATACCATCTAGCTGCCTTAGCTGAGCTGAAATCCAAGGGTAATGAACATTTGGGTGATTTGGAGAGGTTAAAAGCTGAGCTTGCGCAGACTAGGCTAGAGCTTGAGACATTGTCAGTTCCACCCACTGTTTGTGAGAACTGCCTGTCTCTTAGAATGGAGTTGATTAAGCTGAAAGCCGAAAAGTCTATCCAAGTAGAGAGTGAGTGTGAGACCTACCTGCTTGTCTCAGGTGGAGGTTCTAGCTTCCCTGAGAGAGAGGAGCTAGCAGATTCTCAAAATGAGAATTTTTACCTCCGTTCTATCCTGAGTTGGATCAGTGCCAGAGAGCCAAAGCTCGGCATGATGATCCAGCAGTTCAAGAGGCAGGATGGGTTTGGGGTAGGTTATACCTACACCAAGGCTGACTTTGAGAGTGCCATTAGCCAGGCAGTAGAGTGGAGTAAAATGACTCCTGAGCAGAGATACCCCAAGACTCACTCCACTGAGTCCTCCCAGGCTTGTCAGCCCAAGGATGGGGTGATTCATGAACCACCCAAAGCTCCACCCAAGAAGCCTATCTGGGTTCCTAAGCCCAAACACCTCCACTCTTCTCTAGACTCTCTTCCTGGACCCTCTCAACCCAAGAAGACCACACCAAACACTACCAAGCCCAAACATCCCAAGCCTCAACCACATCCCAAGAAGCCCACCTATCATTGTGAGTACTGTCAGAGAGACGGGCATCTTGCGGAATTCTGCTTCAGGAGGAAGCGGGTTGAGAGAGCAGAGAGGGCTCGTAGTGATCAGGAGCAGTTCTACCAGCAGGGTGGTAGACTGCGTGTTCCTCGGCGCGGGGAGAGGCTGGAGGCAAGGCCGCGTCGTGTAGGTGGTGGTAGAGGAGACGGCTTTCTTGCCCGTGCTCCAGTTGGTGGTGTCCATTCCGGCAGAGTTCCAGACCGTGTTGGCTACGGTTCTGGACCTCGTGGCCGCAGGGTTAGGCAGAATCAAGGACCACGCTTTGAGCCGCATTTTGGTCCAAACTCTTTTGATGGTTTTCGCTTTCCATCTTTTGAGCAGATGGCTCGACACTGGTTTAGCTCTTTTGCTAAACCTGGTGCCGAACCATTTGCTCCCACTTACAGACACTGATTGTGCAGGACCGGGGACTGGAGGATGTTTGGATCATGGACTCAGGATGCTCTCGCCACATGACGGGACATCACAGATGGTTCTCCAGTCTCACTCCCCCGAGCTCCAAAGAGTATATCACATTCAGGAACAACGTTCAAGGGAAAGTAAGTGGCATAGGCTCAATTCGCATTTCAGATCATTTTTCTTTAAAGAATGTTGCTTTGGTTAAAAATTTGAACTTCAACTTGATTTCTGTGTCGCAACTTCTTGAGGATGGTTTGGAAGTGCGTTTTAAGAAGGGTAATTCTTCTGTGGTTGATTCTAGAGGGTCTTTGGTTTGTCAGATTTTACCTTTCGGTAAAGTTTTTCGAATTGACTTCTCTAGTTCTTTTGGCCTTCTCGCTGTTTGATTGCTGGATCTTCTTCTGAGCTCTGGAAGTGGCATAGGAGATTAGGTCACTTGAGTTTGATCTGCTAGTTAGGTTAAGCTCTATGGACCTCATCCGAGGATTGCCCAAGCTTAAGATGGAGAAGGATCTAGTTTGTCATCCCTGTCGTCATGGGAAAATGGTTGCCGCTTCTCACTCACCTGTGACTCAGGTGATGACTTCGTATCCGGGCGAGCTTTTACATTTGGACACTGTTGGTCCAGCTCGGGTACGTTCAATCGGTGGGAAGTGGTATGCACTTGTGATTGTTGATGACTTTTTCGATTTTCGTGGGTTTTCTTTTTGGAGTCTAAGGATGAAACGTTTCAGTTTGTTCATGACCTGATTTTGAAGCTGAAGAATGAGAACAATGGTCGGATGCGAGCAATTCGCTCCGACAACGGCTCTGAGTTCAAGAACTCTCAGTTCATCAGCTTCTGTAGTGATCAGGGTTTGGACCATCAGTTTTCTTCTCCTTACACTCCCCCGCAGAATGGCATTGTGGAACGAAAAAAACGCACGCTAGTCGAGATGGCCAGGACGATGCTCGATGAGCACAGGACTCCTAGGCATTTTTGGGCTAAAGCCATGAATACGGCTTGCTATCTGGCCAACCGCATTTTTCTTAGAGCTTACCTGGGTAAGACATCATATGAATTGCGGTTTGGCAGACAGCCCAAGGTGAGCCACTTGCGAGCATTTGGCTGCAAGTGCTTTGTGCTCAAGAAGGGAGGGCACTTGGACAAGTTTGAGTCTCGTTGCTGGGATGGTGTTTTTCTTGGCTACGCTTTGCATTCTCGAGGTTTTCGTGTTTGGAACCTCGAATCCCAGCTGCTTGTCGAGATGTGTGAGGTTTCATTTGATGAGTCCTTGCCTTCTTTGACTCCTTCTTTTGAGCTGTCTGGTGATGATGAGCTCGGAGAATCCATCTTCGAGGAAGATGAGGATACTCCAGCTGCTAATGAGGGTGGGCCTTCTGCATCCCCCGCAGAGACCACACCTTCTGAGACTTCGACTGAGGATAAGGGTGGACCTCTGATCACTTCTTCCACTACGATCGAGCCCCCTCAGTCGAGTCCAGAGGTGCCTGCTGCTGACTCTGGTGAGGTGACTTCAGATCACCAGGGAACCCGAGCAGTTCAGCGTGACCATCCCTCAGAGCTCATCATTGGTGATTTGACTGAGAGAACTTTGCGTTCTTCTGCCTCTCTTGCTGTGTTTGCTGAATCTGCGTTCGTTGCATCTTTTGAGCCCAGAGACATTTCTCATGCTCTTTCTGATTCTAATTGGATTAATGCTATGCAAGAAGAGCTTGAAAATTTTGTCCGCAATCGGGTTTGGACATTAGTTGAGCCGCCATCAGGATGCAACCCCATAGGCACCAAGTGGGTATTCAAGAACAAACAAGGTGAAGATGGGGTTGTGGTGCGCAACAAGGCTCGACTAGTTGCCCAGGGTTATTGCCAGAAGGAAGGTATTGACTTTGAAGAAACCTTCGCTCCTGTTGCCCGTCTTGAGTCCATTCGTATTCTTCTAGCTTTTGCCGTTTCGAAGGGTTTTAAGCTTTTTCAAATGGATGTTAAGAGTGCTTTTCTGAACGGGTACATAGAAGAGGAGGTTTATGTTAGGCAACCCCCCGTTTTGAGAATCCTAAGTTTCCTCGACATGTTTTTAAGTTGCAAAAAGCTTTATACGGGTTGAAGCAAGCCCCCAGGGCTTGGTATGACCGGTTAAAGCAATTTTTGTTGGGGAAGGGCTTTGTGATGGGTTCTGTGGATAAGACTCTCTTCTTGCTCAGAGATGCTTCAGATTTTTTAGTCGCTCAGATATACGTGGACGATATTATCTTTGGCGGTACTACTAACGATCTTGTGTCCAAGTTTTCTGAGCAGATGCACAGTGAGTTTGAGATGAGCCTCATGGGTGAGCTCAAGTACTTTTTAGGGCTCCAGATCAAGCAGACCAAGGACGGCACCTTCATCCACCAAGGTAAGTACACTCGTGATATGCTTAAGAAATTTGACTTTGGTGGTGAATTAAAGCCGCAGATGACCCCGATGGGCACTTCTGGGGGTCTGGACAAGGATGAGAGCGGTGTTAAGGTCAATGAAAGGGAGTTTCGAGGGATGATCGGTTCGCTACTGTACTTGACGGTGACAAGACCGGACATACAGTTCGCCGTAGGACTTTGCGCGCATTTCCAGTCTTCACCGCGCGCGTCTCATCGGCAGGTTGTCAAGCACATCTTCAGGTATCTCACTTATGCGCCCGATCTCGGTCTTTACTATTCAGCATCATCATCTCTTGATTTATCTGGCTTTTCGGATGCCGACTTTGGTGGGTGCCGGTTGGATCGCAAGTCGACTTCTGGTACTTGCCAGTTTCTTGGTTCCTCTCTTGTCTCTTGGTCTTCTCGAAAGCAATCTGGAGTTGCTCTTTCGACCACAGAGGCTGAATACGTAGCTGCTGCTAGCTGCTGCTCACAGTTGGTTTGGATGATTTCCACTCTACGAGATTTTGGGTTGTTCTTTCCTACCAGGGTTCCATTGTTTTGCGACAGCACCAGTGCAATTAGTGTAGGGAAAAACCCATGTCTTCATTCAAAAACCAAACACATTGATGTGCGCTTTCACTTTCTGCGGGATCAATATGAGAAAGGTATCATTGACCTTGTTCATGTTGATACCCATCATCAGTTGGCAGACATTTTCACCAAACCCCTAGATCAGTCTACTTTTGAGCATTTACGAGGGGATTTGGGTGTTGTGTATCCTTTTTAGGATATTTTGAGTCAGTTTTCCTTCTTCTTTACTCTTTTCTTGAGTCTTTCTGTGTGTGTTCATATCTTGCATATTCACATATCACACTTTTAAGCTTGCTTCTGTTATATGATTGAACTGCTTTACTTATTCTAGCTGGTACATGCTTTTGATTACTTGTCAATGATCATGCTTTGCTTCAGTTCAAATGATATGTCTGATATCTGTCATATGCATGGCTTTTATGCTTTAAAATTGAAAAATAATCACCATTGCTTCTGGAAACTAGCATGCGTAGGCTGAATGTTCTTGCTATCTGTTACATGCCTTGTAGCTAATTCATCACATAGATGCAGATATGCAACTTGGACATCTTTATGCTTTAACATGGAAAATGAGCTATAAAAATGATAAAAATCAAAAATGAATGAAAATTCCATGCCTTTTTATGCTTGAGTTGAAAAGATCCAAGTGGGTTTGCTTTGTCGCATTGCATTGTTCTGGACTGCTTACCATAGCACTTTGGTATGAACTAGGACAGTGTAGTGTATGCCAAGATCAATGTCTTAAGCTTCTGATGGTCCAGTTCTGGCCTAGGCTTGACTTGGTCGGTTAGCATAAGGTTTGACATGCAAATAACCCTTGGCAGAAATGAAAAAGGAAAATTGAAAAAGCCTGAACTTTTAAAAGATAACAAGTTCGCTGAAGCACGTTTGTTTTGGATTGCTTATCTTGGTAGATATCAGTTAGCTTCTGCATCTCATGCTTTACCTTGCTTGTTAACTAGAAAATGTGGTGATGCTTTTGTTTGCAAAAACTGAAAACTGCGTGCAAATGACTTTCTTTAGATATCATCTGTTGCACTGATCATGCCATGTGTCTTAGACAGTATTTCTTTTGCTATACTTGTTAGATGTTGTAATTGCAGTCAATCATATTTAAGAAGCATGCTTTCTACACTCCTTATGCACTCCAGTTGAATTCACTGCATATTTTGAGGGGGGGTTGCATTTCAGGGGGAGTCTGTGTCTCTTTTGAGTGCTTGATGAGTTCACTTGTCAACAAGGGGGAGAAAATTTGGGATCAGAGTTTAAGGGGGAGTTCTTACTCTGTTAATATCCTTGTTATTCTGAAATCGCACTCATTTTGAGCTTTTACGTTTTGGTTAACCATAATGACCGTTTCTTGATTCTGTTTGGCTTTTGGTCATTAGGGTTAAACTTTTACCTTATTTTTCTTCTTCTTTGTTTTCTTGTGTTTTGTTTTCGTGTTTCCACATTTGTTCGCAGGTGCTGAAGAGCTGAAGAAGAGGAGTGTTGACAATGCACTCATCAAGGGGGAGATTGAGGAGCCATGCTGAATAGCGTGGGCCTCATGGCTCCAGAAGTGATGAGTCATTGTCAACGATAGTCAAAGAGGACAGAAGAAGAGAGGAGATCTGCTGTTTCATGGGCCGCGTGTGACTCAGGTACACGGGCAGCGAGCGACTGTCGGGCAGAGGAGGCTGCGAAGTCGGGCTGGCCCAATCCGGGTGCATGGGCCAGAAGCAGTAGAAGACCCACTGGGCTGTTGACCAGGACTGACTCGGGTACACGGGCGGTGAGTGATTGCCGGGCTGAGAGAGCTGCGGAGTCAGGCCGGCCCAATCCGGGTACCTCGTGCAAAGCCGGTGGAGGCTTTGTCAGTTTCGGCGCAAAACTGACAACCGTTGATCTTGTATCCGACTGTCCAGAAGAGAAGCCGTAGTCGCTACGAAAACTTAGCTTCCGGATAAGTCATCTGTAACTCTAGGCCCACAGTCAGTCAGTCGTGTCTGTAAAAATTCCTAAGGGCAGTAGAGTCTTTTCCTTTATTTTGAGTCTGTAAAAACCCTAAGGGGCTGGCAGAATATTCCTAGTGTTGGGAGCCTATAAATAGGACCCCAATCCCTAGGGTTGGACAACCCTTTTGGCTGAAATCAAATCCACTCTATTGGGTCACTTTTTGTCTCTTGCCTTGCCTCTCTCTTCTCTTGCTCCCTGCTTGCGCCGCCAGGAAGTTTTGCTCCTGTGTTTAAATGCCTTGCTTTTAATGTTGCAGTAAATGCTCCATTTCCTTGTGTGCAGTATCTGCAAAGTTTTTAATGGCTACATTTCATTAGCATAGCAAGTTTTCCCGAGATTTTTGAGGCTTTGGAGGCTTCGGCTGAGTGTGTTCTTCACTCTAGTAGTACTAGTTCTTGCTGTTGCAAGTAGTACTACTTCCCTGCAGCTACAGTGTTCTGTGCAGCTTTTCACCTTCTACTGCACAACTTTTTGATCGAAGCTGACAGGGTCTATTACCTTTTCTGGCTGTGTTTCTGGCGAAGTCTTTCTCTGTTCAAAGCCCCTCAGCTCCGTGAGGCAGGCTTCGATCTAACATCTTCGAAGGCTTCGTTCGATCTTCGATCATTGGTTTGTGTTCTGTGTTGCTAAGCTTCGAAGTATTTTTTAGAACGGACTGCATCGCATACTTCGAACGACAGTGCGAAGGGCCTTCGGCTCTAGCTGTTCGAAGTTCATACCTTGATAGATTTCGAAGTTGGGTTCGAAGCTTGTAGTTCCGCTAGGCCTCGCACTGACTTTTGTGTGGCATGTCACCCTTCGCTTCTCTCTTCGAAGCTTGCTCTTTTCGGAGGTAAGTATAGGCTTCGGACTTGGTTTTATGTCGTGTGACAGGCTTCGCTTCTTTGTTCGAAGGTAGTCCGTTTGTGTGTTGTGTTCGAAGCTTTCGGTTCGAAGGTTGTTTCGAAGCATTCGGTTCAGAGTTGTGTTCGAAGTCTTGTCTTTGGAGCACACACTTCGAAGCAAGCTCCGACTCTGTTACTTTGATCCGTAGCATACTTCGCTCCCTGCTCCTTCGAACTAGGCTAGAACCAAATACCTTCGGCCTCTTCGACATGCTTCGCAACTGATCTCCGAAGCAGGCTCCGTCACCAACCTCCGAAGCAGACCCCGACGCGCGAAGGGGGCTTCGCCAAGTTCCGAACAGGAGACAAATTTGGACAGTAACTTCTCTTTTCATCTTACACATACTTAGATCATTTCATTGAGAAGTTTAGGCCTGTTACACCATGTTCGTCTGCCTAGTTGCACTTATTTAATAAATCTCAGATTATAATCATTTGCTTCTAGGTTAGAAACCTTTAGACTTAGGCCTTTTGATTATTTTCTGTTGCGTAGTCTTTAGAGGTGCGTTGGGTGTTTGGGAACAGGCCATTGATTCGAAAGAATTTTTAAGGCGCCCATTCACCCCCCCTCTGGTCGCTACTTTCGGTCCTACAGTGGGCCTCTGCTTCATGGCTTTCGGGGACAAGCCGAAGAGCCGCTCTCACCAGCGCCGAAGATCCCACAAGAGCTTCTGTTCAATGGCTCTTGGGGATAGGAAAGAAAAGAGTTCCTCCGATGACTCCGACGACGACGACAACAAGGTATCATCCTATGAACGAGAAATTGTTGATTTACTTGAGAGCAATCGTCAGGAGTTGAAATATCGGGAAAAACTGCTTAGGGGGGCTAAGAAGAGGATAGATGAGTTAGAGAGTGAGCTTGCCGTGGCCAACGGCAGAATTGAGAGTCTATCTTCTTCCCCTTGCTTGGGTGATAGCAGTGAGTGCCCGAAGTGTGAGGTGCTTCTGTGTGACCTGTCGACTCTGAAGTCCAGGTACACAGAAAGGGTTGATGAGATGGACGCTTTGGCCACTGAGCTTGAAAGAGCTCAGCTGGAGCTGAAAGATGCTCATGCCACTGTTGTCGCACCCTGTGTTCATTGCCCATCTCATCTAGCTGCCTTAGC
Source organism: Zizania palustris (assembly GCA_019279435.1). Taxonomy (NCBI): domain Eukaryota; kingdom Viridiplantae; phylum Streptophyta; class Magnoliopsida; order Poales; family Poaceae; genus Zizania; species Zizania palustris. Next base: position 50,173,375 of record JAAALK010000289.1, read on the forward strand.
TGAGCTGAAATCTAAGGGTGATGAGCATTTGGGTGATTTGGAGAGGTTGAGAGCTGAGCTTGCCCAGACTAGGCTAGAGCTTGAGACACTGTCAGTTCCACCCACTGTCTGTGAGAACTGTCTGTCTCTTAGAATGGAGTTGATCAAGCTGAAAGCCGAAAAGTCTGTCCAAGTAGAGAGTGAGTGTGAGACCTGCTTGTCTCAGGTGGAGGTTCTAGCATCCTTGAGAGAAGAGCTAGCAGATTCTCAGAATGAGAACTTTTACCTCCGTTCCATCCTGAGTTGGATCAGTGCCAGAGAGCCTCAGCTCGGCATGATGATCCAGCAGTTCAAGAGGCAGGATGGGTTTGGAGTAGGTTATACCTACACCAAGGCTGACTTTGAGAGTGCCATTAGCCGGGCAGTGGAGTGGAGCAAAATGACTCCAGAGTAGAGGTATCCCAAGACTCACTCCACTGAGAACTCCCAGGCTTGTCAGCCCAAGGATGGAGTGATTCATGAACCACCCAAAGCTCCACCCAAGAAGCCTATCTGGGTTCCTAAGCCCAAACACTTCCACTCTTCTCTAGACTCTCTTCCTGGACTCTCTCAACCCAAGAAGACCACACCAAACACTACCAAGCCCAAACATCCCAAGCCTCAACCACATCCCAAGAAGCCCACCTATCATTGTGAGTACTGTCAGAGAGACGGGCATCTTGCGAAGTTCTGCTTCAGGAGGAAGCGGGTTGAGAGAGCAGAGAGGGCTCGTAGTGATCAGGAGCAGTTCTAACAGCAGGGTGGTAGACTGTGTGTTCCTCGGCGCGGGAAGAGGCTGGAGGCCAGGCCGCGTCGTGTAGGTGGTGGTAGAGGAGATGGCTTTCTTGCCCATGCTCCAGTTGGTGGTGTCCGTTCCGGCAAAGTTCCAGGCCGTGTTGGCTACGGTCCTAGACCTCGTGGGCGCAGGGTTAGGCAGAACCGAGGACCACGCTTTGAGCCGCGTTTTGGTCCAAACTCTTTTGATGGTTTTCGCTTTCCATCTTTTGAGCAGATGGCTCGACATTGGTTTAGCTCTTTTGCTCAACCTGGTGCCGGACCATTTGCTCCCACTTACAGCCACTGATTGTGCAGGATCGGGGACTGGAGGACGTTTGGATCATGGACTCAGGATGCTCCCGCCACATGACGGGACATCGCAGATGGTTCTCCAGTCTCACTCCCCCGAGCTCCAAAGAGTACATCACATTCGGGAACAGTGGTCAAGGGAAGGTAAGTGGCATTGGCTCAATTCGCATTTCAGATCATTTTTCTTTGAAGAATGTTGCTTTGGTTAAGAATATTAACTTCAATTTGATTTCTGTTTCGCAACTTCTTGAGGATGGTTTGGAAGTGCGTTTTAAGAAGGGTAATTCTTCTGTGGTTGATTCTAGAGGGTCTTTGATTTGCCAGATTTTACCATTTGGCAAAGTTTTTCGAATTGACTTCTCTAGTTCTTTTGGCCCTTCTCGCTGTTTGATTGCTGGATCTTCTTCTGAGCTCTGGAAGTGGCATAGGAGGTTAGGTCACTTGAGTTTTGATCTGCTAGTCAGGTTAAGCTCTATGGACCTCATCCGAGGATTGCCCAAGCTTAAGATGGAGAAGGATCTAGTTTGTCATCCCTGTCGTCATGGGAAAATGGTTGCCGCTTCTCACTCACCTGTGACTCAGGTGATGACTTCGTATTCGGGCGAGCTTTTACATTTGGACACTGTAGGTCCAGCTCGGGTATGCTCAGTCAGTGGGAAGTGGTATGCACTTGTGATTGTTGACGACTTTTCTCGATTCTCGTGGGTTTTCTTTTGGAGTCTAAGGATGAGACTTTTCATTTTGTTCATGACCTGATTTTAAAGCTGAAGAATGAGAACAATGGTCAGATGCGAGCAATTCGCTCCGACAACGGCTCTGAGTTCAAAAACTCTCAGTTCATCAGCTTCTGTAGTGATCGGGGTCTGGATCATCAGTTTTCTTCTCCTTACACTCCCCCACAGAACGGCGTTGTGGAACGAAAGAACCGCACGCTAGTCGAGATGGCCATGATGATGCTCGATGAGCACAGGACTCCTAGGCGTTTTTGGGCTGAAGCCATGAACACGACTTGCTATCTGGCCAACCGCATCTTTCTTAGAGCTTACCTTGGTAAAACATCATATGAATTGCGGTTTGGCAGACAGCCCAAGGTGAGCCACTTGTGAGCGTTTGGCTGCAAGTGCTTTGTGCTCAAGAAGGGAGGGCATTTGGACAAGTTTGAGTCTCGTTGCTGGGATGGTGTTTTTCCTAGCTACGCTTTGCATTCTCGAGGTTTTCATGTTTGGAACCTCGAATCCCAGCTGCTTGTCGAGACTTGTGAGGTTTCATTTGATGAGTCCTTGCCTTCTTTGACTCCTTCTTTTGAGCTTTCTGGTGATGATGAGCTCAGAGAGTCCATCTTCGAGGAAGATGAGGACACTCCAGCTGCTGATGAGGGTGGGCTTTCTGCATCCCCCGCAGAGCCCACACCTTCTGAGACTTCGACTGAGGATGAGGGCAGACCTCTGATCACTTCTTCCACTACGATCGAGCCCCCTCAATTGAGTCCAGAGGTGCCTGCTGCTGACTCTAGTGAGGTGACTTCAGATCACCAGGGAACCCGAGCAGTTCAGCGTGACCATCCCTCATAGCTCATCATAGGTGATTTGACTGAGAGAACTTTGCGTTCTTCTGCTTCTCTCGCTGTGTTTGCTGAATCTGCGTTTTTGCATCTTTTGAGCCCAGAGACGTGTCTCATGCTCTTTCTGATTCCAATTGGATTAATGCTATGCAAGAAGAGCTTGAGAACTTTGTCCGCAACCGGGTTTGGACACTTGTTGAGCCGCCACCAGGATGCAACCCCATAGGCACCAAATGGGTATTCAAGAACAAACAAGGTGAAGATGGGATTGTGGTGCGCAACAAAGCTCGACTGGTTGCCCAGGGTTTTTGCCAAAAGGAAGGTATTGACTTTGAATAAACCTTCGCTCCTATTGCCCGTCTTGAGTCCATTCGTATTCTTCTAGCTTTTGCCGCTTTGAAGGGTTTTAAGCTTTTTCAAATGGATGTCAAGAGTGCTTTTCTGAACGGGTTCATAGAAGAGGAGGTTTATGTTAGGCAACCCCCCGGTTTTGAGAACCCTAAGTTTCCTCAACATGTTTTTAAGTTGCACAAAGCTTTATACGGGTTGAAGCAAGCCCCCAGAGCTTGGTATGACCGGTTAAAGCAATTTTTGTTGGGGAAGGGGTTTGTGATGGGTTCTGTGGACAAAACTCTTTTCTTGCTCAGAGATACTTCAGATTTCTTAGTCGCTCAGATTTACGTGGACGATATTATCTTTGGCGGTACTACTGACTCTCTTGTGTCCAAGTTTTCTGGGCAGATGCACAGCGAGTTTGAGATGAGCCTCATGGGTGAGCTCAAGTACTTTCTAGGGCTCCAGATCAAGCAGACCAAGGACAACACCTTCATCCACTAAGGTAAGTACACGCGTGATATGTTAAAGAAATTTGACTTTGGTGGTAAATTGAAGCCGCAGATGACCCCGATGGGCACTTCTGGGGGTCTGGACAAGGACGAGAGCGGCGTCAAGGTCAATGAAAGGGAGTTTCGAGGGATGATCGGTTCGCTGCTCTACTTAATGGCAACCAGACCAGACATTCAGTTCGTCGTGGGATTGTGCGCGCGCTTCCAGTCTTCACCTCGCGCGTCTCATCGGCAAGCTGTCAAGTGCATATTCAGGTATCTTACTTATGCGCCTGATCTTGGTCTTTTCTATTCAGCATCATCTTTTCTCGATTTATCTGGCTTTTCGGATGCCGACTTTGGTGGGTGCCGGTTGGATCGCAAGTCGACTTCCGGTACTTGCCAGTTTCTTGGTTCTTCTCTTGTCTCTTGGTCTTCTCGAAAGCAATCTGGAGTTGCTCTTTCGACCACAGAGGCTGAGTACGTAGCTGCTGCTAGCTGCTGCTCACAATTGGTTTGGATGATTTCCACTCTGCGAGATTTTGGGTTGTTCTTTCCTACCAGGGTTCCCTTGTTTTGCGACAGCACTAGTGCTATTAGTGTAGGGAAAAACCCGTGTCTCCATTCAAAAACCAAACACATTGATGTGCGCTTTCACTTCTTGCGGGATCAATATGAGAAAGGTGTCATTGACCTTGTTCATGTTGATACCCATCATCAGTTGGCTGACATTTTCACCAAACCCCTAGATCAGTCTACATTTGAGCGTTTACGAGGGGATTTGGGTGTTGTGTATCCTTTTTAGGATATTTTGCGTCAGTTTTTCTTTCTTCTTTACTCTTTTCTTGAGTCTTTTTGTGTGTGTTCATATCCTGCATATTCACATATCACACTTTAGAGCTTCTTCTGTTATATGATTGTACTGCTTTACTTATTCTAGCTAGTACATGCCTTTGATTACTTGTTGATGATCATGTCTTGTTTCAGTTCACTTGATATGTCTGATATCTGTCATAAGCATGGCTTTTACGCTTTAAACTTGAAAAATGATCACCATTGCTTCTGGTAACTAGCATGTGTAGGCTAAGTGCTCTTGCTATCTGTTACATGCCTTGTAGCTAGTTCCTGACTTAGATGCAAATATGCAACTTGGACATCTGTATGCTTTAATCATGGAAATGTGCTATAAAATAATGGAAAACCAGAAAAATGAAAATTCCACGCCTTTTTATGCTTAAAAATTGAAAAGTTCCAGGTGGGTTTGTCTTGTCGCATTGCATTGTTCTGGACTGCGTACCATAGCACTTTGGTATGAACTCGGACACTGTAATGTATGCCAAGGCCAATGTCTTAAGCTTCTGATGGTCCAGTTCTGGCCTAGGCTTGACTTGGTCGGTCAACATAAGGTTTGACAGGCAAATAACCCCTGGCAAAAATGAAAAAGGAAAGCGAAAAAGCCTGAAAAATGAAATGATAACAAGTTTGCTGAAGCACTTTGTTTTGAATAATGCTTATCTTGGTAGATATCAGATATATTTTGCATCTCATGCTTTACCGTGCTTGTTTACTGGAAAATGTGGTGATGCTTTTGTTTGCAAAAACTGAAAAATGCGTGCAAATGACTTTCTTTAGATATCATCTTTTGCACTGATCATGCCATGTATCGTTACAGTATGTCTTTTGCTGTATCAGTTAGATGTTGTAATTGCAGTCAATCATATCTGAGAAGCATGCTTTCTACACTTCTTATGCACTCCAGTTGAATTCACTGCATATTTTGAGGGGGAGTTGCATTTCAGGGGGAGTCTGTGTCTCTATTGAGTGCTTGATGAGTTCACTTGTCAACAAGGGGGAGAAAATTTGGGATCAGAGTTTAAGGGGGAGTTCTTACTCTGTTGATATCCTTGTTGTTCTGAAATCACACTCATTTTGAGCTTTTACGTTTTGGTTAACCATAATGACCGCTTCTTGCTTTTATTCGGCTTTTGGTCATTAAGGTTAAACTTTTACCTTATTTTCTTCTTCTTTGTTTTTCTTGTGTTTTGTTTTCGTGTTTCCACATTTGCTTGCAGGTGCTAAAGAGCTGAAAGAAAGGAGTGTTGACAATGCACTCATCAAGGGGGAGATTGAGGAGCCATGCTGAAATAGCGTGGGCCTCATGGCTCCAGAAGTGATGAGTCATTGTCAACGATAGTCAAAGAGGACAAAAGAAGAAGAGATCTGCTGTTTCATGGGCTGCGTGTGACTCAGGTACACGGGCAGCGAGCGACTGTCGGGCAGAGGAGGCTGCGAAGTCGGGCTGGCCCAATCCGGGTACATGGGCCAGGAGCAGTAGAAGACCCACTGGGCTGTTGACCAGGACTGACTCAGGTACACGGGCGGTGAGCGATTGCCGGGCTGAGAGAGCTGCGGAGTTGGGCCGGCCCAATCCGGGTACCTGGTACAAAGCTGGTGGAGGCTTTGTCAGTTTCGGCGCAAAACTGACGACCGTCGATCTTGTATCCGACTGTCCAGAAGAGAAGTCGTAGTCGCTACGAAAGTTGAGCTTCCGGATAAGTCATCTGTATCTCTAGGCCCATAGTCAGTCAGTCGTGTCTGTAAAAATATAGAAGGGCAGTAGAGTCTTTTTCCTTTATTCTTGCGTCTGTAAAAACCCTAAGGGGCTGGTAGAATATTCCTAGTGTTGGGCAGCCTATAAATAGGGCCCCAATCCCTAGGGTTTGGACTACCCTTCTAGAAAACACTTTTTCCATCATTCCTTGGGTCATCCTTGTTTCCTGTGCACTCTCTCTCTTCCTGTTTTTGTGCGCCGCCAGAGCCTTGTTTCCTGCTTGCGTTCATTTTGTTCCTGCCGAAGCCCCTTCTCTGTTCGAAGCCCCTCAGCTCCGTGGGGCAGGCTTCGATCTTCGAAGGCTTCGCTTGAACTTCGGTTTCATTTTTGCGTCGTGTCTCTAGCTTCGTAGAACACTTTGCACTTTGTCAGCTTCGCATACTTCGACAGTCTTTGCGAAGGTGTTCTCAGTCACGTGGTGTTCGAAGTCGATACTTCGTTAGGCTTCGGAGTAAGCTTCGAAGCTAATCTCACTGATAGACTTCGCTTTGGTTTCATTGTCGCGTGTCAGCCTTCGTTTCTCTTTTTCGAAGTTTGCTATTTTCGAAGGTAGAGTGTAGGCTTCGAATTTGGTTTCTTTGTCGTGTGACAGGCTTCGCTTCTTTGTTCGAAGGTTGTCCAACTGTTGTGTTCGAAGTTTTCTGTTCGAAGGTTTTGCTTCTAAGCCCTCAATTCGAAGCTGTGTTCGAAGCTTTGCCTTCGAAGTACAGATTTGAACAGGTAACTTCTCTTCTCACTCATAGTGCACCTAGATTGCTCTATTGAGATTTGTCTAGCCATGTCTTGAGTATTCTGTCTATCTGTCTAGTAGCACTGCTTTTGTGTTTCTCGACTTAATCAACTGTTGCTCCTAGGCTAGATACCTTTAGACTTAGGCTATCTGTTCATTTTCTGCTGCTTAGTCTTTTGAGGTGCGTTGGGTGTTGGGAGGAGGCCATTGATTCGAAAGAATTTTTTAGGCGCCCATTCACCCCCCTCTGGTCGCTACTTTCGGTCCTACACGTGCTCAAAATGAAAAGATCTAGGTGAGTTTGTTTGTTGCACTACTTTATTCTAGACTACTTACCATTGCACATTGGTCTAAACTGGGATAATTTAGTGTATGCCAAAATCATTGCCTTAAGCTTCTGATAGCTGTCTTGCCTAGGCTTGTCTTGATTAGAAAGTATAAGGTAGACGAACAAATATTCCCTGGCATTATGAAATGAACAACAAGTATAAATTCACTGTCCATCAAGTTTGCTTTCAATACTCCACTTGAACTGGAATTGTCTGTCTAGAGTAGAAATTGACTAGCTTTGCGCAGTTCCTGTTTTTACTTGTCTAGTTACCTTGATTGAGTGGTGATGCTTTTATTTCAAAATAATGAAATCACATGCTATCATTATGCTTCTAGATCATGTTAGATAGAGCCGAGCACATGAAAATTGGTATTATGGTTGGCATATTTTTGCTTTATATGTCTTTGCAATTCTGCTCATTTCGAAGCTTTGCATCTTTTATATGCTCCTTGATGCTTGCATTGCCAAAGGGGGAGAAATTTTTGAGTTCTCTGCCGCAAGGTGGGAAAATAACTCAGGAGGAGCTTGTATTGTGTAACAGAGAAATTCTTTTGTCAAGTGACATGATTTGGCTCTTTTCTGAGTTTTTATGGTCACTTGTGTGCTGAAATTTTTCAAATTTTCTTGAAATTGAATTTAGTTATCAATGCACTCATCAAGGGGGAGATTGAGAAACCAAGGGTTGGTTTTGGAGTCTGTGATGAGTGATTGACAGGATTGATCTTCTGTATTCGAAGGGGTCCCTCCGAAGGGGTTCAGAGGTTGTTTCACTGAAGGGATCGGTGGGTCTGTTTGCTACAGCTGTTGCAGAGGAGTATGACTACCGGAGGGGTCCGACAATACACGATGATCCGGGTGTACCGAAGGGTTCGGTATTTTGGGCGGTACACCGGAGTGTGTACCGAAGAGGTCTCCGGGGTACTGGATACACTTGTCTATCTGTCTATGGTGTGCAGGTGACTTCAGAGGCGACGAACGGTGCGCAGCAAGTGAACCTGGGTCAAGCAGGAGGCTTGATGCCAGACGAGCGGGGAGCTCAGTCATGAAGGCTGCAAGGGGTTAAGGTTGGTCCTCGGGTCAAGGTGCGCCAGGTGAAGGCAGAGAGAGGGGAGCATGGCTCCGGGTGAAGGTACCCCGAGACAAAGTCCTCGGAGGTGAGGCACTTCGAAGGGTACTTCGAATGGAGTGACTTCGGAGTATGGTGGACAAAGTCCTCAGCAATGAGGCAAGGTGTTCGAAATGTGCTCTGGATGGAGGCACTCGAAGGTTTAGCCGACGGAGGTCTCAGAAGTCGAGGTGCATCAAAGGCATGGTGAGAAACCATGTTGAAGAATATGGTTTTGATACTCCAGATGTGATGAGTGATTGTCGACGGAAGTCAAAGGAAGAGAGATATGAAGACCTGCCGAGTCTGAGGCGCGTGTGACTCAGGTACACGGGTAGCGAGCGACGACCGGGCAGAGGAGCCGTGGGGTCGGGCTGACCCAATCCGGGTACATGGCTAGGAGCGACAGATGATCCACTAGTCTGTTGACTGGGTTTGACTCAGGTACACGGGCGGCGAGCGATTGCCGGGCTGAGGAAGCTGCGGGGTCGGGTCGGCCCAATCCGAGTACCCGGTGTGAAGACGGTGGACGCTTTGTCAGTTTCGGCGCAAAACCGACAACCTATGATTAATTCGTTTTTAGGGTATTAATAATTAGTTTTTAAGTTTAGAATATTTTTATTTAAGTCAGGTGATTTTTCTAAGAATATTTCAGTAATTTTTGGAATTTATTTTAGAGTTAGTATTAATTTACCCTAGGGGTAAATTAGTCTATTACAGTATTAGGAGTCGCCTATAAATAGGCCCCTATCCCCTAGGGATAAATGGCTATTTTTATTAGATCAATCTACAGTCCAACTTTTTCTGGCTCTGCGTTCGTTTTCCACCGAAAATTTTTCTTCTCCGATCTGGCGCACGGCAGCAGCCATGTTGTCTTTTTTCCTTTGCGTCGGCGACACGCTTTTTCTTCCAGCAGTAGGAGGCCACTACGCACGCGCCGAGGTGAACAGAGTGCAGTGCACGGCGGCGGTTCTTTTTTGCTGCATGTAAAGCATATCGGTGCGGAGGCCATTGCATGCACCGGTTTGTGGCACGAGGATGTCAGGAGGTCTAGGTTGGCTTAGCCGCAGATATAGCCTAGCCGCGCAGGCGTGTTATAAGAAGGGACGTGCTGCTACTGCCGGAGGCACTTCCGAGACGAAGACGCAGCAGCAGTTTTCACGCAGGTCACGCACGACACATCAAGCAGTTTTCCCGCTGACGTTCGGTTTCTTCCACAGCGAGCACACGCAAGCAAAAGCAGCAGCAGTCGGCAACTCCCATCCGTCAAGTCACGGCAAGTTATTACGTAGAGATTTTTTTATGATTGGCATGTGCGGCGCAACAGAGGTAAACGAAGAAAGAACAATTTTCATGCAAGTTAGTTATATTAATCTCCTATTTTTCAGCTTTTTAATTAAACCAATATTTATCTATTCTTAATTAGCTGTATATCTGTTTAGATATTTCGTGGTTAAATTTTTATCTGCAAAAATATTATTAGTGTTTGCTTATTTTGATTTAAGTATTTTTAATCGGCTCATATAAATAAAAAAAATTATTATTAGTCACGGTAATATTTTTATTCTAGTTTTTACGTGCAATATTTTCGTTTTATTTCTGAATTAATTTTTAATGATCCATGATTTATTCATTTGATTAGTATTTTATTCCTAAAGTAAAATATAAATATTTTGTGATTTATCTAGGTGCTTTTATTTACTGTAGTAGTTTCATTCTAGTTTAATTTTAATATCATTTTAATTAGGACACCGGTCATTTTTAGGCTAGACAACTTTAGTTCGTGTAATTTGCTTTGCTAATATTATTTGTCTGGTTAAGTTAGCTTGGGTGTTGGGATTAGGACATAGTTTAGCAAGAAATTTTTAGGCGCCCATTCACCCCCCTCTGGTCGCTACTTTCGGTCCTACAAGTGGTATCAGAGCGAGGTTAGGGTTTTCTAATATCTTAACCGATTCTAAATCTAGGTAGTGACCATGACGTCTCCTGGCAAAATCCCGTCCCTAGAGGCTTTTGGCTAAACTTATTGGAAGACTCGCATGCGAGCATACCTTATGAGCCAGAGCTTGGACATATGGGAGATTTGTGTTCATCCTACTTTCACCATCACGACTATTGCTGCGAATACTGCTGCAGATGTAGTTACACAACATCAAAATAATAGTAAAGCGGTGAGCATTTTATTTTATGGTCTAGGTCCTATTGAGTTTGACCGTGTTAGCCATCTTACCACTGCTCGAGAGATCTGGGCTACCCTCCAGGCACACCATGAGGCTCCGGGTGAGACTGTTGAGGCTTTGTTTGGTCATTTTCAATCGATCATTAACAAGCTTCGCGTTAACAAGGCCGAGCGTGATCAACTGGTCTCAGATCATGAACAGGCGCTTAAGGTACTCCATACCTTGGACCCTAAGATCTGGGAGATCAAGGTCTCTTCTATTGTTGAGAGCGCGTCTTATGATACCTTGACCGTCGCAGAGCTTTTTAGTAAGCTCAAAGTCTCAGAGTTCGATATTCAGTTGAGATCAAATCTCACTGATTCTGGCTCCAAGACTCTGGCACTTGCGACACCGTCTGCTGATCCTAATGCCGTGAGTTGTACTGCCTTTTCCTTGATGTCTATCTCCGAGGAACAACTTGATTCACTAGGAGATGATGATCTGTGCTTGTTTAACAACCGGGTGCGACGTGTTTATGATAACCGAATGTTTAAGAGACACAACACAAAATCCAGATGCTTTGAGTGTGGTGACCCAGGTCATTTTATCGCCGACTGTCCCAAGCAGAAGAATTACAAGAAGGGAACCGGCGGCAACTCCTACAACTCCGGCAAGTACGACAACTCCACGAAGGGCAATCCCAAGACAAGATTCTTTCGAAAGGCTCTGAAGGATTACAGGCGTGAGAACAAGAAGCGAGACAAAACCTTCTTCGCCGAGATGGAGAAAAGATACTCCAAGAGATCCTCGTCTTCCTCCTCGTCCTCAAGTTAAAGTGATGAAGATATCATGATCAGGAAGGGGAAGGACAGGGACAATCCGACTGGCCTCTGTTTCATGGGCTTCGGGGACAAGCCGAAGAGTCGCTCACGTCATAGCCGAAGATCCCACAAGAGCTTCTGCTCAATGGCTCTTGGGGAGAAGAAAGAAAAGGACTCCTCCGATGACTCCGACGACGATGACGATGAGAAGGCATCTTCCTATGAAAAAGAAGTTGTTAATTTACTAGAACAGAATCGTCAGGAGCTGAAGTATCGGGAGAAACTGCTTAGAGGGGCTAAGAAGAGGATAGATGAGCTTGAGAGTGAGCTTGCCATGGCAAATGGCAAGATTGAGAGTCTGTCTTCTTCCCCTTGCTTGGGTGATAGTGGTGAGTGCCCTAACTGTGAGGTGTTGTTGTGTGACCTGACGACTCTTAAGTCCAGGTACACAGAGAGAGTAGATGAGAGAGACGCCTTGGTCACTGAGCTTGAGAGCGCTCAGCAGGAGCTGAAAGATGCTCATGCCACTATCGTCGCACCTTGTGTAGACTGTCCATCTCGTTTAGCTAGTATAGCTGAGCTGAGAGCCAAGAGTGATGAGAAGTTGAGCGAGTTAGCTGGAGTGAGAGCTGAGTTGGAGCAAACTAAGCTAGAGCTTGAGACCTTATCAATTCCACCCACTGTTTGTGAGAACTGCTTGTCCATTAGAATGGAGTTGATAAAGCTAAAAGCTGAGAAGTCTGTCGAAGTTGATAAAGAGTGTGAGATTTGCTTGTCTCAGGTGGAGGTGTTAGCTTCCTTGAGAGAGGAGCTAGCTGATGTTCAGAACGAGAACTTTTACCTCCGTCAGATCCTGAGTTGGATTAGTGCCAGAGAGCCATAGCTCGACACGATGATCCAGCAGTTCAAGAGACATGATGGGTTTGGGGTAGGTTACACCTATACCAAGGCTAATTTTGAGAGTGCCATTAACTGTGCAGTGGAGTGGAGTAAGATGACTCCCGAACAGAGATATTCTAAGACTCACTCCATTGAGTCCTTTAAGGATAGTCAGCCCAAGGATGGAGTGTTCCAGGAACAACCTAAAGCTTCACCTAAGAAGCAAATCTGGGTCCCAAAGCCTAAGACTCTTCACACTTCTCTTGATTCTTTACTTGGACCCTCTCACACCAAAGATGATACACCAAACACCACCAAGCCTAAGAATCCCAAGCCTCAACCACATACCAAGAAGCCTACCTATCACTGTGAGTTTTGTTAGAGAGACGGGCATCTTGAGGAGTTTTTCTTCAAGAGGAAGCGGGTTGAGCGAGCAGAGAGAGGTCGAGGTGGGCAGGAGCAGTTCTACCAGCATGGTGGTAGATAGAGAGTTCCTCGACGTAGAGAGAGGCTAGAGGCCAAGCCACGTTGTGTAGGTGGTGGTAGAGGAGACGGTTTTTATGATCGTGCTCCGGAGGGTGGTTTTCATTCCGGCAGAGTTCCAGGTCGTTATGGATACGACTTTGGACCTCGTGGCCGTGATTTTAGGAAGAACAGAGGACCACACTTTGATCCGCGTTTCGGTCCAGACTCATATGATTCTTTTTCTTTCCTACATATGAGCAGATGGCTCGACACTGGTTTAGCACTTTTGCTAAACCTTGCATTGGACCGTTTGCTCCCACTCATGATTATTGATCTTGATTTGGGAGTTGTGTATCCTTTTTGGGATATTTTGAGTCAGTTTTTTTTCTTTATTTTTATTGAGTCTTTTTGTGTGCGTTCATATCATGCATAATCATAAATCACGCTTTGAGCTTGCTTCTACCATATGATTAATCTACTTTACTCTCTCTAGCTAGTATATGTTTTTGATTACTTGTCGATGATTATGTTTTGTTTCAGTTCACATGATATATCTGATATTTGTCATATGCATGGCTTTTATGTTTTAAAAATTGAAAAATGAACACCATTGCTTCTTGTAACTAGCATGTGTAGGTTGAATGTGTTTGCTATCTTTTACATGCCTTGTAGCTAGATCCTTACTTAGATGCAGATATGCAACTTGGACATCTATATTCTTTAAATATGAAAAATGTGTTATAAAAATGATAAAAATTTAGAAAAATGAAAAAATTATGCATTTTTATGATTATTAGAAAAGATCCAGGTGGGTTTGCTTTGTCGCATTGCATTGTTCTGGATTGCTTACCATAGCACTTTAGTATGAACTAGGATGGTGTGATGTATGCCAAGACCAATGTCTTAAGCTTCTGATGGTCCAGTTCTGTCCTAGGCTTGACTTGGTCGGTTAGCATAAGGTTTGACATGCAAATAACCCCTGGTAGAAATGAAAAATAAAAAGAACAAGAAATAGTCTAAAAAATTTAAAAAATATGACAAGTTTGCTGAAGCACTTTGTTTTGGACAATGCTTATCTTGGTAGATATCAATTAGCTTTTCATCTCATGCTTTACTTTGCTTGTCAACTAGAAAATGTGGTGATGCTTTTGTTTGCAAAAAATCGAAAAATGCGTGCTAATGACATTCTTTAGATATCATCTGTTGCACTGATCATGTCATGTATCTTAGACATTATATCTTTTGCTATACATGTTAGATGTTGTAATTGCAGTCAATCATATCTAAGAAGCATGTTTTTTACACTCCACCTGCACCCCATCTGCATTCATGGCATATTTTGAGGGGGAGCTGCATTTTAGGGGGCGTTTATGTCTATGTCTTTTTAGAGTGCATTTAGTCTCACTTGATGAGTTCAATTGTCAACAAGGGGGAGAAATTTTGGAGTTTAGGGGACATTTTTAGCTTTCTCTGGGATTTATTTCAGGGGGAGTTCTTTGTTGGTAATTCTGAGATTTGCACTTGTTTTTGAGTCTTTGTTTTTGGTCAACCATAATGACCATTTTTCTTGCTTCTGTTTGGCTTTTGGTCATTAGGGTTAAACTTTTATTTTCTTTTTTCTATTTTCTTTTGTCTTTGTTTACATGTTTCCACATGTTTTGCAGGTTCTGGAGATGAGCTGAAGAGGGTGTTGACAATGCACTCATCAAGGGGGAGATTGAGAAACCATGTTGAAGAATATGGTTTTGATACTCCAGATGTGATGAGTGATTGTCAACGGAAGTCAAAGAAAGAGAGATATGAAGACCTGCCGAGTCTGAGGCGCGTGTGACTCAGGTACACGGGTAGCGAGCGACGACCGGGCAAAGGATACGTGGGGTCGGGCTGGCCCAATCCGGGTACATGGCTAGGAGCGACAGATGATCCACTAGTCTGTTGACTGGGTTTGACTCAGGTACACGGGCGGCGAGCGATTGCCGGGCTGAGGAAGCTGCGGGGTCGGGTCGGTCCAATCCGGGTACCCGGTGCGAAGACGGTGGACGCTTTGTCAGTTTCGGCGCAAAACTGATAACTCATGATTAATTCGTTTTTAGGGTATTAATAATTAGTTTTTAAGTTTAGAAGATTTTTATTTGAGTCATGTGATTTTTCTAAGAATATTTCAGTAATTTTTGGAATTTATTTTAGAGTCAGTATTAATTTACCCTAGGGGTAAATTGGTCTATTCATGTATTAGGAGTCGCCTATAAATAGGCCCCTATCCCCCTGGGAATAGATGGCTGCTTTTATTAGATCAATCTACAGTCCAACTTTTTCTGGCTCCGCGTTCGTTTTCCACCGAAAATTTTTCTTCTCCGATCTGGCGCACGACAGCGGCCACGTTGTCTTTTCTCCTTTGCGCCGGCGACACGCTTTTTCTTCCAGCAGCAGGAGGCCACTACGCACGCGCCGAGGTGAACAGAGTGCAGTGCACGGTGGCGGTTCTTTTTTGCTGCATGTAAAGCATATCGGTGCGGAGGCCATTGCATGCACCGGTTTGTGGCACGAGGACGTCAGGAGGTCTAGGTTGGCTGAGCCGCAGATATAGCCTAGCCGCGCAGGCGCGTCAGAAGAAGGGACGTGCTGCTACTGCCGGAGGCACTTCCGAGACAAAGACGCAGCAGCAGTTTTCACGCAGGTCACGCACGGCGCAGCAAGCAGTTTTCCCGCTGACGTTCGGTTTCTTCCACAGCGAGCACACGCAAGCAAAAGCAGCAGCAGCCGGCAACTCCCATCCGTCAAGTCACAACAAATTATTACGTAGAGATTTTTTATGATTTGCATGTGCGACGCAACAGAGGTAAACGAAGAAAGAACAATTTTCATGCAAGTTAGTTATATTAATCTCCTATTTTTCGGCTTTTTAATTAAACCAATATTTATCTATTCTTAATTAGCTGTATATCTGTTTAGAAATTTTGTGATTAAATTTTTATCTGCAAAAATATTATTAGTGTTTGCTTATTTTGATTTAAGTATTTTTAATCGGCTCATATAAATAAAAAAATTATTATTAGTCACAGTAATATTTTATTCTAGTTTTTACGTGCAATATTTTCGTTTTATTTCTGAATTAATTTTTAATGATCCATGATTTATTCATTTGATTAGTATTTTATTGCTAAAGTAAAATATAAATATTTCGTGATTTATCTAAGTGCTTTTATTTACGGCAGTAGTTTCATTCTAGTTTAATTTTAATATCATTTTAATTAGGACACCGGTCATTTTTAGGCTAGACAACTTTAGTTCGTGTAATTTGCTTTGCTAATATTATTTGTCTAGTTAAGTTAGCTTGGGTGTTGGGATTAGGACATAGTTTAGCAAGAAATTTTTAGGCGCCCATTCACACCCCCTCTGGTCGCTACTTTTGGTCCTACACATGGTCCGGGTGAGTGTTGGCGTAAAAGTTACACCAACAGTTTCTCGGTAATCAAGAACAAACAAACAAGAGGTTTGTGTTTTAGGACAAACTTGAGCCTCCGTAAAGGATAACAACTCAAGAGGTCCGAATGTATATGCTTGAACAACTAGTTCTGGATCCTCCTTACAAGGTACAAAGGGGGGTATTTATAGGGAAAAAGGTTTAAGGAATAGACCTATTTACCCCTATATTACAACTGACATTCAATATTATAAACAAGGTTATACACGGTAAAGTGCCGTAGGGTAGATGGATAAGCAGGACATCCAATCAATCGCGTCTTCCTGCTTCGAAGCCTACTTCTTCCCTTCGGAGGGTCCTCTGTGACTTCGCATCGCGACACCCTCCGACCGTGCTGACGTATGCTTCGAACATCAGTCCGCCACCTTCGGGATCTTCCTGGAGCCCACTGAGGGTTAGCCTTTAAGTCTTGGAAATGAAGTAATTTCCCCCAACAGTAGCCCCTCGAATACGCCTTTCTGTAGATAACCTATTTTTAGAAAGAAGGCAGTATACGAAAGGAACATTTCTAGTTTCTGAGGCTTAAAGGGAATTCGAAGATGTTATGACTTAGCCCAGGATTTTGAGCCTAATATTTTAAAACCTTCGTCTCCGAGTTTTGGCACAGTGAGAGAACTCCCTGGGAATAGAACGGTTTCGGAGTATGAACGTCGCGAAAGCGGTTACGGAGTGCCCTTTGTCGTGGAGACGGTTACGGAGTGTGAACGTCGTGGGGTACCGTCAATATGACCGTTACGGCGCAGATAGCCGTTACCCTCTGTAAAAAAGGTAACGGTCGATTTCTTCAGCGGTTGCACGCCGTTCCAATTACCAGCCCCACATGTCGGTGACGGAAGCCGAGCCTGCAATGTGAAACCTCTCGAAGAGCAGTATAGGTCGTGCGGTTATAAAAGGGGGAAATAGGAATCACTAGAAGTTTTTTACCGCATTCACTGCTCCTGCGATTCACCTTTTCCTCCAATCGTCCGCACCCTCAAGCATTTGAGCGCAATGGCGAGAACTAGCCACACGACTCCATTGGCGGCCAACACCCTGGCGCAGCGGCAGGCGTGGGCCGCATCGGCAGCAACGGCAATGGCGGGGGTTCCGGGCGGTGCTTGGCCCAAGAATCCTCGAGCGCTCCGCCCGCCCTCCAAGAAGAAGATGGCCCAGAGCTTTGTCATTGGCCAGTCTGTGAGCACCGCGGAGTCCATTGAGGAGGCAGTAGACGGGAAGCTGGGAGCCGGAATGAGGACTCGAGTTCCCGGGACAGAGTCGACTCCACGGCCCCGGAGCGGAGAAGTGGTGGTCTTCGAGGCGTTCTTCGAAGCGGGTCTGGGGCTACCAGCCGTGGATTTTCTGGCAGAGGTACTGGACTTGTTCCACATAACCCTGCCTCAATTGTCCCCCAACGCAATCGTCCGCCTGGCCGTCTTTGAGTGGGCTCTTCGGGCGGAGGGGTGCGAAGGACGCTCCGAAGTCTTTGCGGCGACCCACGAAGCCATCTGCCAGCCGAAGCCTCAAGATGGGCCGGGGGACTCGAAGGTGACGGTGGCCTTCGGCAGCGTTAACTTCCAGCTATGGCGGGAGCACGCTCTCCATTTCCCTGCGAAGGCCATAAACGACCGATGGTATACAAACTGGATACTTCGGTGGTTTTACGCCGAAGTAGGAGAAGACTCCCCCCTCTCGGGCCCTCTTCAAGAAATCTGGTTCTGGAAGGAGGCGGACATCTCCCCGAACCCTAGCTTGCTCACAACGAGGCTAGGGTTGCTTGCTTCAGTGGCTCGTCGCATGAGCATGCGCGACCTGGCCGAGGAGTTCGTCGGCCTTCGGATCTCACCCCTCGCAGCTAGCTGGCCAATCTCCATCCCGCAAGCCTCGGAGGGGGACCTCCGAAACATAGGTACATCTTTCTCCTGCGGCATCATTTTATATGAACACATTAATTATACTTATACTTTTTATACCTTTTTCCTTCAGCAGCGCCTCTTGCCTTAGCTCCGGAAGACATAGTTCGGGCTACCGAACGAATTCTCGGAGCCCCTTCGGTGGCCGAGAGGCAGAGAAGGCTGGAGTTGGTGGGGAGTTGGGAGCGCTCGAATAGGGTGTGGAGAGCCCTCGGCATGGAGCCCCCGCAGCTTCCCGACTTCGCCCCAGCCGGAGCGGCGGGCCGCAAGAGGAAAGCAGCGGCCGAGCCCTCTAAGAAAGCTGGCAAGCAACCGCTTCAGAAGAAGGCGGCGAAGCAACCTCCCCACTTGACACCCGCTTCATCTTCTTCGTCGCCGGATGAGCGGAGCCCGACTCCCGAAGAGGTAGAAGACTCCGAAGGTTCTACGGCGAAGGCCTTCGAAGCCTACCTTTTGATTGACGAAGATATGGGGGAGGTCCCCCCAAATCTCTCCGACAGGGAGGGTGTTAGTGTAACTCCATTGACTCCTCCTGCACCCGTCAACGTGCAAGTGGAGTCATACTCTACCTCCGACTTGCCTGCACCCGAAGGGGTTCCCGCGGAGGTCGTGGTCCCGACGGACGAAACCGAGGGTAGGACCTCGGGGGATGACTTCGACAACATCCTCCAGATGTACGAAGTCCTGGAGGATCCGGCGATCCTTCCTCAAGAGGCTCTTAGAGGTATTTTCCCGGAGCTCTTTCTTTTTTCGTCGACATTCGCTTGCTATCTGTAGAATATGTTAATTAATCTTGATATTTGAAATAGGTACCTCTTCGGGTACCGAAGCCTTGGTGGCGCCCGACGTCCCCGCTTCTTCGGGGACGGTTACCCGAGCGGACCCTCCGGCTCCCCTGGGGGCTCCGAGCCCGGTGGTGGAGAACGTATCCTTCGGGGCGGACGATGTGCTCCCTGGGACGGAGTTGGCTCCGGCCGTGGCGACCTCGACCACTGAAGGTGCCTCCGACAACGTGGTTCCAATCGGAGATGTGGCGGCTGAGGGTCGGAATGTTCTTGCTTCTCCCCCTTTCGTGCCGGGGAGGGGTAAGAGTATTTCCAGCCTGGGCCTTCGTCTTGACCAAGCTGCGCCCTCCGTTGGCAATTCAGAGGACGAGGCTGCAGAGGACGACGCCCGAGCCTTGTCTTGGCTCCCTCTTCTGGCTCCTTTCTTGGAACACCGGAGCGGCCTTCGAAGGCTCCTGGAGCCCCTGGCTGAGAGAAGCCAAGATATTGCCAATTCGGAGTTGATCTCCGCTTTGAGCGAGGCTAGGGCTTCGAGCCTCAACACGGCCCTCGAAAGGGCTGCCCTTCAGGTATGAAAAAGACACCACAGTTGTCGCATTTTAATGGTCAAAACTTTTTTAGCACTTACCTTGTTTTCCTTGCAGCAATTCGCCCTTGCTAGAGCGGCAGCGACTTCCAACGAGGTCGAAATTAATCGACTTAACCGGAAGGTTACCGCCCTTCAAACAGCTCTTGATGACTCCACCGGGAGGTCTCTCAGGCTGAATGAAGAGATTCTGGAAGAACGGAAGGCTAAGGCAGCGTCTGAAGAAGCCCTTGAAGCCCTCCGCTCTCATGCCCAAGAAGCCGAGGCTGAACGAGTGGTCCTCCGTGCGGAGGTCGAAAAACTTCGCCAGGATGCGGCTGCTTCGAACGCACATCTGGTGGAACTTCAAGGGACTCTTAGCCAGGCAATGGCTCAGAAGAGTTCCTTGATGCTTCGGGTGGCCGCGTTGGACGCGACTGTTGCAAGCCTGGAAGTAGCAGAGAGAAAGAATTCCAGTACTGCTGACCGTACCTTGGAAGCTCTTCAGGGTACGTTAGAGTACTTTGGCACCATGTGCCCTTCGACCTCTGCTGCAGCCTACGAGCCGCTCGACCGGAAGCTGACGAGGATCTAGGTAGCTTCGTCGCTGATGAAGAACTCCGGAGTCCGGTACGGAGAGATCTCCGGACAGTGCGCTGGTATCGGGGTCCTTCGTCACCTCGAATCTCTTCGGATCCCCCTCGATTCGGTTAATGGTTCGTCTCCTGGAGGCTTCGCGGATGATGACCTGCTACGGCCGTCTTCGGAGGTGGCTTCGGCTTGGGAAGCTTTCCGATCAGTATGGAAGGCGGACCATAAGGTCGCTGCTAAGGCTTGGATCGACGAGGCCCGCCGGCAAAAGCAAGCCCAAGCGAAGCCACCACTCCCAACTTCGCCAGCGCCTTCGGTTCCAGCTCCGCCCACCGACCCGCAGGTCTAGTCGCTTAGGGTTGTTGTGTACCTGTGGTCTTGTAAACTTTGTTTAATTAATGAGAAAGTTATAAACAGTACTTGTCTTGGGTGCTCTGCTCTTTTTTAGGTTTTGTCGTGCCCTTCGAGCCCTGACTTCGAACTTTTGGAAAGTACTGCCGAGCTTCGAAAGGAGTGGGCAGTCCTTGAGAGTTTGAGACCTTACCGCCGCTCCCGCTTTTCTGTTCCTCGCGGAGACGGGGGGTTACCCTTGAAGTACGAAGGGACGTTTTGTTTTATATTAAAGAGGAAGAAAAGGAGGAGGGGTCTTCGTCTTCCGAGCCTATCGACTGGTCTGACTCGGAGTATCAAGCCGAAAACCTTGCCGAGGCCGGCTCCGAAAGGCTCTTGACATGGGCCGAACTTCAGGAGGAGCAGAAGAAACTGCGAGCCTCGAGAAAAAAGAGAAGTTCCCGGCCTAAAAAGACGACTTCAAGCTCCGAAGGGCAAAGTAGCCGCAGGGGTAGCTCTAGGGGTCGAAAGGGTCTCCGTTTTATTTGGGTTTAGATAACAATTTTTCTTGATGTATGAGTATAATATTTTAATGTGGAATGCTTCGACAGTATGCTGTGTGACTCCTACCCTCCTACCCCCCTTGTGGGTGGCGGAGCTTTTATCATATAAAAGGGTTCGCTAGGCACAATGATTGTCCGAACACCTGTATGCTTCGAATTTTGCACATGTTACCATCGATAAGTAAAATAGTAAATAAAAAATTTAAAGTCCTTAGACTGTTCTACGGATCCTAACAAGCCGGAGCCTGGAATCCGTAGGTTGGCCACCTACGGCTCTTTTACAGATACTTCGCACCCGGAGGCTTGAAATTCTGTCTTGTTTAAAGTCCTTAGACTCTTCTACGGATCCTAACAAGCCGGAGCCTGGAATCCGTAGGTTGGCCACCTACGGCTCTTTTACAGATACTTCGCACCCGGAGGCTTGAAATTCTGTCTTGTTTAAAGTCCTTAGACTCTTCTACGGATCCTAACAAGCCGGAGCCTGGAATCCGTAGGTTGGCCACCTACGGCTCTTTTACAGATACTTCGCACCCGGAGGCTTGAAATTCTATCTTGTTTAAAGTCCTTAGACTCTTCTACGGATCCTAACAAGCCGGAGCCTGGAATCCGTAGGTTGGCCACCT
Source organism: Zizania palustris (assembly GCA_019279435.1). Lineage (NCBI taxonomy): Eukaryota > Viridiplantae > Streptophyta > Magnoliopsida > Poales > Poaceae > Zizania > Zizania palustris. Next base: position 50,194,795 of record JAAALK010000289.1, read on the forward strand.
ACGGCTCTTTTACAGATACTTCGCACCCGGAGGCTTGAAATTCTGTCTTGTTTAAAGTCCTTAGACTCTTCTACGGATCCTAACAAGCCGGAGCCTAGAATCCGTAGGTTGGCGGAGCCACTGAACCAATGGTTCGCAGTCAGCCCCTTGGGTTTTTTCGAAAAATGCTTGGCTCTACTAGCATCACCGACCTCCGAATGCGTCCATCAGGAGGATGGGATGTTCGAAGGGCGAAACAAATTTCCACCCTTATCTTTATTTATAAAAGGAGTGTTACAAGTGATTACAAGGAAGCCTTAAGCGTAATATCTCTTAAGGTGCTCCGCATGCCACGCATGTTTCAACTCTTCTCCTTCTAAATTAGCTAATTTAAACGATCCGGGGCGTCCTGAGCGTAAGATAACATATGGCCCTTCCCATTTGTTTCCTAGCTTCCCCGGAGCTATTACACTTCGCAATACTAGATGACCTGGTTTTAACTCAGTTAACCTGACCTTCGGGTCATACCACGTTTTTGTGTGCTCTTGGTACTTAGTCAGGTTGGCGACAGCTCGAAGCCTTGTTTCTTCTGACAAGTCTATTGAAGCACTCCGATCATCTTCGTCTTCGTGTTGAATTACGCGAAGTGACTCCCCTTTGAGCTCCGTAGGGGTCATGGCTTCGTCTCCGAAGAGCAATCTGAATGGCGTGAAGCCGGTTGATCTAGTTTGCGTGGTTCGGATAGACCATAAAATTTTAGGTAGCTCTTCGACCCATAGGCCCTTGGCCAATCCCACAATTCGGCGATTTAACCCGGAGAGGATATTCCCGTTGGCTCGTTCGACGGCTCCGTTGGATTGCGGATGTCGCACTGCTGCGAAGCATAGCTTAATGCCCAGTTCTTCACAAAATGTTTGAAAGGTATCAGCTTCGAACTGGGTTCCATTATCCACCGTTAATTCTCTGGGGACTCCGAACCTGCATATAATGTTCTGCCAGAAGAACCTTTGTACGTTCTTCGATGTGATGGTTGTTAGCGGCTCTGCTTCCACCCACTTTGAGAAGTATTCTATTGCTACGACCGCAAATTTCAAACCGCCTTTTGCTGGTGGGAAAGGGCCTATGAGGTCCATGCCCCATCTAGCCATCGGCCATACAGGGGCAATAACTTGAAGTTGAGCTGGTGGGCGATGGCTCCTTCTGCCCATCCATTGGCAGCCTTGGCATGTTCGAACTAGGTCTTCAGCGTCTCTGACGATTGTCGGCCAATAAAAACCTTGTCGGAGCGTCTTGCCTGCTAGCGCTCTAGGAGCTAGATGACCTCCGCACAGCCCCTCGTGGATGCCTCGAAGTATGTCTTGTCCTTCAGGTTGCGAGATGCATCGAAGCAGTGGTGAGCATACTCCGGCCTTATATAGTACTTCCCCAATAAGTTTATAATTTCGAGCTCTTGATTGCAATCTTCGAGCTTCTAGGCCTTCCGGAGGGTCGTTGGTACTTTGCAACATAGTTATTATCGGAGCTCGCCAATCTGCCGCTGGAATGCACATTACTTCTGATGAGGGTACTTGGTCAGCTGCTGGTTGCTCCAATTCTTCGTAGAAAGCGCCCTCTGGGAGGTCCACTGCTCCTGCTGCAGCCTTTGCAAGGATATCTGCAAGTTGATTTTCTGCCCGAGGTATGCTTCGAACTGTAAACCCTTTGAATGCTGCTTCTGCCTTGCGGATTTCTTGAAGGTATTGCGCGAGATGTGGGTTTTTTGCTTGGAAGCTTTTGTCAATATGCCCCGCGACGACTTGGGAATCTGTCTTGATCACTATTCTTGAAGCTCCGAGTGCTTTAGCCTTTCGGAGGCCTAGCAAGATTCCTTCATACTCGGCAACGTTATTAGTGGTTCGGAAGTTAAGCCTTGCAGAATACATTGCCTTTTGTCCTGATGGTGACAAGATTACTGCCCATGCTCCGGCACCTGATGCTTGATAGGCTCCGTCGGAGAATATTGTCCAGAAACCGTCGGAGGGTTCTTCTGGAGTCCATACTGCAGATGGAGTCCACTCTGCTACGAAATCTGCTATAATTTGAGATTTAACGGCCGTCCTTGCTGTGAAGGAGATTTCGAAGGGTGTCAGCTCGACTGCCCACTTTCCAACCCTGCCTGTGGAATCTTTGTTTCGGAGCATATCTCCAAGAGGATACGATGTAGGGACAATGAGGTTATGCGCCAAGAAATAATGCCTTAGCTTTCGCGAGGCCATCACTAAAGCATAAGCAAATTTTTCGAGCTCGGAGTATCTGATCTTGGCTCCCGATAATGCCTCCGAGACAAAATAAACTGGGTTTTGCACCAACTTCTCTTTAAGCTCGACTTCTCGGACCAGCACTGCGCTTACTGCTGAACCTGTGGCTGCAAGGTATAAAAGCAGTGTTTCCCCTGGAAGAGGAACGGTTAAGGTTGATAATGTTCCGAGGTATGCTTTTATTTCTTCGAAGCTCTTTTGCACTCCGGCGTCCAGCTGAAGCTTTCGGAGCCCTTGAGCGCCTTGAAAATTGGGAGGCTTCGCTCTGCCGATCTGGACAGGAACCTGCTGAGTGCTGCTAGCCTCCCTGCTAGTTTCTGCACTTGCTTCAAATTCTCGGGTGGAGCCATTCTTTGCAGCGCACTTATTTGCGTTGGGCTGGCTTCGATCCCCCTGCTCGAAACTAAGTACCCTAGCAGCTTCCCTGCTTGTGCTCCGAATATACATTTTTCGGGATTGAGGCGTACTCCACATGCTCGGAGGCTCTCGAAAGTTTCATCTAAATCTATGCTATGCTGGTGCTTTTGAGCACTTTTTATTACAATATCGTCCATGTAGGCCTCGACATTGCGGCCTATCTGATGACCTAAAGCCTTAGCTATTAAGCGAGAAAATGTGGCTCCGGCATTCCGCAAACCAAAAGGCATTCTTACATAGCAGAATACTCCCGAAGGAGTTATGAAACTTGTCTTGGCCTCGTCTTCGCGTTTCAGCCATACTTGATGGTACCCGGAGTAGGCGTCGAGGAAGCTTAATAATTCGGAGCCGGCTATGGAATCTATTAATTGATCTATTCGGGGCATTGGGTAGGGGTCTCGCGGGCATGCTTTATTTAATGATGTGAAGTCAATACACATGCGCCATTTGCTGGAATCCTTCTTTCTTACAAAAACAGGGTTGGCTAGCCACTCAGTATGGGCCACCTCCCTGATAATGCCAGCTTTTAACAATTTTTCCACTTCGGCCTTGGCTAAATTTGCTCTTTCTGTTGATAGCTTTCGGAGCCCCTGGCGCACCGGCTTGGCCTTCGGGTTGACGAGCAGACTGTGCTCGATGATGCTTCGGTCGACCCCCGTGATATCTTCGTCAGTCCAAGCAAGCGGTTATCTCCGGAGATAGCCCCTTGCCGAATTTTATTGGGTATTCTTTGCCGTATTCTGAGATTATTCTTGTCTCGACATCACCCTCCGGGCTTGGCTTAAGCGAGGATCCCTTCGGGGGGCTCAAGGCCTCCGGTACTTCTTTGGCGCTCTCCGCCACATTATGCACTTGTCGAGGGTCCAATGGCTGCCCGTGGCCATACTCTGTCCTTCTGGCTATAGCTTGGTCTCCTGAAATAGTGAGCACTCCACCTTGTGTGGGCATTTTGAGGCAAAGGTAGTTGTGATGCGCTATAGCCCCGAATTGGTTTAACATCCCTCGACCGAAGATAGCATTGTAAGCGTAAGGGGCATCCACTACGTCGAAAATCACCTCTTCTACTCGGGCCAGCGGCCCCTCTCCGAAGGCAACCTCGAGGCCTATTTGGCCGAGGGCATCGAGAGGCGGTCCTGAGAACCCTTGAAGCGGCCGGGCTGCTGGGAGTAGATGCTTCCGGGGTATACACATCTGGTCGAAGGCTTGGACGAAGAGTATGTCTGCGGAGCTTCCGCCGTCCACCAGGATCCTCCGAACGTCTGCCCCTGCTATATCGGCAGAGATGACTAATGGGTCAGCATGGGGAAACTTCACCCCTACTGCATCGCTGGCTGTGAATGAGATGGGCACACGGGACCATTCTGGCATCCCCTCAGCGGAACTTGAAGTCCCAATGTGCCCAACCTCGCGGATGTACTCGCGGCGCTGTCTCTTGGACATGCTGCCGAGGGTCCCCCCTCCGGAGATGGGCAGGACCACTCTCTTGCCGCGGTCTTGCGGATCTTCGTGCCTTGGTGGTGGCATAATACTGGCCACCGGTAGCCGTATGGGGGCTTCGAGGGCACCAGCTCGGGCCACAGCTTGAACAGGCTCCGATCGTGTCGTAGGTGGAGCTCGGTCCGAAGTACCCCTCCTGGTATTTCGGTCAAGGTATTCACCCCGAAGGGTTAATATCGTCTTGCAGTCCTTCGTGTCATGGCTTCTATTATCGCCATGCACGCAGCAGAAATGACTCTGGCGCCTTCCAGGCATCCTTTCTTGAGGTACCGGCGGCCCAGCCTTGAAATTTTTTACCTGCTGGAAATTGGCAGGTGCCTTCGAGGCTGAAGGTGCAATGTTTAGCACTTCCGAACGGAAATGCTTCTTCCCTCGCCTGTACTCGCTAGGGCGGCTGTCTTGTGGAGGTTGCGGTGGAGCGGTGGCTTCTGGCTCCCTTTTGACTTCCTGGAGGGTGGGTAGTGTTGCTTCAACTCGTCGCAGGCATCCTTCCTCTGCCTTGGCATACTGTTCGAAGTATGCCATGAGCTGCGCCACGGATGTTACTGGCTTCCGATGAAGTTTGCTGAGGAGGTCGGGGTTCAGCACCCCTTCGCGGGCAGCATCAACTACTGAGGAGGTAGAGAGGCCCTTGATTTGTGATTTGGTGTGGGCGAAGCGTGTGAAGTACTCCCGGAGGGTTTCTCCCACCCGCTGCTTTACTTGAAACAAACTTCCTGTGGACATTGGGGCCACGAAGGTACCTTGGAAGTTGCTCACGAATTTCCTTTTGAGCTGCTCCCATGAACTGATCGATCCTGGCTTTAAGGACCAGAACCAACGGAGCGCCACGCCTTCGAGAGCGAGTGGGAAGCATTTTGCCATGGTGCTTCGCACCCCTCCGCTTGCTTCTATAGCCAGGGCGTAAGAGCGGGCGAACTCTCCGGGGTCCGACCCCCCGGAGTATTTGTGCAGCTTCGAGGCCTTGAACTTGGGGTCGAAAGGCACTCTCTGCAGATCAGGGTGCAACGGAGACTCATTGTCGAAGGAGGCATTCTCGGCCTCCTCTTGGACTTGTATAACTTCTGGGGGATTGCGGGCTCCATCGTCTTGAGGCCCCCTTGGAGTTTCGGTGGAAGCTTGAGTGCGGAGTCGGTCGGCGGCCTCTTGCCTCCATCTGGATACTTCCTCCTGAAGCCTGGCTAGCTGCGTAGCCTCGGTTTCGGGAGGGCCTTCGTCTTCGTCGGAGGGAACTTCAGGATCTTGGCTTGCTGCGTAGTCGGTCTGAAGCATTGTAGGAGGGGGCAGAGGGCCCCGGGGCGCTCGACGCCCATCGGTTCCGGCAGGAACCGTCGGATTAGCTGAGGGCCCGGCTCCGTTGGTCCGAGGGGACCTTCGAAGGGGACCTGAAGCTTGACCACGCTTCGGAGGCATGGCTAGTCGATGAGGTGTCTTGGAAATGGAAGGCTTCGGACGACTCGAGGGGGTCGAGAGAAGGCCTTCAGGCTACACTAAGAAGCCCTTAACTGAAGGGTGCGCGGAATCTTGAGATTCCGAGGCTCCCCCCGTAAGTTTTCTTCAAAGTGCAGTCAGCGGTAGAGAACAAGCTTTTAGAACTTGGATCCCCACGGACGGCGCCAACTGTTGGCGTAAAAGTTACACCAACAGGTTCTCGGTAATCAAGAACAAACAAACAAGAGGTTTGTGTTTTAGGACAAACTTGAGCCTCCGTAAAGGATAACAACTCAAGAGGTCCGAATGTATATGCTTGAACAACTAGTTCTGGATCCTCCTTACAAGGTACAAAGGGGGGTATTTATAGGGAAAAAGGTTTAAGGAATAGACCTATTTACCCCTATATTACAACTGACATTCAATATTATAAACAAGGTTATACACGGTAAAGTGCCGTAGGGTAGATGGATAAGCAGGACATCCAATCAATCGCGTCTTCCTGCTTCGAAGCCTACTTCTTCCCTTCGGAGGGTCCTCTGTGACTTCGCATCGCGACACCCTCCGACCGTGCTGACGTATGCTTCGAACATCAGTCCGCCACCTTCGGGATCTTCCTGGAGCCCACTGAGGGTTAGCCTTTAAGTCTTGGAAATGAAGTAATTTCCCCCAACAGTGAGGTTCATTGAGGAGTGTGCTCGGGGAGGGACACTGCGACGAAGTGCTCACGGAATGCTTCATGCAGAGGCCTTGGACAAAGGAGGGACTTCGAAGGGTAGTACTCCAAAGGTGGGGCTTCGGAGTGTGGCTGACTTGAGGTACTTCGGTCATGTATGGCTTTGGTATACGGACTAACGGAGTTCGAGCTGAGAGTAGCTGCGAAGCCGTGGTGGTCCACTCCGGAGGTGATGGCACAAAGGCTCAAGGGCTTTGACGGCTTTGGCTCAAAACCGTCATTTTATCGAAGGCTGACTTCGGTGAAGCGAAGGTCGTCAGGCTCAAGGCTTCTCACCGAAGCTACCGCACGCCTCGCGTGCGAAGGGGGGCTTCAGAAGAATCCAAAACTACAAAGGCTAGTCGTGTCTGCTCTGCAAAAGCTGATGTTGTCTCCTCTGCGAAGCTGACAAAAGAAGCCTCCAAATAAAGTAGACTACCATCGGTACCCCCCCCAATTCTGATGAGACAAAATCAGTGTAAACCCTAGGGGTAAAGTAGTTCATTCACAGGGCTGAATAGTGCCTATAAATAGTGGTGGCTGGCTAGGCAACAATAACACTTTGAGTAGCCATTTTAGAACTCCTATGCTAGCCGTCATTCCCTTGTATTCAGTCTGTGAGTTCATTTTGTGTTCCCTGTTAAGGCAATGAAACTTTGATTCTATTTTCATTTACTGCTTGAACTTCTATGCTTGTTTTGCACTGCAAGTTTTGATTTCTTTCTGCTCCACTTCTTCTTGGTTCTAGTTTGTGCACTTGGGTGTTTTTGGAGAAGTGTGTGAGTGATCTGTGCTTGTGAAGTGTGTGTTTGCTCTGTGTAAACTAGAGGCTAGTCCTCTCTGATTACTAGCGAAGCACTGCTGTTGGCTTAAATCGAAGCCTGTTTCCTCCCTTATCGAAGTCCTTAGCGCAGTGTGCTATGTGTGAGTCCTGTTCTTCAGAATACGAAGCCTGGTACTAGTTGCTAGTGCAGAGTATCTGATCGAAGTCCTCAGAGGGAAGTCGTCTCTTGCGAAGGGTGAAGTGCGAAGTCTGCTCGAAGGCACCCAGTGTGTGGAGCATGCAATGACTTAGGAGGGTTGAGTTTTTGGTGTTGTGGGTGGAGCGAAGTCTTCGTGACTTCGAACTTTGCTCCTTGAGAACCCTGGTTTCGGAGCTGTGAAATACCTTCGAACCAGAACTTCGAAGGGTGTGTTCGAAGCCTATTCCGCAGAAGACAGAACTAACACATAAGGCTATTTTTAGCCTGAAATTATAAAAGCTCCTATTCACCCCCCTTTGGTCGCCGTTTTCGGTCCAACACCTTACCATTGTTTAAGGGTCGTCTGAACGCAACGTTGGCGTCTTGTGGCATTTTAGGGTTTACCCTTGAGACGGACACACGCTTTTGGATCGTCGAACTGACCCAAGTGTGTGGGCGCATTTTCATGTCAACACACTTTTTGGCGACTCCGCTGGGGAAGACGTCAACATGACGAGCACGTCTACATCGGTTGCGGGTACATCAGCCACGACTACTACGACTATGGCAACAATACCCCTATCGTCGATGGACCTAGGGGGCATGAACACGGAAATCGACAACCGCAACATCATTCTCCACACTCTCGCGGACATCCCCGAAGAGGATCGGGCCGAGATCGAAGCCAAGACGAAGGAATTCCATGCCCTCATGCTCGGGCGCTACACGAAAACTTGCACAGGCTTCGTCAAGCGCGACATCGATATCTTGGACCCCTTCGGAAACAAGGTACCACCACCATCCCTCACATCTTTAACCCCTTAGAGATTAGACAGGAGATAGCCGCTACAGTGGATTAGACCGTTAGTGCTACATTTTCAAATCGACTAGGGCCTGAAATAGAAGCGATATTTAGGAGATTCGGCTTTTCCGAGGCCGTTTCTCACACCCTGATTACTAGCCTATCCCCCGTGCACCATGTACACAGTAGAACCGACGGGAGCACCGGAAAGGCCGTTACATATACACCTCCAATTTCCGGGGTTGAGACTGCACACACCACTGTCAGTCAAGTCAGCCTTGGGCCAGCGAAACCAGCACACACCAGGCACCATCACTGATAACAGTCGGTCTGACCGGCTACCAGGCCGGTCTGACTGACCCATATACCTACGGCCAAATTGGCAAATTCATTTTAGGCACTTTTGGGAATTCACAAAAGAACACCTGGGAAACATAAGGCCGATATGGATCGTATCGTCCTTAGCTTGTTGTGCTTTTAGCTCACTAAGTTTGCTAAAAGGCGGGCATGTGTACCCAAATTTGGCATTAATGGTTAAAATATCAAAATATCAAGTTTTGGTAATTTGGGACGAAAATATGCCTTCCCCGACACAGGCCGGTCCAACCGGCCATGGTAGGCGTGTCCGACCGGCCATGTAGGCCCGTTCAGACCGGCCCAAGTCTAGGTTTAGAGATAGAGTCTGCTTCTAGACTGTTTTTATCTATAAACAAATCCTAACCACTTTTGGCCGAATCCGACTCAGTTTAGGAGTCGGGTAACATGAGACCAACCCCTATAAATAAAGGGCTAAGGCCGATTCAAGAGGATCCCCGCTTTCATATCAACACAAAGCCCTCGCTTTGAATCGTTCTTTTACATTTCAATCTACTTCCTTGCCCTAGGATTAGCTAAGTAACGACCATCTTCATGGGTTTGCGCTGAAAGCCCTCCATTCGCCGCGTCGAAGTCATGGTAAGACTTGTTGATTCGCTCGTGAATCTCCCATTTAATCCACGAAACGGATTTTTATCGTTTTATCGATTTTCTCCTACTACCCTTGGAAGTTCGGCCTCTAGGCCGAATTGCACTTGATCTCTTACTGTTTTGTAGGGGAAACATCTTCAAAATCATCGCCAAGAAGTTTGGGGTGATTGCTATTCATCTTCAAGGTCGTCGGAGCCCTTAGGCGATCAGACCGGAGCCTGTCGGTCCGATCGATAGGGCTTCATTGGTCTGACCGGATGTTTTCGTGCCGGGTCGTTAGGTTGTTGCTGGCACGGTCTTCGCAGCCCTTCGCAACGCGCGCGCCAAGGCCACGCGCCCGAAGACGTTTTTCAGTCCGACCGAGGGGCCTTCATCGGTCCGACCGGACCCTCCGAAGTGAACCACTCCGCGCCGGAGCGCCCTTCGCCGTCACGCCGAAGCCCTCTTCGGCGAGAACCCTCCGCAGTAAACTACTCCGCACCGGACTCCGCGGCGCCGAAGCCCCCGGTCTGACCGAGGCTTCGCCGTCAGCCTGACTGGGTACCCTCCGTCGGTCCGACCACCCAGAGCCCTCTTCGCACCAGGATGCTGTAGCCATCTTCGGCGACCCCTTCACAAGTGTCGGTCCGACCGGGAGTTCTACTCCGGTCTGACAGGCCAACAGGCCGAAGACCCCCCTTCGGGGTACTTCGAATTTATCCCGCGCCGAACGCCGAAGGGTACCCCTTCAGCGATACTTCGCAGTGCTGGTCTGACCAGGAGTATACCTCCGGCCCGACCGCCGTTTTATTGCAGATTAGAATCTGCCCTGTTTTCGCCGGTTTGATTAGGTTTGATTATTTTTAGTTATTTTCTCACACATCGGCTAATCGAACTTTATTTCTTAATATATGTTTGATTACCTGGCGACTTCATTTTCCCTTACCATTGTTTAAAGGTCGTCGGAACGCGACGTCAGCATCTCACAATGTTTTAGGGTTTATCCTTGAGACGGTCGTGCGCTTTTGGATCGTCGTACTGACCCAAGTATGTGGGCTTATTTTTGTGTCAATAGGAGGTAGTAGATGTATCAAATCACTAATATGATATTTCTCCCAAAAAACAATTAACATGGTGTAAAATAATTATTTCTCATACTATGGATCAACAAGTGCATTAGTGTGCATAACGTCACAAATGCAAAAAAAGATATACATACATGGATTTAAAATTCTATACAATTGTAAATTGACATTTATCATGAGATTTGCACCGTACCGTTGATGTTCAAGGAGCAATGTATATAAGATATAGAGCTCGACTCTTTTGCAGCAGCAAGACCGCAACGGTTGACAGTACCCAAGCTTCAACTGAAACTGATCAGTATACCATTACAAAAGCTATAGCATGATAGCATCTGGTACAAACATCTCCATCGATTACCGACTTAATAACACAACTCAACATTATTTCCACAAAATCTCTACAACTTGCAACAAGTCGACTCAAGCAGCAGAAAATGTAGCTTCCTCCAGCACAACTATCGCCCATTTTTTCTCTCTCTTTTCTTGATCTACTTAATTTGATCGGACCTACTTAATTCCTATTAACACATTAGTGATGCACCTTATGCACATTGCCTTACCGATGAACCCCAGGAGAGAGCCCAAAAGTGCAAAATCACTTCCTGTACTTTGGATAAGTTTTTGAAGGAATTTTCTTTCCAAACATGTTGTTTCGAAGAGCAACAACATGTGGCTTAATGGCTCTTGTCAAAGCAGCACATACATCGTCCTGTACGATAAAATAGTTGGTGTGAAATCGCTTGAGAAATTTTAAAGTATAAACATTTTGTCTTCTTGTCACAGAATGGCTACTTCCCCGTCACAGTCGTGCCCTGGCTAGGCGCCGGCTTCCCCGCCGCTGTTGTGCCCTGGCCATGCGCCGGCTTGCCCGGCGTCAGCTTCCCCGCTATCACCATGCCTGGCCAGGCACCGGATTCCTCGTCGCCACCATGCCTTGGCTAGGCGTCGGATTCGTCGTCGCCGCCACGCCCTGGCCAGGCACCGGATTCATCGTCGCCACTACGCCTTGGCAAGGCGTGAGCCCTGCCACTGCGTCCTGGCTAGGCGCACCCCCGTCCTGCATTTTCTCGCACAGTAGCGACGTCGTCCCTCTCTTCTCCATGTGTTCGTGCCCCAGTGTGGTTGGTATTCTGCGTTCTTTTCCCATTAGAACATGAATAAAGAACGATGGGTGTTCATTAACTGGGAAATATCATGTGTAATCATTTGATGCATTCGTGCAATCAAGCGATCTGGTGCATCCAATCAAGTGATCTGGTATATCCAATCAAGCGATCCAACGGTTACATATGAAAGGGGTTAAAAGTAAAAAAGTACTAGGTTTCAAATAGATGTACCAGATCCCTTGATTGGATACACCAGATCGCTTGATTGCACGATTGCACCAATATAAGTGATTGCACAGGATATTTCCCCTTCATTAATGTCACGGTGGGTAAATCTCAATTCCACATTTTATTTTAAAAACTGAATATGCATAGCACATTTTGAGGTACTCCGAAAAAAACATAGAGCGGAGTCGTGGATCTGTATTTTTCGTAGATCCAAAAATTGAGATCTGAACCTATTTGGCTAGACGTTTGTAGAGCGAAGATCTAAAATGTGGAGTGGAATAGTCCCAAACAGGTCCATAATAAGCGCATGTTTGGCTTTAACTTTGAGATTTATATATCTATAATTCTCTACAATTAAATTCAAATAAAAACAATAAACATCGTATTAAATATTTGTATGAATGTATTACAAAATTTCTTTGTATTTCTAGATTTTTCCTACACTTTCATTTTTTTTCTAATTTTTATATGATTTTTCCCTATCGGTTTAAGCTAGTTAATATTCACTACATCGATAACTAGACCCAAAACACGAAGGTAAACCCGGAACCATCAGTCATTTGTCTTAGGAGCATCTCCAAGAGATACTCTTGGATTTTGACTATCTATGTAGTAATTTAGGATTCTTCTATGGAATGCAAATCAATTTAAATAAATTTCTCGGTAACATAGTCTTAAATTTTAGCCCATGTGTACACTCCTAAAAATAGGTAGCGAAAATATCAATTTCAGGGATTCTTTATTTTTTAAAGTCATATCTAGAGTATCCGTTGGATTGATTTTTAGTTGCAATCCTAAAATTTAAAGAATAAAGCTCTTTAAGCTTTTCTCGCATATACTCGTATTAACTACATGTTTTGTACATATAGTGTTTTTCTAATGATTTTAGCGGGAATTTTCACACAAAAAAATACTTAACTGTACGGCTATTAGATTATTATCCTTAAAGCCTGCGAGAATTGGCGAGCTCTCTTTTTTTGACTGGTGTGGCCACTTTCCAAGAGCGATGCGTGGCCCCTTGCCCGAGCTGCCATTTTTTCGAAAAGGCTCTCATGTTTATCGCCAATTACATGAAGGCCTCGCGTCGTACTCTCTGCTCTCTTGATTTTTTACATCTGCGCCCTTGTTTTCCTGACATTTTCTATGTGAAGAAGAGAAAATTGAGAAAAATGGACTGCGCTCTAAAACCGGAAAATGTAGGTGCTTATTCACAAAAATACCGGCGCTGGGAACCTAGAGTCCCATGCGGAGATCTCCATTCACCTTACAGGTTGTCCCCCATGCCTAACCCTCAGGACCGGCCGGCGATTTCCTCCTGCGTGGCCACCCCACCGGCGAGCACGAGACGCGTGACATCCATCTCGCCGTGGCGCGTAAGCTTCCAGCTTCCTCTTTCTCTTCCTCCAATGTCAAAGTCCCCCTTGATTGTAGGAGCAGATGCGACCAGAGCCAAAACCCTAAACCTCCCAAACATCGAACTCAGACTCGATCTACGGGCATGGACGAGCTTGTGTCGGCTGCACTCGAGGAGGTGTGTGCCCGCCTCTCTCCCGGTCTTCCTGTTACCGACCTTTGGCTGGTGCTCCGCGGTGCGCTCGAGGTGTCCGACCTCCCTCTTGGCCCTGTAGTCAAGCACGCCCCCTCAGCCCGCCTCATCGCACTCCTTGTCATCAGGCACGCGATGGGGGAGGGGAATGGGGCGCCCATCGAACCTGCGGAGAAGGACGTGGAGGAGGCCGAGCGACGGGGTGTACGGCTGGTTGCGAGCGCAACCCTCAGGGACAACTTCCTCAGGATGTATCACTGTAGGTTCACCAAATCAGAGGTGAGTGATGTCCAGAAGGCGACACTTGAATGTGTCGGGGCAAGTAGGTGAGATCTGGGGTAATACTTGAGCTAATTATCATGCTTCCTATACTTACTTCGGTTTTTTCCACCAGTGTTGAGCTACTATGTGCTGGAAGATTCTGCATATTAATTTGGTTAATGTACATTTTGCATGGTTGTCTTGGCAGACGAGAATTTGGTTGTGTTGCCTGCAATTTCTCATAGTTATAAACAATATTTTGGGCTCTTAGATTGCTTCATAGGAGTTATCAAATTTCCTTTGATGCCTCGGTTATTGGCTTTGTTATCAGTAGAGTAGAGCTTTCATACTGACCTTTTTTTCATTTTTATGTTGGCGCCTATTCAATTGATGGTAGTTACACATGTACTCCATCGTCCTCATGCATCTGTAGTTTATTTATGATGCCCAAAGGTCTATTGAACTATGTTTTATTCAATCTATCACTTAAATTTATGAGAAGATAATGAGTTTTATAGATTTTGGGGAGCTTGGGGGCATAGACTTAATTTCTCAAGTTTATCAAAGTCACATGACAGGGTCAGTAGGGTCAAAGTTGTCTTGTCATTTGCCTTACCAGTTAAATAAATTTGAGTCCCGCATTGGCATTGGAAGCTTAAAGTATTGGTACTTAATTTTAATGCAGGTCTATGTGGATATACCATGCTTAAATTGTAGACTTACTAGCAACCTGCATAAATTTCTGAATATTACATGCATTCCATTTGTATGCAAATTAGCATAATCAATATCGTCAAACAGAAATACAAAATAGTGTTATCCTTTCTGTTGCTATATATACATTGTTCCATATGCATATATAGGCAAAGAAGATATACTGCCTTTGATTATAATTTATATTCTGTATTCTCGCATGACCTCTGGCGTAACACAAAATGATCTATGCAAAAAATTTCAAATGAAAGGAAACAACTTCCATTTTATTGTAAAGAGCCTTCAGTCTCAGCAGTTAATTGTTAGGCAGTCAAATATTATAAAGGTTAAAGACCATGGTGCTGATGTGGAAGATGCTTCACAACAAAATAAACAAGTCATAAATACGAACTCATTGTATCTCTCTCAATGTCCAAAAACTTGAATATGAATTCACACCAAAGAATGAGATCATAAAGCCTGAACTAATGGGCATCCATGAAGAGATCATAAAGCCCGAACTTTGGATTGGAATCTTCATGCTTTTGATGTTCTATCAGAATTCGATGCTAACAATGAAGCCGGCCTCCAATAACCCCATGTTGTAAGGACTCTAATCCACACCTCCACACCTTTATTTATAGATGTAGTATTGTTACAACTTTCTTTCACATGTTTGGTAAATGTATGGCAACAAATGTTTTACATCAAGCTTGTCATTTTATCACATGTTGAATATTTCTAGAAATCAGGGATTGATACTCTTTAATAAGAGGGGAAATCAACGAAATAGAAGGAGATATATCATATATAACATATTTCTTATTTTCTTTACATGTGTATGCTCCTTTGCAGCAATTCAAACAGTTAGTTCGAACACGGTACAAGCCAATGAAACTTACAAAATCAGATTGGGTATCAATTAGGAAATCACCTCCGTGGGCAATTAATTCTTGGGGATTGGGTGAGAAAAGTTAACTCACTGCATTTTATACTGAATATCATGGCTCCTTTTCTTCATGTTAAAGTAGAGAAGTTATTTAATGTTTTCTTACAAGATGTGCACTTGACATTATAGTTACAAATCTTCTATACTAGATGCTACTAAACTTTTGCACTTTAGACAAGATGACCCTAACTCTTCTATTGTTTGCTTTTTTAGTTATGTTTGGTTTGCTGCATATCCTCTCTATTTAATATTATTTCCCAAATGATGGAATAATAAGAAATAATCATTAAAGAAAATGGGAAAGTAACTGAATCAAGGCAACAACACATAACATTCCAAATTGTCCTATGTTACTAAAGTGAGCCTCTTTCATATCCAAGAAGTACCTTAAATTATCTTATAGCAGAATTTAACAGGAAATAGTTTTTAGACTCATATTTCCATAAACATGATCTCTCACTTATTGCAGGATGTTTAATTTATAAACTCTTTCGTGGTGCAAAGCTGACTAGGGCAGAGGACCTTCGCAATGCTTCAGTTCCAAAAGTTAGTTTGCATGATCAGGTTCGTGAATTAGTCTCTATTTGGCTATGGACCTTTCTGGGTTGGCTATTTCCATACATTCTTTACACTTTCTCACTCTCTTCATTTTTTTACTGATTGCCACACAGTGAATTAATAAGCAGTCATCTTTCATGACTAACTGTTTAAAAGGTAAAATCATGTAAGATTGCACGATGAATCGCACAAAACATATAATTTAAATGTTGAATTACCTGTCACCAAAACCTGAAGTAGCACCAAATCACAAAGAATTTCAGCCACACAAAAGTTCAGCGCCCGCAGTGCTTCCAAGATATTAGGGTCGCTATTGAGAGAGATTGCATCGTAAATTTCAAAGGAGTAAGGGAAAGCCTCATGATTTGTTTTGCTGATCTGTCACATATTAATCTTCAGGCCGTGAAACAAGACCAAGCTTTGCTATCTCTTGAAGCTCAGTTCCTGATCTGAGTAAGATCGAAGTTGTTTAAGCCTAGGTAAAATGGCATTGTCACAAAGCTTTTCAAGGGTTTGATGAATTTTTTTAAATGTTTTGTTTTTTCCGGTGGTATAATGTGGATATCTGAAACTTGATACTAAAGTACTATGAAGGTATGGTCAAGAGAAAGAAACTTCATAATATTGTTTAGGAGACTAAACTAATAGAGATTTCATCTTATAGGTCTGTTGGCAAGAAGCAATATGGTGTACATGTTGTGCCATGGAGCAATTGTTGTGACATAAATTTCCTTCGTGTTCATATTTTGGTTTGTACCTCATGTCTAAGATGTAATTAGATCTTTATTTTTATTTCATTTATGTTTATATCTATTTGCATATGTTTAGAGAAATGCATATGTTTATTCGATATCTTATATACAAGTATCATGTGGGCATATATGTTTAAAGAATGTATGTAAATATATTTACATTGTTTATTGTTTTCATTTAAATCAAGATAATTTGTGTGTTCCTGTTTGTTGACGCAAATATATGGTTATTTTAATTTAAGTTCTCTTTTTTCTCTTATAAAGTTAGCTTAGATAGTTAGATGGGGCGCACAACGTGCGCCTCATGTCTAGTATATTAAAAGCAGCTGGACTTTGCTGCTACCATATTGAGCCACGTCATCATTTCGCAAAAAGGCCCTCTGCTTTTCAGGTAATCTGTTGTGGTCGTGTCGTTTTGCCTAGCGTGGCAACTCCCGCGAGCCGCCACGTTGCCCTGGGCAGGGACGTCTTTTTTGCAAAAAGAACCTCTTTTTTCGCTAATTTTGTGGAGGCCCGGCAAAGTTCTCTATGTTGTCTTGCGTTTTTTGCGTTCGCGTCCTGAGAATTTATACACGAAGGAGAGAAAATTCGAAAAACAGGAGTGCGCTCTGAAATTGAAAAATACGGGGTGTTTTTCGTGAAATGGGCAGCCAGGGGTCCAGAGCCCCCACGTGCCCAGTCCCATTCAGTCCCCGTCGCCCATCCCCAATCCCTAACCCTAGCCGCCACGCGCTGTAGCCCCTGCAGCTCGCCACCGCGGTAGCCGCCGGTGCCGACGCCCCCCTGTTGGGCCGCCTCCGCCTCTAGCGTAGGCTCTCCTTCAACACCACCACCACAAGTTGGAGGTTTACACCGAGGTGCTCCGGCACCTCCACGACGCCGGAGTGCCTGAGGTGCAGTCCGAGGGGTTCAACGACGAGCTCTGAAACCACTTGAACCGCCTGCCCGCCAGGTGCGTACTTGCGCATGCGGGATCCCATGCCGATGCTACTCTGCTGCGGCGGCGTGGATCGAGTGAGGCATTGTCGATGATGTTGCGGTGGCCTGAACTGATTTGGGTTTGGGTTTGGGTTTGGGGTTGGTTTTGCTTGGGCTGCAATTACGTGATGGATGTGAATGTGGAGAGGGCGGAGGACGTGTTGACTCATAAGCGGCTCTTGGAGCAGGGCAGCAAGCGAAGGATCCAGCGCAGCGGCCAGCTTTCGCCGTGCGTGCTGTGCAGGTGAGGTGTTCCTTATGAATTGTCATCATCTGATGGTTTTTGGGATGCAATTCTCAACTCCACTGATGCAATTGCTGTAGACAAGATACTACATAGCTTGACTTAATTTCACTAAATTATAAGGTTTGACAATTTGTTGATAATTGCTTGGTTAGGGTTCAGTTTTTCCATTGGTCATTTCCTTTTTTTAAATCAGTTTCATCCTTTGGTTCAGTCAGCAATCATCAGCATGAAGGCTGCACTGAGCGAGTCAATGGAGATTTTATATGGTGGTTGTTTTGCTTTCCAGCCAGAAACTTGGAAACGTTCTTCTCCAATTAGCTTTTAAGCTGGACCTATATTCCATCAAGGATGGGATGATTGCCATTTAATACCTTTTGAATCGAACAAATAGGTGATCCAGCGGTACATTGTTTTTGAACCAGAGGGTGGAATCCATGGTTCCATTCAGATTCATTACATACCCCTAGACTCTAATCAGTGTTCTAGCCCAAAATGCATCACCAATCTATACAAGCATGGCCAGATTTTGGAACATGCAACTTAATGAAAACACCAGTCTGGCAGATAATGGAAAGCAGTACAAGTATTTTCTTTGATCCACTTTGTGTCAGTTCTTTATATTGCTAATAGTAGGAAATCACCTTATGGCTTTTTGATGATGTGAACTACTATGTCGACACGTCTCTAGTGAGTTTATCTATGTACATTTTTTTCTTGGTATCTTGTATTGTTCCCTGTCTCACACTTCTCAATTTGAAACCTGGAATATTGATTGAGATTTATGCTATCTATATAGGAAATGAGACACCAAGGAGTGATAAGCTCCGATTATTATGTGAGGTTATAATGCTCATTACTTATATTAAAAGTAGCTCCCAATTCCTGCACCCACAGCGAGCCACGTCACCGTTTCACGAAAAGGTCCTCTGGTTATGTGCTAATTTGCTGAACGTCCAGCCCCCCTGCTCACACGTCCGTCCGGGATGGCGCTCTAAAATTAGGAAAAATAGGGGTGTTTGTGCAAATATGACATAGAGCTACCTGCCCACATGCCCTCCCTTGCCAAGGAAATATTTGATGATTTGCCACATCTAAAAATAGGCTTCGATTATTTGCCAACTTTGACCCACTGTCATACACTTAGATGGTCCCACTTGTCATCCACACAAGTGGCAAATAATCAAAGTATACAAACTTTTTAGTGGAAAATCATCGAATTTCCCCTTGCCAAGACCGCCACTCCTCCGTACTCCCCCATTTACTCCCGATCTAGCTCTCTCTGCATCCTCCCCCTTGCCACGTTCCTTGTCGGCCTCGCCGCCGGCCATCCCCCGCCCCTCGCCCTCCACCCGCTGCCCATCGTTCCCTAACCCTTGCTCCCTCCCACATGGCTGGGCGGGTTTCCATGTTGCGTACGACCTATCCTCTACTGCTTAATGGCTCCAAATCGCGAGGGGCGCGATGTGGCCACTGTGCTGGGGGCTAAGGCCGGCAGACCTCGACCACGTTCGACAGCTCGCACGCTCTATCGTGCTTCAATCTTCATCACTGACAATCGCATCGGATGTCGACCTATCTCTCTTTGGTTCGATTTGAATCGGTCTGAATTTGATTTCGGGTGGGATCATTTGTCTTTAGTGCCAATGTCTCCATGGACAGGGGCATCGTCAACCTCAATCTCTAGCACACTACAAGTGGGGAAAGCTTGGGATGTAAATCTTTATTTCTTTGTGTTCATCTATTTCCAGAAAAATGCGAGCTCTTTTTGTGGATGTTCTCCAAGGTAACCAATCAATCACACTAATTGCATGTATGAAGGTTTGCGTTTTCTGAAGTAAATAGATGTCGTCGTTGCTGCTGCAGTTCAATTAGTTATTATGGTTTTGTGTTTCTTGCAGAGATACAACTATTGTGATTTTTTCTGGTTAGGTTGCAGGTGGGCTAACGATGATTCTTGCTGGCAAGATGGTACTATATACATCCTATAATTAATGTAAAGTGAGATCTGCTTGATTAATTTTTCCATGATATAAAACAAATTGTTTAGTTGCCTCCTTAAAAATGTTGACTAATTTTGTTGATTAATGGTCTATTTGGGGGAAACTTTGATAATCTTGTCATTTTGATTGTTCCGTCTATTCATCTGCTAGAATTGGTTAGATAACAGTTTTGCTGCACAGTTAAAAAATGCAATCAGTTTAGTTTGGGTGTGCTTTATATGGGATAATTTTTGTGGATAACTAAGAATTATTCTGAACACAAGACATGAAAAATATACAAATGTGTCCATTACTGACAACGATTTATATTTTGAAGGATCATGGCCATAATTATTTCAACCTTTATGTCTCAGGTTGGGAACTTAAAGTTCAAACTGAAAATTCAACCCTTACATTTCCCACTACAAGCAATTATGATGGTAAGAAGAGAATCTCCCATTTAGTCTAATTACTTTATTATATTTGGATAGTGTTGTCTGCTCCAGAATTGTGTTACTAGATGTAGCAATCTTTGCTTTTAATGTGATTTTGTTTCAAGGCTTGTAGATAATTAAATGGCTGTCATGCACTAGATGGAATGTAAGATTATTCTATATCTTCTGGCAAGGTTTGGTCAGGTCAGCAACTGCTGAACAGATACATGTTACATGGAAAAGTTGCATATAAGGCCCCATATCATCTTCATGTTTTACTGTTTTATTCTTATAGTGTGCATATAATTCTGCAAAGTCTAAGAATAAATTTTACTTTTGAGGAAGCCATTGGAGCTTTGGAGGCATGGAGATGCATTACTTTTTCAGTTGCGTATGCTTAGGTAACAACATGAAGTTAGTTGATTTGCTTTGGGATTATTATTCTTTTAGGAGATAAAATATTCTCTTTTGCATAAGTGAAACAAAAAACTTTTAAGCAAGGCTATAGTTGTTGCGATAATGAGCATCCAGTCTTCTTAGATTTCTCATTGATCTTTATTCCAGGCAGGATTCTTGGCCTTTTGAGTTGCACATGGTATTTATCTAGAAATATACATTGCATTTGAGTATGTTTTGCCAACACATAAGTTCTCACCAACTGAGATTGTCGAAAATAATCTTCGGTCACATACCCATGGCATTCATTCTGATGCCAGGTGAAACATTTTCAAATAATTTTAAAGTTGTGAGTGAACTTAGTTATTTCTGATTTTTTGGTGGTTTTCAATAAAGTCATATAGTTCGGTCGCGAGAATGCATGGGTGTTGCGATTGTTACTTGGTCTAGGTGAACTGATTCATGGTTCAGAATATAGATTTGTCCTCTTTCATGATTACATGTTTTAGTTGGTTGATCAATATAAAGGCATGAATGTTTCATTCTTTGGGTTAAATTCATTTGCTGAAATATCTTTTGCTAGCAATACTTGTTTTGGGTGTAAATGATATTCTGAAGAGTAAGTTAGAGATTTTACTTACCATGGCTATTAACTAGCCATTATCAAATTTGTCTGCTCATAAACTTGAAATGAGCATTACTGACTTATTTTTTGTACAATTTTTGTTATAATGCTCAAAGGATGGAACTTTCCTGGAAAGGTTTTGCTAACTCGAAGATCTGAACCTCTTTCGCCTCCTGAATACTCCCCACGCTTTGAGAATGAACGTGATGAATATGAACAAAATGAAGGATCCCAAGAGGCTAATGAAAAACTAACTACTGCGGTTGACTGTTTTTTCACTATGACTTTTGATATGTCATATGTGTATCCTCACATGCTGCAAGCTTTAAATTCCATTGCTATAATGGACAAAGCCTTGAGTCTGCTCAGATTACACATGTAGTTCCCAAAGTTTTTCGTTTCAATTGATGATTTTCCAGTTGTTTCCATTCAGGTTTCATGAAGATTGAAGAATAACATTTTAGTACAACTTATCTAATGGTATGAACACAAAATCACATCAAAGATGTATTTTTTATTGTGTCCACCTGAGGTTTAGCATTTACTGGGCTTTACAGTTTTTTGATTTGGTTCAAAATTTACCCTATGCAGTAACTCTCTTATTTAGTTTTAGGCTCAATACTATTGGAAAGCTCTAATATATTGCTAATCTATTCTTATGTTGATAAATATATCTTAATTGACTTGGAAAAAGTAGTATCAGAAAATTTAGTTGCATCCATTATATGAACTATATTAAAAAAGGAAACCATCGTAATTGATAGAGCATGCGCGCCCAAAGGGCGCTGACCATTCTAGTAATATTTACAAGAAGTGAAAATTGATCATTTGCCTATCAAATTATTAACTTCGATTATTTGCCACCTAAAAGTTTAGTTTTCACTAAATGTTACCCTAAACGAAACTTTTGATGGTTTATCACTATTTATGAATTTAATTTATTTTAATATTTTTCTTCTATAAAAAAAATCAACATTTATACCCTCGATCTATCACATCCTATTTGTCACCTCCCTTCCATCGTGGCTCAACATCACTCACTCTCCTCCCTCCACTGCCTAATGCCCCCAAGCTCTCCTCCCTCTCTCCCCGTCCAACACTACCATTGTACGATGTCATCTAGCACATTAAGAAGCCAGAGCAATATTGTCTAGCAACGATACCACCAAGCGGTTATAGAGGGAGTATGGCGAGTGTCGCTAAGCAACGAGGGAAGGAAGTTATGACTACACCGAGCAATAATAGTGGCATAGGTAACGAAGAGAGGGAGTAGCGGTGACAGTGACGACAGTAACGGGAGGAACTAGGATGGCAATGGAGTCCGTTCCCGATCCCGGCGGGGATTTCCTCTATTAGGAGATGGGTATGAGGAAATTTCATCCCCGCAGGGACAAACGAGAAAAAAACTTATTCCTATCGGGTGAAGCGGGGATAGAGACGTTCATCTACTCCCCATCCCCATTTCCCGTTAATATACGCGCGAAAATTGAATGTGGGTTTCATATTATATATATATATGTGTGTGTGTGTATATACACACACACATGAATGGGGATTTTCTCCCTGACCCGAATCCCCGACGAGGAGCGGGGACGGAAAAAATCTATCCCTGAAGCCGGGGACGAGGAATAGAGAATCTTTGGTCTAGCGGGGACGGGGACCCCTCCCCGTCGGGGATTGTCCCCATTGCCATCCCTAGGAAGGCAACAACTACGTCACATAGAAAAGTAATAAAGATGATACAATAGACTAACGAGGGTATATATGTATTTTTCAAGGTCTGTTTGGAGAAATTGTAGATTCTCATAATCGGTTAGTCTGAGTATCTAGCTAGTTGGTTGGAGTAGTTGGCTAATAGGTAGGTGAATTTTATTCAATAATATGGTGGGTAAATGAAAACCTGCAGAAACTGAAGAAGCTAGGGTTGATCAATTTCTCAACTATTATACACTTGAAGTGATTAGCTGTTGCTATAGATTTTGAAAATCTAAGCTACCAAAGATATCGTTTGAGAGCTTTCGGATACTAGAACTATCCGACAAGATAGAAGCTTCCCAAACAAGCCTTAATAAAAATAAAAATAAATTAAATTGGTGAAAATAAAGTTGATAAGACTAAAGTTTCAGAGCTAAACTTTTGTATGACAAATAATGAAATGATGGAAGTTTACAGTTTAGTGTGGTAAATAATTGATTTTCGTTATAAAAAATGTTTTTATTCATTGCAAATACGGGTATTTTGGTTGGCTGCGTGGGCACCTGGAAGAAGGGATCGTCTCCGACTCTTCAGGATCCAGAAGCCGTCCTGCCTCCTGTTGCATCACTCGCGTTGTGGTTTTGATTAACATCCTGCAGACTCGGAAGCCATGGCCAGCATCTCCTGTTTCCCAGCCACCCGGGGACTCCCAGCGCGCGGCGCCGTCGCTAGGAGCAGGAAGGCTGCCGTGGCCGCCGTTGGATGGGCTCCCGGGGGCAGCAAGAGCCAACGGCGGAGCCCTGGCCTTTTCCTGTGTCGCTCCTCCACGACGGCTGGAGCCGAGGGGGGCAGGAAGATGGAGGATTACAACACGGCCATGAAGAGGCTGATGCGCAACCCCTACGAGTACCACCATGATCTCGGTCGGTACCAATCCTTTTTTTTCCCTAGTATACGTGGCAAGCTAGTTTTTTTTACCCTACATAATGGGTTAAACGATACGATTTGTGGTGGGGGAAATATTCGATTTTGGGATGGTGATTCTCAATTTCTTCCTGCCGAAATGACTTATTTGGTTCCTGTGCTCATTGTGTTGGTATAGCATTAATCGATTAGTGCATTTGTGTTGTCAGTCGGTGTTCGACTGTCCCATCCACGAGGTTTTGTGAGATACTCTGGTGGATCAATGCATATCTGTGTTTTAAAATTTTTTAGTGGCTGTTAAATGGGGAATTTGATTATATACCATCAATTTTTTCCCTGTTAAATTATCCTAGACTGGACTCCAACAGATTAAAGATTCGATCTTGGATGGGTGACTATCAGGATTATCTTATCATGGGACATTGGGGTTCTTTCATAGATCAGTCTGATAAAATGTAAAATCAGTAAGGAGATAGGGGAATTCTACATTTAACGTTTTGATCTATCCATCTATGCGATGTTGTTTAGATGCTTATGACACATCATATGGTTCATCTTCAGTATTAAGTGTGTGCTAAAAATGTTTTTTGTTTTTGGAGATGGACTAAAAATGTACCGAGTATTTGGTTTTAGTTTGTGATAAACCTCAAAAGCCATAGTAAAGAGAAAGGAATTAAGCTGCCAGTTTCCTAAGTTGAGGCTTCTTAATTATCAAGTTCGCACAAGACAATATAACATAACTGCTTCGAGGTTTCTTGAACATAATAGGTGTCATTTTTGGGAGCAACCTTCTGTTCTTTCTTAATTTGTATTTTAGGTGCTGTTTGGACTGACAATACAAGTGCTGCTGCATTTTTTATCTACTTACTGTGGTGTTTCCAGGTTACATTTTGGTTTATTTGTTTAGCTTCACACAGCAGCTTCATGGTGTATTTCTAAATAAACATATTATTTGAGAATCACTCATACAATCACAATTCTATCAAATTGTCTCACTAAGATATTGGGTTTACTTATCTCCTAATGAAATGTTCACAAAACATCCATGTTTTCTGTGTATATTCTTACAGGAGAAGTATCAACTTTTGTATATATCAATTTGATGTAGAAGTGAAAATGGTGTAATCTTTTGTCATTAACTTAATTAATTTGCATATATTATTTTAATTATTTGTTAAGAAGTTACTGAAAAAGATATGGTTATTGACTGGAGCAAAACAAATTGTTCCAATTTTGCACTTGTGCAATTCTCATTTTGTTACTCCTGGAACTTAGGTATGAATTATGCTGTCATAAGTGATAGCTTGATTGTTGGCTCGCAACCTCAGAAGCCTGAAGATATTGATCACCTGAAGGACGAAGAGAATGTAGCATATATTCTTTGCTTACAGCAGGACAAAGACATTGAGTATTGGGGCATTGATTTGGAAGCTATTCTCAGTAGGTGCAAAGAACTTGGCATTAGGCACATGAGAAGACCAGTGAGTTTCTTATCTATCCACTTTATATCGTCTGGTCTTTCCACTTGTGCATTATTCACTCATATAAAGATAATGTCTGAGCTGAGAAGCTTATCAATGAGGGTAATCGCAATATTTTGGGTACAATTGGCCTTGGCCCTTTCATTAGCCTTCAGAGTTCATTTTGAATAATCACAACCATTGGGGAATTATTCATATTGTCATTTTGATGGGTTAGGTTGAAAATTGAAAACATTCATCTCCATCGCTATACAATCAGATGACCATTTGATAATTTTGAGAGCCAATAGTGTAAGCAAACAATAAAAGGCTAGGAAAATTCCTCACTAGGAAGCTGAGTTGAAAACTTGCAATTCATTAACGAAGTGCAAGCTCAAGTTTTTTGCACTTACATGGTTTCAGGCAGTGGACTTTGATCCGGATTCATTGAAGACTCAATTGCCCAAAGCAGTCTCATCATTAGAATGGGCTATATCAGAAGGCAAAGGACGAGTCTATGTCCATTGCACTGCTGGACTTGGCAGAGCACCTGCAGTTGCAATTGCTTACATGTTTTGGTTTGAGAACATGGATGTAGGCTTTTTTCATCTTCTTGTATTCTTGTAAGTCAGAATTCTAAGCCAGGCCACATCCTTATGATTTATCTGTTGCTTGCAGCTTAAAACAGCTTATGAAAAGCTAACTTCCAAAAGGCCCTGTGGACCAAATAAGAGAGCTATCCGTGCTGCAACCTACGGTCTTGCTAAGAATGATCCATTGAAAGAGTCTTTTGAGAATCTGCCAGAGCATGCTTTTGAGGGTGTTGCAGACTGGGAGAGGAGTTTAATCCAGGAACGAGTGCGTGCTCTTCGTGAGGCTTGAGAGGTTAAGGAAAAAAACTCACAATACTCTTTCACAGGTGATGTATTCTTGATAGTTTATATTCAAAGATATGTGCATTCTTATACTGATACCCACTTTACATGACAGGAATTCTATACAAATTCAATTCCTCATGGCATGCACCAAAGCAAAACCAAGCTACTCAAGTGGTTTTATTTGTTGATGCAAGATTGCTAGAAGGTGAAAATGAAGAGGTTTTGGCTTGTCTATCATCAGAATAAAGTCAGACAAGATCATACGTATTGGCTCGCATCTGATAATAAGAAGAAAAATAAAGGAGGTGCCAGGAGATGGCTGGATGATCTTGGTTGCAGGGTGCTTCATCGTTTTGGCAACATATTGCTGTCGAAACACATACTATAGCTCAAAAAAATTGAAAATGCATCATTTTATCGCAAAATGTGTCAAATGCATGTTCAGATAGTGGACTGCCAACATTTAAGTTTCCTGTTAATTACGTTCTCCTTCATGACCTGAGTACTACCAGGGGTAGATTTCCTAAAGAAAGCCACATCATTTCTTATGGATGTTTCCTGCAGTTGACCTGTCTTTTACACCTTCCAGTGTCCATTTTATACCCAATTTCACGCTCTTTAGTTGTGGAGAAAGAATAATTGATGAAGCAGACTTGCACTTATATATTTTCCCTATAGAAAAGAAAATGCTCTTACACCACACATGATATACCGATCAATCTCATGTGGAAGCTTGGTAACCGGTTTTCTGTATCCAGACTTCCAGACTTCAAAAGTGGAGACCAGCAGCTTGATAAGCTTATTAAACTTGATACGACCGTCTTGAACCATCAAGGTGACAGCGCTGCGTGGAAAACTAATTTCATCAGAAATTCTCGTGATCAACTTGCATTGCCATCAAATGTAGCATGCATGCAAAATGGCAAGCAACACACACAAAAAAACTAGCTACTGTTTTAAGCTGATAATATATTATACAATTTAGTTTGTGTCTTTACCAAATAGTCTGCAGTTCAGATGAATGGATTTGATGGCATTGTTTATGAGTTTGAGAAGAGCATGTTGCGTGGATGATTATGCGCGAAAAGGCTGGAAAAATTGTTGCTTACATAAGCAGATGAAGAGGAGTTGAGGCGGGAGGACGACGCCGCATGCGATGGGGAGGTACATCATGCGGACGGGGTCGACGGGCTTCGGAAGCATCCGGTTCACGTCGCCCAGGATCACCGGACACAGGCACCTCAACGTCCGGTCACCCTCCGCCGCCGCCGCCGTGCTGTTCAGAAACATGCCCAGCCCGCGACAGCACTCGCTCTGCGGCGTCGGCGTATCCGCCACCGCTCCCGTCAGGAACGACGCGCACGTCGTCAGCCCCGCTAACGACGTCACGCAGTCCGGCGGTGGCGCCGACAGCGACGACGACCCGGCGCCGCCGGCGCCTGGCATGCTTGGGATGCCGGGGAAGATGCCGGTGCCGGGCATCGGCTGCGTCGATGACCTCCCGCCGCACGGCGGCAGTGAGCCGGCTGGCGGGAGTGGAGGAGACAACGGCAATCCAAACACTGACGACGGCAGCGGCGGCGGCGATGGCCTGGCGGCTCCGGGGAACCCCGAGAAGATGGGATTACGCTGCCGGCTGCCAGGGAAGCCGGGGAAGCGGAGCGCGCGGGTGATCGGGGAGGACGCCCAAGCTACCTTCCTCGGCCTCGTCGCCTCCGATGGCTGCAACATCGCCGCCATCACAGCAGCAGCCACGACGAGGAACACGACGGCGACGCGCTTGGACGCGGGTGGCGTCATCTCAATTCTTCTCGTGGTGATCAGCCACTACTACTACGTACTACTAGCTCTCACAGTTTTCACTTGATGATCCAGCGTGCGGGCGCGCGCCTCATTTTATAACTCACGCGCGCGATGATTATTCGCGCGCAATTTTGAAAGGATTAGCACAAAGATCATGCATGTACACATTTCTACTCTTTACCATTCAATCTTGGGCTTGCATCGCAAAGAAATCCAGCACTTCAAATGTAAAACATGACACAAGTGATCAGAAAGTGTCATGGGAGCATTGTTTTTGCATCAATGCAGCAGTGAATTGTACATGCCTGAGTTCCCAACAGACGAAAAAAATACTCAAGAAATCTCCATGAACACGACAACAGTGAGTGCCATGGGAGTATTGTTTGCAAAACAGGATTGTTTCTAATGACATCTTCATCCGTTCTTGTACACCTATTCCTATAGCATCCCTTCTTTCTCTATGATGTATCCTTCCTGTAGCTATCCTAGTGCTATATTGAAGAAAAAAACTGTTTCTCCATGAATCTGCTCACCTTAGAAGGCAAAAAGAATATCAGCTGCTGATGGCAATCTGACTTGTCCATGTGCCATATTTCTTTCTACACTCTGATTGCATTATACATTTGGTGGGTATTCGAGTCAAGAACGCTGAGAGTGAAAATTTAAGGTATAACAACCTTTACTATAGGTAAGCAACATGAATGATCAATATATGATTCTAGCCATAGAAGGGCAACTCATTTTGAGGTACTCAGGTACCTGTCTAGCTAGGAATCTAAGATGCAACACGAGCAACCTGAGCCTTGGCGAGGTTTGTCTGGAGCCGGCCCAGATGAAATGCCGTAAGAAGCCACAAAAAGCAGAGCTGTTGTCAAAAGAGAGAGATAGATAATTCTTCAGTGATATATCCAACGACCTAGCAAATTCAAAAAATACGGTTGATAGCAGACACTTTTTAGCAATTCTACGTGGTTATCCAAGAGAATTGCAATGATTCAGACTGGTGCTCATACCGGCAATGCATAGAGGGTGACCATGGATGTCTTCTTCTCAAGGCTGCTGAACAACAACCTGTAAATTCCAGCAGCTGTTGCATCACCAAGCCTTTGAACGATAACATCTATACATACCTAAGAAAAATTTATGTATTAGCTAAATAAGTCTGCAAAATCAAGTTCAACACATAAATTTGATCAGTAGTTTCTGAATATGTAGTTAAGTTTATTTTAAACAAAACTCACAGTAAGACTAGAAGGCAACTGTGAAACTGACCCTCTCAAGAAGAGCCTACCTTATCTATCAGGAAATTCGACTTTAAATTTCACTGTTAATCACCCACTTTCCATTTTAAGAGACAAGCTAGCCCTAATGTGTCCCAACGAGGCAATGAATTCAAATGAAGTCAATGTTGAATGGCAATATGGTTCACTTGGCAGTTGGCACCACTTGTTATAATTCAAAGAAATACCATTTTGTTTCCTCATATAGTGTGGCGTGCGAAAGAACAGCACAAAAGAAAGAAGTTAGAACACACCATATTTATATGCTTGATCATCTACAGGAGGTACTTGTCTATATTCTATAACCCAATGCAAATTGATGAAACTTTGTGAGCAATCCAGGGATTGTCAGGATCCAAGAAATTTTGCTAGTTCTTGGCGGTGCATGATGACAGAAGATGGTAGACCATTGATACAACACATCTATGATGTACGGAAAAATGCCTTCTTTTGTTTCTTATTGGTCACCAGACTCAGATTAGGTAATGTCATCAAATTTTACCTTGGCTTTGTACTTTTCATCCTGTGAGACAACTGTGAATAATAGCTCCCTTCCAGGTCTCGTCAAAACATAAGTAGTTACCTGCAACAAATCAAACATCAGGAAAACATCAAACTAATTGAATGAAGCAGCATTAATATTCAAAATCCTGAATTGCATAAAGCTAGATTCTGTCAAGTGTTTATTTCTCACATTACATATCCTTGATGTGCCAAAATATTAAATTAAATTCAAATTAATCTGTCTCAACACTCAAATGTGAATATCCAGGTGGCAATGAATGATCACATCTATATATGCAATATTTATCTTAATGTGACTTTTGGAAAGAACCATTTAATGGAATAATGGTAAAAATATAATTTTTACCCTAAAATGATCAATTATAGTGCCCTGGTTCATATGTACCTTTCGTATTGTTTCGGTAACAGCAACAGCAACCCAAGATGGCCACACAGCGAGGACAACCATATTTGATGTGGCAATGAATGGAGATGCACAAATAGCAACTGTAACACCAGCTACGGTAAGGATATGACCCTGAAATAGTTGTTTAACTCATAACAGGAATCAATATAAGAATTCCAAGAATGCTCTAGTTCTGGAAATGGAAGAACAAAAGCATACTAATAAAACTTCCTCATTCATTGCAGACTTTTCTAACAATGAGTTAGCCAGGGCATTTTTCATCTATGGTTGTTTCTGGTCACATCAGTTATAATTGTTCTTTACTTAGACATGTAGGGAAATAGCCGTGTAATACATAATTTTGACTACATTGTATTTAACTCTGCATTCTTATATGACAGATACAAAATAGTTCTTAAAGATCTAACTGAAGAGCATATGAGTGTTTGATAATTACATCAGAATTCAGAAGGGAAAACTATTGAAATTATATGTATTCTTATCTTCAAAAGAACAGAGAGGAATAGAGGATATCACTATTCACTAAACAACAAGTACAATGCTGTATGACAAAAGATAAGCACTCTGAGTATACACAGGCTAAAATAGGCATAAGGCAATCAGAAATGCAGCTGAGCTTTATCATCAAGCATAGAGACTCCCCCGCCACCATTAGAAGAGGAGAGCCATTCTAAATTTTCCGTTTACAATGCCTAAAGGTACTTTGTCATGGAAGTATGGCATACTGTTCCAGTGGGGTGGGTGGGGTGGGGGTGGGGGGGATTTGTTAGCATTTATTCATAGTGGAGAAGGGAGTACTTAATAAAAAAAACTGAGGAATAAGGATAATGCGGAGACAGATAAATACCGTCAAAGTGAGCTGCCCCGCAAGAATAAAAACAGCGATAAAGCTGTTTATGAGTGCAAAGGTTCTTCTTCTGGCAGCTGGGCTTGATATTGTTGTAGCAACTATTGTCACTTTCTGGAAATCAGGTAAAATGCAATTAGGATGGTAAACGGTGGTTCCTTGACTTCCTTCCAACCATGCAACTAAGGAAGTAACATGCTCACAGTGATGTGGAAATTATGATTCATGCCAATACACATACATAGAAGAACCATACCTGGAAGTAAAAGAATGATGACACAACAGCGCTCAGCCATAGAAACAGAGATATATACATCAGATAGGGAGAGCGCACAATCAGCAAAAAACCTTCAAACATCACAAAAATATCAGGTTTAGCCTTTTGAGGTTGGGACACTTTGGACAGTGATCCTGGTGAAGTGACCAGTGAAGACGTTTCGTCATCAGCTTCTGTATTTTGACTTTGTTCTGCTCTGCAGTTAGTAGTAGATTGGGATGCATCTTAAGTTCTTAACTTCTAATCATAAAAAATACAAAAAAGCACCAAAATGTCAAATCAAATAAGCAGTAGTCAACCTACCTGTATTTCTATCAGACACTCAAAATCAATAAAATCCATTCAAGAGTTTTGAGATTGATCATAAAGAGGAGAATTAGAAAATTATATTTGTGGATTAAGGTTTGAAAATGGAACTAACCAGAAATTAGCCTACATAGGTGATACAGTTTTCCCATGTCATAAATAACAGTCTGAGATAAATCAGGAAATTGCCAACCATGTCGAGGAGGACAATACCTTGTAGAAGACAATTCTATTGAGCTATGAGTAGCATCAACGAGAATTCCTTTCGATGACTGTGCAGCAAGTTCCATCAAGAGGGATGAAAATAGGAGTAGAACTGGGGCACATTTAAGAGATGTTAAATTACATACCAGAAATTATAAGTCAGGAGACAGGAATTCATTTTCATACAGAGAATCATCAAATAAATCATACGTACAGGGCCCTAGCCATGCCATACTGGCCGCAAACAATGAGCCAAAAAGTTGTCCAAGTGTAGCACCAGCCCCAATAAAGCCAAATAATCGTGAACCTGACTGAATAAAAAGAGTAATAAGAATTTCAGAAGCAAGGTAAAGAGTGTCAGGAATGAACCACAACTTTTGGCGCAATTGTAAATGATACCTCACTGTCCATGACATCGATCACTCTTGCCCAAGTTGATGATATTGCAATGAGATTAAGCAAGGAAACCTTCAGATTTAGTTACTCAAATCAGCAATCAGTCTGAGGATGAAAATAAAAAATGAGCATGGCCATGTAGTATGAAAAGTCGTACCCAAAGGAACAAGCTTATCCTCACTAATATGTAGAACCAACTGTGGTTTCCCCAACCAGGAGGTTCATTTGAAGCATCTCCGCTTGACTTGTTCGTCACACCAATAAACAGAGAAAAGTAAGTTCTTTTGTCGAATGTACAGTTGCTCTTTGATTAAAATTCAGATGGACATAGAAAGCAGCTGAGTGGAAATTCATGCTACAGTAATTTCCCATCATGATTCCATGGAAATAATTTTCTTGTACATAAACACAAAATAATCAATTATATTAGCAAGATTTATTACCTGGGAGACGGATGGGGAGTGCTCAGGGGTAGAGGCAAACCAAAGAACAAAAAAAACAAGAAGGGATAAACTGAAGAACCTGTGTATAAAAACCAAGGCCTGAAATTCCAGATATGAATGATGGCATTAGCTTGTGTCAGTAGAACAAGAAATAATTGCCAAAACATCTGTAGTCTATCACGTGTTTCAGAATGTTCCAAAAACTAAAATGGAGACCTTGTTCACAAATAAACAGAATAAAACTGAGAAAAAGAAAGTGATATCTAGTCACAGGAAGCTAGCTAAACCATATGAAAGGATTTTGTTAGAAGAAATATCCCAATTATTGACTCAAATGGTAAATATACAAAATGTACATGCAAAATCATCCCAGCATTTCTTTTCTTTTTACTCTACTTATATTCCAGCAAAAGTTGAGACTGGAACAAACAAAAGCGACAAGAGTCAATAATTCAACATGCTATTCTTAAGTAATCCACCAATAATTCCAGTCAAACAGAAGTCAAAGCTTGCATCTTTAGCACTTGAAACAATCTAAATATAAACTTCCAACTACATAAACACCAAACCAAGATTCCAAGAACAAATCAGAAAAGCGGAATATTTGAGCTGAGCAGTGGCGGTTCTACAGGGTGGTCCAGGTGGGCCCTGGACCACCCTGTATTTTGGCCCAATAACATCTATTAGCTCATTTTCATTTTTTTTAAATTATAGTGTTGCTAGAAAAATTATTTACATATGGAAAATAATATCACTTGTTTATGTACATAATTTGGATGACATTATTTAGGCTCTCGTTCTGTAATAAAAGAACATTGTAAATATTTTTAACTTAACAGTGCTCATTTCTAATTAAAGTTGCATCAATAATATTTCTTGTATTTTAGCTCAATATTATCTATTAGCCCATTTTTCGTTTTTTTCAAAATTACAGTGTTGCTAGAACTATTTATTTACATATGGAAAAATAATATTACTTGTTTCTGTCCATAATTTGGATGACATTATTTAGGTTCTTGTCCCATAAGAGAGAACATTGTAAACATTTTTAACTTAATAATGCAAAGTAAGGAAAATATGATTAATGTCATTTCTAATTTAAGTTGCATTAATAATATTCTGTTTGAATTGTGTGAGATTTTTTATGTTGTAATTTGCAAATTTTTGGACTTAGCTGTTGATTTTAGTTGATTTATAGTGTTATGAAATAGAAATGTTATATTCATGTTATATTTTGAAAAAAAAATCGTATTTTGGATTGAGTTTATAATGTTACGAAAATTTAACGTATATAATAGGAAATAAAAAATCCTGGAGCCGCCACTGGAGCTGAGCAAGCAGCTTACTGCAGTAGGACTTAGATCAAAACCAAGTTTTCATATCTGGGACCATTGATTGCATCAGGCACAAAATTACGTATTATCAGGTTTGCATCTTTGTATGTATCTGAACAATCTAACTGGTCGACTTTGGCATAAATCAAGGTAATCAAAATATTCCAACTGAGGAAGTGGACTTGTGGGGAGGCGCGGCACGGACCCTGGGCTTGGGGATGGATGGGAGGGAGAAGATGAGGGAGGCGACCGGGGCAGCGAGAAGGGTGAGGAGGAGGGAGCCGGCGAAGAGGCCCGGGAGGGTGCCGAGGCCCAGGGAGATGGCCCCCTCGTCCCGCAGCGGCAGCACGACGAAGTAGGCGCTGAGGATCTGCACAGCCATGCCACTGACGACTCAGGATTGCGAGGTGGTGTGAAATGAGAGGGGGGAGATTGGCTGCCTTACGAAGAAGAAGGTGGAGGCTGCGCTGATGAGCGGGGCGATCTCGTGGGGGAGGACGGCCACCAGAGACGCCACCGCCGCATCGGCGCGAGCGCGGAGGCGACGAGTCGTCGTCGTCGTCGTCATCCCGGCGCGGAGGCAGTTGAATCTAGGGAGGGCATTGACAAGAAGATGCGAGGCAAAAGGAGAGCTCCCGCGTCAGTTTGGACTCAACAACGATGTGGTGGCAGAATACGCACGTGCTGGAAGATGTTTGCTTTGCGCTACAGGCGGCGGGGACGAGGGATTGGACGGGTTGGGTGTGGCGGAGGCGCAGCGAGGCGGCGAGAGCGCCGCCAGCCGCCGATGGTGAAAGCGGGCGACGGTCAGCACAGGGTGGCCGCGGAGCCGGAGTCAAGAGGGAGGCAGAGCCCTCGCCGGAATAGGAGATCTCGCCACTCGCGGTCGTCGGTAGAGACAAGACTCGTAAAAATTGGGTGCACTCTATAAAGAAAAAATTTAAAATTTAAGTTTTACTTTAGTCCACCTGTCATATCATTAAAATGAGAAAGATAAATCTTAAAAATGCATCTAAAAATATACAATGAATTCCTCCTTCCATAAACGAAGAAGCTCTATTATTTATTTTCCAGTAACTATGGAACTTAAGTAATCATCTCGTTCAGTTAAAAAAATCAATACCACGCGAATTGCGGTTCAACATTTACAAAGAATATTCTGTTTTTTTCATTCGGTTTCACTCTATTTCACCTTATCTCTCAAACCAAACAACAGTATCACCTTATACACATGTATCATTTTGTTCCGTTGCTGAACAAACACTAACTTCCTAAATAAAATTTATATAAAATTGTGTGCAAGCAATGTTCTAATAAATGGTAGGCTTGATCACTTCATTCTGCAATGGTTGTAGCATGCACCCCAATTACGCGCACAGACGAGAGGAAATTTGTTGTGGCATAAAATAAGATGTGTTATTAGGGTATGATTAATGAAATATTAAATATTAAAAATGGATTATCTGGACATTTTAAAGATACTTTTGTATAGAAAGTTATCTGAAAATCGCACGTTTAATAGTTTGTAAAGTGCGTCACAATAATCCGGATAATCCAGATTAATCTATGTTATTTTGACATATTTTTTAACTCTTAAATGGTGCGGTTTTTGGAAAAAAAACTTTCTTTGTAAAATTTGTTCTAAAATAATCGTATTATCCTAAAACTATTTTTTTATATTTTACACTAAATTAGTCGTGCTCTAATGTCTCACCTCATTTGCTTTAAATTAATTATGAAAACGAGGCGAGTCATTATAGCATGATTAATTCAGTGTTAAATATTAAAAAATAATTTTAGGATAATCCATGTCTGTTGCCTTCAGAACAAACCCAGAAATTTCACTTGAAAATCACGGAATTTAGTATAAATCTTTCAAATTTTCTTCAAAATTATTCCATTCCAAAGGAGGCCTAAATGTTCTAAAGAATGATGTACAAATCATAATCCCTTCCATTCAAAAGAATTTTCTTTTCCCGTGTTTCATTTGTGATGCTTCATTGTTATATTTCAACCAAATTGAATGATTTAAATTACTGCTTCGTTATTTTATATGAACAAAACAAAATTCTTTGATGCTAATAGGTTGCGAGAGCACGTTTTCTACTCCTTACGAAATCTACGCAAGTTGTTTCTCAAACCTATTAATCAGGTTTGGAATTGAAATCTTGTACGTGAGATGGCAGATGACTACTGCATCAATGTTATCAAATTTTCAGATTTGTTTTATAACCATCTGTTTGATATTTAAAAAGCTGTAATAAATCATCTCCATGATCCATCCAATATCTTAGTTCCTTGTAGCCCATTAGTCTATAAAACTGAAGTAATTTGAGCTAATAACAAACTCTAGACTCTATTAGTCTATTACCCTTTGTCCACAGTAGCATGAGTACAGGTAAAATTGACTTTCACAGTCTAAAGTATCCAAACATTAATAGTCTATTTGAGTAAGTTTCTAGTAGCTAGAGATTCTCAGTGATGAGAATGATTCTAGTTCATTTTCAAATTCTACAATTATTGATTCTTACAATCTAAGCTAGAATCTACACTGTTTGTTTCATATTCTATAAGTAGCTGCAAGCTGTCAGAATCTCCTCAAACAGATCGATAGACTAATTTTAACCAGCTAACTATTAGTTTTATCCCGTCCAAAACAAGGACTTGGTTTCTTCGGATCCTTCACAAATTCGCTTAAACTCAATACTCATACTTCCCGGCAGAAAGTACACAAAAGTGTAATTAATCAGTAACTATTCAGATAGCAGTACAAAGTGTGTGCACACAATTGTTTTCTTCATAGGGTGATGCCTATTCATAATAACCATATGTACAACAAGCAAGCACGGATTTATTGCCTCGCCCCAACCAAGCCAACTAATTTGGTGTAACCTTCCCAACTTCATGCATCACGCACCAATTTCCGTGCAGAGAATGAGCTAAATGCCCTCCTTTTGCCGGCATCGCAGGCTTGGATCAACGCACACATGTCGTTCTTCTCCAAGAACTTCTCACCATTCACTAGAACCAGTGGGACATACTGTAGAACCATTCTCTTGCACTGTCAACAAGGTAAATATGGCATCAGCCCATGTCGTTCTTGAAAATTGTTTGAACAAGCATTAGCTTACAGAGGAAGTACATGTCTACGAGTATTTCCAAATGGTTTACCTGCTGAACATGACCTTCAATCTTGCTGCACTCCTTCAGGAGTAGTTGAATTATCTCAAACTGCAAACATCACGTGGAGGATGTTAGGGGCAAAATGTAAACTCATTAGTAAGGTGATTATGTAAGTGAGGCAAAAGCAACCACCTCTGAATCAGGGTCTTTCAGTTTGGAAACAAGTTCATCAATGATGTGATGGCAGAATACACATGTGCTTTCGCTTTTCACAACTGATAGGAGAGCTGTGTTCCTGCAGAGACCATACTGTTTGCAGAACTCATCTGGCTTGATGTCAGTAATTTTGTCAAAGAGAAGATTTGCATAGGAGTCCACAATCTCAACACACTGCAGGGAGTACAAAGAGATCATATTAATACAAAATAATACACTAACATCGTTCAAATATCTTCCTGCATGGTATTTGGTAGGGAAACATATCCCTACATGTGTCATATCTTTTGACCAAACTGGTGTTATATCTATGATACACATGCTTAATTTGTAAAGTAAAACTAACAAACCAAATCAAATTGCTCACAAGGATTACCTTCTGCTGTAAGGAGAATGTCTGAGAGCAAGCATCATGAAGTATATTTATTATCTTATCTTGTATTTGTTTCTCACTAAGAAAGTTGACAGCTTCACTGGTGATGTTTTCACAAGCTGAGCATAGTGGGCTGCCCCTCTGAAGAGTTACAGGTATCTTTGTTGAGGCAATTTGCTCCTTGTACATCTCACTCACATCCCCGAGCTCACTTGTTTCTAGATCAAGGACAACTGGGAAGGAGTAAACAAAATGTCACGAATGTCCTCAGCGACAAAAATAATTGTTATTACATATTCTAATAATTGTGAAACTGAAATAGTTATTTGTGATATTGAAGTTCTACCCTTGTTGTGTGTACCCATAACCTTTTACTTTTATTTGAAACAAGTATGCGACCAAAATCTTTTATTTGAAAGAAGAATGCACCCATAATCTTTTATTTGAAACAAGTATGCACCCATAATCTTTTATTTGAAACAAGTATACACCTGCCATAATCATTGTTGCAGAAAAATTTTGTTAAAAACATAGCCATAACTAGCATAAACAAATAACAAACCTAGCCTCAATATATGAGATAAATCAGAGATGCCAACAGTGAGAGTGGGATATCCTCAGTATTTATTATGACCATAATAGTTGTTATCCTTGTTCATCATAGTATAGGAAGAACATGAGACTCTGTAAAGAGTGCATGACAATGCTTGAACAAAATGAGTGAAACAACCTTGAACTTGGAACGATACATTTTTGCGTCGGTCCAAAGAGTGATGCAATGAGTAACTAGGCAAAGAGGATCAATAACATGTGGTCCTCAAGTTAAATTACAACCAAGAAAATAACCACAAGATCAGACCATATAACTTTACCATGGTAGTTTATCATGCACAATAAAAAATGTCCTTTTTCTACATGATGGTTTCACTTTCATAAGTTGGTTCCAGTGTGCATGCAGGAGGATCATTGGTGTGTACATTAGGAGTCAATTGTGCTAACGACATAAGGAGGGAAAGGAAGCTGTTGTCTGTTGACTGTTGAGTGTTGAGTAGGGCGTACCAAAATCACGGTGTTGAGCAGCTCCGCAGGTGACGATTAGCAAGAGCGGCAGAAAGGACGCAACTTTGAAACCCATCGCCTCTGCACCTGCCACGAAATAATCATCAAAAACTTCTTTTTAAAAATCTGGAGACGAAAGGGAAAGAAAAAGGAAGTAGCTTTCGCGTGAGGAACAATTGGGGATTAAAAGCTAGGCCGACCAAATCGAGAGATTGACGAGTCCAATCCCGACGATTCGACGAGGGAAGAAGCAAATCCAGACTAATCGATATGAAAGCAGCAAATATGCAAATCGAACGATTAGAGAAACAAAGCCGGAAGAAGGACTCACCCAAATAATCGGGGGGAAAAAGAGCAAGCGACGGTCGGAGACGGAGACTCGAGAGGATCAGAGGAGAATTATACCAAGGCGCTCGGGCGGCGTGGGTGTTGCGTGGAGGTAATGGATTCGTCGACGAAGGGGGAAGGAAGAAAGAAAGAAACAAAAGAAAACAATCAGGCGAGGCGTTCCACAAGTTAATTAGATAGGGATTGATTGGTTTTGTTGGAGTCGGATTTTTCTTCTATTCAGCTCAGTCATCATAAAAAAAAAACGAATTGAAAAGCAGCCTAAAACAATATCAATTTTTTTAAGAAGAATATAGATCCGATTTTATTTGACCTCTCGTCATTGACCTGATTTGAGAGTAAATCTTTAATTTACATTTAAAAAGAGGGTAAACAATCAAATTCCCTATTTATGAGGGGTATGAACCGAAATACAGCTTACCTGAGGTTCCCTTTGAAAATCCTGCGAATCTAATCCCCATCCGCCGTCGCGCGCTGGTCCTCGCCGGAGATCCGCCCGCTCGAAACCACAATCTCCTTCCACTTTCCGGAATCCATCCCTCCCTTCTCTCTCGAGGTCTAGCCCTAAGCCTCAGGTTGGAGAGGAGATGGAGGGGGCAGCGGAGACGGCGGGAGGGCAGCTGGAAGCGGCGCTGTTCCAGATCATGCACCGCCACCACAACCAAACCCTCCACCAACGCCGGCAAACTGGTACGCCTTAGATTCCCCCGAATTATTTCACCAAAACGAAATCTTTGATGAAATCTCCATCTTTGATTTCTCAAATGGCTCTCTTTCACAACTCATCCAGAGAGAGCAAAGATGGATGCTGTGAGGAGCGCGGCGCAGGTCGCAGATCTTCTCGTGGGCACGGTTGATGGCGGAGTGCAGGAGCTCTACATCAACGAGAAGCATATAGAGCTTGAAGCCCGCGCGCTACTTGCGACAATCGCCCGGTACAGGAAGCAGACTGACCAGTGGCTTGCCGCCACCAACGCAATCAATTCAGTCTTGAAGGTCTATTTACCTTCTCTTCATCTTTTTTTTTATGGTTTTCTCGGGTTAATATGTTCACTGTTTAAAACTTACATTTTCATCCATGATATTGATATGTTTGTTCATGTTAAATCTAAATCTTTTCTTGCGAGGCATGTTAAATCGTAATCGATGGCATCACTGAAGTCAGTAGAGCACGAATTGCATGTTCTTTTTATCACTAAATCTAGAAAAGCAAGAACCCATTGCTTAGATCACAGTTTTAGTTCATTTTCCCCTAAAGTATTCATGCATATCCCTACACTTGAAATAACATGATAAATTTAACAGTACAGAGTTGGGAAATTGCACAGGTTCCCTAGTTGATTATGTGCATTTTTTTGGTTGCTGAAGCATCTTCTGTTTAATTATGTTACAGGAAATGGGAGATTTTGAGAACTGGATGAAGATCATGGACTTTGACTGCAAAAGTATAAATGCAGCCATCCGTAACATTCACCAGTCCTGACTCTCTGCCTGCGACTATGATGGTAGCAAGATTTCATCCTGTTCCCACTCAGTTAGCGTGTTTTCTTTTCAGTTTTGAACTCTCTTGTATAGGCCTGGTTTTCTGGTCTTCCATACATAGCTGAGAAATGAAACCTTACCAATCTTTGTTCAGTTTATGTTCATATTAGACAAGTTGGCTGGTCCTCTTACAATGCTCTTATAACTTAATTTTTTATTCTTATTAGCCAAGTTGTCTGGTTCTCTTACAATGCTGCTCTTGTAAGTTGTAATCCATAGCACAACCTAGCAAAAACTGTCGTGGCTGAAGTTATTGGGAAATGAAGTTTAAAACTTACAAGGACTCACCTACTATATGAAAAGTTCTGTATTAGACAACAGTTATTGCCGTTATCAATAAGCTATACATTATCTGTTTCACAGTCCAGAATACTCATTGCCTTCAGTCACCAGGTACAATTGTACAAAGTGGGACCGACTACATATTTACTACTTGTTGGCGTAAAAGATTACGCTAACAGGTTTCTGTAGAAAAGAAACTAACAAACGAAGTGTTTGCGAAGCAAACTGTTCTAAGCCTCCGAAAGGATAATAGCTTAGAATAGTTCGAAAGTGTGTATTGAATCACTTGGTAATCGGTCCCTATTACAGGGTGAAATGGGGGGTATTTATAGGCCTAAACATTAAGGAAAAGACCTATTTACCCCTCTATTACAACCGACATTAAGGAAACTATTCGGTTTCCTTAATAGGGCTAAAATGGTAAAAGACTAATCTAATAGGATAGAAGATAAGTCTTCCATCTTAGCTGGCAGAAAAGATCCTGAAGGGCTCTGGTTCGAAGACATACTTCGAACCAGTGCCTGTCTTCGGGCTTCGAACCAGGTTCCGAGCATCTTCGAAGAAGGTCTTCGAACAATCTTCGAACTAGTTGGCTGTCTTCATGCTGCTTTAGCAATAACCCCGAAGATGATATATTTTCCCCCAACACTACTATTGCATACGCTGCTGATAGTCAGTAACACTAAAAACACAGTTTGGCTAATGATCACTGAAAAATTGAACTATGATGTCAACAATTAACTGTAGTAGTTCGTATATTGGAGTGGATGTATTGAGATAATATATGTGTGTGAGGCATGACTGATCAGCTTGGTCATAACTTCAGCTGTGAACCAGTTCATTTTGGTCGAATCTTAACTTTGTTGACAAATTGGGCTCAGTTAGTCTCTTATAGCAGTGTGATCACCTTACTTTTGTTTTTAAAAACAAAAAAACGTTATAAGATATTAGGACTAATCCATAGTCAATATTATATATTGTCGAATATGTCATTGTTCAATGTTCAGTCTGGAGGAGCTTGTCCTTCTGAAGTCAGTGGCGTTTCCAACTGCTTCAGTTACTTATCTGTTCATGATTTTTGCGTTTTCTTACAAATCATCAATCCAATAGAAACAACGAAGGAGTAAACCCCCAAAAGAAAAAGAAAGAAAGAAAGAAAGAAAGAAAGAAAGAAAAAGAAAAAGAAAGAAAGAAAGAAAGAAAGAAAGAAAGAAATGCTTAAAAACTACATAAAAAGACTCCA
Organism: Zizania palustris; assembly: GCA_019279435.1. Taxonomy (NCBI): domain Eukaryota; kingdom Viridiplantae; phylum Streptophyta; class Magnoliopsida; order Poales; family Poaceae; genus Zizania; species Zizania palustris. The sequence continues at coordinate 50,236,641 of JAAALK010000289.1, forward strand.
GTAACTACAGAATATGGTGGTATCTTTCAGATGCCGCCTCGAAAGGCTAGTGACTCAAGAAAATTGTGCTCAATCGTTGCATGGATGGTGTGTGCCAGCCAGTGATGTCTGTTGAGTCAACTGCTTGCATGCAAATAAGAGGATGAATAGAGTGGGAGCAGTTCACAGTTGGTTGGTTAGTTGTGAGGGGTGAGCACAAGCAGAAGCCAAAAGCAAAGAGAGAAAATGGCCGCCATCTCTTTCAAAGAATATTCAGCACCTTGCCTATTAATTTGGAGAGCTAATGAAAAACCTAGCTACTCAACTGGAGTTGAAACTCAAATTTAAGTTTCAACTCTGTTATACCCAACTTGCTTGAAATTGAAAGATTTTAAAGAAGACGGAGAAATAAATATGATTTTGACAAACCGATCAGTGCAAAACAGCCTGTTTGTGAATAAAATTGTACTCTCCCCGTCTCAAAAAGAATTTATTTCTAGCTCTTTAACTTGTCTAAGAAACTTTCTTATTTGATCTTTACTCTTACCACTAATCTATTGATTTTATCTTAAAAGTAAAGTATTTGTACAATAAAGAGAGTATCCTGTAACAAGAACAATCTTCTTCAATAACTTAGTCGGCCGTTCTGCACCTAATGGCAATGTCACTGTTTAAGTTAGAATATTACAAACAAACAAATACTTCGTCATCAGTCCTCGTTCCATAAAGCATGCAGCAAAAGCACACGTTGAATGGCAACATGTTATATGACTCCTTTTTTGGTCGCACCAGGGACATCAAGATCCATCCAGTTTCTGGCATTATTCTGCAGAATTTCGTTTAAAATCAGGACATCTAGGCATCAAGAAAATCCAACAGAATAAGTAACTTGGAACAAGCAATCAAGAACACTGATAATTCAGGCTAGCAATTACTTCCAGACAAACAAAGATCATAGCTAATTGTTTAGATCAAAGGGTGAAAACACCGGTCATATCTTGAAATCTCAGCACCTGCTACTGTACAACTACAGGCAGGCGAAAACGGACATCAGTGAGGCTTTGACAAGTGATCACGAAGGTCCACGGGTTATATATAACTGATAGTTACATTGTGGTAATATACTTCTGTACAGATAGCGCCACACATTCTAGTAATTTCATACATGCCAACTTCGGTGATTAACTTGAGTTTTCACTCCAGGTCAGTTTCTGAGGCCTCTTCCTCAGGCAGTTCAAATGCATCAATCTCCTCAAAATACGCTTTCTGCTTCTTGACAAAATCTTCTGGTAGTATGGCTTTACCTGAAGACAAGAATCCTGCCCTCGTGTTCTTCTTCTGCACAAAATTGCAAGCAAGCAGAAAGGTTAAAACATAATGGCAATTGTTCTGGCGTTCTCAACTGACTACCTTTATTTTGCCAACAGGGAATGACTGCCCCAACAGTTTTTTTTAATAAGAAGACCACAAACCCTAGCCCCTCACACATGGAGTTGCCCCTATGGATCGGTCCTTAACCCATGTTTTGAAGCCCCTACCTCATACATGAGGGTCCGCCCTCTATAGGTTTCTTAACACATGTTTTGGAGGGGCCATCGACTGACTTTTTTTAACCAAGCATGCATTCACTCCCATGGGGAGTCAAACCCAAGACCTGGAGGTGCTACTTGGGCATCTTACAACTGACTGCCTTTCAGAGGTGCTTTTTCAAAAGCCGAAACGCCTTTAGCAAAGACACTGGTCCTGCAGTGTGCATACCCTTATGGGCACCAAATGCGCGTGACCTAAAAACTATGTTCATATCCAGATATTATTGAGAAATGCATCTTACATAAGGACCAAATGTAGGAGCTATAAACAGTGTAAGTGCATGTTGTACTTGGCATCATAGCATCTCTGGATAAAGCTAATGCAGTGTCAAAATATTTATTCAATAATATCTGGACAGGCAGTATCACATAAGCATTGCAGAACAGATAAACACTTGAACAAGAGAATGCAAGATAAACTTCAGCACATAACTTATTACAGCCTAACACTTTTACTGACTGCATATTATTAGCACAATGAACAGTTGTACACGAGACGAGAAGAATTATCAAGACTTCACAATGCAAGTCACAACAAGACACATTATGATTCCAAGGAAATGTAACTGACCTTTTTTGCTTGACGACAAGGAACCGAGGATGAAATAGGTCGAGCATCCTGATCCACTGAGGTTTTCCTAGTTGAAAAAATAAAGAAAAGTGCAATTCAGTATTTCAGCTAATAATAAAATGGACCACTCACAACAACTACTAGCAGTGAATGAAATAACCAGATTACTCTTTTTCAGGGAGTTCACTGACAAGTGGAAATCTCAATAAATAATTTGCTTTACAAAATTTGCAGATGTCTGGGTGCGACCATTTAATTATCCATTTATAGATGTACTTTTGTTGTTTTGAAAGCTTTACATTGAAAAACAGAAAACAATGTGTCAATACAGATTTACATAAAAAATTCAAGTTCTTAACATATAGACTATCACATTGATACACTTTCTGGAAGAGAGTGAAAACAGGAACAGTATGCATCAGTCTGGAGGAGTTAGGATCATGAATCATCATTACTAACATGTGCCCTTGAAGCACAAGGTGGACATAAGCATTAAATGAGAATATGCTTGAAGCAATGCAAAAATCCATATCTGATGGCCTTCAGGAAACAGCACCATGCTCACAAGGGAGGGCAGTGGTTATGGTAGGTTTGAATGTTCTTATTCTACCCTTTCCAATAGCAATGTATTATCACAAACAAACTGAAAATCTGCATCATTCATTTCCATCTTCATTATGATCTATCTGGTTTCAAGAAAAATGATGACATCAATCCAATTAGCCAAAGCACTCCGGTACGTGAATCTCACAACCGATCTGGAGTAAGTGGATGCTAGGGCCTTAGGGGATGAAGCAAAGTTATCAAATGCAAATCGAACTGTAGCAATCGAACATCAATAAAACGGTCACCTGTTGGTCTTTGCAACTCTTGCAGGAGGGGGGCAGCTTGCTGTTCCATCAGAAAACGGTGCTTTGTTGTTGGTGGGACGAATCCTCCTCGTCGTCGTCCTCTTCTCGGTGGTGTTGCGCCTTGTATACACCGTGGAGATGGGCGATTTGACCAAGCTACGCTCATCCGAAGCTGCGGCGAAGGGGAAATTAGAAAATCCAATTGCTACCGCAAGGTACAACGTGGACGTAAGTCGGAAGCAAGCACGCGATTGGCGCATGAAGTGGGCTCACCGGCGGCGGAAGAAGGCTTGGACACGGGCGTGAGCGAGGAAGACGCGGAGCAAGTGGGGGCGGCAGCGGAGAAGTCGGAGGGCAGTGGGCGGGGCCGTTTGGTGGTAATGTTAGTTGGGGTGTTGGGGAGGAGGTTGGTGACGTCGCCCAATGGCAGCGCCGCCGCTTTCCGCTGCCGCTTCACCTTAGGGCTGCAGCGCCTTTCCGCCGCGGCCGCCGCCGCCGGCGGTGTCACGGTAGCAGGGGTGGTCTCCATCGCATCGTTCCCCTAAGACTGGTGGGGGAATAGCAGAGGGAGAAAGCACGGGTGGACGGCGGCGAGAGGTCGGTCGGATACTGGGGTCGGAGGAATATTGCAGAAGAAGCTAGAAGATGAGCATCACATGGCGCCCGGCCCATTTTCCACTCATTGTCGGCCCAAAGTAAATGTAACTAAGGCCTTGTTTGATCCCATAAATTAATTGTCACTAGCTAATATTTAGTCTTAGTTCATCCAAACAACTCAACTAATTACTAAACTAATTGTTAGTTCATAGGCCAACTAATAGTTAGTCATTAGCACACAAAAGTGAACTATGGGAGCTAATAAGAGGCTATTTACTCTTTTTTTAGGTATTAGTCTAAAGTATCCAAACAGATGTGAACTAATTTTTAGCTCACATAGAAAATAATTAGTTCTAGCTAACAATTAGTTTTAGTCCATTCAAACAGATCTTAAAGGTCTTTTTGGAAGAGAGGGCTAAAGTTTAGCCTCCATTTTAGCCTCTGTTTTAGTCTTTGAGGGCCAAACGGGCTAAAATTTGGGTGCAACTTTAGCCTCCTCTTTTTCTTTAGTCCCTTCAAGAAAAGTGCTAAAATAAGTTAAATGGTGCTAAAAATGGTCCTCCTGCATTAATCGACATCTTTACCCTTAAACATGTGGATACTAAAAGAAGAAAAATGTGAAAAGATGGGTAAATGAGTCTTTTGTACACTCATTGCTAAAGTTTAGTCTACGCATATAAACAGCAAAAGAAGCTAAAATTTAGTTCTCTATTTTATGGTTTAAACTTTAACCCTTGGACTAAAGTTTAGCCCCTCCTCCCAAACAAACCCTAACCCTTTTGCTTGAAAAACTGACACACTCAATTTAGAATTTATTTTTAAAATAATACATTTTTATTCAAAATTTCAAATCTAGTATGTGTATTTTAGAATTTACAAAAAATATATTTTTGCCGATAATTGGTCTGCCCCTACCGATCTAAATTGAATCGACCTAGATCGGTATATCAACCATCGACACGCTCCGATCGACTCAGGCCTAGGCCTATATCACCCTTTTATCGCCAAATAGAAATTGGAACCAATCGATTTAAATGGATAGGCTTAGATGGGACAGATTATGGTCTGACAGAAGGCTATTTTTGTAAATTTTAAAATCCACGTATCAAATTTAAATTTTTAAATAAAAATATATTATTTAAAAAATACACAATTGATACTATGTATCTTCGTGGAAAAGTTTAGCTTGTTTATTCGTTTTTCACATGTTGAGTTCATTTATATTTTGGTCCAATCAAATGGAGCTGACCTTTTCAACTTGAAAAAAACTGAGGCATTCAATTCAAATAAATTTAAGAGAAAATGATAAATTTTTTAAAAGTGTGCAAAATCTAGAATAAGGTATGTGTTGACACAAAAACGTGCCCCCGCACTTGGTACGATCTAAAAGCGTGTGGATACTTAGGGACAAGCCTAAGCGTGACATAACACTGGCGTCGCGTTCTAACTACCCTTAACAGTGGCAAGGGGGTGGAGTCACCAGGTAATCAGATTACACAGAAATAATCCAATTAGCCGAAATATATAGATAAAATAACCCAATCGGCCGAACGGAGCCAGATTGGTTCGGAGTGTACCGTATGAAGGGTCACCGAATGGGGCCTTTGGCATCTGATGTGAAGTGTGCGCTGAAGGTAATCCTTCGGCGTTCGGATCGATCTAACCAAAGACAGGCTCTGAACAGATCGCGACCCGAAATCGCCTCTGAACGGCAGGGTTCAGCGCGAAGCCTCCAACGCGATGGGGTCCTCTACAGAGTGTTCTAGCGTGATGAAGTATGATGCGGAGTGTTCTGGTGCGACGAAGTCTGATGTGGAGCATTCTGGCATGACTCCGGTGCCCCCAAAGTGGCGTCTAATTCATGAATATCCAAGTGCCCCGAGCCTTTCCTGTTTTTGACGAAGGTTGGTCGGATCGACCATGCGGAGCCGATCAGATCGAAGCCCTATGACGAAGGGGTCCGGCGCGCGAAGGCCCCCGACACTCGGAAGGCTTTGGCGTGAGGAGCCCGGTGCGCAGAGCCTTTCGGTAGATGAAGGGCTTTGGTCTGGATGGTCCGGTGGGCAGCGCATCAGTCTGAAGTCTCTGGCTTCGGCTGACACGAAGAGTTCAAACATCGACCTTCCTTGTATAAAAAATCTACCTTTCCCGACTTGATAGTCAGATGCTTGTTGAGCCAAATCATTTGCAATTGAATTGGCTTCTTTGGATACGTGAGAAATTTTGAAGTCATCAAAAGTAGCAATTATGTCCAAACATTTATCCAAGTAACTATTTAGCAAACCATTAAAACATTGAGCAATTTTAGCTACTTGTTGTACCACTAATAGAGAATCACCATACGCATGAACATGTTTAACACCCATGGAACCTAGCAATTCAAGTCCTAGCAATAAAGCTTCATACTCGGCTTGATTATTAGTAGAAGGAAATTCTAAACGGGTCGAGGTCTCAAAGCGCATACCATTAGGGGATATGATAACCACTTCAATACCTTAACCACTCTTGCAAGCCGAACCACCAAAATAAAGTTTTCATGGCACTACTTCAATTAGAGCAACGTTGCTACCCCAGTTGACATCTACGTGGTGATCAACCATAAAGTTAGCGATGATTTGGCCTTTGTTGGACCGGAAACGGCGACCAGAGGGGGGGGGGGTGAATGAGAGCTTTTAAAATTTCTGGCTAAAAACTAGCCTTCGGTTTCAGTTCTGTCTTCTGCGGAACAGGCTTCGAACACTACCTTCGAAGGTCTGGTTCGGAGGTACTTCGACACCTTCGAACACAGGCTTCGGAGGAGCAAAAGTTCGAAGCCAAGAAGACTTCGCTCCACTTACAACCCTCGAAAATCTACTCTGCTTAGTCAGGGCAGGCTCCGCACACAGGGTGCTTCGAGCAGGCTTCGCACTTCACCCTTCGCAAGAGTGGACAGCCCTCTGAGGACTTCGACCAAGTACTTGGCAGCAGCAACTGGTGCTGAGCTTCGTACACGAAGGTCTACACGCACACCAACATACTACACTAGGGGCTTCGACACTAGAAGCAAAACGGGCAACAATCAGGGCTTCGCTAGTAAGCAGTGAGGTCACGCCACCTGTTACACAGAGCGAATGCACACTGACAAAACACACTTCGCACGAAAAACAACCTTCGCCTCAACAGGCGTCGGTGCACTACTACAGGCGAGGTATGCAAAGCAAGCTCAAGCAAAAGCACAGGAAACAGGGCTTTGCCGCTTGAACAGGGAACACAGAAAAATGAACTCTCTGGATGTATTACAATCGAAGTGTGGCTACAGGAGCTCAACAGTAAATGCTCAATGTGTTAAATGTTACCTACCGAGCCCCCATATTTATAGCCCACAGTTCACCCAAAGGAAATGACTACACTACCCCTAGGGTTTACAAAAGATTTGACTCTACAGAACTAAGGGGTACAAAAGGTAGTCCACCTTTATTTTGGAGGCTTCTCTGTCAGCTTTGCAGAGGGGACAGTGTCAGCCTTTTACAGAACAGACAGTGTCAGCCTTTGCAGTCTTTGACCTTCTGGAATCCTCCCTTCGCACGCGAGGGTGCGGTAGCTTCGGTGAGAAGCCTGAAGCCAGATGGCCTTCGCTCCACCGAAGTCAGTCTTCGATACAGTGACGGTTTTGAGCCGAAGCCGTCAAAGCCCTTTGGCCTTCGCACCAACACCTCCGGAGTGGATCACCACGGCTTCGCAGCTTCACCCAGCTCGAACTCCGTCAGTCCGTGTACCGAAGCCATGCAGGCCGAAGTACCACAAGTCAACCTTGCTCCGGAGCTAGCCTTGCTCCGAAGCCTTCCACCCTCTGAAGCCCCACCTTCGGAGTACCACCCTTCGAAGTCCCTCCTTCGTCCAAGGCCTCCGCATGAAGCATTCCATGAGCCCTTCGTCGCAGTGCCTCTCCCCGAGCACACTCCTCGACGAGCCTCACCCGGACCATGCCTTCGATGCGCCTTGACTTCTGAGACCTTCGTCGGGCACCTTCGAATGTCTCCCTCCGGAGCACACTTCGAATTCCTTGCCTCCGCAGAGGACTTGTTCCAGCCAACTCCGAAATCACTCCATCCGGAGTACCTTCGAAGTGCCTCACCTCCGAGGACTTTGTCTCAGAGTACCTTCAGTCGGAGCCACACTCCGCACTCTCTGCCTTCACCTGGCACGCCTCGACCCGAGGACCAACCCGGACCACCTTCGCAGCCACCGTGACGGAGCTCCCCGCTCCCCTGGCATCAAGCCTCCCGTTTGACCCAGGTTCACCTGCTACGTTCGTCCGTCGCCTCCGAAGTCCCTGCGCACCACCGACAAACAGACAAGTGTATCCAGTACTCCGGAGACCTCTCCGGGTTAGCAACCTCCGGCACACACTCCGGTGTACCGCCCAAAGTACCGAACCCTTCGGTACGAATCCAGTCATCGTGTACTGTCGGACCCCTCCGACATGCACACTCCGCTGCAACAGCTGCAGCAAGCAAACACCGAACACCCTTCGGTGAAACCTCCTCCGAACACCCTTCGGAGGTACCACCTCCGAAGCCCCTTCGAAGGTACCCTTCGAACAGAGGGTAAAAGCCTGTCAATCACTCATCACAAAACACCGAAACCAACCCTTGGTTTCTCAGCCTTTCATAGCTCTCAAAGGTTCATAAGCCAAATCATATTCGATCAAAACATAAGACCACTTTCCGATTCTACCACTTAGAATCGGCTTTTGTAACATGTATTTTATGACATTGGTTTGACAAGCAACAATACATGTGCTAGGGAGAAGATAGTGGCTTAATTTGGTACATGCATAATAAAGTGATAAACACAAGCGCTCCACAAACACGTACCTTGTCTCGACGTCCAGCAAGCGGTGGCTCAAGAATGTGATGATGTAATCTTTTCCCTCCACCTCTTGAGTTAGCATGACTCCTATCACGCTATCTTCTGCAACAATATATAGCCGAAATGGAATCCTAGCTTTTGGTGCTCTTACCACGGGCGATGATGAAAATCACTCTTTAATCTTCTCAAAAGTGCTTTGCTGACTTGCCCCCCAAATAAACTTGGTCTTGTTCTTTAGCCGGAGTATGGGGACAAAAGCATCGATCTTGGCAGACAAGTTAGATATAAAGCGACACAAATAGTTCATCTTGCCTAGCAACTTTTGCACGTCTCTCTTGCATGTAGGCGCTTCAAAGTTTCTAATCCTCTCAAGCTTATTAGGATCGATCTCAATACCTCTTTCATGAATCATGAATCCTAAGAACTTTCCCGCCGACACACTAAAAACACACTTGAGTGGGTTCATCTTTAAGCCATACCGGCGCATCCTATCGAAAGCAACTCTCAAATCGGCTAAATGGTTCCCCATAGCATCCGATTTGACTACAACATTGTCTATGAAGACTTCTAGCATAACCCCTAGCAAGTCATGAAAGATCAAGTTCATAGCACGTTGATATATAGCGCCAACATTCTTTAAACCAAAAGTCATAACGACCCATTCAAACAAGCCGACAAACCAGGGCATCTAAAGGCTGTCTTGTAGACATCCTCTTCGGCCATAAAGATTTGATTATAACCAACATTGTCATCAAGAAAACTTAGTACCTTGTGTCCTGAAACATCGTTGATCAACATGTTGGCTATCGACTTGGGATACTCGTCCTTCGCAGCGGCCTTGTTCAGATCCCTAAAATCAATACAAACTCGTATTTTGCCGCTCCCTTTCTTCTCTACAGGCACAATGTTAGCAACCCATTCGGCATACCTGCATGGCCTAATAAATTCAGCCTTGAGTAATCGTTATATCTCCTCTTTAACTCGATCATACACGACCGAATTAAAGTGTCGAGGATGCTGTTTACAAGGCCTAAACCTGGGTTTGATAGGCAGCCGATGCTCTACGATCTTACGGCTTACTCCGAGCATCTCGCTATACTCCCATGCGAAACAATTGACATACGACCGAAGCAAATTTATTACTCTAGCCTTTTCGCTGGCTTGTAGATTTTTATTTACAAAAGTCGGCCTTGGAATGCTGCCATTGCCTATATCGACCTCTTCTAGAGGATCGGCCGACGTGAAACCTTGACCTAACTTTTCTACTTCTCTAAAATCTTCAATGGCTTCGGCAATACCGTCTTTAGAATACTGATATTGTTCCACACGAGATTTCAGCCAATCAAGATTACTCTTACTAGACATGACTACTAGTTTAGAAATAGTCGTGCTACACTAGCCGGCTTCACAGACACGGGTACAAAATGTCCCTCGGATACGGTAACGAAGTCATAATCCGAGAGATCTCTACTTGACAAGCACTCTACCTTATCATGGACGACGTCCATAGATACATCGGCCAACGCAACCTAGGCCTAAGTATTGGCTAGTACAACCTCAACATCATCGTCATCCCACTGTATCAGGTATTGGTGCAAAGTATATGGAATGCGACAATTTGCGTGAATCCAATCATGCCCCAGTAGCACACTATAGTTACATTGCACATCGATGACGAAGAACGCCGTCGACAACGTCTTGTTGCCCACCGTCAACTCTAGAGAAAGCACAACCTTTTCTTCAGAGCTCTCGTCATTGAAGTCGTTGAGCATTAGGTTAGTCTTCTTTAAATCTTCTGAGCCCTTGCCAAGCTTCTTCAGGAGAGAGAATGGCATTAAGTTGATAGTGGCGCCACCATCAACAAGTATCCTAGAGATCGGCTTTCCGTCGATGTGCCCCTTGACGTCGAGAGGCTTTAAGTGACGAGCAGTATCCTTGGGCTTCTCAAAAACATATCGTGGGCCAAGGCTCAGCTAAGCGACCTCGGCCTCGTCTCGTGGTAGTGCGAACTCGGCAGGAAGTATGATGACGTTTATGTCCATTGCCTAAGGTGCGGGCCCCTCAGAGACGGGCGTGTAGTCATCGTCGAGCATGTCGCCGTCGTCGTTGCTCAGAACGTGAGCTGGGTTGTTCGCCTTAACCGGCTTGGGCTTCCATACTTGCTTCATGACTGGCCGAGGGAGGATTTCCTCGAAGATGGCATCTCGCTCATCCTCGTCCTTCTTCTCGCGCATCTCCTGTGATCGCAGATGTTGTAGGCGCCTCTTTTGTGATTTGGACAGCCCGGAGGTGCCACGATGGTTGTGGCTTAGTACCAGGCGCCACCAACTTGTTCCTGTGATTTTTTGCCGAACGGGAATTACCCAGGTCGGCCTCATAATCTTTGCTCTTGGTGAGAACCTTTCCCTGTACCCTGTTGGTCGGACCGGCCTCACTAGTCTGATCGGACCGGGCCTCGGTGATGGTCTCTACCAGACTAGGGGACTTACCTCTGTCGTGCTTCGGCGAGGGGCCTTCGGGATTGGGACCTCCTGAGACCCTACCTTGACTATGATAGCTTCAGACTCCCTCTCCCTCGCCTCTTTGCTCCCATCCTCTTTGGCTTCGTCCCACGTGAGTCGGCTCAGAGGCACCACAGATAGCCTATGGAAAACATTCCCTTTCACCGTATCCATCTGCCCTTGCCAATCATAGCACTCCGAGGGAAAAAAGGGGGTAACAGTATGTTGCGAAGGGTACTCCGGCGGTGAAGCATAGTTTGGAGCCCACGGGGACCCCGTTTAGTAGTATGGCGGAGGCATCGGGGGTTCCAGTGGCTTAGCCCACTCATGGCCAAACCCATTGCTCGGAAGAGGGTTCAGCCACGTCGAAGGTACTTCAGACCATATCAGCGAAGGGTCCTACTAGACCGGAGGTATGTTCAGCCATTGCGGGCCAAGCTCTGCCTTTGGGGGGTTCGCCCAGAGTGGAGGTGGGTTCGACCATTGGGGTCCGAACTCACCATGTGGAGGGTTCGACCATTGTGGTCTGAACTCAATATGCGGAGGGTTTGGCCATAGGGATCCGAACTCACTATGCGGAGGGTTCGGCCATTGGGGTCTAAACTCACCCTTCGGGGGTTCTGCTGTTGGGGTCCAAACTCATCCTTCGAAGGGTTCAATTGTCTTGGCCCCTTCGGCTATCTTGGCATTTTTGGTCGGGTGCCTGTTTTCTCGGCCTTTTTTAGTGTTTATTCAACAGCATCGGGTATGTTACCTTTGGCTTCTTACGAGCCCTAGCCGAAGAAGGCGTGTTGATGTTCTTTTTCCACACTCCTACTTCAGGGTTCTTTGGTACGAGTGTGCGCGTGCAGGGTTCTCCGATAACGATAGCTTTCCCTTTAGATGATCCGGCCTATTCTGGCCGAATTATCATCTTCTTCTCGTCGAGGTCGATGGTGTTCACGGGGAAGGGGTTTTTGTCTAGCTTCATCTTTAGACTAAAATCTATTTTCAATCGTCCTTCTTCTATGGTCGATTGAACCTACCGACGAAAAACGTTGTAATCGTTAGTATAATGAGAATGTGAATCATGCCACTTACAGTAGGGGCGCTTCTTTAGCTTGTCGGCGGTCGGGATGATTTGGCCCTTGGGCAACCTGAGAAGCTGGCTCTTCAAGAGGAAATCAAATATTTTGTCACACTTAGTCACATCAAAAGAGTATTTAACCTCGTTGGGCTGACTCTTAGTGGGAGACGGTTGTAGCTCAGAACAAGTGACAAGCTTGTTCTTAGTGTTCTAGGACCATTTGGCCGCATACATATCGGCCGAATCATCCTCTTCTTCCGATTGTTCCTCGTTGGAGTGTTCCATGATGTGAACTTCATCTCTAGGTTTGTTAAATGTCTAATGAATTTTTTATCCTTGGCTCAGCCTTCTTGGACCAGAGCCTGCTGCAGGACTTGGCTGACCTCTAAAAAGTTTTGGTTATCTAGCCTCTCCTTAATTTCAGAATGCAATCCGTTAAAATCTAGATCCGCTAAATCTCTTTCTAAAATATTGAGACTAAAACATCGGTTCCAGGTGTCTCTAAAGCGCTTGATGTACTCAGAGACACTCTCACTGGATTTCTGTTTGACACGTCAAGTCTGAAAGCCTAAGTTCTGTCTCGCCCGTGTAAAAATAGTCATGGAATCTCTGTTCCAACTGGGCCCATATTTGGATGGAGTTCGGCGGTAGCGCCGAAAACCAAGTGAAGGCGGCGTCGGATAGCGAGAGAGAAAATAGTCTAACTTTCAATGCGTCTGACCCACTAGCTTCTCCACACTGTGCTAAGAATTGGCTGACATGATCCAGTGTGGTCTTGTTACCCTCGCCATCGAATTTGGTGAATTTAGGGACTCTATAGCCGCGAGGGTAGGGTATGGTATCGAAGTGATCGGGGTACGGCTTTCGGTAAATCCTAGCCTGATCTCGAGGCGCGAAGCCGGTACACTCCCTAAACAGCACGCAAATCTTCTCCTCAATGTCGTTTTGGCCTCCTGCCTGTGCGCGTCTCTCGTGCGGGGGCGCGACATGCGGTGGTATGTCGACGTGTTGGCCACGGGGGTCCTCCTCACGTGCTGGCTCGGGGGTATATGACGTGATCGGGCCTATGTGGTTGTGTAAGAGCATGCGACACAGGCAGTGCGGGAAAATCTGGCGTGGGCGCAGGTGGAGGCGGCGCATAATAAGCAGGGCTAGCTTGGCCGTAAGTGTAGTGATTGGTCTCGACCATAGATGTCGAGGCCGGAGACACGATAGCCTTGCCAGTACTACCGTCAGTTCTGTTATAAATGCGATTTACCGGGGGTACGCTAGCGATTGGGCTTGGAGGAATGGCCTCGGTAAAGCCAAACCTTCTAAACATTGCCTCTACCTGAGAGCTAACTACCGAATCTAGATGGTTGGCTAGTGAAGCGCTAACGGTTTGATCTACAAACGCAGCTATCTTTTTCTCAATCTCTAAGAAAGATAAAGGAGGCGACACTAGTGTTACCTGAGTATGGGCAAGGTTGGGGATGTTGATGTCGCGCCTGATGAAGCCCGCACGTTCCTTGACGTAACTCCCGAGCATGAGTTCTTAGAGCTCTTTCACCTTTGCCTCGATCTCTGCCCGACCTTCCTCGGGGATATCTGCAAGGGTGGGTGTCATGATGTTGCGGTTGTCGATCTTTGTGCCCCCCATGGAATCCATCGGTGTTGTAGACGTAGTAGTCGTTGTAGAGGCACTTTGCAGCCAATGTAGATGTACTTGTCATGTTGGCGTAGTGTTTCCCCAGCGGAGTCGCCAAAAAGTGTGTTGACACGAAAACGTGCCCCCGCACTTGGGCCGGTTCGACGATCCAAAGCATGTGTATACTTAGGGACAAGCCTAAGCGTGACACAACACTGACGTCGTGTTCTGACTACCCTTAATAGTGGCAAGGGGGTGGAGTAGCCAGGTAATCATATTGCAAAAAAATAATCCAATTAGCCGAAATATATAGATAAAATAACCCAATCGGCTGAACAGAGCCAGATTGGTTCGGAGTGTACCGTACGAAGGGTCACCAAAGTGTGCCTTCGACGTCTGATGCGAAGTGTGCGCCGAAGGTAATCCTTCGGCGTTCGGATCGATCTGACCAAAGACAGGCTCCGAACAGATCGCGACACGAAATCGTCTACGAACGACAGGGCTCGGCGCGAAGCCTCTAGCGCGATGAGGTCCTCTGCGAAGTATCCTGGCGTGATGAAGTCCGATGCGGAGTGTTTGGGTGCGATGAAGTCTGATGCGGAGAGTTCTGGCGTGACTCTAGTACGAAGCAACTCCGATGCGAAGTAGCTCCGGCGTGCGGGACTTGAGCAAACCGACAATAGTGTGACGGTTCTGGCACAGACGGATGAAGTGAAGTATTGCTGAAGGGTGCTCCCGCATCCTTCAAAACCAGCCTCCTAGCTCCAGAAACCTTCGCCGAAGGGGGCTCCGAACGTAAATCCTGCAGAACACAATGATCAAATGCCAATTCGGTCTGGAGACCGAATTACCAAGTATGGCAGTAGGAAACAGATAGAACGAAGGGTAGCAATCTATGTTGGACCAGAAACGGCTTCCAGAAGGGGGGGGTGAATGGGAGCTTTTAAAATTTCAGGCTAAAAATAGCCTTCTGTTTTAATTCAGTCTACTGTGGAACAGGCTTCGAACACACCCTTCGAAGTTCAGGTTCGGAGGTATTTGATAGCTCCGAACACAGGCTTCGCAAGGAGTAAAAGTCCGAAGGCAAGTAGACTTCGCTCCACCCACAACCCCGAAAAACAACTCTGCTAAGTCAGTGCAGGCTCCGCACACAGGGTGCTTCAAGCAGGCTTCGCACTTCACCCTTCGCAAGAGTGGACCATCCTCTGAGGACTTCGACCAAGTACTTAGCAACAACAACTGGTGCTGGGCTTCGTACACCGAAGGTCTAAACGCACACTTTACGGACTTTGCTAAGGACCTCGACACGGGAAGAACGATGGCCTTCGAACAGGGCTTCGCTAGTAAACAGTGAGGTCTAGCCTCCAGTTACCCAGAGCGAACGCACACTGAAAAAGCACACTTCACAAAACACACTTCGCCTAGACAGGCTTCGGTGCACTATAACTAGCGAGGTATGCAAACAAGCTCAAGCAGAAAAATGAACACAGAAGCAGGGCTTCGCTGCTTGAACAAGGAACACAATAAATGAACTTAGGATGAATACAACGTGTGGTGGCTAGTACAGGAGCTCAACAGTGAATGCTCAAAGTGTTAAATGTTACCTACCCAGCCCCCATATTTATAGCCACTATTCACCCAAGTGAATTGACTACTTTACTCCTAGGGTTTACATTGGTTTTGTCTCTACAGAACAGAGGGGTACAAAAGGTAGTCAACTTTATTCTGGAGGCTTCTCTGTCAGCTTTGCAGAGGGGACAGCATCAGCTTTTTGCAGAGCAGACATTGTCAGCCTTTACAGTCTTTGACTTTTCTGAAGCCCCCCTTCGCACGCGAGGGGTGCGGTAGCTTCGGTGAGAAGTCTTGAGCCTAGAGATGGCAATGGGTACCCGATACCCGTTTACCCGTGGGGAATTACTCTATTAGGGTATGGGTATGGGTAGAAATTAGTACCCACGGGTACACAATTGGGTAAAAATTTGTACCCATCGGGTAAAGCGGGTACGGGTTTGGGAGAGCAATACCCGTACCCGTTTACCCGTATACCCGCACCAACCAAACCATGGCCCATGAGCCATATTACCCTAACATTCAGCAGCCAAAAAATAAAAGGCCCAGCTAACTGCCGGCCAGCCCAAAATCCCCCAAATCCATAACGTCAAATCCTACATATTTCAAAATTGAATGCTTACTTTTATAATTATATTTGTGTTGGTTGCTATCTTGCTGCTTGTTTTTGTTATTTATTTGTTTGACTGTTGCGGGTATGGGTACCCGTCGGATATCAAATACCCGTGCGGGTACGGGTATGGGATCAAAGTGATACCCGCGGGCGGGTACGGGTACGGGTATAGATTTATTCATTCGGGTACGGGTATGGGCGGACAGTACCCGCGGGTATTCTACCCGTTGCCATCCCTACTTGAGCCTGACGGCCTTCGCTTCACCGAAGTTAGCCTCCGATACAGTGACGGTTTTGAGCCGAAGCCGTCAAAGTCCTTGGGCCTTCGCACCACCACCTCCGGAGTGGACCACCACGGCTTCGCAGCTACTCCCAGCTCGAACTCCATCAGTCCATGTACCGAAGCCATGCATGGCCGAAGTACCACAAGTCAACCTTACTCCGGAGCTAGCCTCGCTCCGAAGCCTGCTTCACTCCGAAGCCCCACCTTCGGAGTACCACCCTTCGAAGTCCCTCCTTCGTCCAAGGCCTCCGCATGAAGCATTCAATGAGCACTTCGTCGCAGTGTCTCTCCCCGAGCACACTCCTCGACAAGCCTCACCCAGACCATGCCTTCGATGCACCTCGACTTCTGAGACCTTTGTCGGGTACTTTCGAGTGTCTCCCTTTGGAGCACACCTCGAACACCTTGCCTCTACTGAGGACTTTGTCTCGGAGTACCTTCACCCGGAGCCACGCTCCGCACTTACTGCCTTCTCCTGGTGCACCTTGACCCGAGGTCCGACCTAGACCCCTTCGCAGCCACCGTGATGGAGCTCCCTACTCCCCTGGCATCAAGCCTCCCGCTTGACCCAGGTTCACCTGCTACGAACCGTCTGTCGCCTCCGAAGTCCCTGCGCACCACAGACAAACAGACAAGTGTATCCAGTACTCCAGAGACCTCTCCGGGTTAGCAACCTTCGGCACACACTCCGGTGTACCACCCAAAGTACCGAGACCTTCGGTACAAACCCAGTCATCGTGTACTGTCGGACCCCTCCGACAGGCACACTCCGCTGCAACAGCTACAGCAACCAAGGCCACCGAACCCTTCGGTGAAACCACCTCCGAACACCTTCAGAGGTACCCCTTTGAACCAGAGGTTAAACACAGTCAATCACTCATCACAGACTCCGAAACCAACCCTTGGTTTCTCAATCTCCCCCTTGATGAGTGCATTGACAACCAAATTCAAATTTAAGAAAATTTGAATAATTTCAGCACACAAGTGACCATAAAAACTCAGAAACGAGCCAAATCATGTCACTTGATAAAAGAATTTTCCTCCCCCTTTTCAAAAGAGTAAAAGCCCCTTCGGCAAATCTCCCCTTTGCAACAGAGAACTCAAATTTCTCCCCCTTTGGCAATGCAAGCATCAAGGAGCATGTAAAAAGATGCATTGCTTGGAAATGAGCAGAATTGCAAAGACATATAAAGCAAAAATATGCCAACAGTAATACTAATGATCATGTGCTCAGCTCAATTTAACATTCTCTAAAAACATGATGACTGCATGTGATTTTATCAGTTTGAAATAAAAGCATCACCACTCAATCAAGGTAACTAGACAAGTGAAAGCAAGGACTGCGCAAAGCTAGTCAATTTCTACTGAAAACAGACAATTCCAGTTCAAATGGAGCATTGAAAGCAAACTTGATGATAAATTAATGTTGTTGTTCTTTTCATAATGCCAGGGGTTATTTGTTTGTCCACCTTATACTTTCCAATCAGGCCAAGCCTAGGCACCAAAGCCATCAGGAGCTTAAGGCAGTGATTTTGGCATACACTACACTATTCCAGTTCAGACCAATGTACAATGGTAAGCAGTCTAGAATAGAGTAGTGCGACAAACAAACCCACCTGGATCTTTTTGCTTTTAAGCATGCAACTCATGGATTTTTGGAATTGTGATTAAGTGAACAAATTGTTTAGCACTTTATGAATATCCATGAATGTGTAGAACAATTTTTCAAGTTGCAATTCTTCGCATCCAAAGAAAAATGTCTTGATATCAAGTAGATAAAAGATAGCTAAAGCAATCCTGCCTACATATGTTAGATACAAGATTGAGCAGTGAGCATGATTTGAGTTTTGGAAAGAAAACATCATGCACATTAATGTTTCAGATGAATTAAAAAGAGCTGAGCTGTCATGATTTCATGAATTAAAATTGGGCATATAAGTGCAACAGATGTAAATGCAATTTCACACATGATGAGCATATGCGAGACAATTAAAAACATCTCCCCCTCACAAAATGCCGTAAGGGTGACAAATACCAAGTTCCCCACACAAATAGGAAAAACGAGAAGCATCGAGAGGTTTTGTGAAAATATCGGCTAGCTGGTGTTGGGTATCCACATATTGAAGTTCAATATCACCCTTCTCATTGTGATCTCTGAAAAAATGATATCGCACATCAATGTGTTTGGTTCTGGAGTGCTGAACCGGGTTATTTGCAATATAAATAGCACTAGTGTTATCACAGAAAAGTGGAACACTCTTATAATCTAACCTGAAATCCCGCAAAGTGGAAACCATCCACAAAATCTGAGAGCAACAGCTAGCTGCAGCAACATATTCGGCCTTAGCCGTCGATTGTGCAACACTAGACTGTTTGCAGGAAGACCAGCAAACCAGTGAAGTACCCAGAAAATGACAAGTACCAGAGGTACTCTTCCTATCAATCCTACACCCAGCAAAATCCGCATCGGAATAACCTCGAAGACATAAATATGAAGATGCTGAACACCAAATGCCGAATTCAAGGGTATGTTTGAGATACCTTAGGATGCGCTTTACCGCTTGGCGGTGCGAAGCTCGTGGTGAAGCCTGAAAATGAGCGCACAGACACACTGCGAAGTGTATGTCCGGCCTCGTAGCAGTCAAGTAGAGGAGGGAGCCGATCATGCTTCGGAACTCCTTCTGATCTACGACTTCTCTATCTTCGTCAGGATCCAATGCTACAGATGTAGCCATTGGAGTGGCGAGAGGCTTCGCATCGGCCATGTCGAATTTCTTGAGCAGGTCCTTGGTGTACTTCGTCTGGTGGACGAAGGTACCTTGTTTGCTTTGCTTGATTTGCAAACCAAGGAAAAATGTAAGTTCGCCCATCATGGACATCTCGAACTCCCTGCTCATGGTATCTGCAAACTCGGCAACCAAAGCATGAGAAGAGCCACCAAAGATGACATCATCAACATAAATCTGAACCAGGAGGAAATCTTTGCCATGCTTGAGAGTAAACAGTGTTTTATCAACAAAGCCCATCAAATACCCCCGCTCAAGCAGAAAAGACTTAAGTCTATCATACCATGCCCGAGGGGCCTTCTTGAGTCCATAAAGAGCCTTATGAAGTTTAAGGACTTTATGTGGGTATTTGGGGTTTTCAAAACCAGGGGGTTGTTTTGCATAAACGTCTTCGCCTATGAAGCCATTGAGAAAAGCACTTTTGACATCCATTTGATAGAGTTTGAATCCTCGGGATGTCGCAAAGGCAAGCAAAAGCCTAATGGCCTCAAGGCGAGCAACAGGTGCAAAAGTTTCAGTAAAATCAATCCCTTCTAGTTGAGAATAACCTTGAGCCACAAGTCTAGCCTTGTTTCTAATTATAGTCCCATCCTCCCCTTGTTTGTTTTTGAAAATCCATTTTGTTCCAATGAAATGAACATTTGGTGGAGGATCAACTAAAGTCCAGACTTAGTTTCTCTCAAAATTTTCAAGTTCCTCATGCATGGCATTGATCCAACTAGAATCAGAAAGTGCATGACTAACATCTAAGGGCTCGAAAGAAGCAACAAAAGCAGAATTAGTGAAATGAGCATGAGAACGTGTTACCCTTTGATCAAGCTCACCAATGATCTGCTCTGGAGGGTGCATCCTTTGAACATGATGTGGAGCCTCGCGGCGGGATGCAGTCTCCCCCTCAACTTGTGCGTTGGAGTGGTCCAAGATGACCGATGTCGAGGTAGTTGCTTCGGGACCTTGTGCCGAAGTGGTCGAAGCGGGGTTAGCTTTGGGGGTTGATGTCGAGGGTAGTAGGGGTTCATCCTCGAAATCTCCGGGATCTTCTTCTTCGAAGATGGTCTGTTCCATGTCGTGTTCATTTGCCTATTCAAGAGCAGAACTAACAGAGGGGGTCGATTCATCAAAAATCACATCACATGACTCGATGACAGTGTTAGTTTCCAAATTATAAACACGGTAAGAATGACCATGTGTAGTGTAACTGTTGGACCGGAAACGGTGACCAGAGGGGGGGTGAATGGGAGCTTTTAAAAATTCGGACTAAAAACTAGCCTTCGGTTTTAGTTCTGTCTTCTGCGGAACAGGCTTCGAACACTACCTTCGAAGGTCTGGTTCGGAGGTGTTTTGACAGCTCCGAACACAGGCTTCGCAGGACCAAAAGTTCGAAGCCAAGAATACTTCGCTCCACTTACAACCCTCAAAAATCTACTCTGCTAAGTCAGTGCAGGCTCCGCACACAGGGTGCTTCGAGCAGGCTTCGCACTTCACCCTTCGCAAGAGTGGACACCCCACTGAGGACTTCGACCAAGTACTTGGCAGCAGCAACTGGTGCTGGGCTTCATACACGAAGGTCTAAACGCACACTGACAGACTTCGCTAGAGTCACAGACACAATAATCGTACGGGCTTTGATCAGGGCTTCGCTGGTACGCAGCGAGGTCTCGCCTCCTGTTACACAGAGCGACAACACACTGAAAAACACACTTCGCACAAAACACCCTTCGCCTAGATAGGCTTCGGTGTACTACAACTAGCGAGGTATGTAAAGCGAGCTCAAGCAAAAAGCACACAGAAGCAGGGCTTCGCCGCTTGAACAAGGAACACAGAAAATGAACTCTCTAGATGAATACAACGAAGTGTGTGGCTAGTACAGGAGCTCAACAGTAAATGCTCGAAGTGTTAAATGTTACCTACCGAGCCCCCATATTTATAGCCCACAGTTCACCCAAAGGAATTGACTACTTTACCCCTAGGGTTTACATTGGTTTTGTCTCTACAGAACTGAGGGGTACAAAAGGTAGTCAACTTTATTGGAGGCTTCTCTGCCAGCCTTTGCAGAGGGGACAGTGCCAGCTTTTTGCAGAGCAGACACTGTCAGACTTGCAGCCTTTGACCTTTCCGAAGCCCCCCTTCGCACGCGAGGGATGCGGTAGCTTCGGTGAGAAGCTTTGAGCTAGAAGGCCTTCACTTCACCGAAGTCAGCCTTCGATACAGTGACGGTTTTGAGCCGAAGCCGTCAAAGCCCTTGGGCCTTCGCACCAACACCTCCGGACTGGACCATCACGGCTTCGCAGCTACTCCTAGCTTGAACTCCGTCAGTCCGTGTACCGAAGCCATGCAGGCCGAAGTACCACAAGACAACCTCGCTCCGGAGCTAGCCTTGCTCCGAAGCCTTCCTCACTCCGAAGCCCCACCTTCGGAGTACCACCCTTCGAAGTCCCTCCTTCGTCCAAGGCCTCCGCATGAAGCATTCCATGAGCCCTTCGTCGCAGTGTCTCTCCCCGAGCACACTCCTCGACGAGCCTCACCCGGACCATGCCTTCGATGCGCCTCGACTTCTGAGACCTTCGTCGGGTACCTCCGAATGTCTCCCTTCGGAGCACACTTCGAACTCCTTGCCTCCGCAGAGGACTTGATCCAACCAACTCCGAAGTCACTCCATCCGGAGTACCTTCGAAGTGCCTCGCTTCCGAGGACTTTGTCTCGGAGTACCTTCACCCGGAGCCACGCTCCGCACTCTCTGCCTTCACCTGGCGCACCTCGACCCGAGGACCGACCCGGACCCCTTCGCAGCCACCGTGACGGAGCTCCCTGCTTCCCTAGCATCAAGCCTCCCGCTTGACCCAGGTTCACCTGTCGCGAACCTGTCCGTCCCCTCCGAAGTCCCTGCGCACCACCGACAAACAGATAAGTGTATCCAGTACTCCGGAGACCTCTCCGGGTTAGCAACCTCCGGCACACACTCCGGTGTACCGCCCAAAGTACCGAAGCCTTCGGTACACACCCAGTCAACGTGTACTGTCGGACCCCTCCGACACGCACACTCCGCTGCAACAGCTGCAGCAACCAACCACCGAACACCCTTCGGTGAAACCACCTCCGAACACCCTTCGGAGGTCCAACCTCCGAACCCCTTCCGGAGGTACCCCTTCGAACAGAGGTTAAAAGCCTGTCAATCACTCATCATAAATACTGAAACCAACCCTCGGTTTCTCAGTAACCTAAAAAGATCCCATCAGAAGAACGCGACTCAAATTTATCGAAATTACCACGTTTTAGGATAAAGCAACGACAGCCAAAAACTCGAAGATGAGTAACCTTGGGCTGTCTCCCAAAACGTAGTTCATAAGATGTTAAGTTCAAAATTGAGCGCAAGAAGATTTGGTTTGAGATGTAACATGCAGTATTCATGGCCTCAGCCCAGAATTTTCTAGGAGTCATGTGCTCATCGAGCATCGTCCTAGCCATCTCAACCAAAGTGCGGTTCTTTCTCTCAACAACACCGTTTTGTTGAGGAACCCGCGGAGCAGAGAATTGATGTTCTATGCCATGCTCCATGCAAAAGTCAACAAAGAGACTGTTCTTGAACTCAGTGCCATTATCACTTCGAATGAATTTCAATGCACTAGGGAGTTCAGTGAAAAGTCTCAAAGCCAAGCTCCGAAAGTGTGAAAACACTTCATCCTTGCTGGCAAGAAAGAAGACCCAAGAGTAGCGAGAGAAATCGTCGACAATGACTAAAACATACCACTTGCCGCCTAAAGAACTAACCCGAGAAGGACCTATAGTGTCCATGTGGAGAAGTTCTCCAGGTTGTTCAGTCATCACTGTGGTGACTGGCGAATGCAAAGCAGCAATCATTTTTCTATGTCGACACAGAGCGCAAACTAAATTCTTCTCAAACTTGAGCTTGGGCAATCCTCGGATCAGACCTAGGGCACTCAGACGAGCAAGCAACTCAAAGCTCATATGCCCTAGTCTCCTATGCCACTTCCAAAGCTTAGAAGTAGAATGTGCAACAAGACAATGAGAAGAACCAGATGACTCAGAAAAATCAGCTCCAAAAACTCTCCCAACTCTAAAGATCTTACAAACAACAACGCCATCAGAATTGAGTACTTGCGAAGTATCGCGATGGAATCACACTTCGAAGCCCTCATCAAGCAACTGAGATACAGACAACAAATTGTATCCCAGGTTTTCAACCAAAGCAACATCTTTGAGAGTGAAATTCGAGTTAATTCTTACCACACCTTTACCTTTCACTCTACTCCTTCGATTGTTGCCGAAGGTGATATGTTCCCTTTGCTTGGTTGAGGTGAGGCTGGAGAACCATGCTGCATCTCCGGTCATATCGCGCGAACAACCGAAGTCCATGATCCACGTGCCCTCCAAGCCTCGATCTGTCGCCTACATATGATAAGAATATCTCGATCGCTCAGTGCTGGGGTGAGTGAAAAAATGACGAGGCATCCAGCACTGAGTGACACGAGTAGTAGGCGCAGTAAAAGTAGATGGTCTACGCACATGATAATCTGAATGATGCAAAGTGTGAGGTCTACCTACATGCTGTGATCGAACAACATGTCGAGGTCTCCTACTCTGACGAGGTACAAAGCTACTCGCCCGGGGTCTACCACCATATGGAACATGGTGAACACCTCGAGGAGCAAAACCTCTCCGAGAAGCACGAGGAGCCTCAAAAGCAGGACGATAGTAAAACTCAGATTCATGCATACCTAAATATGGGTAATGCATGTCCTGGTAACTCATCGCCTGAGAGCATCGCTCATCCTTGATGCGACAAAAATAGAACCCAACCAAATGACCCATCCGCTGACAGTATGAACAATGAAAAATTCTCCTAGGGGCACTCTCATGGGTCACAGGAGCAACTCTCACAGGCTCCTTGGGCTTCTGCTGAGTGGTTTTCTTGTGAGAGATTTTCTTGGCATGAGGAGTGGTTTTCTTTCGAGCTCGGGTAGGTTTCTTGGCTGATGGAGTGTCTAATAGAGCTCTCTCTTTCTCTAGGGTAGTGGGAGAGGTAAAAACAGTTTTGTTTCCACTGTCTGAAGAGATCCTCTCAAAACCCAAACCTAGAGCTACCCCTGCTCTGTCAGCACACATCTTGGTCTTGGCCAAGAGCAAATCCATCCTACCCTTTCTCTCAGTGCATTTTTTAACCACAGAAAGAAGGTATTCATTTTCAGTCATGAGGTTTTCAGCTCGCTCTTTAACAGTGCCTAGCTGGTCCTTAAGGGTAATGCACGTGTCACAAACAGGTTGCACATCCTTAGAACTATCGGCCCTCTCCAATCTAGCCTCTAAATCATGAACATGTTTATCACGTAAATTAATGCTTTCGCGTAATAAAGAACAGTTCATGCAATCAATTATATCATGAGAACTAGAATCAACCACCAAAAGCTGCTTCTGTGCAGTCTCAAGCTCAGATAGAGTTTGAGCATGTACAGAACGCAACTGAGCAAGCTCACCCATGACAATAGTACAAGATTCACATTCAGCATCATTAACCCTAGACTTAAGCATGGCATATTCGGTAGAAACAGATTCTAGCCTAAGTCTAAGGTCTTTTCTTTCTCTAGCGGCTTGCACAAGTAATCTATCCTGACCAAGAACTACTTCATTTAGTTCATCTAGTTCAATCAAAAGCTGGTCAGAGGATAGTGGTACCTCAGATGAGTCAAGCTCATCGCCGCTGTGATCGCTATCGGCCATGAAGCAAATGTCGGTGAAGTCTCGTCCCTTCTTGTCCTTCTTGTCCTCCTTCCTTGGGGACTCCTCCTCCTCAGAGCTCGACTCCTCAGTTGAGGAAGTGTCGATGTCGCTGAGAGCAGCAATAAAAGCTCTGGAAGCAGTTTTGGCTACTCTCTTAGCCACTTTGCCGCGCTTGCCCTTCACAAAAGGCTTCCTCTCCTTTTTGTGGTATTTAGGGCGCTCACTCTCATCTCTCTTCTTGAGCTTAGGGCAGTTGGCCTTAATATGAGAAGTGTCGCCACACTCAAAGCAACCACTAAAACACCTTCTCCTCTGATCCTGTCTCTCATGATGAAAACGGGTGAACCTTCTAGCAATGAGAGCAAGCTCATCATCATCCAGAGTGTCCACCTGCTCCTTTGTGACGGAGACCAGGGAGGACAAAGCAAAACTATCTGCAAGAACACAAGTACCAGATGTGCTTGGTTCTGCAGCGGTGCCACGGCTAGTGCTAGAAACCAATGCCAATGGTTGTGGCAAAGAGCTTCTGTGCATAGCAAGAGATGCCTTGGCAATCTCTGTGGACTTCAGCTTGCTGAAGAGCTCATCACAGGTCAATGTGTCATAACCTGCGGACTCCTCAATGCTGGATATCTTCACTTCTCATATGCTACGATCAAGAGCATAGAGAAGCTTGATAGCCCTATCATGATCATTGTAAGCAAGCGTCCCATTGGACCGCAAGTTACTCACTATCGCATCAAAGCGAGAAAACATGGCATCTATAGATTCACCAGGTGCCTGCCCAAACAGCTGATACTGTTGATTATATGTGCTTTGGCGCCTGTCCTTGATCTGTGTAGAGCCCTCATGAAAAATAGTGAGAGTGGTCCAAATTTCCCTAGCAGTTCTAAGGTGCTGCACCCTATCAAACTCACTCCGGCTCAAACCAATGAACAGTATATTTCTTGCCTTGGAGTTGGCATTATACTGATCTTTCTCTGTTTGAGAGGCGCGAGTCTCAGGGATGGAGTATTGTGAATCCACAATCTCCCAAATTGCATTTCCTTGGCTTAGCAAGTAAGCATCCATGCGCACCTTCCAGTATGCAAAATCAGTCCCATCGAATAGAGGAATTTTACTAGCTCTGTCCATGTCGCTAAGAGATCACAAAACCGGTTAAGGTCAACTGGTGATCTTAACCTGCTCTGATACCAATTGTTGGACCGGAAACAGCGACCAGAGGGGGGGTGAATGGGAGCTTTTAAAATTTCAGGCTAAAAATAGCCTTCTGTTTTAATTCAGTCTACTGCGGAACAGGCTTCGAACACACCCTTCGAAGTTCAGGTTCGGAGGTATTTGATAGCTCCGAACACAGGCTTCGCAAGGAGTAAAAGTCCGAAGGCAAGCAAACTTCGCTCCACCCACAACCCCGAAAAACAACTCTGCTAAGTCAGTGCAGGCTCCTCACACAGGGTGCTTCGAGCAGGCTTCGCACTTCACCCTTCGCAAGAGTGGACCATCCTCTGAGGACTTCGACCAAGTACTTAGCAACAGCAACTGGTGCTGGGCTTCGTACACCGAAGGTCTAAACGCACACTTTACGGACTTTGCTAAGGACCTCGACACGGGAAGAACGATGGCCTTCGAACAGGGCTTCGCTAGTAAACAGCGAGGTCTAGCCTCCAGTTACCCAGAGCAAACGCACACTGAAAAAGCACACTTCACACAAAACACACTTCGCCTAGACAGGCTTCGGTGCACTACAACTAGCGAGGTATGCAAACAAGCTCAAGCAGAAAAATGAACACAGAAGCAGGGCTTCGCTGCTTGAACAAGGAACACAATAAATGAACTCAGGATGAATACAACGTGTGGTGGCTAGTACAGGAGCTCAACAGTGAATGCTCAAAGTGTTAAATGTTACCTACCCAGCCCCCATATTTATAGCCACTATTCACCCAAGTGAATTGACTACTTTACCCCTAGGGTTTACATTGGTTTTGTCTCTACAGAACAGAGGGGTACAAAAGGTAGTCAACTTTATTCTAGAGGCTTCTCTGTCAGCTTTTCAGAGGGGACAGCGTCAGCTTTTTGCAGAGCAGACATTGTCAGCCTTTACAGTCTTTGACTTTTCTGAAGCCCCCCTTCGCACGCGAGGGGTGCGGTAGCTTCGGTGAGAAGTCTTGAGCCTGACGGCCTTCGCTTCACCGAAGTTAGCCTCCGATACAGTGACGGTTTTGAGCCGAAGCCGTCAAAGTCCTTGGGCCTTCGCACCACCACCTCCGGAGTGGACCACCACGGCTTCACAGCTACTCCCAGCTCGAACTCCATCAGTCCGTGTACCGAAGCCATGCATGGCCGAAGTACCACAAGTCAACCTTACTCCGGAGCTAGCCTCGCTCCGAAGCCTGCTTCACTCCGAAGCCCCACCTTCGGAGTACCACCCTTCGAAGTCCCTCCTTTGTCCAAGGCCTCCGCATGAAGCATTCCATGAGCACTTCGTCGCAATGTCTCTCCCCGAGCACACTCCTCGACAAGCCTCACCCGGACCATGCCTTTGATGCACCTCGACTTCTGAGACCTTCGTCGGGTACCTTCGAGTGTCTCCCTTCGGAGCACACCTCGAACACCTTGCCTCTGCTGAGGACTTTGTCTCGGAGTACCTTCACCCGGAGCCACGCTCCGCACTTACTGCCTTCTCCTGGTGCACCTCGACCCGAGGTCCGACCTAGACCCCTTCGCAGCCACCGTGACGGAGCTCCCTGCTCCCCTGGCATCAAGCCTCCCACTTGACCCAGGTTCACCTGCTACGAACCGTCCGTCGCCTCCGAAGTCCCTATGCACCACAGACAAACAGACAAGTGTATCCAGTAATCCGGAGACCTCTCCGGGTTAGCAACCTTCGGCACACACTCCGGTGTACCGCCCAAAGTACCGAGACCTTCGGTACAAACCCAGTCATCGTGTACTGTCGGACCCCTCCGACAGGCACACTCCGCTGCAACAGCTGCAGCAACCAAGGCCATCGAACCCTTCGGTGAAACCACCTCGAACACCTTCGGAGGTACCCCTTCGAACTAGAGGTTAAACACAGTCAATCACTCATCACAGACTACGAAACCAACCCTTGGTTTCTCAATCTGTTACGTAGATTAATGGATGGTTCACAAGTGAGTCAACAAGGTGATAGCAATCTGTTACGTAGATTAACGGATGATTCACAGGCGAACCAACAAGGCTTACCACAATTATGGCGTGGCCGACGGAGGGCTTCCAGCGCAAACCCACGAATGTGTACTGAAACTAATGCGGAAAGTAGATAAAGGTATGGTTCAAAGCTAGGGCTTTGTGATTGATTTGTGTTGGGGGTTCTATGAACTGGCCTCACCCCTATATTTATAGGGGCTAGACTTCTTATCTCTAATTCTAATCTGAATAGAGTTTGGCTAAAATAGTTAATATTGGATAAGAGATAAAAACAATCGAGCTATGTTAATTAGGTTCGGACTCTGCTGGCCGGAGTGGGCCTTCGCAGGCCTCGCCGTAGCCAACCCACCGGGCCGAAGCCTGTTTGTGGAGCAAGCCTCCGAAGGGACCTTCGCCGAAGCAAGCCTGTGAAGTGTTTGTGGAGTAGGCCTCCGAAGGGACCTTCGGGCCGAAGCCAGCCTGCGAAGCAGGCCGTTGAAAGGCCCCCGAGGCCCCATGCAGATGGGTCTTCGGCACTTCAGGGATTCGGCCTGTATCAGGAGTTGCATATTTTCGACCCAAATTACCAGCAATTAATATCTTGATAATTTTGACCATTAATGCTATTTTTTGCTATCAACAGTATAAATCTTAGAAGATTTACGATACAATGATAAAAAATTATATGATATTTTCTGTTTTTTGAATTAAACTGTACAACACTACAAATTTAGTAAAAGCCATTCTTGACATTAAAAAACTTAAATAAAAAATTAATGGCATGCTATTAGACTAAAAATTTTATTTATATTTACCGATCTTGTTTCTCAAAAACTATTCTAAGTTTAAATATTTTTGAAAAATACAAAGAATTATCATAAATCACATAGTATTTACAGATTTTTTTTTGAAAAAAATTGAAATTCGAACTTAAATTTCAAACAAAATTAATCGGTTGGTTTAACCAAACCGATCCGATGAACCGGTTACCAGGAAAGGTGAATCCGGTTGTCATTTTCGCGCTCATGTGCTGCTACTTCAGGATGATCCATTTAATTTATTATATTATCACATTGATATTTAAGACTATTTAGATCAGTCACGCGTAGAACAAAAATACAAATTTACTTTTTAGCGTTGACAAATTTTCAAAACTATGTTGATTAGAATATGTACTGTTGAGTTAGTTGTTCTGGTACGGACATGTTTGGTTTTGAGGTAGCACAAGAATGCATGCACATAATTATAACCCGTATGCACCATGCCATGTAAATTCCGGACAATTTGTTAAATTCCCGTGGAAATTACAGAGAAGAGATATAATTTTAACTAATTTCTATAGTTGAAAAAACATAAAAATAGAAGGTGACCCATTAGTCACCTTCTTTTAATCATGACCGTGAATCATGACCGTTAGATCTATAATATTTAATGGTTATAATTCATTTCGTTGTACCATAAAATTCTCCAAATGCAATAATAATGTGTATGTTTATGGCTATCGGTGAATCAGTCCATCCAAAAGGTACTGTTGACACCAAAATTTGGTAAAGTCCAAACCTACTGAAGATGTCACACGGTCAATAGAAATCAAAGAGGATTCGGTCAAAAATGGTCAAGGAAGCTCGTCCATGTTATTACAATATGACCGAATACAAAAGAGTCGATTGAGATAAAGATGAAAAGAAGATAAAGATAAATTCATAATCGTTTAAGATAGAGTGCTTGAATGGCAAGTCTCTACACTATAAATATGTATTCTTAGTTAGATTAGAAACACACATCTCTGTTAAACAACTACTCGGCGCATCGCCACCCTTGGTTCCCAAGGTTTATCCCTGCGGGATTCAGCACTCGGAGTTGGGTTGTATCATTTCGATCTTCGGCGAATAGGTGAGTCCCACCACCCCCAACGACCGTATCGACTAGGTTAGTATCCTCACGGCTGCATCAGTTTGATCTCTTGAGGTGAATGTCGAAACAGTACGATCGGCGGTTCTTGGTGTGTTGGCTAGGTCTAAGGCTGCATCAGATTGATCTCTTAGATTGATGTGATCTAGGTGTGGTAGTTTAAGGCTTCATTGGTTAAGTTCGACATCTCTTGCTATTGTATCTTTTTCATGATGTATACCGTTCATCTAAATAAATCATACCCGATACTATGATATATTATTAAGATCATCATGATTAGCTATTATCTTGGTTAGGTCTGATCTAGTTATTGTGATGATTTTTATGATATAGATATGTTATCTAGCATGTTTTATTTATTTCTGTTGGAGTACAAGTTGACATGTTAGCTTCAATAAAACGCCACATGTTATTCGCCATTGGAAAAACACTCATCGGTCTATGTGGTAAAACTGCCCATCTTATCGGCCGATGGCACGTTCAGCCGATTGCTTCACCCTTGGTCATCGGTTCTATGGCCGATTGGCATGATATTCCCTGGATATCCCATCCTCATCGCGTTCATCGGCTCGATAACCGATAGGCCATGTTATTGATCATATTTTCCTGTTTCCTTATCAGTTGTAGGGTCAAACTAATTGGCACGCCTTGAACCCTTTTTCTAAGAACGTAGGACCTGCACTGGAGTTAAGCAGATCTCCTAGGACACCGTGTGTCAAAGTGTGACCAAAAAATACATCAACATGCTTTTTGGCACGCCCAGTAGGACCATACTTCAGCAATCCAGCCATGGCGGGTGAACTCAACGACGACAACATCATTCTGATCATCATGGAGGCTTTGACTGAGGAATAGAGGGCGGAGGTACAAAGAAACGTTGACGCTTTCTAGGAGTTGTGTCTGCAAGCCTACAAGATGACTCGGGCGGGTCCCATCTTAAGGGATCCGCTGACAAGACCAACGATGGGCATGGAGACCAGTCAGCCGATAGAAATCCCTCATGTTAGTTTCCAGGAGATCGTCAACGCTCATAAACCAATATGGAACACCGGTCAATACCCTCCACGGGCTGATCAAGAAGATCATTGACAACACTATAGCCCACGAACCATTATGAGGTCCGATGTATCTCATCGATACTTAGACCAAACTGCTACAGAATCCGCAACACTCTCGATTGGCTCTACAACCACAAGGGCTGATGAGGCTAGAGCAGCCAACCTTCTCGGTTGGCCATGAAGGAAACATGGCGACCCAACCACCGGCCCCCACTCGGGGCTTGCCATCGAGTTCGCCATATAACCTCGAAAGAGGTGCGTCAGCACCATTCTCAAAGGCTAGCCCTAGGCCGATGTGACAGGAGGCCCCACAAGTCACATATGGTATCACAAGGGACGTGCTACCAGACATCGTGCCGCTTAGGGGAGCACCGACGGTGTCTCTCAAGGGTACCACATGACCGTGAACTTCAAAGTGCAACCTTATGGTGATGAAGGGCAACATAGATACAACGCTGCCCGGCTAGAGCAATATCAACAGGCCCCAATGCCTGAACGATACTCAACACCGGGACAACAAGAAGATGACTGGGTGAATCAAATCACGGAGGTTATCAAAGATCAATTTGAGTTGAAGCCCAAAGAACATACGTACATGTATCAGCGGCCATACCCAGAATGGTTCGAACGAGTACCGCGACCTGGCCGATACAAGATACCCGACTTCACCAAGTTCTCGGGACAAGACTCAATTTCCATGATCGAGCACATCAGCTGTTTTCTCACCCAGTGTGGGGAGGCATCGGCTGACAAAGCGCCGAGGGTTCGATTTTTCCCACTCTCACTATCAGGATCGACCTACGCGTGGTTTGCTTAACTTCCGGTGGATTCCATCAAAGGATGGGCGAATCTGGAGAATAAGTTCCACCAATATTTCTTCATCAGCATTCAAGAGATGAAACTCATCGACTTGACGACCGTAAAGCAAAGAAATATGAGTCGGTGTAAGATTATATCTAGAGGTTCCGAGACATACAGAGCATATGCTATAGTCTGAGCCTCAGTGATACCCAGTTGGCGGAGTTGGCGTTTCAGGGACTCCTGGACCCAATTAAGGAGAGATTTTCATCGCACGAGTTCGAGAGCCTCTCCCAATTGGTGCAAAGGGTATCGACACATGAGAGCCAATTCCAAGAAGACAATAGCAACATGTATAAGAAGAAGGTGGCATACACTCAGGTATACCGTTTGGACTCCGATGAGAGAAGCGACTCAGATGCAGAAGTCGGTATGGCCGAATGGTCCAGAAACAAAAAGAAAGTTGCATGCCCCTCGGTGAAACTGGTTGAGAAAGAGGAAAAGTACGACTTCGATATCAACAAGGCTGATAAAATATTCGATCTATTGCTCAACACACCAATAAGTACCCAATGTGATGATTATATGTGTCATATGTGTAAGGAAAGCACAACGTCTTTGAACCCGATGGTCGACTCTAGAATACAAGAGTTAAGGTTTATATGGGTTCAGGCCTCCCGGAGGATAATAAACCAACGTCTAGTATTTTGGTATATAATATGATGGTGGATCTTACAATATGACGCAACTAAGCTACGGAGGTTTAAGGCGTCAAAAGCAAGAAAAGTATGATGGAGCTACATGGCTAGATGATGTGAATAGATAAAATGATTCCGGGGTGTTCTCACCTCCTTGATATACTTGGGAGGTGTACCCAACAACCCATGACTCACTACCGAAAACAGAGAGTTTGCCGAGTTCCTGAGGGTTTGTCGAGTGCATTCCCTCGGGCACTCAGCAAACCAATCTTTGTCGAGTGTAGAGTATAATACACTCGGCAAACAAATTACTCTCGGCGAAATTCAATGTTTATTGAGTGCCAGCTCAAAGACACTCAGTAAATCTTTTGAAAAAAATAGCTCCCCCGAAAGTCCTAACGACGTGATGATGACTCGGGAGAAAAAAGCTTTGCCGAGTGTCACTAACGGACACTCGACAAACCACAGTAGTTGCCGAGTGCCACACCTGGCACTCGGCAAACTTCATAGGTTTACTGAGTGTTATTTAAAATACACTCGGTAAAGATTAAATACTCATTATTTCACGTGTGTTAATCCATGGAAAATTGTCAGTTTTTTTGAGTGAGTTTGCTATTTAAATGAAGTATGTTTCCATGATTTAATTCGAAGTAGGTCAAATTTGAACTGCATGCGGATGAAATAATGACTCAAAAATTGTAGAAATAAGTAGGTCAGAGTTTGTGATGAAATATGAATTTGTGATGAAATTTGAATGTATAAATGTTTGGGAATGTATAAATGTTTTGGGAATGCATTAGATTTGTGAAAAAAATTAAAAAATTATTTGCTGAGTGTAACACTCGGCAAAGACCCCTAAAACACACAGAAACGCACCACGTGACACGATTCTGTGTGTTCTGGGGATATTTGCCAAGTGCCTTTGTGCTTTGCCGAGTGTCCTATGTGACACTCGGTGAAGCCATGAAGCCACGTGTGTGCTCGCCCCCTGCGTGGCTTTGCCGAGTGCCACGTAGGGCACTCGGCAAAGTGTATTCGCCAAGTGCCACATGGGACACTTGGCAAAGGTGTCGTCATCGCCCCCCGACCGTTAGACAGCTAACGTTGCCGAGTGCTGCGTCGGGCACTCGGCAAAGCCGATGAGACATTTGGCAAAGTCTTTGTCGAGTATCCGATAAAATACACTCGACGAAGTTGCTCTTCTCCAAGAGTCTATTCACCGTGTAGGGTTCGTCGAGTGCCGCGCTCGGCGAAGCCTTCGCCGAGTGCCGTAGGCACTCGATGAAATGCCGCAGTCCTGTAGTGACTCTACCGTGAGTCGAACTTAGATTGTTTACTAAACTCGAGTGCTAAATCCTTGATTACAAGAATCCTAGTACACATAAATTTCTTGATATCACATCTAGAGTTCAATTATCTTATAAGGACTCAACATTCTTTATCGAAACCAAACCTCAACTCATGATCATGTCGGACGATCAATGTTTGTCTTGACCTGCCCTTTATCCGGTCTGATAAACTTAACAATGGAATATCTGATGTTCTGGCATGTCCACCTCTTTAATCATTTATGCTTAGCCTCAAATATGTGTTAATTGGGAAATTTTCTACCAAAATTGGGTAATCAATCCGCCCTTAGGTCTTGTCGAGATCCCAATCCATTCTATATATCAGAAAGACATAAATACCTCTATAACTACTTATATATATGAATAGGGATAGCAATATAAAATCTTAAGTATATATGTAGACAATATAATATACATATTTAAAAAAAATACACCAGTAATTAACCCAAGCCAATTTTGCGGCATAGCTCAGCAACAACCTGAATTATCGAATGCAGAACAATATGCTCTCGAGATATTATAGAATTCTCATGAAGAATGGTAGCTAAAATGGGGGCATCCTTGCATGAGATTGAGATGCTGCTTCCATCCCATCATGCATTGCTTGCTTACATATATATAGAGACCCTACAATTACAATGACACACCAACCAGGAGAGTATATAATATATATATTTATTTATTTATTTATAGAGATTGGAGATGATATATTATATACCCACTGCATGGCTAATCTGATTGGAGAGGGTAGTGTTACATTGTTACATCGGTTATTTTATAAGGTAGAAAAACCCAGTTCGTCAGAACTTGCTGGCTCCTTTCTGAGACAGTGATTATACAGACAGGAACGTGCTTTCAGATTGTACATACAAAGATTGTTGAAATGATCAGATTTTAATTTAATTCTGGTTTCTTATATCAAACAGAGGGTTGGGTGGCGGAGTGGGAGGGAAGTGGTGGTTAAGCTGTTAAAGCTGCATAGACTAGGCCATGCCACCCTCCATATATGCCTCCAACTTCTTCCCAAAAGTCTCTCATGAGGTTGGAAAGTCCTTATCAATCTTCTGCCCTATGATTCCTTCATGCATTACATGATCATCAGTTCATCATATGGCCTGGATTAAAACCAGATTATGCTCAACATCTGTCTACTTAAATGTTGGGAGGAAAAGACAGTGCTGTCCTTCCCACTGCCCTTTTGTGTTCCTTTTCTTTGCAGTAAAACCAGACAACAATAACAGAGAATTTCATGCCAGAAGATTTCACATCTGTTTGGCATCATCATTCCATTAATTATTTATTCAGACAACTGTACCTTGTGTTCCATCAAAGGGGAATACCAAAAAGCCAATGCCTAAGCTTCCTTTACTCACAAGTCTGGTAGGAACTGAGATCCTTGTGCAAACATCAATGCTGTGAATGACTGTTTCTTGTACACAGTACACCTGTGTGTGTGTGTGTGTGCAATTCATTCCAATCAGAGGCTTGAGGTTAGTTTAGTCAGTGTCCTGAAACAAAAAGGTGCCCATGCATGCACCCACTACATTCATGAGTTGCACATTTCCTGTCTTCATCAGGAGCAAAGGAGGAGAATTTTAATTCCTCTGCTTGTTTTAGTTAGCAACCACCACAGGCTAGTCCTGCAAACCCCTCCTCTGTCCAAGCATTTTTTTTATAGTCTCACACATCACAAACACACAACACAATGTCAGCCTTGCTGTCAACAAAAGGAGGAGGAGGAGGAGGAGGAGGAGGAGGAGGAGGAGGAGGAGGAGGAGGAGGAGGAAGGAGAAATAAGCATGGATTGCTGCATTTGCAGCCCCATGGCGTCCATGTACAGGCCTCCAAGGAACACCATCTGCGCGCCATGCTACGAAGGTGCCAAGGCCATCATCGCCTCCTTCAACGACGGCGTGCTCGCCGATGATGCTGATCAAGGCTCGCCGAAGCCCCGTGGATTGGGAAAGCTCAACGGCGCAACCAAGGTCAGAGCTAGCTTCTAACTCTAACTCTGTTCCTTAATTTCATAGCTTATAAATTACATGTCTTCCTGGGAATTCCTGCCTACATGCATGCATGTCTTCAGCAGCAGAGCAATTAACATTGGTAGAGATCAGATTAGAGAATGAATTGACAGACTTGAATCCGTTAAAGTATTCAGTTCCATTGACAGACGCGTCTGGTTTGGTTTGCTGTCAACATTGTTTTGGTTAGTGTTCATGGTGAGCTGCAGCTCTCAATCGGGAGCTGTACAGAAGGTTTGGTAGAATGGCAATTGCCAAAAGCTGCATGATTGATGCACGCTTAAGTCGCTTTTCCAGCAGCTGCAGTAGAATGTACACGAGATTCTCGTTGGTTGCAATCGTTGGAGTGATGAAGAAACAAAGGCGCCTTGAGCCAGACAGCCAGTTGCTGTGCTTATCTTGAGAAGGGATCAAATTCTCAAGAGTTGAAAGACTAATATGATAATAGCAATGGTAGAGAATGAATGCATGCATGGTTGATAAGCTAATAATAAATGTGTGCGTGTCAATTCATTCAACTAATGTGGTAGGGATTGAGAGATGCGTGGGAGGAGGTGAAGCAGATGCGAAGCAAAGAGGAGGAGAGCAAGCAGAGGGCATCGTTTCTCGGGGAAGGCTTGGCGGCGGCGTGGAAGGACGGCGTCCACACCGACATCGCCGTCTCGCCTGGAAATGGACCCCCAATCCAAGCCCACAAAGCCATCCTCGTCAGCTTCTCTCTCTCTCGATCTCTCGACAAATCTTTATGGGCTTCTTCGAATTTGCTTGTGTGCACGATAAGATACAATAACCTGCATGATGCATGCAGGCCGCCCGGTCGGTGGTGTTCCGGCACGTCCTGGCAGGCGACGACGAGTGCAAGGCCCCCGCCGGCGACACCATATCCCTCGCGGAGCTCGCCCACGACGAGCTCTCCCATCTCCTGGCGTTCCTCTACACGGGCGCGCTGCCGTGTGGTGCGGAGGAGAGACACCTGCACGCGCTTCTGGTCGCCGCCGACAAGTACGACGTGCCGTACCTCCGGCGGGCGTGCGAGGCGCGGCTGTCGGCCGGCGTGAAGCCGGGGAACGTGCTGCGGACGCTGGAGGTGGCGGAGCTGAGCTCGAGCACGGCGCTGAAGGAGCGCGCCATGAGGACGGTGGTGGAGCACGCGGAGCAGGTGGTGTTCTCCACGGAGTACGAGGAGTTCGCCGTCAGGAACGCCGGCCTCTGCGTCGACATCACCCGCGCGCTGCTGGCCAACAAGCCCTTTAATTTCCCGCCAACAAGCTAAGTTCTAGCTAGCTAGGGCCTAGGGGCTCCAAGGATCGATACGTACGTATAGCGTATTACGGGGCACGATATATACGTGTACCGTGTACGTACGTACGTACACATATACGTACATGATGCAAGCCTGAAATTAATTGTTATGGTCAATGTAAATTTAGTTAATTTTTGCGACGCCCGCGCGCAATCCATGTAATTTTTTTGCAAATTGAAAGCCAAAATCAACAAACCATCTTGCTCTTATTCGTCACTTCAATTTTAATTTGTGGATGCATGCACACGTGTCGTAGATACTAGTTTTAGTAACGGAAAATCCCTTTTATGTGCTGTCTTCATGACAGTGCAATAGTAATGCATAAATGTACATATCACTAATAATTAACTACTCCCTCAGTACTGTTTTAATCTACACCTAATAGAAAAAAGACAATTTAATTTTAATAGGTGTTACATGTATGGATAGTACTGGTCAACACATCACTCTATGTTTTAGATAACATGTTAGAAGATATTTCTTAGTTTTAGCGTTGGACCTTTACACAGTTATCAAAGCTGGACGAAGGAACTATTGTATTAGTGATCTGATATGTATGTTACTAATGTTCCATGTTCTATTGTTCTAACTATATATTAGTGACCGACATTTACGCGTTACTAGTGTATTGTCATTAGTTATTAATTATTATTAGTCATTAATGTTGCAATAAAAGTCGTAGGTGCTACGTCTGTTATTAATGACCTTTAATAAAGGCCCGTATGTTACGGGCAAATCTTGACAAGCAATATCGATGTAAAATGAAATTCGTGTGTGTGTTATATATATAATAGAATAATTTTACCGTTTTTATACAGAAAGTATTATAATTTTTAGTATTAATTTTGGTATATCTAATACTTAATATATCACAATTTTAGCGTTATTTTTGTTATCCCGGTCCGGTACAAAAATTTGTCCCGAGAACCGTAAAATTTGGTATATCCAGTAATTAAGCTGTAAATAAAATTTCCCAAACAGTAATTAAGCTCTTGCGCTGTGGCCAACAAGGACAATCAAGTCACAATCATCAATGCAAAAGTTCCCATCATATTTATAATTAACCCTAGCTTACGGCTCGCTCCTTTTTGAAATATAAGAATTTTACGATATTTTCATCACCATAATCATATCATATCGTCGAACGATGTACGCATGCATGCAATTTCTTTAAAATTGCTCCCCAAAAAAGCCTTGATTATATTCCCCTGCTACTCGTCGTTGTGGATGCATCTGTTGATGGCTTGGAGCACTGCCTTTCGAACCATTTGCGCATCCACGCTCTCTGCACCCACTTCGCTCTGCATATAGTGCACACACATATATACGCAAGCAAAAACGATCAGTTTATGAGTTTTAGTAGTAATAAATTTATTTATTTGTGCATAAACATATATAATCATATCCCAGCTCGAGGTTAATTAGGCAACTTTATAGTATCACTATTACAACTTGTTAATAATTGATTTAGTAAAACTAATTTAATGCTATATATTATTATAACCGTTAGTGAGTTAGGTGCCGTTTGATTCTTTAGTCCAAAAGTTTAGTCCCGTCACATCAGATGTTTAGATGCTAATTTGGAGTATTATTCATAATCGGTGGATTATTCATGAGACGAATCTAATGAGCCTAATTACGTCATGATTTGACAATGTGATGGTACGGTAAACATTTGCTAATCATGTATTAATTGAGCTTAATAAATTTGTCTTGTGATTAATCCACCAATTTTGCAATTATTTTTATAATTATTTTATATTTAATCTTTCAAATTGATGTCCAAACATTCAATATGATACAGACTAAACTTTAGTCCATGCAACCAAACATCTACTTAAAAACCCGTATTTTATATGATTTTTTACATAAATTAAACTAAATCCTCTAAAATTCATTTAAAAATACTCCATTATTGTAAATGAGTCAGGAGATTCCGCGAGTTGTGATTAAAACCACGTCCATTTAAAAAAAAAGGAGCTTTATTCTCGAAAAAACATGTTGAATAATCGATTTAATTCAAAATGATTAAAGTTAAAAAAATACTTTGTAAAAAATCAATCGAATCGCGTAACGTACATGGCTGGATCCAATGGCTTGGAGGTGAAACGCCTTGTCATGTGCGCAGGACACGTCAGCGTCGAGAACGTCGAGGCCAAGCTCGTCGAATGCTTCGAGCACCGAGGTCAGCACCTCAGGTTGACTCCTGTCCATCGACACGTTGATCCGGAACCCGCTCCTCTTCTTCTCGAGCTCAACCCATGAAACACTCACCTGCACATGCATTCATATTTATCAATTCCTTGTAATAAAAATGTTAAACTTTACGTATCATTAAGAATATCTACATAATATCTATTGGAAAATTTTTATAGTTCCAAAAGTGAGAGATAGAATAAGTTACCATAATTTTTAGTATACACATTCAGAAGTACCAAAATTAACATTAAAATCATGGTGGTAACTTTTTTACAACCGTAAAATTACTCATATGTAATTATATATGTTTGATTATATTGTTTTTTCTCACTATGCGGTCATAAAAAAATACTCTCTCTGATTTTTAATATGTTGTTTCGAAACTGTACATATGTTGCCTTTAATTTATTCTTATTTGAAATTAATGTTGAGTTATTTATTTATAAGAGGAGCAGCAAATATTTGATAAGGGCAAATAGAAAAAATATTTTTGAAATGTCAAAAAATTCTAAAATGATTCATATTTTTAAAGAGAGTAATTAAAAAAGCTAAAATGGCCTTAAATAAAATCGGAGAGATAGTGGTAAGTAATATAATGGCATGAAACAAAGTATTTTCCACGGTAGTGTAGCTAGGTAAATCTTCTAATTATATATCATTTTCACAGGTTAAGTCATAATGTTTTTACAGTTATTAGTGACTTAAGATTCGGAGTTGTGACTACGTGTGTGTACATATGTATTTTAAAACCACGTCCGTTTGAAATTAAAAAAGGAGGGAATATTAAGGAAAATTGAGCTTTGGTTTATATTCTTCAAAACACTGAACACGTTTGCTTAATTACTACACACTTGTGAATGCACATTGCGCGCTATAGTACTTAATAATAATTAAACGGTATATGTACGTGGTATATATGTATATTGGGGTGTGTACTAGATTTTTTTAAATAATATTTTTTTAAAAAAAATTAAATCTATAATGTCTGAAACATTTGCAAAAGTAGCATGTGGTCGGCACTTGAAGTACCGACTGAATACCACGGCAGCTCCAGTCGGCACTTCAAGTGCCGATCGGTGCCGATTGGAACTGACGTGGCAGAATATGATAGGGGGCAGCATCCAGTAAATACTTGAAGTACCGACTGGAGCTGACACGGCATCAATCGACACTCAAGTGCCGATCACATGCTACTTTTGCAAATTTTTTAAACAGACATACAAATTTGATTTTTTTAAAAAATATTATTTTTTAAAAAAATTCTGTGTACTATACGTACGTACCCTTGGCATTGTCGTGGAACCGCTTGTGGTGTCCATTTGTGCAGGTTCCTGATGAGCAACCTTGTCCTTGAGCTCTTTGATGTACTTGGACGCATCTACCAGGATTGATGTCTCGTTTGCCTACATGCATGTATACATTAATTATATACACATCTATATCTCAACGCGTTCATCAGCTACATTATTATTACAGTTTTTTCGACATCAAATAAGCTTAAGTATCGGTATCATATGTGTCGGTTCATATCGTTTTCTGCACTGTAATGGAAAAATTAAACACAGTTATAAGTACAACATCATTATTAAAACTTGAGATCGAGTAAATTAAAACATCATTATTAAAACTTAACATCTCCGAGAAACGTCGGAAAACTCAATTAACATATACTCCCTCTAGAAAATGGCACGAGTGTCCATTAAATATTTGAGCTTTTCAAAATAAACGGGATACATGAATGCAAGAAATTAAACCGCTATATATACAAGTATTATATTATGAAAGCTAGCTGCTAGCTTATTATGCATGCTCGGATTAATTTTGTTATATCAATTTTAGTTTTATTTGATTGAAATCTATATTCTAAACAATGATTATGATTACAGAGTAGTCAATTAACAATGACATTCTTTTTTAAACTGGACTTAGTACATATGTCTATGAACCAACATGCATGTTAATTGGAGTATAGATGATCGACCATAACTTCTTATTCCATCAAGTGCTTTGTGACTGGTGTATCCATATGAAATTCTGCAGGGAGATGCATGAGAGCATTGAAACACCCCCCCCCCCCCCCTCCCTCTAGCTACATATATGCATGCTACCAGAACAATACACATATCGATCAGCTAGCTAGCTTATATACATTTTTTATGCAGTAGTTGATGGTTTGGGTTTAAAGCCCAGCTTTCTTATTAATACCAGCTTAATTAGGGTGAAAAGACACTGAAGAAGTTGACTAGAAGAAGGGTGAAAACTGAAAAGACACTGAAGAAGTTGACTAGAAGAAGAGCTAGCGAAAAGAACGGAAAAACGAGACAGGCAGAAATTAAACCAACTCAAACTGGATTGCATATGTGCATACTATACATACCGCATTTGAGTTTGTGGCCGAGCGTAGAAGCTGGAGCTTCTCCTCTAGAGCTTCTGCTTTCTCCTTC
Organism: Zizania palustris; assembly: GCA_019279435.1. Classification (NCBI taxonomy): domain Eukaryota; kingdom Viridiplantae; phylum Streptophyta; class Magnoliopsida; order Poales; family Poaceae; genus Zizania; species Zizania palustris. Next base: position 50,278,212 of record JAAALK010000289.1, read on the forward strand.
CCAGCTGACATCTCTCTCTCTCTTCGATCTTTCTCTCTCTCTACAGAGAGAGAGAGAGAGAGAGGGAGATCAAGGGAGAGAGTAGCTAGCTAGTGTTTATTAACAGACCGATCAATCAGAAGCTCGCATTGCCATTATATAGGCGGCCAGCCGGACTCATGATCCAGTGGGCAGTACAGTACAGTACTGTGTCGTACTGATTATTGCAGGGAATGAATCGTTGGGATGCATGCACATGAGACCGAGCTGAGACTGCACTACTGCAGGGTTGCATGCATGATCAGAGAACGAACACTAACAGATCCTAAGACAAAATCAATACTCTATCTCGTGTTTTCCCTTGTCACCTAGTTTCTTCGTTTTGTTGTGCCATGCGCACGTTCCTCACTATTTTAATTTGCGAGAGAATCATATATGCATCCACTCTGATGAGTAATATATAATGTAGAGTTTGAGCACGTACTGTGCTCGCCCTCGCTTGCTAGTTGTCATTAGTTCCCTTTTAGCACATCAGTTCGTTCGTTCCTGTGCCATATTAATCTGCCGTTTTACAATTATTTAAGTATATATGTTGAGATTAATGATCAGTAACTTACCAAAATTACAGTAGCCCTACATATATAGCTTATTATTACCTGGATATAATATTGTGTTAGCACCCTGCAAATCATACTAGTAGCTAGCCCTGTTAAGTCTGGATATATATAATAAATGGAGGCATGCATCATGCATGCATATTGATCACGTAAATGTAGTCAACACGGCTTAATCCGGCACTGAACTGATCGATCAGAGCTTTCAGTCCAAACCGCGTCAAGTAGCTTTCACCAGATTAATCATCAACAAAACTGGTAAGTTTAATGCGGCCGGATAGATCAAACACACATCTCGTCGCTAGCTATGTGTACGTACACCACATATATACACGCGTACATGAATAATACAGCATGCTGCATGCGTGCAAACAAAGAAGCAAATTAGCCATCGCAATTCGCAACATGCACGCTTCAATTCATTGTATGCATGCATGCATGCCGTGGAGACCATGCATGTCACCCGGCCGGCCGGCCGGCCGGCCTAATCCTGATGGTCTGATGCATCAACAGAAAACATACTTGTGATGTTGTGTTTTCAGTGAAGTACAAATTAAGTCACAGCAAATGATTAACTGAGAACGACGGATCACAGACGACGATATATTGACTGCTAGCTTGCTTGCGTGCGTGCTTGCCTATATAGCTCCCCGGTCAAAGCAATGGTCATCACTCAACACATCTCTTGCTACGCATGCATTATATATATATAAATATCATGCATGCTCCTAGCTGCTTTTTGCTATCCGTGCAACTTGGTTGAAATAGTTTTAGATTGAACTAGCTAGTTGCATTGTCACATAAAACTTTTATATATGTTAGGCTGATTGGTGCGCGTACGTATATACAACTCAATATAAATGAATGAATGATTTTGCGAAAAAAGATTCAAAGGAATTATATTGAAGCGTGGTCGATCGTCAATCAAAGCCATCGAAATGATGGAGTGTGGCTGCAGGCAGCTAGCTAGCAGGGATGCTTGCTTGTGTCTGACGCAAACGCGTATGGCTAAGCTAGTCGACGCCGATATCGTACGCATCGATCCTGCCAGCATATATACATATAGCTAGGTCGCTCGCAACAGGCATGGTTGTATATATATGCTACGCACGCAGCATATATACCATCTATATATCATCGATCGAGATGACAAGAATAAAAATCCAATCCAATCCAATCCAATCCATCATGCACGGCCTGCGTTTTGTTGCAATTGGCCTGGGGGCTAGCTAACTCGTGAGCTCTGAGCTGTGCATCACTCCAAAACGCTCATCTATACCTCTCTCATCACGGGTGCTCATCTCATCTCCCACAGTGACGACGATGACCTTGCTGGTTTCTAACTCCTGTACGTGTATGGTACGTGCGTGGTGATCCACATTGTCGTCGTCGATCTCGATCGATCGATCGCTCGCAGCTAGCTTAGCTCGATATGATCTTTTGCCCTCTAGCATCACAGATTCAGAAAGATAGGCGCTAATTAAACAATGAATTCGATCAGAGCCCACTGCACACGTACCCCTCCCTCTTATATATATACTATATAGTTTCAAGCATATATGAATTCGTCGTCCCATGTAAATATGTAATTAACTGCAGCTGATGCCCTGATGTCCGCGACTGTCACCACCATATATTTACAGATCCTCCATCTCCGATCCATCCAGATCCGCGTCTCGTGACCAGCATTGCCGTATTATCGCCTAGCTACCAACCTTAGCTTGGCAATATCATATTCATATTCGTGGTTACGAACTGGATGAACATGTAGATACCTACTAAAGACCTCCTTGTCAAAGAAAGGGTGTTTGGTCTAGTGGTATGATTCTCGCTTCGGGTGCGAGAGGTCGCGAGTTCGATTCTCGCAACACCCCCATTTTTTTTTTGTGTGTGTGTTTTGCTGATGATTCCTTTTCACTGCTGCTTAATTCATTCCACTTGAGGCCTCACTTCTCCAGTTTGGTGAACAGCTGAACATTTTCTTAATTTTGGGCAGGCACACGGCAGGCATGCATGATGAGCAAGCCATGGTCGAATCTTTCTTTTTGTGAAGAATCAAGTACTCGACGAGCTGAAAGATTCCTTCTTCTGAATGTTAATTTGTCCCAGTCGATGGACGTGAAGATCTATCTCCCTGCAAGCACGCAACAGAACATGCATGCAGCATGCAGCTAGCCGCATCCTGAGTTGAGCAGCAATGATATGTACCTGGCCTGGCCTTCAATATTGTTTCTTCTTCCTTCAGATCAGCACAGATCGAGCGAGCTTGACGGACATGCATGCATGTGATCGACCAGTATAGAGTTCACAGACGTCTGACCTTGCAAGTGGCGATCATGCATGACTAAGTTTCAACTTGATGGAAACAGCCAGCAGGGACACCAATAACCAAAGTGCTTCCGAAAATGCTGCTCCACATCTTGCCTCGATCGACTTCGCCCACTCTTCTCTTTGGAACACAGTGGTCACATCGTCCATTTTGGTCTGATACAAACACTACTACAAACTGTCACTGTAGTGGCGTTGGGCAAAACCACTGTAGTGGCGGGCCATTAGATGCCCGCCACTAGAGTTGCTGGTGCTGACGGCAGCACCAGCGCCCGCCACTATTGCTGGTAAAGTAGTGGCGGTCGGTGATGACGTCAGCCCGGACCGCCACTAATGTACCAATAGCAGTGGCGGGCGCTGGTGCTGCCCGCCGCTGCTAAGATGGCCGCCACTAAAGTAATGATGACATCACTTGCGACCGCCACTACTATTCTAGCTATAAATGCGCAGCGTCTTCCTCCCCGAGCTCTACTGGAGTTCGCATTCAATTTTGTCCGTACAATGGCGACAAAAATCTAGATAAAGAGGGGGGAGGCTTTGTTTTCGTTTCTTTTGAAGGATTTCATTCTAGGAGGTAAATCCATTCCGAATCTCACATTTATTTTGTATTTAATCATGTATACAATGAGTTATTATCGTTTTTCTAATTTAGGGTTTGTGAATAGAAATTTTCAAATAATCTTCCATTTACGGCGTTACCTTCTCCCAAATGAACAAATATGACCCTCCTCACAATTATTCATCACTTGTATATTGATTTACGTCATTTTAATCTCCTTTTTAATTTGATTTATGATTATAGATCTAGAGTTATGTTGTTTGGAGAGAGAGAGAAACCAATATAGTTAATTTATTTAATAATTTTTTCTGCTTAATAAGTAGTTTTAATTAAAGCATTGAGGATTTTTAATTAATGTTGTTATGAGCGATAATAAATCAATATATTTTCAATTTGTAAATTAATAAAATTAACAATAATGATTTTATTAATATTTTTTCAAATAATATATGTTTTAGATGGAGCACAGGTCCTGGATGTACTCGTCCAATGACGGAGATGTGGTGGCATATTTTAACAGAGTAACTGAATTTACTGAAGCTGCCGCACAATATGCTTCCCGTCAGAGTGAAGAGGCAATATATTGTCCTTGTAAAGTTTGTAAAAACGAAGCGATGTATCCGTGTTCTGATCGTGAAACCATACGATTTCACTTGTTGAAAAATGGTTTCGTGAAGAACTATTATATATGGACGAAACACGGTGAGATGGGCCAAAATCCTCCTGAAGATTCTGATGTGCCGCAAGATGCTCATCAACATAGAAGAGGTTGTGATCATACATCCGACATAACACATGATGATGTTGATCAACATGATGATGATGACGCCTTTGATGTGGAGGAACTGATGCGAAATGTTGCGCCTGAGGTGTTGTTGCAGAGAACTACAACAAAAGGATACGATAACTTTGAAGCACTTGACAAAGCATCAAAAAACCTTCTTTACGAGGAACGCCACGGATGCGATAAGCAGTATACTGTGTTGTACACAATTCTTGAGCTTATGAAACTGAAGGCCAGCAATGGATGGTCTGACACCAGTTTTTCAGATCTTTTACAACTCCTAAAAAAGGTTTTGCCAAAACCCAATGGTTTACCATCTGATACGTACCAAGCAAAGAAGATGATTTGTCCGTTGACTTTGGGCGTTCAGAAGATTCATGCATGCCCGAACCACTGTATCCTATATCGAAAAGAGTATGGATTGTTAGAGAGATGTCCGCAGTGCAACGCGAGTCGATACAAACGTCCAAATGACTGTGCGGAGGACTACAATGACCACCAGAAGAAGAATAATAAGAGGTTGCAGAAGAGGAATAAAAATGTTATTGAAGACCATCCTGGAAAAAAGATGGAGAGGAAAGTTCCGGCCTTAGTAATGTGGTACCTACCGGTGATTGATCGCTTGAAACGTATGTTCTCTAATCCTAGAGATGCTGAACTATTAATCTGGCATTTCGCTGGGCGAAAGAAGGACGGAAAACTTCGGCACCCTGCGGATGCTAGGCAGTGGAAATCATTTGACTTGGCCCATCCAGATTTCTCGGACGATCCTAGAAATATCAGGATGGGACTTAGCACGGATGGAATGAATCCCTTCGGTGAGATGAGGAACCCACATAGTACGTGGCCAGTCTTTCTATGCTTGTTCAACATTCCATCATGGTTGTGCCATAAAAGAAAATACCTTATGCTCACTACTCTAATTTCTGGTCCAAAACAACCTGGCAATGACATTGATATCTTTCTAGAACCTTTGATGGAGGATATGAAACGTCTATGGGAACATGGTGTCTGTGTGTGGGATGAGCACAAGAAAGAGCACTTCAATCTAAGAGCCATAATCTTTTGCACCATAGCTGACAACCCAGGACGCATGTCCCTAACAGGACAGGTTAAAGGAAAGACAGCATGTGTAGTGTGTGTGGACCAGACAGAATCTATGCATCTTCCATCATTCGTTAAGACGATATATATGCGACACCGCAGATTTTTACCAAAAAACCACAAATATCGAAGAAATAGGAACCATTTCGACGGTACAATCGAGCTTGGACAGCCTCCACGAAATCGAGATGGCAAATTTCTATTCGAAATGGTAAAGAATATCAAAGTTGTTTTCGGAAAGAAGAGGAAGAAATCTGAAAAAATTTCAAAGGACGCTCCATTTAAAAAGCAGTCGATCTTCTTTAGATATTTGCCCTATTGGAAGGAGTTGGAGATTGGTCATGCTATCGATACAATGCACGTTGAGAAGAATGTCTTCGAAAGCACTATCGGTATTTTGTTAGACATACCGGGCAAATCAAAAGATGGACTCAAAGTACGAAGGGACCTTCAAACTCTCGGAATTAGACCCGAGCTTCACCCACAGGAAAGGGCCAATGGAAAATTTTTCCTTCCGGCTGCTAGCTATAACCTCACAATTGACGAGAAAAGATCAATCTGCAGGTGTCTACATGGAATTAGAGTTCCAACAGGATTCTCAACGAATATAAAGAATATTGTCTCCGTAGCAGATTTGAGGATGAGCGGCTACAACACTCATGATTGTCATGTTATGCTTGGGCTATTCCTCGCCATCGCAGTAAGAGGAGTCAAACATTCATTTCTGAAGATGGTGATAACACGCATGTGTCACTTCTTCAATGTCATATCAAAGAAGGTGATCGACACTGAAGAGTTAAATGAATTACGTAAACAAATGAGGGAGACTATGTGTCAGCTTGAGATGTGCTTTCCTCCTTCATATTTTGATATTATGGAGCACTATATGATACATATAGCAGACCAAATCTTTGTTCTCGGTCCAACGTACCTGCACAATATGTATGCGTACGAGCGTCTAATGGTTATCTTCAAGGGTTACGTACGAAATCGTGCTTATCCAGAGGGTTCCATGATAGAGGGCTACACGACTGAGGAAGTCATTGAGTGCTATGCAGATTACATAAGAGATGGAAGACCAATAGGAGTTCCCGTGTCGCGGCACCATGGAAGACTCACCGGTAAAGGAACTAAAGGCAGGAAAATCATACGAGACAATAGTTATCAAAGAATAAGAGAATCACATTACAGTGTAATGCATCAGTTGGCGATTATGAGACCATATGTTGAACAACACCTACAAGAGCTTCGTGAAAAGAATGAAGATCACGATGAACAATGGATTATGAAAGAACACAAAATTTATTTCACATCATGGCTGAGGGATCTAAACCTTTCGATCGGAGAAACCGACGAAGAGATGATGATAAATAAATTGTCTTACGGTCCATTGAGCATGGTTAAAACATGGCAAGCGTATGACATCAATGGTTTCACATTCTATACCAAAGCAAAGGATCAAAGGAGTCAGCGCCAAAATAGTGGTGTCAGAGGAGAAGCAGAAGATAGCACTGGACAAAAGAATGCTTACTATGGATACATCGAAGAAATATGGGAACTTAACTACGGGAACTCTATAGAAATCCCTGTATTTAAGTGTCAGTGGGTGAGACATCCAGAAGGTGTGGAGGTGGATGATTACGGGTTTACGATAGTTGACCTTAATAAGGTGGCTTATAAAGATGACCCTTGGATACTCGCTCAATCCGTGGCACAAGTATTTTACATACTTGATCCTAAAGATGAGAAAAAATACATCGTTGCTCCAGGAAAACAAAGAATTGTTGGAGTTGATGGAGTCGAAGACGAAGAAAAATACAATCAGTTTGATGAGGTGCCGTTTTTCGTTGACATATCAAGGATCAATGTGGTTGAAGCAAAACTGTCATTTGGTAGTGTGATTCCTTATCTACGCACCAATGGCGATGGAAAATTAGTTCAAGGCTAGATCATTTATGTTTAGTTGTAAAATCAATTATGTCATTTATTATTAAAACATTTTCAAGATCAAATGAGGATTGAGTGTTGTGAATTATTTCATGTCTTGTAGTTCAAATTGAACTTTTTTTGACTTTGATCATAAAAACATACTTAATGAAATAAAAACAGTACACTAAGGGAGAAAAAGTAAAGTGAGGCATAAAAATACATATTTTCTAAATTTGATAAGTTATGATGTATTTTAATTGTTAAAAAAATCAAGTTCAAACTAGAATTTAATTATGAATAAAAAAGTCATGAAAATTAGAATAGAAATGTAAAAAAAATGTTTGGATGCTAGCAGCAAGGTTCGAACCTCAAACCGCCTGCAGGCAGCAAGGTTCGAACCTCGAACCGCATGGCACCAAAGAAACCCCCGCACCACTGCGCTACTAAGTCTTTCTCGACTTGAGTGGCAACGTATGCTAGATAACCCCACCAGCGTCGGATTAGTAGTGGCGGGCAGGATGACGTCACCAGCCGCCACCGTTATCCTTTTAGTAGTGGCGGGCATGCTGACGTCATCATGCCCGCCACTACTAAGACACCTATATATACTTTCCACTCCAGCCGTCCGAAAACCTAGTTTCATTTTCTAAACCCTAAACTCGCCCCCCCTCCTCCCGTCGCCGCCGTCGACGTCCCGGAGCACGTCGCCGCTGCCCTCCGCCCGTCGCCGCCTTAATTCCTCGGAGCCCGTCGGCGCCGCCCGTCGTCGCCGCCATCCAGTCGATCAGTAAATAATTATTAACCTACTTCTTTATTTGGTCTTATTTTATTCGAGCTTAGGGTTAAAATGATGGAGGATTGTTATATTAATTTATGCGTGGTAATATAATTTAGTATAATATTACTAGTAGAATGCACTAACAATAATTTCCACTATAACAATAATTTTTTTAATGTACTGTAAAAAATTTCTGAGAAAAAAATTTCCACTATAACAATAATTTTTTTAATGTACTATAAAAAATATCTGAGAAAACAAATTTCCACTATAACAATAATGTTTTTTAATGTACTATAATATTACTAGCTTAGGGTTTTTTAATGTTATAATATCAATGTGACAAAAAAATGCAGATGGCTCCTCCTAAGATTGAACCAACAAACAGTCGATCCTCAGACTCTACATCAAGTGGCGTGTGTGAGGTTTGCAAATGCGGTAAACATAAGGTACATGATGGTATAGTTTGCAGTTGTTTGGCGAAGAAAGTGATTCTCATAATGGACTCCGACTCGGAGGACGACTCGCGATCGCCGCAACCAGATAGGGTAAGTGTTGTGCTACGGAAGAATGATGAGACAACCGGTGGTAGAGGGAAACATGTCGAGGCTAGCGGTGGAAAAGGGAAGCATGTAGAGCAATGCGGCAGCAAGAGGATGAAGGAGGCAAGATCCTCTTTTTATGCAAATTTTATATTTTTATCATCCAATTCAATCATTGATAATAAGTTGTTCTCACTATCGTCGCCGCGTGTATTTTCTTGTTCAGGAACATGGAGAGAAGTTTAGACTGCCTGATGATGCCGAGTTGGTTGAGGATTGGCAAGTTGAGGCTTTTAATCTGTTTAACCAGAAATAGGTTGGGTTTGTGCCGAGGAAGAAGAAGAAGCTCCAAACCATATCTTTCCTTTGGGTTTGACCAGTAGTGCGTTTCGATGTGTAAGCTGGTTTCCCCAGCCTGGACTTGTGTTTGTTTACTTGGTTTCAAATAAACATGATGTGTCAAAAGCGAGCCCCCGCACCACCGCGCTACAAAAGTCTCGATCATATCGTAACAACATGTAATAAAAACACACTTAATAATAAAAACAGTAAACTAAGGGAGAAAAATACCAATTTTTGCAATTAGAATATTGGTGTTGTATTTTTATTGTACAAAAAGTTTCAATTTCAAAGGAAGAATAAACTATAGATAAGTTATGATGTATTTTTATTGTACATGTTTATTAATGAAAAAAAAAGTAAAGTGAGGCATAAAAATACATATTTTCTAATTTGATAAGTTATGATGTATTTTATTGTTAAAAAAACAAGTTCAAACTAGAATTTAATTATGAATAAAAAAGTCATGAAAATTAGAATAGAAATGTAAAAAAAAATGTTTGGATGCTAGCAGCAAGGTTCGAACCTCAAACCGCCTGCAGGCAGCAAGGTTCGAACCTCGAACCGCATGGCACCAAAGCAACCCCCGCACCACTGCGCTACTAAGTCTTTCTCGACTTGAGTGGCAACGTATGCTAGATAACCCCACCAGCGTCGGATTAGTAGTGGCGGGCAGGATGACGTCACCAGCCGCCACCGTTATCCTTTTAGTAGTGGCGGGCATCCTGACGTCAGCATATGCCCGCCACTACTATACTTTTTTCCACCCGCCCAGACTAAACCCTAGTAGTGGCGGTCGGTGACGTCAGCGGCCCGCCACTACTATGTCTTTGCCCGCCACTACTACGATCAATATCAGTGGCGGGCATGCTGACATCAGCGTGTGCCCGCCACTACTAATCCAACTATATAAAAGTTTTTGCTCCCGCCGTCCGAAAACCTAGTTTCATTTCTAACTCCCGTGCGCCGAACTCTACCCATTGCCGCCGCTCCCGGAGCCCACGCCGCCCTCGGAGCCCGTCGTCGTCGTCCCCGAAGGCCGTCGCCACCAAACTCCGCACATCGCTCCCACAGCCCACGCCACCCTCGGGGCCCGTCGCCACCGAACTCCGCTCGTCGCTCCTGGAGCCATCGCCGCCATCCCCGAAGCCCGTCGCCGTCGTCCCAGAGCACGCGCCGCCACCGTCCCTGGAGCCCGTCTCCTTCATCCCCGAGCCCACGCCGCCGTCCCGGATCTCGCACTGCCGCCCTCCACACATCACCACCATCCGGAGCCCGTGTCGCCGCCCTCCACTCGTCGCCACCGTGCTGAAAAAAAGGTCAGCTAGTGCCCTTTTAAACATCAATTCACATGTGTTAATTAGGTCATGGGTCTGCCTATGAATGCTTACGAGATATTTGATAATTTACCACTGAGAAGTGGCTTTATATTTTTGTCACATGGATCTATATTTATTGATATAAATGAGTCTACATGTTAGTCTTAATAATGACATTGTAATTGAAGAAGACATCTTTAGAGTGGCAAATAATCAATTTTTTTGGATGGATGGATATATATACTTGTGCATGTGCCCTTGTTGCGCCCTGTCCTATTTCGCTGCATACACATATACCCTATTGATAGCTGACTTCATCGATCGAGTGTCTCATCGATCTTCCTATATGTTGTGAAAATCAAGGATATATCAAATCAAAGTTGATCAAACATGAAGCACATGTTAATTTTTGAAGATAGTGTTAATAACATTATTTTCCTAATAAAGTGTTAATTACATTATTATGAATTATGAGCACGCTTAGAGCTTATCCTCAAAATCAACTATAGATGCAGTGTTTTCGTTCAATTATGCAGTGTTGTATGGACAAAGGCTTCAAAGATAACTATGCCCGCCACTACTAAGAGAAAATAGCAGTGGTGGGCAGGATGACATCACCATGCCCGCCACTACTAATCCTCCTATATAAAATTTTCGCTCCCGCCGTCCGAAAACCTAGTTTCATTTCTAACTCTCGTGCCGTCGTCCGCCAGTTGCCGCAACTCCCGGAGCCCGCGACACCCTCAAAGCCCATCGCCGTCGTCGCCGAAGCCCGTCGCCGCCGAACTCCACTTTTTTAGAATAACTTTTAGAGGCCTATGATGCAAATAATAATTGAGTTATCTCTTGTATGTCATCAAGCCGTGCGACACATCCATTCCTATCAACAACTTCTTCTTTCTCGTGTTGCTGACAGGGAATGGATGTGCTCACGGTTCCATGGCATCCATGAACATTTTGAAAAGCTACACAAAATATGTTGAGGCCTAAACAACACTGTGACCAGTTTACTACCGCTATTATTTCTAAGGCTACTATATACTAATCCTCAAGTTAATGCATCTGGCTGAAGGCCAACATTAGATTCTGCAATTCTTTTTAGGGGCCTATGATGCAAATTGTTATTGAGTTATCTCATGTATGTCATCAAGCCGTGGGACACATCCATTCCTATCAACAACTTCTTTCTCGTGTTGCTGACAGGGAATGGATGTGCACACGGTTCCATGGCAGCCATGAACATTTTGAAAAGCTACACAAAATATGCTGAGGCCTAAACAACACTGTGACCAGTTTACTACCGCTATTATTTCTAAGGCTACTATATACTAATACTCAAGTTAATGCATCTGGCTGAAGGCCAACATTAGATTCTGCAATTCTTTTTAGGGGCCTATGATGCAAATTGTTATTGAGTTATCTCATGTATGTCATCAAGCCGTGAGACACATCCATTCCTATCAACAACTTCTTTCTCGTGTTGCTGACAGGGAATGGATGTGCACACGGTTCCATGGCAGCCATGAACATTTTGAAAAGCTACACAAAATATGCTGAGGCCTAAACAACACTGTGACCAGTTTACTACCGCTATTATTTCTAAGGCTACTATATACTAATCCTCAAGTTCATGCATCTGGCTGAAGGCCAACATTAGATTCTGCAATTCTTTTTAGGGGCCTATGATGCAAATTGTAATTGAGTTATCTCATGTATGTCATCAAGCCGTGTGACACATCCATTCCTATCAACAACTTCTTCTTTCTCGTGTTGCTGACAGGGAATGGATGTGCTCACGGTTCCATGGCAGCCATGAACATATTTGAAAGACAACACAAAATATGCTGAGGCCTCAACAACACAAGAGAGAGAGAACAACACAATCTCCTAACTTGAGGATTAATATAGTAGCTTCAGAAGTAATAGCTCACTACTGTAGCCAAGAAGAGTGTTCATACATTTTCCACCTTTGACACTGTGATCAGTTTACTACTGCTATTATTTCTGAGGCTACAGTAGTAAACTGATCACAGTGTCAAAGGTGGGAAATGTATGAAAAATCTTCTTGGCTACAGTAGTCAGCTATTACTTCCGAAGCCACTATATTAATTCTCAAGCTAGGAGATTGTGTTGTTCTCTCTCTTTAGTTTTGTTGATACCTCAGCATATTTTGTGTTGTTTTTCCCTCTAATGTTCCATGGCAACAAAATATGCTGAGGCCTCAACGACATTGTGATCAGTTTACTACCGCTATTATTTCTAAGGCTACTATATACTAATCCTCAAGTTCATGCATCCGGTTGAAGACCAACATTAGATTCTGCAATTTCTTTTAGAGGCCTATGATGCAAATTGTTATTTAGTTATCTCATGTATGTCATCAAGCCATGGGACACGTCCATTCCTATCAACAACTTCTTTCTCGTGTTGCTGACAGGGAATGGGCGTGAACATGGTTCCATGGCAGACATGAACATTTTGAAAAGCTACACAAAATATGCTGAGGCCTAAACAACACTGTGACCAGTTTACTACCGCTATTATTTCTAAGGCTACTATATACTAATCCTCAAGTTCATGCATCTGGCTGAAGGCCAACATTAGATTCTGCAATTCTTTTTAGGGGCCTATGATGCAAATTGTTATTGAGTTATCTCATGTATGTCATCAAGCCATGAGATACATCCATTCCTATCAACAACTTCTTTCTCGTGTTGCTGACAGGGAATGGATGTGTTCATGGTTCCATGGCAGACATGAACATTTTGAAAAGCTACACAAAATATGCTGAGGCCTCAACAACATTGTGTTCAGTTTACTACTGCTATTATTTCTAAGGCTACTATATACTAATCCTCAAGTTCATGCATCCGGTTGAAGACCAACATTAGATTCTGCAATTCCTTTTAGAGGCCTATGATGCAAATTGTTATTTAGTTATCTCATGTATGTCATCAAACCATGTGACACATCCATTCCTATCAACAACTTCTTTCTCGTGTTGCTGACAGGGAATGGATGTGCTCATGGTTCCATGGCAGCCATGAACATTTTGAAAAGCTACACAAAATATGCTGAGGCCTAAACAACACTGTGACTAGTTTACTACCGCTATTATTTCTAAGGCTACTATATACTAATCCTCAAGTTCATGCATCTGGCTGAAGGCCAACATTAGATTCTGCAATTCCTTTTAGGGGCCTATGATGCAAATTGTTATTGAGTTATCTCATGTATGTCATCAAACCATGTGACACGTCCATTCCTATCAACAACTTCTTTCTCGTGTTGCTGACAGGGAATGGGCGTGAACATGGTTCCATGGCAGACATGAACATTTTGAAAAACAACACAAAATATGCTGAGGCCTCAACAACACTAGAGAGAGAAAACAACACAACATCCTAACTTTAGGATTAATATGACATCAGACCTTTTTTGCATAACCAAAATTCTGATACATTAGCATCTTCATATGAATAGTTTATCTATGGCGGAAGAAGGACGTTCCATCGAGGAGCTCATCTACGAGTCTCCCGCAAAAACAAATAAAGAGGGTTCATCTGAAGGATCCTCCGATAGCGAATCTTCGTACCACTCTCCGGAGAATGAACATCCAATGGAGCCTAGGAAGAAGAGAACGAGAGAAGACGCCGATGAGGATTACATTCCTGAAGCTCAAGCGGAGGTAATTATTACGTTAGTAACAAGTCAGAGCAGCTTCTAACCGAGGATTACATTCCTGAAGCTCACATTGTCTATCATCGTAGGATCGTCCAAAGCGAGGAAGCAAGCGTCGATTATTCCAAAGCGAGAAAAGAACAACTATTGTCCCAGCTATTGAGTCAGCTGAGCGAACAGATGTTGAGCCCGCTGCCACAACATCGTCTGCAAATGCGAAGAGGAGAGGGAAACGGGAGAAGAACAAGCTACATACAGCTATCTATGAGGTTGAAGAAGTGCATGTTGATGGGGCTCCAAAGAAGCCAAAAGAAATCACAGCGAAGTGGCGTAACGACTGTGGATGTCTCGCCAGGGAGCGATGTAAGATAGTTTGGAAAAATTGGAAGACTGTCCCTGAAGCTACAAAGAACGAATTGTGGCAGCATATAAAAGCGCATTATAAATTCCCGGAAGACCGCTTAGAAGACGCTAAAGCTGCCACATTGAAGACTATCGGGAAGGCTCTCCGTACATTTAGGACTAAACTGAACACACAATACCTTCAGAAAGATGAGTCGCCACTCAACGACTACGGCTTTATAACGCCAATGAATGGAATGAATTCAAAATGCAGCATTGCTCCGAAGAAGCCAAACAAGAGAGCATAATGTTCAAAGAACTTAATAAGAAGAATAAGTTCCCCCATAAACTTGGGCCAGGTGGATATAAGGCTAAGGAGGATGAGTGGAGTAAAAAGGAGGAGGAGGACCGTGCGGCTGGGTTACCTGAACAGTTTTCAGGTGCTGATCAGCGCACTAAGAGATGGCTCCTAGGTCGAGCTAAAAAAACACCCGAGGGCCAATATATGCTCTCCGACTCACGGACTAGTGAAGTATTCCAGAAAGCACAGGAAATCGCTGAGTTGGAGAAGACTGGAAAGTTCAAGCCCGAGGGATGTAATGACCAGCTTACATCTGCTCTCGGAAACGAGGAACATCGAGGGCGCACCCGAGGTGTCTCTTCTATAGCACCCTGGAAAAATACTTTCAAGAAACAGGAGGGTGCCACATACAAGAAGCGTCAAGCACGCACAGACGACGCCGCAGAGCGCCGTGCAGAGTGGGAGCGACATTTTTTTGAATTTATTAACGAGAATCCAAACATAATGCAGGCTGCAGCTGGACAAATAATTGTGCCAGAGGTACGACTCGACGTACCAAGCAGTGTTGGCTCAGTACAAGACAAATTTCCTGTAAATTATATTAAAGAGGACACACCCTGCAGCCTGCATGTACCGATAGGGCGCAAAGGGCATTCCCAAGAGGCTGCACGAGGCATTGCTATGCCTGGGGATTTATTTCACAATCGGCCTATTCCTGCTGACTATACCAAGGTTCAGGTCAATGAGATCACCAACGACAGATTTATTAATGACCCCTTGGATCTTCCAATGCCTGATGAGGGGATTGAGACAATCGGAGATGCTCTAAATAACTTTGTCCTATGGGCGAGCCGAGATATCAAATTACTGCAGACAAGTTCTCAGAGTAAATCACCTATTGTCTCATCACAATCCCCCGCATATCTTTCATCTCAGGATGTGCAAAATATAGGATCATTATCACCTGTTGATGAGCGTGAAATAGAGGAAAAGGCAGAGGAAGAGCCAGTGCCCAATAAAGTGGCAGAAGTGATAGAATCGAAAGTGACTTCTGATCCTCAAGTGACAAAGCTAGTGCCAGTGCTTGAGCCCACTGATGAGCCCAACACAAATGTGCCAGAGCCAGATCAAATGCCAGTGCTAGTTCCGACTGAGCCTCAAGTGCCAGTTCCGGCTGATCCTCAAGTGCCAGTGCTAGTTGCTGCCGAGCCTGAAAAACAAGATGCATGCCCAAAGCCAGCAATCCACAAGATAACTGTTCAAGCTGGGCAGTGTTCTGCGCTGAAATCTGAAATGCATAAATTTTTTAATACTTTGGGGCAAACACGTTCTATGCCCGAAGCGGCTCCCATAAAGGCTCCAGTACAAAAGCATGCGGGCTCACTTTCTGTTGATAAGAGGACCTACGGAGACGAGGATTATATCGAATACGAACCAGGCAAACCATTATTACCCCAAGGAGTACTTAATTGTATGCCTTGGGCGATGAAAACATTTCATGACTGGTACCTCGAAGCGTCTTCGTTAGGTGTAACACAAATAGAACTGACGGTTCCACAAGAAATATTCAATTGCCCAGAGTTTAAGCTTGCACTATTTTTCGACGACTTCCATCGGATGTTTCGTCTGAAGCGAACCGACATCACAAGCATGATGCTCTGGTGCATGTAAGTACTTTATACTTTGTCAATACAAAGAAAAAATAAATAATGTCTTATATTGACTATTGTTTTATAACATATGCAGTTGTAATTCACGCGGTGACGAGTCTAAATTGTATGGGTACCTAAACCCGTCATTAATAAGCCAAAGTGTGCTGAACCCGACACTAAACCAGAATGATAGCAAGTACTGGACTGCGGGTAAGAAAAAATTTCAAAGAAAAATGTTCAATAAAGACGAAGACAAACTTAAGAAGAACAAAAGGAGTTGTGCCGCGTTGTATATTGCGCGGTGCATGTATCAATGGAAGGACAGAGAAATTATATGTGGGGCATATAACTTTAAGTAAGTATACCCACTATATCCACTTAAACACGTTTTATCGATTATGAAACTAACATAATCATATATTACTTCTTTCGATAGTGATCATTGGATTGCACTTCTGATATACCCAAAAAGCTCAAGGGTTTATGTGCTCGACTCGCTCGACAAACCCAAAAAAGAATATCAAGATATATTAAATGTTATTCAGAGTGCACATAGATACTACGTGGAAAAGTTAGGTGGCCCACATGATCCACAGAGGCCGAAAGAAATGCTTATCAGAACCAACTTTCCGGTAATATTATATTTTTAAATTTGTTAATTCAATTGATAAAGCCAAACTATATATCGTTCTAACTTTGTCTATTTTGAAGTGTCACAAACAATCTCTTGGTTCCGTGCATTGTGGCTACTATACTTGTGATTTCATGAGCAATAACTTAGGAAAGTTTGGGCGGACAGTATCTGAGGATACTAAAGAAGTAAGTTGATTTCTTGTGTGTTAATCTAATATAACTTGCAGCGTATTTACTTATATTTTACGTATGCAGGCGTCAGGTCCATCAACCGTTGCCGAGAAGAGCCAACTCTCTGAATTACAAATGTACGAAATCGTATCAAGGATGTGCCGCTTCACGATGCATGAGATTCTTCATGAGCTTGGAGTATTTTTCGATCCTGAGAGTGAAGTGGCCAAGCATCCAACTTTGTATGATTGGGCCGGAAGAATGAAAAGGCGAACCAATTAAGATATGAGTTAGCCTTCCAAGAAAACATAAACCGCATGAGCATGTATTTGTGAAACAATGAATTGTGTTGATGGATGGTTATTGCGAAACAAAAACCGGAAGAATGTAAATATTGTGAATTTTTGAAAATTGATGAGATTGATGGTTGTTGTGTTGATGTGTTGTTGTTGTGGATGTGTATGTGGATATGTGGATGTTTTGCTGCTGTGTATGTGGATATGTGGATGTTTTGCTGCTGTGTATGTGGATATGTGGATGTTTTGCTGCTGTGTATGTGGATGGCTGTGTGAAGCATATAATTTCTGTGTTTTGGTTTGTGGGATCACAGCATTCTGTGTTATGGCTTATACACAGCAGTGGCGGGCGTGCTGACATCATCTGCCCGCCACTGCTATTGATAACGGCAGTGGCGGGCAGATGAGGTCAGCGCGCCCGCCACTGCTGTTGACATAGTGGTGGCGGGCGTGCTGACATCATCTGCCCGCCACTGCTGTTGACATAGTGGTGGCGGGCGCTCTGACCGCCACTGCTAACCAGCGATAGCAGTGGCGTTAGAGCAGTGGCGGACTGGATGCCCGCCACTATAGGTCGATTTTGCCCGCCGCTACAGTGTCGCTTTGTAGTAGTGAAATAGCCCATTTTAGCTCTTGAAGCCTACCAAAAAGATAATACATATTTATAGAATTTTAAGCTACAACAAAATCGTTTATTGTATTACCTCATCACATTTCCTTCTATTTTTATATGGTAATGAATTAAGGGATAAGATTGATTAGAAGTATTACCTTTGGAAGATGAAGAGTTTACCGTCCTTAGGAGTACAACCGGGTACAAGGTACCAAAAGATATCAAGTCAAATCTAACCGTCAATTTGGCAAGGGCATGATTGGAAAACAATGAAACATGTCATCTACGCCACCCCAATGCCGCCACCGATGACTTGCTACCGTCACCCTGGTAGAAGCGTCAGCCACCCTGCAGCCCCCTCGCCACCTCGTGGATGACGTTGTCCCCTCGCCTCCTCGTGGATCCTGTCACCCGTGCCATCGCCGCCTGTGCCACCACTGCTTGATTGAGCCACCGCTGCCCACGTTGTTGGCACCCAAGCCACCTGCGCCTATCATGCCTACATCAGCCGCACCGCATCACCCATGGTATGCCGGCGACCCATTGGCTATCCACTGGCCCTGCCGCCTCATAGTCACTGCATAAATCACACACACAAATACGAAAAATACTCTTTTAGCTTAAGAGATACCATTTTATTCTCACCAGGTACCAGGAAGTAATGCATTAATATCAACCATTAGATGAATATGATAAATAACTTAGATTTAGTACTTCTTCTTCCTCAAGGATGATAAAATTTCTCCTGTCCCTCTTCTTTCCTTTAGGGACACTAACATGTAAAGGCATCTGGATATATATCAGTATTCGATAATAATCTCACGGAAACAAAATTAATTAAACAATGCAAAAACATGTTGAAGATAATCATTACTGCCTCTATTCTAGAATGTAAGTTATTTTGGTCTTTATCAGATTTATCTATAGATAGATGAAGATCACCACTAAATATTGCAAAGGATGGAAATCACTTGGTTGCTTCCAAATCATCAGGCAGCAGCTACTTTTTTTAGCTACTAAGATCACCACTAAATACCAAGAAATTAACAAAGCAAATTATCATCGCTACTAAAATATGAAGCAAGACTCAGTTACTGGTCGCCATTATAATATTTTAGGCCCATTTGACAGTGTACAAGATTTATACCAACAAATTAGTGATGAAAATGTTCCTGCGACCTAGGAATGAAAACAAGTAGGGTATGAATAGATATTACTGACATTACTAATATCATATTTGTTGGGGGGAAACAATCCGACGGTAGCCATGGCAAGACTGTAGATTAGGATGCGGTCACGCAGCGTACGGCAACGAGGTCTTAATTATCATGTGTGAAGCTATGGGGCAGTCGACCGAGGTGTACCGGGTGCATCCCAGGGTCAAAGATGGGCTCCGCAGGGACTCATGCCCTCGCGCACGGTTGGAGGCCTAATGTGGAGCTCGCTCGGGGCCAGAGGTCTCTGAACGACGGTTCCCTAGATGATCATGACAGAAGTCTGGAGCGGAGCCTTTTAGAGGTCGGAGATCCGGTGGACGGTTCTGAAGAAGGCCACAATGGAGGCCTAGTGCGAAGCCCTCCAAATTCTTGTGGTCCTCGGACGGCAACCACTAAAGTGAAGACATGACAGCCACAACGTCATGTGGTTCATGTAAAATGGGACACGGGGATCTGTAGCGGTCGTATCATGACTAGTTGTACGATGGGACCACATGCATGCGTCGTCACACCCAATGTTTACAAATCGCCTAGTCGAACCTAGTCGCCATGGTACCGACCAGAAAACTAATCGCGATTAATCGCGATTAGTCGATCTTGGTCGGTCTATTTAATTATTCCATATATTTTAGGAAATTTACATTATATATATATATATATATGACAATAAATACTCAGGTATGGGCCAAATTTCCAGCCATCACTTATTAGCCCAAAAATAAAATTGAAAAGCCCAAGCCCATTAACTAAACCCTAGCTCCACTCCTCACATCTCCCCTCTTCCTCAGCCACCACAGATTCCTCACATCTCCTCTCCCTCACAGCCGCCAAAGCCCCTGTGCGCCACCTTCTCCTCACAGGGCGCCGCCTTCTCCTCACAGGGCGCCGCCTCCTCCTCACAAGGCGCTGCCTCCTCCTCACACTCCTGCCGGCGCCCCCTCCTCCTCATGCTCCTGCCGGCGCCGCCTTCTCCTCACGCTCCCGCCGGCGCCGCCTTCTCCTCACGCTCCCGCCGGCGCCGCCAGTGGCCCCTCCCACTCCAAGGCACGCCACCGCCGGCCCACTGCTCCCGCTGTGGCCCGTGCGCCGTCGTCAGCCCTCTCCTTCAGCTGACCCCTGCCTTCCCCGTCGGTCGCCCTTCTCTCCTGGTCGCCAAAATGCCACTAATCGGCCGACTAGTCGCGACTAGTCGACGACTAGTCGGACGACCAGATTTCTGGTCGCTCTAATCGGGTCGGAGCACCTAGTCGGAGCCAGGAAAACGACTAGGCCGATTAATCGCGATTAATCGCGACTAATCGGACGATTTGTAAACACTGGTCACACCTACCACATGTAGTTCTGTTCATGCAAACGTGCGGAACCAATACCGTCGTACCCCTACCAATTAGGGATACAAGATCTGTAATGACGTATGTAAGATCGAGGGTAGGAAGGTATTTATCCGGCAAATGGCTCCTCCTATAAATACATTCCCCCCATATTGTACAGGAATCATCTTCTCCCGAGATCAAGAAATACAACTTTCCAACAGGGTCATCCCTTTCGGAGACCTAGTCCTTGAGAAAGCTTACCTTTTCAATCTATTGAGGCAACTATGGTGGCAACAGTGGTCATGGTGGAAATAGAGATCGTGATGCTATGGATGCCTTCTCCCGATGTAATGAAGGGGCAGCATAAGTCCCGCACCGTTCCACCCACGCTAGTCCACGACACCAACAAGCGCGTCATGCGCCCGAAGCCACACCGCCACCTGGCCTGCACGTCGTGATGTGCCACGCCATCCTCTACTCACCGCGGCTGAACGCGTGTCACCACTCATCGTGTCCAGCGCCCACTCGGACGTCGCATGCTGGCCTCCCGCGTGCCCCATCGTGTACAATAATTGATGGAGGATGCGCTGCTCTTTCTCCTCGGTGTGATGTAGCAGGAAGATAGAATCACTTCGGATTTCAGCAGATGGCACCGGGAAAGTTTATCATAAGGCTATGACATACAAAACAAGCATAAACCAAAAACACATGTCTATACTAGTTAGTGGTGGTGAATCTACCACCACTACCACTTCTTTCCGCATTAAATCAAACCTTTTCGTATTCAGTTTCACTCAACTCTATTTATATGGTATTCTTTTAATGTTATATTTTTTCATTACAACGCACATGTACTCAACTAGTTAATCAAGAATAGAATATAATTGCCACATTGCTCGGATTAGAATTGAGTTAAAAGAAGGCCTGATAGGGCTGACTGACTAGAATAAGCAAAGTTGATGGGTTTGAATAATTAAGTAGTTTTATTTCTTACCACATTTCCTGTTTAGCAATATCTAAGCTGAGGACAACGAACAATTTGATCTATAAATTCAAATAACCACGGCATGAAATAAAACCTGTCGCTATGCATTGCATGAACTGCAACTTATTGGGATATAAAAATATCCATTTTAGATTTTTAGCTCATAAATCACAATTGACATCAGTAGTATGGTCAATTTCTCACAAAACAACATTAAGATACCCGTATTACGACTAGTATGGCATAACCTGCCTTCTATTTATTAATAACCACACGTTAGATTGTTAGATGCAGATCAAACTGATGGGAAGAAGTATCCTGTGCACATAAGCTGACCGTGCACATGGTGCACATGTGATATCTTCATCTTCAATCTGTAATCCAACGGACATCAGCTCCACCAGATCATTTAGCAAAAAACACCTCCCACCTCTCCCATTCCGTTCCTTGCTACATTTGCGATAACCCCCAGCGAAGTTGTTGTCCGTTGGATTACAGATTGAAGGTGGAGATCTCACATGTGCACCACGTGCACGGTCAGCCGATGTGCACATGATACTTCCCCAACTGATGGATGGTTTGTATTCACATATACTTCTTTCTTGCATAATGTTCATAACGAAGTTGGACACAATTGTTCCTGGAAACAAGTTGGATATATATGTTGTTGTTCGGATATTGGGTGCGCAATCCTAACTGTATAATACATGCAGCGTTGTATAATCAATGGATGGCTCATGATTTATAGTTTATATTGGGTGTGTTTGGTGTGCCGTGAGCTGTAAAAAAAACTACTATAAGATCTATGTTGTGAAAAAAAACTGTTGTCAGTTGAAAAATTGAAAGTTGTTTGGTTGCATCATCTTATAACTGACATAATTTTTATCATTATAATATTTCATAAATATATATAAATAGGAAACAAAACATTGATACAATTAAATAACTAGAAATTATATTAGATAAGTAAAAAGTTTATAGTTCGTCTCATAAAGTAACCGGCAACACACATAGCTATCTCATGTAGCTCTCGCACTAGCCAATGTCGTAGCTATTATGTCATGAATGGTGTTCATGATAACCTCGTTCTCTCCTTCCACCTCGTCGTCCCCTTGTGTTTGTGTTATTTGCTTTGATGCTTTAGGCATGCATTTCTCATTTGTGTTACACCTCAAGTTACTATCACGAATGAAATTGTGCAATGCAATACAAGCCATAATGATGTTAGATCAATCAAGACACATTGAATTCATGCTATCCAATTTATACTAAAAAGCAGAAATAAAGCAGGGTCCAAGAAATAAAGCAGAGTCCTGCTTTCAAATTTATACTTAAAAGTGAAACCAAACGCATTCCTCGATAGGTTGCACCATTGAAGTATCTCTGGTTGGCTCTTGTTCTACTCTTCTATCTTTCCCATCAGGTTGCAGCATTATTGCCGTGTCACTAGTTGGCTTCTCCTTCACATGTCTATCTCCCTTATTAGGTTGCACCTCATCAATATCTCCAGGTGGCTCATGTTCTACCCTTTTAGCTTCCTCATAAGGATCCAGGAACAGATTGTGGCTAGATGGCTCCTGCATTATTACTTACAGTTGGCTGCAGAATCATGAACATCTCCAGCCACTCTAGCTCCATCTTTTTCCACATCAACATCTTGGCCATTCTTCTTTATGAACTTTCTTTTGTTCCAATCTCTTCCTGAACCCTTCTTTCTTGACTCTAAGTGGTTTGGGGTTTTATATGATCAGGTGTTCATCAAAACACCCACAAGGAATATAGCAATATAATTCCATCAGCGAAGAACGTGGATTGGTAATAAATAAAAAAGCACTTAGAAAGAATAGAATGATACCTTAGATCAGTGTTCTAAATGGCGGCATTAGGCGGGCGCCTAGGCGGCGCTGGGCGCTGGGCGCCGCCCCTGCGCCGCGCGGAAGGGTTTGGCGGCCTGCTGGGCGGCCAGGGCGCCTAGGCGGGTCAACCGTGCCCTGGGCGTTGACCGCGGCGCCTAGGCGCCCTGGGCGGCGACGGCGAAAAACGCAAAAAATATGATTGGAGGGGGTAAAACGCAAAACAACCTAGGGTTTTTATTTGTGGCTGGCCCGTGGCATCCTCCTTGCTCGCCACACGCGCCGTCACGCCGCCGCACGCATCGCCGGCTCGCCGGCTCGCCGCCGTTCGCCCCTTCGGCCTTTCGCCGCGCTCTGGTGTCGACGTCGGCCTCGCGCGCCACTTCGGCCTTTCCCTCGTGCGCGACGACTTCGGCGGTTCGGCCTCCGGCGGCGCTCCTGGTCTCCGGCAGGCGGCGGGCCCGCTCTGCCCTCTGTTCTCCGGCGCGGCTTGGGCGCTGCACTGCTGCTGGCCTGCTGCTCACGGCTCACGCTCACCCAGAGTCCCAGAGACGCACGCGGCAGTGGCACGCGCGGTTTGCCCTGTGCAGCTCCAGGCGCCCCAGGCGCCCCTAGGCGCTAGGCGGCCAGTCTCCGCCCGACTAGCGCCTAGCGCCTAGCGCCTTTTAGGACACTGCCTTGGATTGCAAGAAGAGCAGTTTGAGCTGCTTTTATCTCTGTTTCTGGCTGCAGCAACAATCTATACAGTGCATACAAATAAACCTAAGACTTGTTTGGTGCAAATATAAGATGAAATAGCATAATTCATCTTCTGAGCATATTCCTGAAGAAGATTCTTGCACAGGTAGGCCACTCTCTTGCTGGAAAGCATAGTAAGATGTGTCAAAAAGCACAGAAATTTCCCGGTAAAAAGGCCATTCCAACCAGGCTTATCAATTTCACTCTGATACGAACCGAAATGGTTTAGGGTTTTGGTTGGTATGTATCATTCCGTCACTTAAACTGGTACAGGTACATTCTGTTACATATTAAATAGTGTACCGTTTCGATTTCAATACCGGTACATACCGATTATTCCAATCAAAATTGTATTGTGATTTTTTAATGTGTTACATATTACTTATATTAAGCTATATATTATATTGGGATATCAATGTATTCAAATATATCATATTTAATCATATTAATATATATTTAAAATATATTTATATTATTTTATTAGAACTTGAAATGCTGAAACGGTACACCGGTATCGCCCAGCACCCAAATATTTCGTTTCTTAATATGTGTTACGTATTACTTATATTAAGCTATATATTATATAATATTTAAGATATCAATGTATTCAAATATATCATATTTAATCATATTAATATATATTTGAAATATATTTATATTATTTTATTAGAACTTAAAATGCTGAAACGGTATATAGGTATCACCCGGCACCGAAACATTATGTTTCTAAGAACCAAACCGGAATGGAATTGTAATTAACAACGGAATGGAATTGGAATAAACAAGCTTAGTCACTTACAACAGCTGGGATGTTTGCATTGGCTGGTATGGACTTGACAATTTCCATGAGGCCAACTTCAGCAGCAGACTGTTTTGCACCCTTTCTGTCGAAGAATCCGGGCAGGAATTCATATCTGGTGTTGTTAATCACCACTGGACTTGAAGATGGGCTCATCATCGCTCATGCAGCTTGCTCTTAAAAACGTAGCAGTTGTCAACCTCGATTAACAAGTGATATCAGAGCATCCCTATGATGTGATGGATAAAATGAAGAATTTTTTTGGAACAGTTAGATTTTAGAAGGTAGTTTTCAGATTCCAGTGATACTTAGACCAGATTAGAAGCACTGCAAAATATGGCACAATTGTGGACAGCAAACATTGGACTATCAACAGAAATGTTGATTACATTTGCTCTCCAGATTGGCGCCAACAAGATCCTTTATTACAAGTCAGGCAGATCTTTCCTACTATCATTAAATAAAAATAAAAACGAAAAAAACTACGAATTAGAACTTTAGTTAAGACATCACAAAGCAAACTTCAACTCTTGTGGATTGCACCCCAGATTTACTCTGATTCTTGCAAGCTATGGATATGGAACCCCCAATTGAAACATTCGTATATATTTCCTCTGCCAAACCCATCAATTGTGTTTCTCCTCAATACAATTTCATCATCCCCTCCAGGTTCTCAAGAAGCTTATGTTATATAACATAATTCACTCCACCAAAATAAACCACAATCTTATGCTACACATTCATTCACCAATTTGCGAGCTCACCACAGTAAAATATTTACTGACGACAGTGTTCCAGGCCTTCCAAAGATCATCATTCTACCTCAACATCTTGTGTGAGATATATAATGGAGTTAGCTGATTGTTAAACTACTCGGAAGTGACAAACAACCCCAAGGGAAACCTCACAACATCCCTGGAGCAATTGGATAAGGAGAACAAGCTTAACTGTACAAGTGAACTTCATATATACAAAAGGACAATGTGGCCCTTACTTCGCGCGCTCGCTGGATGACTGTTGGATGCTCACAATGCAAGACTTAAAGAGGGCATTGATTCAGCAAGCCATCTCTTACTGTGTGTTAGCTGGACAAATGCATCTGTCTACTGAACATCTGTGAGGAAACATGTGCATGCATTCTCCCAGGGCCCATGTTAGCAACCACTTGCCCAGGCAGGACCCACAAGCCAGATTTATGATAGGGAAGCACCTCCAAACATTTTTACACTTGGCAAAGTTAGCTGACTAAGGAGAACAAAATTCCAAATAGGGATGCCCATTTACACTTTGGTTAACCTAGTTATGATTATTTTGGAAGCCTCCGAGCAGAATGATGGGACCAGGACAGGATGTCACTTTCACAACCTTCTGCAAGGGAGCATAACGAATCTTGTTTTCTGTCTTACAAATTGTAGTAAGATCAGAGATGTCGACGCCCAAGAAGCACTATGCACCAGAAGCTGTGGCACTACTATTACCACCACCACCACCACCACCACCACCACCTTGTCACTGACCAAGCATTACCGTCTTGTATCTTGTAGCTGGACCATGGTGTGGATGCATCACTTGGCCAAACAGGAGGCCTACTGATTGCATCATCATTGCATATTTTGCATGGAACAAGATGTAAACCTTATTTTACTTGGTAATTGTCCTCAGCATAGATAGAGACAAGAGCATTATTGCCAGCACCAGCAGCGAGGAGTGATTTGTATGGGTGGAAAGAAAGGCAGTTTACGCTGCCTATTCTTTGACCCATAAAAGATGGTTGGTAACGAATTATTGTCAATTGTTCTCCTTCAAGACTAAATACTTTGATCATCTGCTTGGCTGAGCCGCTTGCAATGACTGGGGCATGCCGATGAACAGCTAATGCCGTTAGTGAACCTCTATGAGCTTCAATGGTGAGGTAGGGTTCATATGCCCTTCTAACATCAAGGAACTGAATGTCTCCAGCTTGAGATGCACTTACAATCTGTTATTGCATAAATAACAAAAAAGGGAGCTTTGTAAAGCTCAAACAATCCCATATAGTTATAGAAACTGCCAGCTCAAAAAATTAAAACCACAAGGCATACAGAACTTTGTGGTCAAAATATGAGGTAGGATTTACCTTGTATGGATCAAAACCAGGTTGAAATCCTATACCGACAACTTTTTCTGTTCTGGGAGCATGTGGTCTTGCCATATAGACGAGCCTACAGCAATGGCAAAAATCGAACTTAGGAAGTACTCCAAGTATAAATGTGTCGTGTGTGCATATGTGTGTTGGGGGTGGGGCATGAAACATGAAGCAAAATCTCTGCCATGGATGGCATCTCATCAGATGACATGACAGCTAAAGGATGCAGACAGTTATCTACTTACCTATCAGGTGTACGGATGTCAAATATCCTGACAGATGCATCAATAAACCAGCAACAAATTGACCATACTGAACCTGAGATGCAGACTGAAAGAGAAAGCTAAAATCGTTATCTTGAATTCTTGATTACTCAAATATCACATATGCACATGATAACAACTAACAAGAACTCACAAGAGCTGAAATGCCACTATCAGCAGTTGACTGAATGGTGTTGAGAAGATGTTCCTTGTCAAGATCCCATACAAGAATAGAAGACATGTCACCAGATGCATACTGTTTTACAACCAAAGGAGTAAGTTCATGTATTACAAGTTTACAATAGCCTAGATGAATGAGGCATTACAAAACATTGGGAAAAGGCTTAAGAGTATCACCAGATAACCCGACTGCTGCTGCCAGTCAATCACAATACTGCGACCAGCACTTCGATGGCCTTGAACTGATGAGAAAGCAGTTACAAGTTTTTGTCCTCCCTTTTGAGTATAGTTTCTCCATATGCGGACATTTCCATCACCTACAATATGAAAAATACATATCAAAATGGAACAAGACAAATGGAAACATAAAGGCATAAAGATAAAGAGATGTACATGAGCCAACTAATAGCAAGCTCTCATCAAGCTCATTGATAAGCACAAGTTTAGACAGGCCTCTGTCAGATAACTTGTGGTTTTCAAAAGTATTCACTGGCAGCGCATCATCATAGTTCCACACTCTGACATGATAGACCAAAAATTAGGGCAACTGCAGTGGGGCATTTGAAGCACTAGAATATTCAGTTTTAATGAGATTGCAGTGTTTTTTACCTTATTTGCTCGTTTTCATCAGCCGCAACAACGATTGGAGAAAATGGCAACAATAATGATGCTTTTGTACCCAACTCAAACCTCGTATCCCAACTAGCAATTTGGCTGGTCATCTTGCATGCTGCTAAGCCCACCAACACATATAAAAGGGAAAGCATACCATTAAAAAAATAAATAAGTAGAGAATTTCTATAGCAATAATGTCATTAAAAATGGTGCATGGCCACATACAGGATCGTTGACATTTAGCAATGCAATCCATTGCAATTCGTTCTCGCTGTTCTCTTCTAGCATTTGCTTCCTCATTATCATCAGAACCATTTAGAAGTGGCCTAGAAAAATGGCCACAGCTCCATCTGTAAATTGTTGATTGAGGAAGTATATCGAGGCCCATGTTACTGGGGCCTGCATTAGCACTTAAAAGCGGATCAGCTAAGCCATCAGGAGAG
This sequence comes from Zizania palustris, assembly GCA_019279435.1. Lineage (NCBI taxonomy): Eukaryota > Viridiplantae > Streptophyta > Magnoliopsida > Poales > Poaceae > Zizania > Zizania palustris. The sequence continues at coordinate 50,306,707 of JAAALK010000289.1, forward strand.
TTCAAAAGATGAGGTCTGAATTCCATTGAACACACTCGACGCAATCCTGTGAGGTAATCATGCTGAGGAGGGCTAACAGGGGGAGTCCTAAAGGCCATCGAGAAATTTCCTATAAGATATTGAAAGAGCTCAATTCAGTAAGCATTTCGCCCCCAAAATAATGTAGTGCACAGAAAAAAATGTAGTGCACAGAAAAAGGTGGACTCACTTCAAGCAGTTAGCAAGGATAGAAGATTATTAACCTACCAGAGTTCATATCAAACCAGGAAGAGGAACGAGCCATTCCAAAGTTTGATGAAGGGGGAGCAGATGTCTCTGCTGAGTGTGCACCTCCGCCGTTAAATCTACTATTTCTCATGACCACTTGCTCAACACCTACGAGGGACAGTGCTCTCCAGCCAATATTTGCAATTCTTGGGTAAGGATCTTTAGCAACATTGCACATAGTTGCTATAAATTGGGAATATATTCCATTATCAACAGCCCTTGATTTGGTGCAGTTGAGACCACCATTACTTGCATTCTGTAATATGCCTGAATCAGAGTGTTGGGAAGAATCATCTGACTGTGGAGAACCATGCATGATGCTATTTGTTGCAATAGGGCTGCTCGTAGAGATTCTTCCATCACGACCAGTGGCACTGCAATCACTGCCAACCCTTAAGACCAGACCAATATGTGATGCAAGGCCACTGCTGCCCTGTATAAAGCTGTTGGGACTGTAAACATTGCTTGAATTACTGATATTGGCCAATGATGGTAATGATTTCAGCAGTGAATTGGTTTGAGGTTTCCAGTACTCCGCAGCAACAGATTTGATATGTTTGTTGTGACCCATTGCAAAGCGGGTAAGCGCTGGAAGACATAAGATCAACTCAAAATTATTGCCACAAACTTTACAGGAATCAACTATGCTTGATGCATTACTAAACCAGTGTAAACATATTTGGCAAATTCACATACCTACAGCAACCTCATATCTAACAAGAGGGCTACCATCTGAAGAGACCTGCAGAAGGCTTCGGACAACATTTATTTCAGCTCTCACCTTTTCATCATCATCAGAATCATCATCACCTCCATTCAGTAATGGAGATCCAATATCCACGAGATTTCCAAGCGCAAAAACAGCAGAAGCTCTGACCTGGTAAAACAAAATGTTTAATACTTATGATGTGAAGCAGGTATATAAGAAATTAATACAACATGACAGCAACCATACTTCAGGTTGAGGCTCTGACAACAAGCAGATAACAATTTCTGGTGCATTTGATTGCAGACCAAGTAACTGAGCCTCAGGGAAATCTTCCCAAAGTTTGCCAAGGCATAAACAAAGCCATTGCAGAAGCAAAGGCTCTTTCTGTGCATCACTAGGATTTTCAGGTTGCAAATGTCTAAGGCAGACGTCTATAAGCCCTGCATTAACACAAGCCTCTTGACCAATCCTATGCCCATCCACAATAACTGCTAAAACGAAAGCAGCCATTGCACGCTGCTCTGGGTAAGCATCCAAACTGTCTAGAAACCTGATAAAATATACATGCCCTCCATCTTTCACCAAGTCAACCTGGCATGACTGAGATTTGGAAAAACAGGGAAACTAAGTAAACACCCGAGTCTTGAAAAATAAATGAATTGTAAGAGATTTCAATGTAGAGTGCCCACCTTATCAAGAGAGAGAATTTTGTCCATATGAATACAAGAATTTGACGCAACTCCATTGCACTTGTTTGAAGCAGTTTCAGTACATAAGGAAAGATACCAACAGACAAAGCCTAAAACAATAATTGGCAGAGTTTTAAGTATGAACAAGAAAATATGTGACCACCTTTTTACCCCAGATAAAGGACATATGGAAGAGTTCAACACCGTACCAAATCAACTGCCCAAGGTCCCATGTCAAGAAATCTTCCAAGTAAAACGAGTGCTCTAAATCTGTGTGACTGACTAAGCAAAACCTGCACAAAATATGTTTATTAGGGCAAAGAAAAACAAGAAAAGAAATACATGTGACAATTAAAGGGAGACCATGTAACACACTTTCCAGCACTAATACTGAAATCATGGACAACTATGCATTTAAACTGAGTTCCCAAATAAGTAATAAAGGGGATTTTGCAATATCATATCGAGTTATCAACCAGTAGCCAGTAGGATTACACAATGATATAAATAGAACTAAGATGGTAAAAGTGTCGCAAAAAAGCCTTGTGGATGTTCACCAATTCCTTTTGTCATCATTTGGAGAGTGACAAGCAAAGAAGAGGATTGCTCAGGCTGCCATTACTTCTTTTGTTGTTTCAGCTCCACCAAAACCACAAACTCAAAAATTGTCTAAGTCAGTGAGTTCCATGCTTTGCAAGTCACCAGAAGAAGTAATTGCAGAGAGACATAAATCCAAGACTTCTCAATCAACTCTTGAGCACTGCACAAAGAAAGATAAGGAGGCCAAACAGATTGTGGATGACCATGTTGCTGATTTCTTTTATGAGAATGGTATACCATTGAATGTCATTAACTCAAGAAGTTGGGAGATTATGCTTGAGTCAATTGGGCAATATGGTCCTGGATATCGCTCACCATCATACCATGATATTAGAAGTCCACTACTTGAAAGGGCTGTGAATAGAACAACTGAACTAAGAAAGAAACATGAAGAGTCTTGGAAGGAATATGGTTGCACGCTTATGTCTGATGGGTGGACAGACACAAGCCATCACCACCTCATCAATTTTCTTATTAACAGTCCAGCAGGGACCTTCTTTCTAGGCTCTGTTGATGCTTCAAGTGAGATAGCAGATGCACAGATGTTGGCTGACTTGTTGGAGAAGCAAATTGACAACGTTGGGAAGGAGTATGTGGTGCAAATTGTCACAGACAATGGAGCAAACTTCAAGGCAGCCGGGAGGATTCTAATGGAGAGGATCCCTCATTTGTTTTGGACACCTTGTGCTGCTCATTGCTTGGATTTGTTGTTGGAGGATATTGGAAAAATCAAGGAATTCAACACTTGCATCAATATGGCAAAGAAGGTGTGTAGATTCATCTACAAGCATGGGAGGGTTCTTGATCTAATGAGAGAGAAGCTAGGTGGGGATCTCGTGAGGCCAGCTGTGACTCGCTTTGCTACTTCATTTCTCACATTGGCAAGTATGCATAGGCACAGAAATGGTTTAAGAAATTTATTTGTTAGCGATGAATGGCACGCTAATAGCTTCTCCACTTCTCAAGAAGGGCGACAAGTTGAGAATATTGTCATTTCAATGGCATTTTGGAATAAATTGGAAAATTGCCTAAAAGCTTCACAACCACTTCTTGTTGCACTAAGAATAGTAGATGGGGATGAGACACCAGCAGCTCCTGAGATCATGGCAGCCATGGATGTTGCAAAGACCACAATCCAAGATTCTTTGAAAGAGAAACCACGTTTACTTAAAGAGGTACTAGAGTTATATGAGAAGAGATGGGAAAACCAAATGGAGCAAAAGTTGTATGGGGCAGCTCTATACTTGAATCCAAGCAAATTCTTTGCTATAAGGGAGAAAGATAGGAAAAAAGCTGCAAGGCTAAGAGCGATGTTTAATGAAGTTATGTGGAAGATGGTGAGTGATGATGAAGAACATACCATTGTTAGTAAACAAGCTGATGACTATGAGAGGTCAGAAGGTGACGCCTTCTCAAAGCAAGGAGCAATAAGAGATAGGGATATAAAAAATCCAAGTAAGTTTTGATACAACTATTCTCTTCCCTTCTTCATTGGTTACTTTGTTTGCTAATAAACTAACAATAGGATTGTATATTTGTAATATAAATTGCAGTTCTTTGGTGGGGTTCATATGGTGGTCTAGCGTATGAGCTTCAAAGTTTAGCAAAAAAAATCATTAGCCTTTGTTGTGCGGCATCTGGATGTGAGCGTAATTGGAGTGCATTTGCTCATGTAAGTCCTACTACAAAGTAATTGGAGTTTGGCAACAATATTCTTTGCATGATATCTCATTTTGAATTGTATTTTGTGTAGATCCATACCAAAAAGAGAAACCGGTTAGAGCACAAAAGGTTAAACAAATTGGTGTATGTTAGCTACAACCGGAAGATGGAAAATAGATTTAAGAAAATTAGAGAGCTTGGTTCCAAGGGAAAGAAATGCAACCCACTCCTCCTTGAAGAATTTCATTGGGAAAATGAATGTGTCGATGAAAATTGTGAACCAGTTCATGAAGGTGATGGTAATGCTATGACTTGGGCTCATGTGGATGAAGTTATTGGTGCAACCGAGGGTTTGCAAGGACGTAGCATGCGTCTACCTAGGGCTGCTACCTCTGTCAAGCATACCTATGTTAGGAACAAGAAGCGTCAAAGGAATACAATGGCTCAGGATATTGATGAAGATGACATTGAAGATCAGTTGGGACAAGCAGAATTTGATTCAGCTAGAGCAATGGAAGAGGATGAAGAGTCACTTTATAATGATGATGGAGATGGACTTCCACCAGCTGGAGATGGATCTGGAGGCTTCAAATTGAATGATGATTTGCTCATTTAAATAATTAGATTGTTAGTTGGCTGCTTGTGGGTGTTTGCTACTGAATTAAAACTGTTATGACTATGTGTGTGGTTGTTTGCTAGTTGCTACTGCTTGATTTGAACCTAAGTTTCTGTTTTTGATGATTTGCTATTGTTATGATGGTTGATGATTTGCTAATTGCTACTGTTATGATGATTTGTTGGCTGTTTGGCAATTGGCTGTCAAGATATTCTTGTTTCATTGTTTTTGATAATCTGAGTTTGATTTGTTGGTTATTATGTTTTTGGCAGGTATTACTCCATTTTATGTACTGGGATAAGTTGCCGGATAAAAACATGAAGAGTATAATGGCCTTGCCCTTACTCCAGGTATGTCTCTAACTACCTATCCATGTACTCTTGAATCTTGATTGGGCTTGCTTTTAAGAGGCCACCTATAAATTATCACATAGACACATACTATATAGTATGTATTATGTAACTATATATATGTCCTAAAATATATGGGACGATTAGACAAACGACTAGAACCGACCAGAATCGACTAATCGCGATTAGTTTTCTAGTCGGTACCATGGCGACTAGGTTCGACTAGGCGATTTGTAAACATTGGGAGAGTCAGTTACCATCTCAAATAATAAAAACCACACTAGCATCAAAAATAGATGGTTGGAGAAAATGTCTTGCCTGAAGAACAATAGGTAACTGTTCAGGGGGTTTCTTGCCTTCAGAGCAATGATCAAGCCACACTTCAAATGCTGTCAATTGTTCCGTGAAAAATGGACTTGGCTGGTTTCAGTAAAAAGATAAATAAAGTGATGGTACTGAAGTGATAACCTCAAATGGCACAGCAATGCCAATAAAATGTTGATGTTTTTCAAAGTACTAAATCATTCAAAAAAACAAATACAGCAGCAACACCTGAAACTCTGTATTAGGATCAGCAATCAACTGAGGAAGCTTAGAAAGGCAGACCTCTGCAGCCATGTCCCATGCATCCCTAAAATACTATCAAATTAAAGAAAATGCAGAATAAACAACTAAAATAGAAAAATGGTTAGGGGCGCCAATTACCACATATGGTGCTGATGAGTGGGTGGCAACAAAGGGAATGAAATTGGAGAGCAGTTTGCAGATCGCATGATTCTCTCAGCAAGTAAGAAGTTGCGAAAGAGACTAGCAACCAAAAGATCCTGCCTGAAAAGTCTTTGGAATAGATCTGCATAGTGAAAGTTGAATCATAACAGGTCAAAAGAAAAAAGTGAACAAGAAAAGCAATATACCATGGGCATTAATTTTAACTAAAATGGCCATCAATACCATGAGGAAGAACATTCCATGCAATAGTATCTGTGATAGCAGTGAAAATCCAATTCAGCTCCCCAAGAAGAGTTTTACGGTCATTTTGCCTTCCAGGAATTTGGTCGATAAGAGTGTGTTCCAGAGAATCACGGAGTAATGATCGATTACAAAACCTGAATAGTTTATAGACGTGTATATAGACCATTGTTAACGCAGATACAGAATGAGAAACTCTACGTTATACAAACAACCAAACATGCAAAGGGTACAAACCAGTGCAGTGCCATTTTGATGGGTGTGGTGAGGCAAGCTGTAAACACATCAGCAGGAAATTCTGCACTCTGCGGGATATTTTGATGTGCCTCACAGGCGGCAAGGAGAATGCAATCCTTCAATGCAGATGCAGAGGAGCTGGAACTCCAGTCTAGGCGCTAAAATAAACATGAGTAATCATAGTGAATACTAAATAGTCCAAATATTGAAACAGATAGGAATGTGTAAATCATTTTTACTTTCAACTTCATGTATCTGACGTATGTACAAAAATAGATGAAACTATAACATACCTCCAGAAAAGCTTTCACGATCGTTCCAGCTGCTGAGCAGTCAAAAACATAAATAGAAGGAGTTTTCAGCCATGAATCAAGATCAGTAATGGGAAGTGGGATATATTGTGTGTAACTCTGCACCAAAAAACAAAAAAATGGGAACTTCAATAAAAAGCACATAGAGGTAAACAATGCCGCAACCTATGCAGTGTCTTTGCAACATTCACCTTGTTAAATACCCAAATCTCCCCATTAGCTGTAGGTTTTGGTACGCCATGACCATTGTAATGAAAAAGGACTCTCTCTGTTCTAGCAAATTTGCGGCAAGTACTGCAAAGCTTCTTAACTTCCTCAACAGTTGGATCCAACTGAAGCTTGTAACGAGCCTGCGAGCATCACTAGGACATGATGTAAATAATGTTATCACAATACAATCTAACATGAAAATAAGTGTCTTACCTTTGGCTGCCATCGCTCATATTGAGAGTGTAATGTTTTCCCAATAGTTTCAAGGGCTTTTGGAGGTGCCATAGAAAATGGATCTGAAGATGAAGCAATAAAGAGCTATGAGAACTCAAAGCAACTGTAAAAAAGGTTATGAGTAAAAAGAAGAATCATCATGCTTTTTTCAGATAAGCTTTCTCACTCTAAAACAAATAAACAAATACATCACAAATTTATTTATCAAGGTTCTATCCTCCACAGTTTATAAATGCAGTATCTTATATAGTGCATGCCAGAAAAGTATAATCCTCTACAACCAATCATAAAACAAACTTAAAATTCACACATCAAAGTTTCTATATGCAAATAATCAGCTAACAAGCACAGCGAAATTAATACTCATTTGGGCAGAAGCAAACAGAAATTCATTAGAAATTCTACAATGTAGCAGTCTTTTGGTGCAACAATCTCTCATTAAAAAAACTTTGCTTGGCATTCAAAACAGCTAACAAAAGAATGAAAGATATAGGCATATAGCTTAAATGTGTTCTAAATAACAAGGCACCTAGAGTCCTAGAGAGAAGAAATACAACAGTGATAGATTTGCATCCCATAAAGGCATAAACTTGAAACAAAACTGTCAGCTGCAGGCAGCTGTAAATTTCTCAGCTGACTGAAATTCAAACATAAAAATATGACCAAATGTTTACCTATCCAGCACTCCTTTCTTGCACAAGGGGAAATTTTGATTACATCTGGTGGATCAACGCTAATGTTTAAACACAACACAAGTGCCACACAGCCAGTTTTCATCTGCACCACAAAAACATTATTACTAATAGCATACAAAGACAAATAACAACCAACAATACACACAAAAAAATAGAGAAACAGGAAGAACATCAAAAAGAAACATCAAAAAAGGTATTGACACAGATCGATACTTTGACCAACATAGACAGACAATTAGAAAAGTAAAATTATTTACCGATTAGCTGTTGATAGAGAAAACAAACCACAACAGTGGCACACTTAATTGATACATGGGTTCTCAGTCAGATCAGAGAGTGGAGTTACGTGAATATCTGTCTACATAATTATTTGGCATATTCTTTTCACGAAGCACATACCACAACTGGGTTACTAAAGATCAATGCAATGATCCACTTTAGAAAAATAGGAATGTCCTCCTTCACATCCATCATAATACTTTCATTGCAATTGGCATCCCTTAAACCATTGCCTGCTCATATGCTAGAGCAACATAGTGGGAGGCTGGGAGCCACTTAAGCCTCCAGTGACACCACTACCTTGGTTAGCTATGTGACACTTGATGTCCCTACTAACTTGATCCAGGTTTTGTCAGCTGCCCCACTTCCATTTTCACATATAACTTCACCACCAGAAATCAGCTACCACTAAGGTGGCGTTTGGTTCAAGAGTTAGATGGAAACGAGCGGCTCCGTTTTATTCTTCATGTGTTTGGCTTGGAATTAGATAGAACAGAGTGGTTCTCAAAAGGGAATATTCCTCATACATCTGAAACCATCCGTTCCAAAAAAAGAACGAACCGAGCAGCTCCGTCCGACGCCTCCGTCCCGAACTCACTCCCCACGCCTTCGTCCCGAACTCACTCCCCACACCTCCGTCCCGAACTCAGGTACGCCTCCTTCCTCCCGCCGCCCTCCTTTCTTCCTCCGGGCACCCTCCAATCCTCTTCCTACGCACCTCCCACGCTGGAGGCTGGCTGCAGGCCTTGTGCGCTGGAGGCCGGCTCCAGCTGCGGGCCTCGTGCGCTGGAGGCTGGCTCTGACTGCATGCCTTGCTACTGAGCGCTAGAGGCTGGCCGCCGCCTGCCAGATCTGGACACCGCGCATTCCATTTTGGATCTGGGATTTTTTTGTTGAAAGTTGGACGAGTTTTGGAATTTTGAGGTACAATATGTGACTCTAATTGTATATTACATTGTTCCATTTGGTGTTGTCCTATATGTACTAATTATGATGCTACTTGTTATGATGGAAAAAATAAAGGCGATGACGAATTCATAAACAAGCCTCTTCCATACTATGGCATTTTGGCTACAATATTTGGCAATAGTGCTGCAACGGGACAATTATTAGTTATGTTTGCACTTATCATTTTTGTATGGACCTAATTATTTTATGTATTGAACTATATGTGTTGAATTATGGACCTATGTATGTGTGAAACTATGTGTGTTAAACTATGAAATTATGTGTGTTGAGCTATTGAACTATGTGTATTGAACTATGAAATTATGTATGTTGAATATTTCTATTGAACTATGTGTGTCGAAACATTCTATTTTACTTGTACATGTTATCATTGTTGTATAATTGTTTCATATGTGTCATGTTTATTCACTAATCATTGTATTTTGTGTCTGATTTCTGCTCTTGAACCAAACAAGGGATAGAACTGCTCTGTTCTATCAGATTCCAGAACCAAACAAAAAACAAAGTGGCTCCATTCTTGCTTCCAAACGCGGAGCGGAGCCATTCCATTCTCAAAATCTGGAATGGAGCCATTCCGTTCTATCAGATTCCTGAACCAAACGCCACTTAAGTGTCTTTTTAGCAACATGATGCCAGACTGCCAACCGGCAATTAAAAGCATTCCTATTCAAAAGAAAGCGTGGCTACAGAATTCAGACAACTCTTCAAAAGATCCAGGGACTAGCCCAATCAGTACTAGTATACTGCAAAAGTGTCTACATATTGGTACCTGAGAAATCAAACAATATGCCAGCTATGATAAGACAGGATTGCCTCTTTCAACATTTTATCTGAAACATATATAGGCAAGTTGGTGACCACTACATTGCATTTAACCATGCATCAAAGTAGCGTGATAACATAGCAACACCACTATTATTTCCCATTTTTGTTAATTAACATGATAGATTTGATAAAGCAATGCATTATTTGTTCCATGCACCTCAGCCCCTCAAAACCTCACAGATGACAGACTGTGTGCCCTGCTTGCATACCAGCACTAGATATAGTAACATCATCCATTGCATGACTTGGAAAACCAAATTATTATTATAGCTGAAAGTGGTGTGATAATCAAATAATAATAATCTTGAAACAAAATGGATAAAAAGATTATTAATTTTCGCTAGTACGCCACCCAATTAACCCAACCAGCAGCTGCCCCTAATTTTTATTGTCAGCTCAATCAATTCAACGCATTGCTAATTATCACCCTATGAATCCTCGAGAACAGAACCAGAAAACAGTTGGACAGCAGCAGCAGGCAGAATAGCGAGAGAAGCTATATCCATTACCCGGTCTTTGGGCCGCCATTTGGAGATGAGACCGCTGGTGGATGGCCCGGCCGCCGCCACGGCCTCATCAAACGCACCGTGGCGCTGCTCACACAGCACGACCACCTGGGGCAGGCAGGCAATCGGCGCCGGCGTCTCCTCATCAGCGTCCGTCCTGAGCGGCTCCGGCCCATTTTCCACGGGGAGCTCATCGACGTGGTTGGTGAGATGGTGATTGGACATGGCCGGCGAGGGCGCGACGGGCGACGAAGAAGAGTGCGCGATGACGAGATCTCCCAATGCCATCTAACCTCGCTCTCCCCTCCTGGCGGTCACCCCAAGGCCATCACGAGGTGGGTGGGGCAGCGGCCACAGCTTCTCCACACGCACAATCGAATCCGCCGAGCGCGGAGGATCCAAGAGGGGGAGCCCCGGCAGGCGGCGGTGACAGGACAGCAGCAAGCAGCGCAGGATTGAGGGGGGGTTTAGGGTTAGGGTTTGAAGGGAGCAGGAGGAATGGAAGCGATTGGAGGGGGGAGGAGGAGGAAGACGGAGACGGAGAAATTATTTAGTATAAAAATCGGAACTTGGATTCTCCTCTCGCTGCCATTTTTTTGAGATGCGCAGGCTCGTGGCCGTGAGCTTTCTTCCTCCTACTCCAGCTAGCTTGTGTTTTTTTTCTTATCCTCGCTTGCATAGTTGCATTGGATCCCAAGTACCATTGCTTCTTTCTTCACCAATACTTTTTTTTAAGGAAAATTGGAGACTACCCGATGAAATAAATGAAAAGAAATTAGTGTGTTGTCTCGATCTTGTTTTTTTCTGAATAAATAATTGTTTGATTTGATCTCATTCTTTTTCTTTTATGGATTTTGTCTAAAATAACGTTGTTACATTTGTGGTGCTCTAGTATGAATAGCAAATATCACACTAGTTTTTATCATTGTATCATATTTTTATTTTCTAGAATTTTTTAGATTTTCTCGTATTTTACATTTTGAAATTTTGTTTTATTGAGAATCATGTTGAGATGTGCATTGGTTTTGTCTGTAATGATTGATTGACAAGTATTTGTGAACGAAGGTATTTCTACCGAAGGGTTCGGTTTGTGTATTGTGCACCGGACTGTGCACCAAAGGATCTACTGAAGGGATCGGTAGTTTGTGTGTGCACGAAGTGCACACCGATGTGTTTTACCCCCGAAAGGTACACCGAATGATTTGGTGAATGGTGTTCATGATGTTTGCTCGATTCGTGGTGTACATGAAGTGGATGCAATTTGGCTGTCAGCAGCGAGGGGTCAAGACTAAGTGGGAGACTTGGTGCTGAAGGACCAAAGAAGCTGAGTGAAGTCAAGTATGGTGTTTATAACTGATATAAAATGATCGGTAACTGAGCAAGTAACTGAGCAGTACGATAACAAGTAAATGATTTGTTGAGGTTATAGATAGGACGATAACTCATGCTCTAAAGAGATTTTTAACCCCAACTACAAGTGGAGTATCAAATAAGGTCCTATTTGGCACCGCTCTACTCCCTATTTTTTAGCTCTGATCTAGAAAGTTGTAGCCAAACATGTCTTGCTCTGTTCTGTGTTTTCAGATCTGAAAAAAAATTGAGATCTAGGATATTGATTCAGGTTTTTTTATACCTCAAGATGTGCTTTGTGAAATAAAATTTTAAAAATAGTCATAGAGTTCTACAATATTTATCCACCATGCCATTACTATCATACCAATTCGCTTCTCCTTTCTACCATCCAAACAAAATAGGCTCAACATGGAACGAATGGCGACGGGGCTAGAGCATGCAGCAGCACTCGGGCGTGCGGCGATGCAACTCGGCGGCGGCGCTGGACCAACGATGGGACAATTGGGGGTGGCAGCGCTAGTGTTGACACTACAATTTGGTAAAAGCCCAAGTCCATCAGGAGTATTGCATAGTAAATAGAAGTCAAAGGAGTCTGGTCAAAGGGTGGTCAAAGAAGTCCATCCATGTGGTTATACGCGGCTGAATACGAAGGAGCTGATAAGAATGAAGAAAGATAGAGACAAATCCATAATCAGTCATGGTTATTGTAACAGATGGCAAGTATCCAGACTATAAATATGTAACTATTATCTAGGTTAAAGGACGAAAAAAACACAACCACAAACTACTCTCGGCGCATCACCACTCTTGGTTTCCAAGGTTAATCCCGGTGGAACTTGGCACTCGGAGCTGGGTTGCATCGTTTGGATCTCTAGTGAAGAGGTGAGTCCCACCACCCCGACGGTCGTATTGGTTGGATCGATGTTCTTTAAGGCTGCATTGTATCGATCTCTTGAGACATCGGCTCGGTCAATATGGTTGTTGGTTTATCTTGGTGTGATTGCTAAGTCTAAAGCTGCATCATCACGATCTCTTAGATTGATGTGAGTTAGGTATAGTGGCTCAAGGCTTTATCGATTGAGTTCGACATCTTGATATATTGTATCTGATTCATGTTGTGTACCATTCATCTGAATAAAGCATGCCCAATATGTTAAAGTACTATTGATTAATCGTGGTTTAGCGATTGTCTTGGTTAAGTCCAATCTTGTTGTTATGATAGTTTGATAGTATGGATACATTCTCTGGTATGTTAGATTTACTTGCTATTGGAGTACAAGTCGATAAGTTATCTTTAATTCCATGCTTAATTTTGTTTCCATCGGAAGGTATTCATCGACCTTTGTGCACGGGACGTATGTCTTATCGGCCGATGGTATTACCAGATCCTAATAATCTAGCCATGGTCATCGGCTCGATAGCCGATTGGCGCCACTACCCATGTTTATTTTATATCATCACGGTCATCGTCTTGGTAGCCGATCGACTTTGCTACGAATGTCATTCTTTCTTTCCCCTTATCAGTTGCAGGGTCAAACTAATTGGCACACTCAGAACCCCTTTCTTCTAAGATTGTTGGATCTGAACTAGAGTTAAGCGGACCTCTCAAGCCACGCGTAATAGGTGGATTGGTCCTGATCTTCCGCTAGGTAAGGATAAATTGGATTGGTGGAGAATATCGACGTTGATGATCCAAGGCTCCGGTCCGACGGATCAAAACCTTACAATCGCTACACCACTATCTCCGTTGGTTATCAACCACGCAGGGCGCGATTGACCTCGCCACGAAGGATGGTTCCTGCAAGCGAATCCAAGAACACAAGCAAGAACAGGAAGAACACGAGTCGAATGCCAAATCACAGATGAACTATGATGAGGTGAGGTTTCACAAACGTCGTTGCAGCAGCCAATCGGTTCGGTGCAAGAGCGGGATCTAAACACACGAGTGTAGATGCAAGCAAAGCAAAACCTAACCCATCTTGGTGCATGGTGGTTGATGTAGTCCGAACTAGCGAATTCTTGACTTCAAATCATCTGTGCGACTCCGTCTTCAACTCCAACTCTCCTATTCCATCTCCCATGTTCCTAAGCAACAAAATATCACTAGTATTCAGTAGCATCTCATCCAAACAAATATTAACATAGTTGCTAAGGAAAGAATTAACCTCATGGTTCAAGCGACGGGCACGGGCGCGTGTGATTGGTTCTTGTAATTGAATTGTAGGTGGAGGCTCCATGTGTGTATCATGTGAAGTGATGTCCTCATCATCCTCCCCCTCTTGAATTGGAGTCATCCTTGACTCAAGCTCATCGTCATCTCCCAAATAGAGCTTTAAATGTGAAATGTTAAATGTGGGACTAACCCCAAAAACTGCAGGCAACTCAAGTTTATATGCATTATCATTTATCTTCTCAAGCACATGAAAAGGACTATCAGTACGGGGCATCAATTTCGACTTTCTCAAATCAGGAAAACGATCCTTGCGCAAGTGCAACCAAACAAGATCACCTGGTTCAAATGTTATCTCTTTTCTACCCTTACTACCATAAGCACGATATTTCTCATTCATTTTCTCTATGTTTGCTTTAGTAGTTTCATGCATCTTAAACAATAATTCAGCACGTGTAGTAGCATCAAAATTCAATTTTTCAGATGGTGGCAATGGTAGCAAATTAATAGGAGCACGCGGATTAAAGTCATAGACCACTTGAAACGGACTTACCTTAGTAGTGGAGTGTACTAATCTATTATATGCAAACTCAATATGAGATAGACACTCTTTCCAGAGCTTCAAGTTGGTCTTCAAAACAACCCTCAACATGGTGGACAATGTACGATTGACGACATCCGTTTGTCCATCCGTTTGTGGGTGACAAGTAGTAGAAAACAGCAGCTTCGTCCCCAACTTATGCCACAACGTACTCCAAAAATGACTTAAGAATTTAGCATCACGATTTGAAACGATGGTATTGGGAACTCCATGCAAGCGTACGACCTCTCTGAAAAACAAATCAGCAACATTGGTAGCGTCATCGCTCTTGTGACAAGGTATAAAATGCGCCATTTTAGAGAACTGATCTACCACCACAAAATACTATCCCTCCCCTCTTAGTTCTAGGTAATCCTAACACAAAATCCATAGAAATATCCTTCCAAGGTACACTAGGAACAAGCAGAGGCATATAAAGACCATGTGGGTTTAGACGGGACTTAGCTTTATTACAAGTAGTGTATCGTGCCACGTAGGGATGAAAACGGATCGGATTCGGACGGATATTGTTTATACCGTATCCTATACCGTTTTTTTAATCGGATTCGGAGCGGGTGCGGATGTCATGCGGATACGGATATGGAACGGATTATTTCGGATATCGGATTTGGTGCGGATTCGGTGCGGACTCGGATCAGAAATGGATTGAAATCATCAGATAACAAGTTTAAAAACACAAGTTGTTAAATTAAATACGCAATTTGTTAAATTAAATACACATGTGTTGTCTGCAGATGGTCCATCACCACTTATTCTGTTATTCACCTCTAGAGCAAAGTTTAAAAATCAGAATCAAACTGAAAATTAAGGCTTTGACTTGTAGGAATGCAGGGTTAAAGAGTGAAATATTAGTGGAATAGTTCACATATTCCCTGCTGTACTATAAATCAGAGCTCAAAAGTTAAAAGCTATAATAATCAAACAGTAGACTACTGATGATTGAATGGCTGCCCACACTGCAAAAATTTATATTCTATTGCTATCACAGACATATATATATATATTTGCACTCCAAACAATTGAAAAAACATAGCCTTTGAATAATCACAGCAGTTTCCTTGCGGAGGAAATGCAGGAAAAAACAATTTTAATGGTTACAGAATAAAAAACAAGTTATTTTGGCTAATAATGGGCCAGTAGATCTGTTATGGGCCAGCAGCCCAGTTCAAATTCGGATTATCCGGTTTGAGGGGATTCGGATAATCCGCACAAAAAACCGGATAATCCGAATCCGGTAGAATTAATCGAAACCACATCCGTATCCATATCCGCATTGAAAAATCCGAATCCGAATCCGCCGGATTTCAAAAAATTATTACCATATACTCAATTTTACCGGATTCGGAGCGGATCGGATCGGATAATATCCGATCCGTTTTCACCCCTAGTGCCACGTAACGCTCATTATCTCGTCTCATCCTAGGCCAATAGAAGTGTGTGGACAGTACATCTTCAGCTTTCTTTGATCCAAAATGACCCATCAAACCACAACCATGTGCTTCCTACAATAACAACAAGCGAAAGAGCTAGCCGGCACATATAACTTGTTAGCACGAAAAAGATATCCATTATTCAGCACATATTTGTTCCAAGCACGATCATCTATACAATTTGCAAAAGCATCTTTGAAGTCCAAATCAGTAGCATACATGTCCTTCAATGTTTCTAAACCAAAGATCTTATAATCAAGTTGAGAAAGCAATGTATAACGTCTAGATAAAGCATCGGCAATCACATTGTCTTTCCCTTTCTTATGCTTAATGATATATGGAAAAGTCTCAATAAATTCTACCCATTTAGCATGTCGTTTATTCAGATTTGCTTGACTACGTATATGCTTCAATGCTTCATGATCCGAATGAATAATAAACTCCTTAGGCAAAAGGTAATGTTGCCAAGTTTCAAGCACACGCACTAAGGCATACAATTCCTTATCATAGGTAGAATAATTCAACTGTGGACCATGTAATTTCTCACTAAAATAGGCCACGAGTTTACCTCCTTGTAGCAGCACACCTCCTATTCCAAAACCACTAGCATCACATTCTAACTCAAAAGTCTTACCGAAGTCGGGTAGCTGAAGTAGAGGTGCATGTGTAAGGCGATCTTTGAGTGTGGCAAAAGCTTGTTCTTGTGGTGGTTCCCAAGTAAAAGTAACTTCCTTCTTGGTCAACTCATTCAAAGTACCGGCTATGGTGCTGAAATCTTTCACAAAACGTCGGTAGAAACCTGCAAGACCAAGAAAACTACGTATCTGTGTGATAGTTTGAGGTTGCGGCCAGTTGTTGATTGCTTCTATCTTCGCCGCGTCAACCTCAATGCCCTGTGAAGTGACAACATATCCAAGAAACACAACTCGATCCGTGCAAAACGTGCACTTCTCAAGGTTACCAAACAATCTAGCCTCACGTAGGACAGAAAAAACATCACATAGGTGTTCAACATGTTCAGTGGGAGACTTGCTGTAAATCAAGATATCATCAAAGTATACTACCACAAAGCGTCCTATAAAGGGCCGTAGGACTTCATTCATCAAGCGCATGAAGGTACTAGGTGCATTAGTAAGTCCAAAGGCATGACAAGCCACTCATATAATCCAAACTTTGTTTTAAAAGCAATTTTCCATTCATTACCTAGTTTCATGCGAATTTGGTGGTAGCCACTACGGAGATCGATCTTAGTAAAGATAATGGCACCACTAAGCTCATCAAGCATGTCATCCAATCTAGGAATAGGGTGTCGATATCGAATGGTGATATTATTAATATCACGACAATCAACACACATGCGCCAACTACTATCTTTCTTAGGCACCAAAAGAACGGGTACTGCAGAAGGACTAAGGCTTTCACGGACGTACCCACGATCAAGAAGGTCCTGTACTTGGCGCTGAATTTCTTTTGTCTCCTCTAGATTGGTACGGTACGCTGCACGATTAGAAAGAGACGCTCCCGAGATCAAATCAATTTGGTGCTCGATGCCGCGTATCGGTGGCATCCTGGGTGGTATCTCAGCAGGAAAAACATCGTTAAACTTCTGCAAAAGGTCAGTGACTGCAACGGGAACAGAGCTAGGAATGCTCGCAAGTGAAAACAACACGTTCGTGCAAATCAAGCCATATATCATGGGAGTATCATCACAAATTTCAGCAAGGTCAGTTTTAGTTGCAAGCATGACACGTCCTTTCAGATTAATAACTTGTGATGAAGAAGGAGAAGCAACTTTATCGTTCTGTTGCCTCAAAAGCGTCTTAGCTACTTGCTGATTTTCAGAAGGTTGTTTGCTCGTTTGTGCGTCCTTAGCATGTTTTTCTTGTTCAAATTTCACAATTTCAACAGGAGTCATAGGAAGCAAAGTAACTTTCTTTCCTTTATACATAAATGTGTACTTATTGCTCCTACCATGGTGTGTAGCATCAGTATCATACTCCCAAGGTCTACCCAGTAATAGAGAACATGCTTGTATTGTTACTACATCAAAATTAGCAACGCCGAAGTATGTACCAATGGAAAATCTGATGTGAGCAGTTTGTGTTACCTTGACCTTACCGCTATTGTTGAACCATTGCACGTGGTAAGGGTGTGGATGCGCACGTGTGGGAAGTTGAAGCTTAGTTACCATGTCGTGGCTCACCAAATTGTTGCAACTACCGCTGTCGATGATGACACGTACACGACAGTCATTGACGATGAAGAAGGTCTGAAACAGATTGTTCCATTGTGCCCGGTCGTCCTGCTCCATGTGAGTGCTCAAAACACGTTGTACAATAAGTGCTTCATAGCCGGCAGAGGCATCCGGTGCAAAAACAGTGTCATCGTTGGAATCATTGTAATCACCTACAATGTTAGCAGCAAGTGCATATTCATCTTCAACATCACTAGCACTTACATAGCCACCGTCTTCCGTAGCAATATAAGCCCGCTGACTAGGGCAGTCCTTGATAACGTGGCCCAATCCTTTGCATCGGTGACACTGGATCACTGTAGAACGTGTAGTAGAGGCCGCCGAGGAGGTGGGCTTGGCTGGCGCCTTGGATGCTGCAGCTTTGGAGCTCTCAGCCTGGGCTGCAGATGCAGAAGGTGTTGATGTAACCGCCGGTCGAGAAGGTGGTGGTGGTCGCTGCTGCTGCCCACTTGAGCGTGAAGTGGCACCACCAATGTTGGTCCTCATGCTGCGTTGTGGTTGTTGGCGACCCTGCAATTCTTTTTCTGCAAGTATAGCAAGGTGGAAAAGACGAGTGATAGTATTGTATTCTTTATAATCAATGATATCCTGAATTTCACGTCTTAAACCACCATAAAAACGGGCCATTTTATCCTCATTGTCCTCCTCAATTTCAGCACGCATGCAACCTATTTGCAGCTCCTGATAATACTCCTCTACCGATTTATTTCCTTGTTTTAGGCGCTGCAATTTTTTTCTCAAATCACGTTTATATGAAGGAGGAACCCATCTACCACGCATTTGCCGTTTTAACATACCCCAATTTTGTGGTTCATTGCCAACCTGAACTATTTCAGTCCACCAAAGAAGAGCATATCCAGTGAATTCACTAGTAGCTAAGTGCACGCGGTGGATAGCAGGAACCATGTGAGCATTAAATTTTTGTTCGACTGACATCTCCCAATCTAAATATGCATCTCGATCATAGGTGCCACCAAAATGAGGTACTGAAAATTTTACCTTGGAGTAGGGATCATTGTTCCCGCGGTTGTCATTGTTACCTCGTGGATGGCGATTGCGGTGGCCACCCATACCTTGATGATTGAACTGAAAGCGATGACGTGCAACCTCATCAGGGTCAATGCCATTGTTCCCGGCATCGGATAGGTCATCTTCCTCCTCAACATGGTCGTCTTCCTCCTCAACATGGTCGTCGTCGGCTTGTGCAGCAGGCAAGCATGTCTCTAGGGCAGTCATCTTGTCCACTAGGTCAGCCACAGTACGCGCGAGACGTTCGATGGAGTGTTGGGTTTGCCGCTGAGACTCCAGTAGAACACATCGTGAGACACAGTCGTTAAAATCGGATGGAGGGGTACCGTTGTTATCTGCCATGTTAGTGAAAAGACAAACAACAAAGAATAATCCTTATGGAAAGCAACTAGGTGGAGTGGTGGGTGTGTGGTGGAAGAAATCCGTCAAGCGCCTTACCCACGCTTGCAAGTGTTCTTACCATGCCGCAACGAGATAATTGGCCTACAGGTGAAGAACCAAGTGGAGGGTGGTGGGCGATTGCAAGATGTGAACCTGTCCTGACCAAGAGAAGGTGTAGCTTGGAAGGCAAAGTAAGTAGCAAGGAATAGCGATAGTAATATCAGTTAAACCAAGTTCAATAAGTGTTCCCTAGTACTCGTCAAAGTTGCTGGTCTAAGTGCTCCCAAGGTGAAATTCAAGCAATAGAGGGAAACTATGTGCCCAAAACTCAAGTGGAAGGCAAAACAAGGTAGCAAACGACAGGACCGGTTCTCTCTTGCTTCTTTACTTCTCGTTTTTTTTTCACTACTTTTTTCTTGAACAAGGATGACAAGAGATGCAACCACAAAAATTGGCACCTGCAACTGAGGTGGGATGTGGTCCACAGAAATTCAACAAATTCTCTGAACGGCGTGCAAAATCTTTGACCAATTTTTTTCTTTATCTTCCCAATTTTTTTGGCAATTCTGATGAAACCAAACAAGACAAAGTCTAGTTTGGGTCGGCTCCAAATTGGGATAAGAAGATGCTCAAAAACGTTTAGATTTTTCTGACAAACGAGCGAAAAGTTATGCTTGTTTTACCGAAGGGGGGTCACCTAGAGGATATGTGAAAAACCGAGTAGGAAACCCAAGTGGAAACCGACTAGGGTTGTGGAGGGGGAGTTTCAGGTGGGGGAATTTTTTTTGAGAATTTTTTTGAGACACAAGATCAACTACTACTCAAACGACACAAAGGGATGACTAAACCAGCAACAAGACTCGACCAAGAACACAAACTCAACAAAGCTAAAAACTGAAATTAAAATCGCAAGGCACAAAGGGGTTCTCGGTGGGGATTTTTTTGTGAGGGTTTTCTGGACTCTAGGTAAAAATAAAATAAGATCGAGATTACCTAATGGAAAACCTGAAATTTGATACCAACTAATAGGTGGATTGGTCCCGATCTTCCGCTAGGTAAGGATAACTTGGATTTGTGGAGAATCTCGACGTTGACGATCCAAGGCTCCGGTCCGACGGATCAAAACCTTACAATCGCTACACCATTGTCTCCGTTGGTTATCAACCACACAGGGCGCGATTGACCTCACCACGAAGACTGGTTCCTGCAAGCGAATCCAAGAACACAAGCAAGAACAGGAAGAACACGAGTCGAATGCTAAATCATATATGAACTATGATGAGGTGAGGTTTCACAAACGCTGTTGCAGCAGTCAATTGGTCCGGTGCAAGAGCGGGATCTAAACACACGAGTGTAGATGCAAGAAAAGCAAAACCTAACCCTAATGATGGCTATCGTGAGTATATAGGGCGTGGGCAGCCTGTAGGAGGCGCACACGACTCATACTATGGGCCAACACGGCCTCCAACTCAGTACAAGGTCCAACTCGGCCCAATTCTATCACGTAGGACTGTTTTAGTCACACAGGACGACTCGAGACTCCAAATGAGGTGAAACCAACACCAAAAGATCCGTCTTCTCCTTAGATTTCCAGAAAGTCCAAGAACGTGCCAATCGGACTTCGTATGAGGAAGTTACGACCATCTTGGTGCATGGTGGTTGATGTAGTCCGAACTAGTGAATTCTTGACTTCAAATCATCCGTGCGACTCCGTCTTCAACTCCAACTCTCCTATTCCATCTCCCATGTTCCTAAGCAACAAAATATCACTAGTATTCAGTAGCATCCCATCCAAACAAATATTAACATAGTTGCTAAGGAAAAAATTAACCTCATGGTTCAAGCGACGGGCACGGGCACATGTGATTGGTCCTTGTAATTGAATTGTAGGTGGAGGCTCTATGTGTGTATCATGTGAAGTTATGTCCTCGTCAACGCGTGTGACCAAAAACAACACCAACACACTTTTTGGCACGCCAGATGGGACACCTTTCAGACGACTCATCTATGGCGGGCGAAATCGACAATAATAACATCATCCCAGTTACCATGGAGGCGTTGATAGACGAACAGAGGGCGGATATATAAGACCATGTGGAAAACTACCAGATGTTGTGTCTCGAGGCCTTCGGCATGACCCGATCTAGCCCTGTCCAAAGGAATCAATTGCTGAAGTCAGCCTTGGTCGAGGAGATCGTCCAATGGACTGAGAGTCCTCAGATCAATTTTCAAGAAGTTGTCGACAACGCTCTCTATCACACTCTCATCAATCAGTCTGAGATATTGGTCAATACCTTGCATGGACTGATCAAGAAGATTGTTGACGACATGATAGCTCAAGAGCTGACGCAAGGCCCGGTGTACTTCCCCATCAATCATCCTCATATACTGCAAAATCCTCAACACCCTCGGTCGGCACCACCGCCACAGGGGCCAGTGAGGCAGGATCCACCAAACACTTCATTTAGTGTCGAAGGGAACATGACGACCTTTCTACCTACCCCTGTGCTCCAAGGGCTATGTAGATATGTGCTCCAAGGGCTAGGTAGATAGGACTCGTCGTAGAACACGTACGTCTTCGGGAGGGGCATGCCGCCGTCCCAGCCTTAGGCTCACCACAAGGCTCGATCAGGTAAGAAGTACCCCAACCCATGTACGAAGTTACGAGGAATATGATGCCCGACCTCGTGCCGCCAAGGGGGCACCCGATGGCATCCCCTAGGGGTACCATCAGATAGCTATTGACGCTAAGATTTAGTAGAGCCCAAGCCCATCAGGAATACCACATGGTCAACAAAAGTCAAAGGAGTCTAGTCAAAGGTGGCTAAAGAAGCCTGTCCATATTGTTACAATATGACTAGATATGAAGGAGCCGATGGAGGAGAGAGAAGATAAAGATGATTCAAAATCGGTTACAATGTGGGTTACTTGGACGGTAAGTCTCCAGACTATAAATATGTATCTAATTAGTTAGGTTTATAGGACACACACAGTCAACCACAACAAACTACTTCTTTTGGTGCATCGTCACTCTTGGATTCCCAAGGTTAATCCTAGCAAGACTTGACACTTGGAACTGGGCTGCATCATCTCGATCTCAAGTGAAAAGGTGAGTCCTACCACCCGATGGTCACATCAATTAGGTTCATGTTCTTCAAGGCTATATCGTATCGATCTCTTGAGGTATCAGCCCAATCGGTGTGATCATCGGGTTTATCTTGGTATATTTTTCTAGGTATAAGGCTACATCATTTTGATCTCTTAGATTGATGTGAATTAGGTGTCATAGTTTGAGGCTTCATCGGTTAAGTCCGACATCTTTATCTATTGTATCATGTTCATGTTGTGTACCATTCATCTAAATTAAGTATGCCCGATGCTTTGAAGTGTTATTGATTTATCGGGAGTAGCAACTTTCTTGGTTAGGTCCGATCTTGCAGTTACGGTAATTTAATGGTATGAATACGTTGTTTGGCATGCTGAGTTTAGTTTCTATCGGAGTACAAGTCTATAGGTTATCTTTATTTCCACGCTATATTTTTTTTGCGTTTGGGAGACACTCATCGACCTTTATGCACAAGGACACTATCCTATCGGCCGATAGTGTGTTCAACCCGATAGCATGGGCGTGGTCATCGGCCCCATGGCCGATAGGTGCATTTATTTCTATTTATTTTATCTTCACCACAATCATCAGCTCGATAGTTGATCGGTGTTGCTACTAATGTTATTTTTTATGATTCCTTATTAGTTGCAGGGTCAAACTGATTGGCACACTCAGAACCTTTTTTTCTTCTAAAATTACAAGACCTGCACTGGAGTTAAGCAGATCTCCCGGGCCACGCGTGTGACCAAAAAATACACCAACAACAACGTACTACGGAGTACCACCCTATTCCAATAAAGAATACAAATACAATGCTTTTCGGCTAGATTAGTACCAACATGCACTAATGACTGACCGATATCCCGTGTCAAACCAGTAGGAGGATGATTGGGTGAATCAGATCACTGAAGTTATTCAGGACCAATTTGGGATCAAGCCCAAGGACCAAATGTACGTCTATCGGTGGCCGTACCCAAAGTGGTTCGATCGGGTGCCACTGTCGAGCCGATACAAAATTCCCGACTTTACCAAGTTCTTAGGCAAGACTCGGTCTTCACGATCGAGCACATCAACCATTTTCTCACCCAGTGTTGGGAGGCATCGGCTGAGGAAGCGCTCAAGGTCCGGTTCTTCCTACTGTCACTATCAGGGTCGGCCTTCGCGTGGCTTTTGTCATTGCTGGTGAACTCTTTTAGAGGATGGGGCATTGATATGATCAGTCAAATCTGCCCAGCGTCGAGAAAGGGACACAAGTTCATACTAGCATCCGGTATGGGAATCAAGCTCGTAAATTCGTCACCATATTATCCACAAGCCAATGGTCAAGCTGAAGCATCCAACAAGAGCCTGATCAAGTTGATAAAGCGGAAGATCAATGAACAACCAAAGTGTTGTCATCGGTCTCTATCGGAAGCACTTTGGGCTTATCAGATGGCGTGTCACGGGTCTACTCAGGTGCTACTGTATCAATTGGTCTATGGCCATGAAGCGGTACTGCCTTGGGAAAATAATATCGACTCAAGAAGGATAACTCTACATGACCTACTTACAACCGATGATTATTATAACTTAATGATAGATAACTTATATGACCTAGTGCATATACGATTGAGAGCCCTTGAAAGGTTTGAGGAAAACAAAGCCAGAGTTGCCAGGTAATATAATAAAAAGGTGGTACCCAAGTCGTTCGAAGAAGGATATCTCGTATGAAAACTGATCCTATCGATCAGGTCTAAGGACAACCATTTCAGTAAATGGTCACCTAATTGGGAAGGACCCTTCTGGATACACCGAGCCATGCCTAGTAACGCCTATATGATTGAAGGTTTAGATGGAGAAGTGTTCGAGAAATTGTTGAATGGAAAATATCTAAAGAAGTATTTCCCAAGTGTTTGGATAAATTCCTAGGGGACTACATGCGAACAAAAATAGCCGATACCAAGGGTATCACCTTTAGATGGTGTTGACACGAAAACGTGCCTCACACTTGGGTCAGTTTGACGATCCAAAAGTGTGCGGATACTTAGGGACAAGCCTAAGCGTAACACAGCACCGACGTCGCGTTCCGACTACCCTTAGCCGTGGTAAGGGGGTGGAGTCGCGAGGTAATCAGATCACACAGAAATAATCCAATTAGCTGAAAGAAATATATTAAACAGAATAAATCAACAAATCAGTTGGAGCCTGTCTGCTTCGAAGTATGGTGTGAAGGGGGCCACCGAAGTATACCTTCGGCGTCTGATGCGAAGTGTCCCGCCGAAGGGTACCTTCGGTGTTCAGACTGATCTGGCCGAAGATGAACTCCGAACGTTTCTGGCGCGACAATCACCTCCGAACAACGGGGTTTGGCGCGAAGTCTCTGATACAGTAAGATATAGAATAGTGACTCAGGCGCAACACGTGAGCGTGACTTCGTCCGGAGCGGAGTACGAGCATGGCGAAGCCTGTCGTGATGAAGTCTGCTGACGGAGCGTGCGGTCGAAGTAGCAGTCTCGCCGAAGGGTGTTTTGGCAACCTCTGAAACCGATCTCTCAGCTCCGGACACCTCCGACGAAGTAGCTTCGAATGTGTAAACCTGCAACAGAGTAGATTCAAAGTACCAATTCGACCTGAAGACTGAATTCTGCTAAGTGTTGTACTAGTGGCGAAGGTAGCAATCTGACGCAGATTAGCGGATACTTCATAGGTGAAGTAACAAGGCGATAGCAATCTATTACGTAGATTAACGGATACTTCATAGGAGAAGTAACAAGGATTACCACTGTTCCGAAGTTTCTGTCGGAGGGCTTCCAGGAAAACCCACGAAGAGTACAGAAAGTAAAGATAAAGTAAATGTGATTCAAAGCTAGGGCTTTGTGGTTGATTTGTGTTGGGGGGGCCTCTGAACTGGCTTCGCCTCTATATTTATAGGGGCTAGACCTCTGATCTAATCTGCTATAATCCGGCTGAATAGAGATAAAAACTTAGCCGGAATCGGGTCCAACTCTATCTCTGCCCGAAGTGGGCCTTCGGCAAAGCCTGCCGAAGCCTGCTCCTTGGGCCGAAGCTTCGGCGGGGTGGGCCTCCGAAGGCTTCCTGGTCGAAGGCCGTGGGCTGGCTGGAAGCTTCCGGAGCCCATAGCCCAATGGTCCTTCGGCCCTGTAGGGCTTCGGCCTGACCCGAGACATGTGTATTTTCGGCCCAAATTACCAAAATTGATATTTTGACAATCTTAACCATTAATGCCATTTTTTTGCTATCAACACATGCCCCTCTGCCTTTTAGTGAACTAAGTGAACTAAAAGCACAACGGGCTAAAGACGATACCTTTCATATTGGCCTTTCGATCTCTTCTAAGATGTTTGCCACACACTTGGGAAATACCTTTTCAAGTATCTACCATTCAAAGCCCTTGAAACCGCTCTCCCTGCAGAGATTCTAACACATATGCATTGCTAGGAGCGATTTCTACTATTTTGAAAGGGCCTTCCCAACTAGGTGACCACTTACCAAACTTGGGACTCTTAGTGCCTAAGGGTAAAATCGTCTTCCAAACCAAGTCACCCACTTGAAACGATTTTGGTTTAACCTTCTTATTGTAGGCTTTAGCTACTCTCCTCTTGTATACTTCTATGGCTTCTAAAGCCTTCAACCTCTTATCTGTCACTTTTTCTAGGTTGTCTTTCAAAAGAGTTTCATACTCGTTGACCGATAAGCCATATTGCTTTAACACCCTTAAAGAGCCAAGATCTACTTCTACAGGTAGAACGGCTTCTTGTCCATATACCAACTCATATGGACTAACTTTAGTAGCACCGTGCTTTGCAATTCTACAAGCCCATAGCGCCTCGGAGAGCACTTCATGCCACCTTTTAGGGAATTCTTCAATTTTCTTCCTAATGAGCTTAATCACAGTTTTATTACTAGACTCAGCCTGACCATTGGCCTGAGCATAGTAGGGTGAAGAGTTTATCAACTTAATACCATAATATTAGGCGAAGTCCCTCACTTCTTTAGAAACAAATGAGCTACCTTGATCAGTAGTAAGAGTTTGAGGAATGCCGAATCTATGTATGATGTGCTTCAAGATAAAGTCAAGTACCTCGTTGTGAGTCATGTTCTTGAGAGGCATGACCTCGGTCCACTTGGTGAAGTAATCCATCGCCATCAACACGAACCGATGCCCCTTTGAGGAAGGAGGGTGAATTTGGCCGATGAAGTCCAAACCCCAACCTTGAAACGGCCATAGTTTGACAATAGGGTTGAGTAGTGAAGCAGGAGCTAACTGAATATTGCCAAACTTCTAACATGCTTCACACCCTCTATAATACTTAAAACAATCCTTAGTCATAGCCGGCCAGTAGAAACCCGCTCTTTTGAGCATCCAACTCATTTTCTAGGTCGACTAATGAGTGCCACAAAGTCCTTCATGGACTTCTCCCATAGCCACCTAGGATCGTTCGTTGTCTAAACACTTCAACAATACTCCGTCAATAGTTCGGCGATATAATGTATCATCTAGTAATACAAACTTAAACGCATGCCGCCGAATTTTCCGATCAACCCTTCGGCTAGGGTCCCTCAAGTACTGGACAATTGGAATTCTCCAATCGCCCTTATGGGCTTCGGAGGGTTTCACTAGCACGCTCCCTGAAAAAGTATCTAGGCTACTGATTTCGGGGTGCCCCCCGAGCCTTTCCTGCTTCTGCCGAAGCCTGGCTAGACTGGCCGTGTGGAGCGCATCGGGCCAAAGCCCCCTGCTAGAGGGTCCGGACTCCTGGAAGCCCTCGCTGTCCCGGGGACTCTGGCTCATGGGCTCCAGCGTGCCAGACTCTTCGGTGGGCGGAACACTCCGGTCCCGAGATCTTGGCGCCCTGTAGCCTCCAACAGCCGGAGGGGTCCGACCCGGAGGGTGCACCTGTCCAAAGTCACTAGCTTCGGCAGTGAGGCCAAACATCGGCTTTTCCTGTACGGAAAATTTTCCTCTCCTGACTTGGTAACCAGATGCTTGCTGAGCCAAATCATTTGCAATTGAATTGACCTCTCTTTACACATGAGAAATTTTGAAGTCATCAAAAGTAGTAACTATGTCCAGGCACTTATCCAAGTAGCTGTTTAGCAAGCCATTAAAACAATGAACACTCGTAGCCACTTGTTGTACTACTAACAGGGAATCACCATGCGCATGGACATGTTTAACACCCATGGAATCTAACAATTCAAGCCCTAATAGTAAAGCCTCGTATTCAGCTTGGTCATTAGTAGAAGGAAACTCTAAACGAGCCGAGGTCTCAAAGTGCGCTCCGCTAGGTGATATGAGGACCACTCCAATACCTCGGCCATTTTTGCAAGCTAAACCATGAAAGTAAAGTTTCCACGACATTACTTCAATCAAAGCAATATTGTCGCTCCAACTGACGTCTATGTGGTGATCAACTATAAAGTTGGCTACGATCTGGCCTTTCATAGCTCTTAGGGGTTCATAGGCCAAACCGTATTCAATCAAAGCGTAAGCCTACTTTCCGATTATTCCACTTAGAATCGGCTTTTGCAACATGTGTTTTATAACATTGGTTTGACAAACGACAACACATGTAGTAGGGAGAAGATAATGGCGCAATTTGGTACACGCGTAGTAAAGTGACAAACACAAATGTTCCAGAAACGCGTACCTGG
The DNA here is from genome assembly GCA_019279435.1 of Zizania palustris. NCBI lineage: Eukaryota > Viridiplantae > Streptophyta > Magnoliopsida > Poales > Poaceae > Zizania > Zizania palustris. Next base: position 50,334,814 of record JAAALK010000289.1, read on the forward strand.
TTTCAGCGTCCAGCAGGCGGCAGCTCAAGAATGTGATGATATACTCTTTTCCTTCTACCTCCTAGGTTAGCATGGCCCCGATCACGCTATCCTCGGCAGCGATGTATAGCCGAAACAGAATTCTGGCTTTGGGTGCTCTCACCACGGGCGATGATGACAAGCACTCCTTGATTTTCTCAAAGGCGCTTTGCTGGCTTGGCCCCCAAGTGAACTCGGCCTCGTTCTTTAGCCGGAGTATGGGGACAAAGGCATCAATCTTGCCCGAGAAGTTAGATATAAAGCGACACAAATAATTAATCTTGCCTAGCAACTTTTGTACATGTTTTTTGCATGTTGGTGCTGTAACGTTTCTAATTTTCTCAAGCCTCTTAGGATCAATCTCTATGCCTCTCTCATGAATCATGAAACCTAAGAACCTACCCGCCGACACACCAAAAGCACACTTGAGTGGGTTCATTTTTAAACCATACTACTGCATCCTATCAAAAACAACTTTCAAATCGGCTAAATGGTTTCCCATAGCGTACGATTTGACTACGACATCATCAATGTAAACTTCTAACATAACTCCTAGCAAGTCATGAAAGATTAAGTTCATAGCACGCTGGTACGTGGCACCAACATTTTTCAAACCAAAAGTCATAACGCCCCACTCGAATAAACCGACAAAACTAGGGCATCGAAAGGAAGTCTTGTAGATGTCCTCTTCAGCCATAAAGATTTGATTATAACCAGCATTGCCATCAAGAAAACTTAGTACCTTGTGTCCTAAAGCATCATTGATTAACATCTTGGCTATCGACATCGGATACTAGTCCTTCGGAGTGGCTCTGTTCAGATCCCTGAAATCAATACATACCCGTATCTTGCCGCTCCCTTTCTTCTCTACAGGCACAATGTTAGCGACCCACTCTGCGTACCTACATGGCCTAATAAATCCATCCTTGAGCAGTCGCTCTACTTCTTCTTTAACTCGGTCATAGACGATCGAGTTAAAGCGACGAGGAGGCTAATTATAAGGCCTAAATCCAGACTTGATAGGTAGCCGATGCTCCACGAGCTCACGTCTTAGTCCCGACATCTCGCTATACTCCCATGCGAAGCAATCAACATACGACCGAAGCAACTTTATTACTTCAGCCTTTTCATTAGGCTGTAAATGTTGGTTTACAAAGGTCGGTGTTTATAGAAAAAATGGCATTAAGGGTCAAACTAGACAAATACTGAAAAATGGTATTTTTGACCGAAAATATGTAAAACCTGGCAAAGGCCGGTCTGGCAATCTATGGTAGGCCGGTCCAACCGGCTAGGTCTGGTCAGACCGGACCCATGGGCTTGGTCAGACCGGCTAGGGTAAAGAATATGGATCCGAGGAGGATTCGAGGTATTTTTGCCCAAATCTTATCTTAACAGGGTTTTGGCCGCATCTAACTCTATCTCTAGCCAGGGATAACCAGCCCACCCCCTATAAATATTAGGGGCAAGGCCGATTCAAGGCTCTCTCCAATCCCAAAATCCAAAGCCCTAGCTTTGAATCACGTTTATTTCCTTTACTTTCTGCATCTTTGTGGGTTTGCTTGAAAGCCCTCTGTCTGTCGCGTCCGTAATCACGGTAACCCTTGCTGGTTCGCTTGTGAACCTCCCATTAACCCACGTAACCGATTGCTATCCTTTTTATCGGTTTTTATCACCCTACTCGACAATTCGGCCCTCTGGCTGAATTGTGTTTGATCTCTTATTATCTTTGCAGAACAATTGTCTCCCTGAACACCTCTGCAAAATTTGGAGGTGATTGGATCTCGTTTGCTAGGCCGTCCGAGTTCTAACAGATCGGATCTGCTGTCGCCGGTCCGACTGAGGGCACATGGCCGATCTGACTAGAGCCCCTTCGTCAGGCTGTTTTTGACAACAGCCGGTCAGACCAACGACACCTCGCTGGTCTGACCGAAGTCCTCCACACCGTGTCCAAAGGTTGCACTCGAAGCCCCTCCGCACTACTACGCGCCGGAGCCCACACACTTCGAAGCCTGCCTCGCCGGTCCAACCGAGAGGGCTTCGCCGGTCTGACCGAAACCCTCCGCACCGCGCCGGAGCCTACCTCACAGCTATCTTCTGGACATGCCCCGAAGCCCCTCCGCACGACTGGTTTGACCGAGGGCATACCTCTGGTCCAACCGAACCTGAGGCCAAAGGTTCCCTAGGGACACTTCGGACCATTATCCGCTGTAACTCCGAATCGGCCTCCGAATTGGCTGATTCTATGGTAGTCGGAATGCGACGTCGGTATCGTTGTGATATTTTTGGATGTCGAACTGGCCCAAGTGCGGGGGCGCATTTCTGCGTCAACACACTTTTTGGCGACTCCGCTGGGGACAACGCCAACCATGACTACTACCTCTACATCGGCAGCGGGTACCTCTACTACGTCTACATCCACTACATTGCCGATGAACACTATGGGGGGCACGGACATCGACGACCGCAACATTATGACGTCCACCATGGTGGACATATCTGAGGAAGACCGAGCAAAAATCGAAGCGAAAAAGAAGGAACTCGAAGAACTGATGCTCAGAGATTGCATAAAGACACGCTCGGGCTTCGTCATGCGCGACAACCTCAACTTAACCCAGGTACGCCCGTCATCACCCCCTTTATCTTCCTCACAAGTCGACCGTAGAATAGCTGCGTTTGTTGATTAGGCGGTTAGCGCCTCACTAGCCAATAAACTAGAACCCGCAGTTGTCTCGCAAGTGGCAGCGGTATTTAGAAGATTCGGTTTTACTGAGGCCGATTCACCAGCATCAATCACTAGTATTCTACCAGCACAACATATTTATAGTAGAACCGACGGCAATACTAGAAAAACCATCACATTTTCGGCTACATCATCCACAGCCGAAACACATATCTACGCTTATGGCTAGGCAAACCCAGCTTATCAAACACCACAGCCGCCTGCACCCATATTAGCTCTGCTGCCGCCGCTAGCACTACACACTCCCACACTGCAACATAGGCCAGAGCATGCCGATATACCGCCACGCGTCCCACCACCACATGAAAGACACGCGCAATCATTAGACCACGATGATATCGAGGAACGTATTCGCGCGCTATTTAGGGAATGCACCGGCTTTGCACCTCGGGATAGAGATAGGGTTTATCGAAAACCATATCCCGACCACTTTGACACCATTTCGTACCCTCGTGGTTATAGAGTCCTAGATTTCACGAAATTTGATGGCGAGGGTAGTTAATCCACATTAGAACACATTAGCCAATTTCTAGCACAATGTGGCGAGGCTAGCAGATCAGATGCATTAAAACTCAGGTTATTTTCCCTATCGTTGTCCGGCACCGCATTCACCTGGTTTTCGGCGCTGCTGCCGAACTCCGTGCAGATGTGGGCTCAGCTAGAGCAAAACTTTCATGATTATTTCTACACAGGCGAGACTGAGCTTAGGCTATCACACCTCACGGTGATTAAGCAAAAATCTAGCGAAAGTTTTTCTAAGTACGTCAAGCGCTTTAGAGACACTAGGAAGAAATGTTTTAGCCTAAACATATCAGAAAGGGACCTAGCAGACCTCACATTTAATGGCCTATGGATAGAAATTAGGGAATGAATGGATAACCAGAATCTGCTAGATGTTAGCCATGTCTTGCAACAAGCTCTAGTCTAGGAAGGCCGGGCCAAAGATAGAAAATTAGTTAAGACTTTTAATAAACCAAGGGCTGAAATCCACACTATGGAGCACTCTGACGAGGGATAATCTGAAGAGGAAGAAGATCTGGCCGATACGTACATGGTCGAATGGACTTGGAGCGCAAAGTCTAAGCCCGTCACCTGCTCCGAATTGCGACCGTCTCCCTCTAAGAGTCGGCCTAATGAAATTAGATATTCATTCGACGTAACTAAATGTGATAAGATATTTGATTTCCTATTAAAAAATCAACTCCTACGGCTGCCGAAAGGGCAATTCATGCCATCCACCGACGAATTAAAAAAGCGTCCCTACTGCAAGTGGCATGATTCACATTCTCACAACACTAACGATTGCAACATTTTTCGTCGGCAGGTACAATTGGCCATAGAGGAAGGACGATTGAAAATAGAAGCAAATCCAAAGATGAAATTAGATAGAGACCCTTTTCCCATGAACAATGTTGAGCTCGAGGGAAAAAGGTGTTGATTCGGCCAGAGCAGGCCGAGTCGGCTAAAGGGAAAGCGATCGTCATAGGAGACACTCGCACGTGCACACTCGTACCAAAGAATCCAGAGGTAGCAGTGTGGAAAGAAAATATTAAGCCATCATCTTTGGCCAGGCACCGCAGAAGGCCGAAGGTGACTTACAAGATGCTTTTGGACAAGCACCAACTAAGGTCCAAGAAGAGAGGTGTTCACCAAAGGGCTCTGAGACGGTCGAAGCCCCCTAGGAGAACGAGCCCCACGAGGGTTGAGTTTGGACCTCATGGCCCGAACACCTCTTCGGAGTGGATACAACCTCCAGTAGGGTTCAGACCTTAGTGGCCGAACCCCCCTCCGGGTTGGTCCCAAACTCCGGCAGGGTTTGGACCTCAATGGGCGAACCATCCTCTAGCTTGGCTCCAGTTTCCAGGATACTTCAGGTCTTAGTGGCCGAACCCACCTTCTCCAAAGGGGTTCCAACCTCTAGGAGGATTTAGACCTCTGTGGCCGGACCCACCTCCTCCGAGCAGGCTGCAGCCTCCGGATGGATTCGGCCTCCAGTGGCCGAGCCCATCTCCACAATGGGCTAATTTACCTCTGGCCTAGCAGGACCCTTCACTGGTCTGGTCTGAGGTACCATCGACGTGGCCGAGCTTCCAACAGGTCAACGGTTTCGGCACTCAGTGGGCGAGGCTGCTAGAGCCTCCGATGCCACCACCCTACTGCTGGACAATGGCTCCGACTTGGCCTCCGCTGCCGGAGAACTCCAGGCAGTGTCCGGCTACTAACACTCACATTCCTTCTAGTGTCTCCGAGTGGTAGGTTTGGGGGCCGGCACAGGATGATAATATTATTCACCACCTGTCCGTAGTGCCTCAAAACCGGGCTCCGCGAGACGGCATCGGAAGAGATGAACGTGAAGACACCCCGGAGATTATAGTTATCAGTGTGGGATCCCAGGAGGTCCCAATCCCGAAGGGTGCCCCAATGGGACAGCATGAAGATCCGACCGAAGCCCACTCTGACTGGCCTACTATGGCCGGTCCGGCCGGCCTTACGATGGTTTTCGGCATAGACCGGTCCGACCGACTAGGAGCATGATACCTCTCATGGCAAGCGCAAGATATCCGAGGCTGATACAAACAATTCCCCTTCGACCAAAGATGCTAGAAGCAAGACCGTGGCACCCGACACCCATCCTCAGCCATCGTGGGCGCCCTTGGGGATGTCCAAGTCACAAAAGAGGAGGTTGCAGCGCTTGCGGGCACAAGAGATATGAGAGGAGAAGGCCAAGGAGGCACGAGATGCATTTTTTGAGGAAATCTGTCCTCGACCCACAGTGAAGAAAGTCTGGAGACCTAGGTCGGTCATGGTCGATGACTCGGCCCCCGTTGTTAGCTCCGACGAAGATGATTTGCTCGACAACGACTACACTCCCATCTCTGAGGGGCCCGCTCCTCATGCGATGGACATCGGCGTGGTCATGTTGCCTTTTAAGTTCGCTCCACTGCATGAGGAGGTCAGGGTCGCTCAGCTAGACCTTGGCCCGTGGGACACCATATTCGAGAAGCCCGGAGACATGAGCCGTCACTTGAGACCTCTCTACATAAGGGGGCACATCAACGGGAAGCCTATCTTGAGGATGCTCATCGATGGCGGCACCACCGTGAACCTAATGCCGTACTCCCTTCTAAGGAAGCTCGACAAGGATGACGATGACCTGAAGAAGACCAACATCACCCTCAACAGCTTCAACGGCGACACGACGGAAGATAGAGGAGTACTATCCCTGGAACCGATAGTGGGGAACAAGACGCTACCCACCGCTTTCTTCATCATCGACGTGCAAGGTAATTATAATGTATTGCTTGGGCATGATTGGATCCACGCAAACTAGTGTGTGCCATTTACCTTGCACCAGCACCTAATACAATGGGATGGTGACGAAGTCGAGACAGTATACGCCGATACATCAGCCCATGTTAGTTTGGCCGATGCATCCGGCGACGCCACCCATGATGAGATAGAATGCTTGTCGGGATGGGACCTCTCGGATTATGACTTTGTCAGTGTATTAGAGGGGAGGTTCGCTCCTATTTCCGTGAAGCCGGCCGGTGTGGCTCGGTTGTGTCTAAGATAGTAGAATGTCTAGCGCTAATCTTGATTGGCTAAATCTCGCGTGGAGCAATATCAGCCTTCTCAAAACGGTATCGCCGAAGCCATTGAAGATTTTAGCGAGGTATAAAAATTAGGTCAAGGCTGCTCATCGGCCGACCCTTTGGAACAAGTAGACATAGGAGATGGTAGTGTTATGAGGCCGACATTTGTAAATCAGAATTTGAATAATGATGTAAAGGCCGAGTCGAGTAACAAAACTGTGATTAAACTAATCAAGAAAAAGATTGAAGAGTTTCCAAAAAGGTGGCATGAGGTACTTTCTGAAGCTCTATGGGCTAGTAGAGTTGCAAGGCATGGTGCCACTAAAGTCAGTCCATATGAACTAGTATATGGACAAGAATCCATTCTACCGGTAGAGATGGATCTTGGATCACTTAGATTTCTTAAGCAAGATGGCTTATCGGTCGACGAATATGAGACACTTCTAAAGGATAATTTAGAAGAGGTGACCGATAAGAGGTTGAATGCTCTAGAGGAAATAGAGAAAGATAAAAGAAGAGTAGCTAGGGCCTACAACAAGAAGGTCAAGGAAAAATCATTTCAAATCAACGATTTGGTGTGGAAGACGATTTTGCCATTAGGCACTAGGAGTTCAAAATTTGGTAAATGGTCACCTAGTTGGGAAGGACCTTTTAAGGTAGTCAGAATCGCTCCAGGCAATGCATATGTCCTAGAGTCTTTACAAGGAGAGTGATTTCGAAGGGCTTTGAATGGTAGATATTTGAAAAAGTACTTCCCAAGTGTGTGGCAAAACGCTTGAAGTGTTAAAAGGCCAATGCTGCAAATATCGCCCAAGGCCCGTCATGCTTTTAGCTCACTAAGTTTGCTAAAAGGCAGGGGCATGTGTTTATAGCAAAAAATGGCATTAAGGGTCAAACTAGGCAAATACTGAAAAATGGTATTTTTGACTGAAAATATGTCAAACCTAGCAAAGGCCAGTCTGACCGGCTATGGTAGGCCGGTCCAACTGGCCAGGTCTGGTCAGACCGGACCCATGGGCTCGGTCAGACCGACCAGGGTCCAGAATATGGATCTGAGGAGGATTCGAGGTATTTTTGCCCAAATCTTATCTTAACAGGGTTTTGGCCGCATCTAACTCTATCTCTAGCCAGGGATAACCAGCCCACCCCCTATAAATATTAGGGGCAAGGCCGATTCAAGGCTCTCTCCAATCCCAAAATCCAAAGCCCTAGCTTTGAATCACGTTTATTTCCTTTACTTTCCGCATCTTCGTGGGTTTGCTTGAAAGCCCTCCGTCTGCCGCGTCCGTAATCACGGTAACCCTTGCTGGTTCGCTTGTGAACCTCCCATTAATCCCCGTAATGGATTGCTATCCTTTTTATCGGTTTTTATCACCCTACTCGGCAATTCGGCCCTCTAGGCGAATTGTGTTTGATCTCTTATTATCTTTGCAGAACAATTGTCTCCCTGAACACCTCTGCAAAATTTGGAGGCGATTGGATCTTATTTGCTAGGCCGTCCGGGTTCTAACAGATCGGATCTGCCGTACCGGTCCGACCGGGGGCACAGGGCCGGTCTAACCGGAGCCCCTTCGTTAGGCTGTTTTCGGCAATAGCCGGTCAGACCAATGGCACCTCGCCGGTCTGACTGAAGTCCTCCGCACCGCGTCTGGAGGTTGCGCCCGAAGCCCCTCCGCACTACTACGCGCTGGAGCCCACACACTTCGAAGCCTGCCTCATTGGTCCGATCGAGAGGGCTTCACCGGTCTGACCGGAACCCTCCGCACCGCGCCGGAGCCTACCTCGCAGCTACCTTCGGGACGTGCCCCGAAGCCCCTCCGCACGATCGGTCTGACCGAGGGCATACCTCCGGTCCGACCGGGCCTGAGGCCGAAGGTGCCATAGGGACCCTTCGGACCAGTATCCGCTGTAACTCCGAATCGCCCTCCGAATTGGCCGATTCCAGGTATTTTGGTTATTTCGTTACTATTTACATTGTTACTAGTACTTTTCGTCCAATTGGATTGAAATATCAATTATTTATCTGATTGTCTAGCGACTCCAAATCCCTTGTCACTATCTAGGGTAGTCGGAACATGACGTCGGTATCATTGCGATATTTTTGGACGTCGAACCGGCCCAAGTGCAGGGTCGCATTTCTGCGTCAACAGTCGGCCTCGGGATGTGTTGATAGCAAAAAATGGCATTAATGGATAGATTGTCAAAATATCAATTTTTGGTGATTTGGGCCGAAAGTACACATGTGCAGGGTCTGTCCGAAGCCCTACAGGGCCGAAGTCCATTGAGCTATGGGCTCCGAAAGCCTCTAGCCAGCCCATGGGATTCGTCTAGGAACCCTTCGGAGGCCCACGCTGCCAAAGCTTCGGCCCGAGAAGCAGGCCTCGACGGGCCTGGCCGAAGCCCACTTTGGCAGAGATAGAATTGAATGCATTTCCAGCTCAATCTTTATCTCTATCTGGCCAGATTATTAGCAGATTGGATTAGGAATCAAACCCCTATAAATAGAGAGGCATGACCAGCGTGAGAAGCCCCCCAACTCAAACCAAACCAAAGCCCATGCTTTGATCGTATTTACTTTACCTTTATTTTCCTGTACCTCTCCGTGGGTTTGCCTGGAAGCCCTCCGCCGGCCACTACAGAACAGTGGTAACCCTTGTTACTTCGCCTATAAAGTATCCATTAATCTACGTAATAGATTGCTATCGCCTTGGTACTTCACCTGTGAAGTATCCGCTAATCTATGTAATAGATTGCTACCTTCGCTAACAGTGCAACACTTAGCAAAATTCGGTCCGCAGGCCGAATTGGTACTTCACACTCTTCTATTGCAGGTTCACACGTTCGGAGCTACTTCGTCGGAGGTATCCGGAGCTGGGAGACCGGTTTCAAAGGTCCCCAGGACACCCTTCAGCGAGACTGTAGGCTCCGGTAACAGGCTTCGCCAAGCATACTTCGTCGCAACAGGCTTCGCCATGACCATACTCCGCATCGAACGAAGTTGCACTCGCGTGTGGCCCTCGCGTCACTATTCTGTAGTTTGTTGTATCGGAGATATCATGCCGAACCCCGTTGTTCGGAGGTGATCATCACGTCCAGATCCGTTCGGAGTCTATCTTTGGCCGGATCAGTCCGAATGCCGAAGCACCCTTCGGCGGAGCACCTCGCGCCATACGCCGAAGGTACACTTCGGTGAGCCCTTTGCGCCATACTTCGAACCAGATGGGCTCCGACTGGTTTGCTTTTTTTATTCTGTTTAATCTATTTCTTTCGGCTAATTGGATTATTTTGTGTAATCTGGTTACCTGGCGACTCCACCCCCTTATCACTATTAAGGGTAGTCGGAACGCGACGTTGGTGCCACGTCACGCTTAGTCTTGTCCCTAAGTATCCGTGCATTTTTGGATTATCGAACTGACCCAAGTGCGGGGCACGTTTTCATGTCAACACACTTTTTGGCGACTCCGCTGGGGAAGGCTACACCAACATGATGAGTACGTCTACATCGGCCACCGGTACATCTACATCGACTACTACGTCTACACCGCCGATGGACGCAATAGGAGGCGCGGATATTGACAACCGCAACATATTGTCACCTACACTTGAAGATATCCCCGCAGAAGACCGAGCAGAGATCGAGTATAAGTTAAAGGCGCTCCAAGACATGATGCTTGGGGGCTACGTCAAGACACGCACGAGCTTCATCAAGCGTGACATCGTCACCCCCGACCTCGCTCGGGTCCAGGTAACACCTGTATCGCCTCGTTTATCTTCTTTAGAAATTGAGCAAAAAATAGCCGCGTCAGTAGATCAAGCCGTTAGCGCTTCATTAGCTAACCGTTTAGATTCGGCAGTCAGCTCCCAAGTAGAGGCAACTCTTAGACGGTTCAGCTTTATTGAGGCTGTACCCCCAGTTCCTATTGCTAGCGCACCTCCGACAAACCACGTATATGGTAGGACTAATAACAACACTAGCATAATCACGTCTCTGGCTTCAACACTTATGGCCAAGACAATCATTACACCTATGGCCAAACTAACACTGCATGCCACGTGCCACCCACGCCAATACCCGCACTGCCCGCACCACACGCGCAGGCGCCCAGACATGAGCACGTTGTACAAATAGCACGTAGGGAAGAAGCACATGACCAACACGCCGATATCCCACCGCGTGTCGCGCCCCCGCATGAGAGGCGCGCATAAGCAACGTACCAAGATGATATAGAGGAGCGGGTCCACGCACTATTTAGGGAGTGTGCTGGCTTCGTGCCCAAGGGATGGGTTAGGGTTTACCGTAAGCCCTACCCCAACCACCTTGATACAATACCCTACCCCCGTGGCTATAGAATCCCTGAGTTCACTAAATTCGATGGCGAGGGTAGCAAGACTACACTAGAGCACATTAGCCAATTCTTGGCACAGTGCGGAGAGGTTAGCGGGATAGATGCTCTAAAGGTTAGACTATTTTCTCTCTCGCTATCCGGCACAACTTTCACTTGGTTTTCGGCGCTGCCGCTGAACTCCATCCACACGGGGACGATTTAGAGTGGAAATTTCATGATTATTTCTACACAGGTGAGACAGAACTTAGGCTTTCACATTTGACATCAGTTAATCAAAAATCTAGTGAGAGCGCCTCTGAGTATATCAAGCGTTTCAGGGATACTAGAAACCGGTGTTTTAGCCTTAACATTTCAGAAAGGGACTTGGCGGAATTAGCTTTTAACGAGTTGTGTTCCGAAATTAAAGAGAGGTTAGATAACCAAAACTTTTTAGAAGTTATCCAAGTTCTACAACAGGCTCTGGTCCAAGAAGGCCGAGCCAAAGATAAGAAATTTATTAAGACGTTTAGCAAGCCTAGGGCCGAAATCCACATCATGGAACGCTCTGATGAGGAGGAGTCAGAGGAGGAGGATTCGGCCGACATGTACGCGACCGAATGGGTTTGGAATATTAGGAATAAACCTGTCATCTGCTCCGAGTTATGACCATCCCCCATAAAGAATAGACTTAGTGAGGTCAAGTACTCATTTGATATAACTAAATGCGATAAAATATTTGATTTTCTCTTAAAAAGTCAGCTTCTCAGGTTACCTAAGGGTCAAGTCATCCCATCCTGCCGATGAGTTAAAGAAACATCCGTACTGTAAGTGGCATGATTCACATTCGCATAATACTAATGATTGCAATGTTTTTCGACGGCAGATATAATCGGCCATAGAAGAAGGACGATTAAAGATAGACCATGATCCAAAGATGAAGCTGGATAAAGATACTTTTCCAGTCAACGCCGTCGACCTCGGCGAAAAGAAGGTATTGATTCGGCCAGAACAGGACGAGTCAGCTAAAGGGAAAGAGGTAATTGTTGGAGAACCACGCACTCGCACACTCGTACCAAAGAACCCCGAGGTAGGAGTGTGGAAACAGAACGTTAATACCCCTTCGTCTAAGGCTCGCATGAGGCCGAAGGTGACATATGATATGCTGTTGAACAAGCATCAGAGAAGTGCCAAGGGAGCAGGTCCACGCGCTAAGCTAAAATAGCCGAAGGGTCCAAGACCCTCGAAGGATGGCTTCGGACCAAAGCAGGCGAGACCTCCGCACGAGGGCTTCGGACCACGGTGGCCTGATGCTTCGCACGGTGGTTCCGAGCCACAATGGCCGGACCCCTCGTACAACAGCTTTGAGCCCTAGTGGTCGGGTCCCCTGTACAACAACTTCAGCCCTCAATGGCCGAACCCCGCATCGTGTTGGACTTCCCCGATGGGTGGCTTCAGCCCGCACTGGCCGAACGTACCTCCGACCTGGCAAGACCCTTCGCTGGTGTGGTCCGAGATACCTTCGACTTGGCCAAACCCCCCTCTAGGTAACGGGTTCGGCTCACAGTGGGCAAGGCCACTAGAGCTGCCGATGCCTCCGCCGTATGACTGGGCGGGTACCCCGTGGGCTCCGTACGTATCCGGGTCAGGGTACCCTCCGCAACCTAACACTATGCCTTGTTTTCCTTCGGAGTATTATGCATGGCAGGGGCAAACAGACGCAGCGGAGGGGGGCATCGTCCATAGAATGTCCGTGGTACCTCCGAATCGTACCATGCGGGATGAAGCCAAAGGGTGCGAACACGCAGAGGCCAAAGTCAGGGAGTTCGAAGCCATAACTATCAGAGTTGGGTCTCAGGAATTCCCAATCCCGAAGACTTTGTCACCGAGGTCTGACGAAGGTAAGTCTCATGCTTCGGCCGAGCTCTGCGCCGAAGCTTGGTTCGATCGGCTAGACGAGGCCGGTCCATCCGACGAGGTTCACAGCGAAGCCCCCTCCGAACACAAGGTGCCTAAGGCCGAAGGGCACAATACCACTTCGGCCAGAATTAATGGGAGCCTAACAGTCGCACCCGGCACCAAGCCGCAGCCATCTTGGGCCCCTCCGGGCATGTCCAAATCACAAAAGAGACGCCTACAAAGGCTGCAGGCATAGGAAATGCGCGAGAAGAAAGATGAGGCCAAGCGTGACAATATCTTCGAAGAGATCCACCCTTGGCCAGCTACGAAGCAGGTATGGAGGGAGAAGCCGGTTGAGATAACCAACCTGGCTCCTAGTCCAAGCGACGACGACGACATGCTCGACGATGATTACTCGCCCATCTCTAAGGGACCCGCACCCTAGGTGATGGACATCAACATCGTCACGTTGCCTGCCAAGTTTGCCTTACCACAGGACGAGGCCGAGGTCGCTCAATTGAACCTCGGCCCGCACAATGCCATCTTCGAGAAACCCGAGGACTCGGCTCACCATCTAAAGCCCCTCTATGTCAGAGGTCACATCGATGGGAAGCCAATTTCTCCAATGCTCGTCGACGGCGGCGCCACTGTTAAGTTAATGCCTTATTCGTTGTTGAAGAAACTTGGCAGAGATGAGGATGACCTAAAAAAGACCAACTTGATGCTCAACGGCTTCAATGGCGAGAGATTCGAGGCCAAGGGGGTACTCTCTATGGAGTTGATGGTGGGAAGCAAGACGTTGCCAACAGCATTCTTCGTCGTCGACGTACAAGGTAACTATAGCGTATTACTCGGACGCGACTGGATTCACGCAAACTGTTGCATTCCCTCTACTCTACACCAGTGCTTGATACAGTGGGACGGCGATGAGGTGGAGGTTATCCCCATGGATACTTCGGCCCAAGTAGCTCTAGCCGATGTGTCGATTGACGCCGTCCATAACAAAGTAGAGTGTCTGTCAGGTAGAGATCTTTCGGATTACGATTTTGTTAGCATATCCGGAGGACGGTTTGTACCAGTGTCTGTAAAGCCGGCTGGAGTAGCACAACAATTTTTGTATTAGTAGTCATGTCTAACAAGAGTAATCTAGATTGGCTAAAGTCTCGTGTGGAGCAGTATCTGTCTAATAAAGACGGTATTGCCGAAGCCATCGAGGACTTTAGCGAGGTAGAAAAATTAGGACAAGGTTTTGAGTCGGCCGATCCCTTGGAGGAAGTCGACATAGGTGATGGTAGCATCCCAAGGCCGACTTTTGTAAACCAACATTTACAGCCCGATGAAAAGGCTGAAGTAATAAAGTTACTTCGGTCGTATGTCGATTGTTTCGCATGGGAGTATAGAGAGATGCCAGGGCTAAGCCGCGAGCTCGTAAAGCATCGGCTGCCCATTAAGTCCGGATTTAGGCCTTATAAGCAGCCTCCACACCGCTTTAATTCGGCCATCTATGACCGAGTTAAAGAAGAAGTGGAGCGACTACTCAAGGCTGAATTTATTAGGCCATGCAGGTACGCGGAATGGGTTGCTAACATTGTGCCTGTAGAGAAGAAAGGGAGCGGCAAGATACAAGTATGCATTGATTTCAGGGATCTGAACAGAGCCACTCCAAAGGACGAGTATCCAATGCCAATAGCCGACATGCTGATCAACGATGCCTCAGGACACAAGGTACTAAGTTTTCTTGATGGCAATGCTGGTTATAATCAAATCTTTAAGGCCGAAGAGGACGTCTACAAGATTGCCTTTCGATGCCCTGGTTTTGTCAGTTTATTTGAGTGGGTCGTCATGACTTTTGATTTGAAAAATGCCGACGCCACATATCAGCGTGCTATGAACCTGATCTTTCATGACTTGTTAGGAGTTATGTTAGAATTTTACATTGATGATGTCGTAGTCAAATCGGACGCTATGGGAAACCATTTAGCCGATTTAAAAGTTGCTTTTGATAGAATGCGGCAGTATGGGTTGAAAATGAACCCACTCAAGTGTTGTTTTGGTGTGTCGGCGGGTAAGTTCTTAGGTTTCAAGATTCATGAGAGAGGCATAGAAATTGATCCTAAGAGACTTGAAAAGATTAGAAACGTTGCAGCGCCGACATGCAAGAAGGAGGTGCAAAAGTTGCTATGCAAGTTGAACTATTTGCGTCGCTTTATATCCAACTTGTCCGACAAGATTGATGCCTTTGTCCCCATACTCCGGCTAAAAAACGAAGCCGAGTTCGCTTGGGGGGCAAGCCAGCAAAGTGCTTTTGAGAAGATCAAGGAATGCTTGTCATCACCGCCTGTGGTGAGAGCACCCAAGGCTGGGATTCCGTTTCGGTTGTACATCGCCGCTGAAGGTGGCATGATTAGAGCCATGCTAACCTAGGAGGTAGAGGGAAAGGAGTACATCATCACATTCTTGAGCCGCCGCCTGCTGGACGCCAAAACCAGGTACACGTTTGTGGAACGGTTGTGTTTATCACTTTATTACACGTGCACTAAGTTACGCCATTATCTTCTCCCCACTACATGTGTTGTCGTTTGCCAAACCGATGTTATAAAGCACATGTTACAGAAGCCAATTCTAAGTGGAAGAATCGGAAAATGGGCTTACGCGTTGATTGAGTACGATTTGGCCTACGAGCCCCTGAGAGCGGAGAAAGGCCAAGTCGTAGCCAAATTTATAGTTGATCATCACATAGATGTTAGCTGGAGTGATACTATTGCTCTAGTTGAGGTAGTACCATGGAAAGTCTATTTTGATGGTTCGTCTTGCAAGAGTGGCCAAGGCATTGGAGTAGTTCTCATATCACCTAGTGGTATGCGCTTTGAAGCCTCGGCCCGACTAGAGTTTTCTTCCACTAATAACCAAGCCGAATATGAAGCTTTGTTGATAGGACTTGAATTACTAGAGTCTGTAGGCGCTAAACATGTTCACACATATGGTGATTCGTTATTGGTAGTACAACAAGTAGCTAAGAATGCTCAATGTTTTAATGGCTTGCTGAATAGTTACTTGGACAAGTGTCTAGACATAGTTACTACTTTTGATGATTTCAAAATATCTCACGTGTCAAGAGAAGCCAATTCAGTCGCCAATGATTTGGCTCAGCAGGCATCTGGCTACCAAGTCAGGAGAGGGAAATTTTCTGTATTGGAGAAGCCGATGTTCTGTCTTACTGCCGAAGCCAGTAAAGGTGGGTGGGCGCACGCCTCGGGTCGAACCCCTCGGGTCGCCAAAGGCCCCTGCACGCCGAAGCCCCTGGATCGGAGTGCTCTGCCGATCAAAGGATCTGGCACGCCGGAGCCCATAGTGCGAAGCATCCCAGACGGAGAAGGCTCCCCGGGGTCCGAACCCTCCGAAGAGCTTCGGCCCAGCACACTCCGAATGGCCACCTCGGCCAGGCTTCGACAGAAGCTTGAATGGCTCGGGGGCACCCCGAAGTCAGCAATTTAGAAGTATTTTCAGAAGGCTGACCAGCGAAGCCCTCTGAAACATGCAAGGGAGATTGGAGAGTCCCAATCGTCCATTATTTGAGAGACCCTAGCCAAAGGGTTGATCGGAAGGTTCGGCGACAAGCGTTCAAATTCGTGTTGTTGGACGACATGTTGTATCGCCGAACCATCGACGGAGTGCTATTGAAGTGTTTAGACCATGAGCAGTCCCAAGTGGCTACAGGAGAAGTCCATGAGGGGCTTTGTGGCACTCATCAGTCAGCCCAAAAGATGAGTTGGATGCTCAAAAGAGCAGGGTTTTATTGGCCGACTATGACTGGTGATTGTTTCAAGTACTACAGAGGGTGTGAGGCATGTCAAAAGTTTGACAATATTCAGTTGGCTCCTGCCTCATTACTCAATCCTATTGTCAAGCCATGGCCGTTTCGAGGTTGGGGTCTAGACTTCATCGGCAAGATCCACCCTCCTTCCTCAAAAGGGCATCGGTTCGTGTTGATGGCAACGGATTACTTCATTAAGTGGACCGAGGCCATACCTCTCAAAAACATGACTCACAATGAGGTACGTGATTTTATTTTGAAGCACATCATACATAGATTCGGCATTCCCCAAACTCTTACTACGAATCAAGGTAGTTCATTTGTTTCTGGAGAAGTAAGGGACTTCGCCGAATATGCTCAGGCCAATGGTCAGGCCGAGTCTTGTAATAAAACCGTGATTAAGCTCATTAATAAGAAAATTGAGGAGTTTCCGAAAAGGTGGCATGAGGTGCTTTCTGAGGCGCTATGGGCTTATAGGATTGCAAAGCACGGTGCTACCAAGGTCAGTCCATATGAGTTGGTATATGGACAAGAAGACATTCTGCCTGTAGAGGTAGATCTTGGCTCCTTAAGAGTGTTAAAGCAAGACGGCTTATCGGTCGACGAATATGAAACTCTTCAAAAAGATAATCTAGAGGAAGTGACCGATAAGAGACTAAGGGCTTTAGAAGCCATAGAAGTAGACAAGAAGAGAGTAGCTAAAGCCTACAATAAGAAGGTTAAACCAAAATCGTTTCAAATAGGAGACTTGGTGTGGAAAATGATTTTACCCTTAGGCACGAAGAGTCCCAAATTTGGTAAATGGTCACCTAGTTGGGAAGGTCCTTTTAAGATAGCCGAAATCGCTCCCGGCAACGCATACGTGTTGGAATCCCTGCAGGGAGAGCGGTTACGAAGAGCTTTGAATGGTAGGTACTTGAAAAGGTATTTCCCAAGGGTATGGCAAACATCATAAAAATGTCGAAAAGCCGATACGAATGGTATCGTCTTCAGCTCGTTATGCTTTTAGTTCACTAGTTCACTAAAAGGCAGGGGGCATGTGTTGATAGCAAAAAATGGCATTAATGGCTAGATTGTCAAAATATCAATTTTTGGTGATTTGGGCCAAAAGTACACATGTCCAGGGTCTGTCCGAAGCCCTACAGGGCCGAAGTCCATTGAGCTATGGGCTCCGAAAGCCTCTAGCCAGCCCATGGGCTTCGGCCAGGAAGCCTTCAGAGGCATACGCTGCCGAAGCTTCGAAAGCCTTCGGTGGCCCACGCTGCCGAAGCTTCGGAAGCCTTCAGAGGCCCACGCTACCGAAGCTTCAGCCCGAGGAGCAGGCCTCGACGGGCCTAGCCGAAGCCCACTTCGGCAGAGATGAATTGGATGTGTTTCTAGCTCAATCTTTATCTCTATCAAACCCCTATAAATAGAGAGGCATGGCCGACGTGAGAAGCCCCCCAACTCAAACCAAACCAAAGCCCATGCTTTGATCGTATTTACTTTACCTTTATTTTCTTGTACCTCTTCGTGGGTTTGCCTGGAAACCCTCCGCCGACCACTACGGAACAGTGGTAACCCTTGTTACTTCACCTGTGAAGTATCCGTTAATCTACGTAATAGATTGCTATCGCCTTGGTACTTCGCCTGTGAAGTATCCGCTAATCTACATAACAGATTGCTACCTTTCTAACAATGCAACACTTAGCAAAATTCGGTCCGCAGGCCGAATTGGTACTTCGCACTCTTCTGTTGCAGGTTCGCACGTTCGGAACTACTTCGTCGGAGGTATCCGGAGCAGGGAGACCGGTTTAGGAGGTCCCCAGGACACCCTTCGGCGAGACTGTAGGCTCCGGTAACAGGCTTCGCCAAGCATACTTCGTCGCAATAGGCTTCGCCACGGCCATACTCCGCATCGGATGAAGTTGCACTCACGCGTGGCCCTCGTTTCACTATTCCGTAGTTTGCTGTATTGGAGATATCACGCCGAACCCCGCTGTTCGGAGGTGATCATCGCGTCCAGATCCGTTCGGAGTCTATCTTCGGCCGGATCAGTCCGAACGCCGAAGCACCCTTCAGCGAGCACCTCGCGCCAGATGACGAAGGCACACTTCGGTGAGCCCTTCGCGCCAGACTTCGAACCAGATGGGCTCCGACTGGTTTGCTGGTTTTATTCTGTTTAATCTATTTCTTTCGGCTAATTGGATTATTTTGTGTAATCTGGTTGCCTGGCGACTCCACCCCCCTTATCACTATCAAGGGTAGTCGGAACATGACGTCGGTGCCACGTCACGCTTAGGCTTGCCCCTAAGTATCCGTGCACTTTTGGATCGTCGAACTGACCCAAGTGCGGGGCACGTTTTTGTGTCAACAGGATGCTACCATCACCTATATCAACTTCCTCTAAGGGATCGACCGACACAAAACTTTGTCCTAATTTCTCTACTTCGCTAAAGTCTTCGATGGCCTCGGCAATACCGTCTTTACTAGACCGATACTGCTCTACACGAGACTTTAGCCAATCTAGATTACTCTTGCTAGACATGACTACTAATACAAAAACAGCCACGCTACACCAGCCGACATTACAGACATTGGTACAAAACGTCCTCCGGACACGCTAACAAAATCGTAATCCGAAAGATCTCTACCTGATAGACACTCTACCTTGTTGTGAACGGCGTCAACTCATACATCGGCCAATGCCACTTGGGCCGAAGTATCTGCGGGAATGACTTCTACTTCATCGTCGTCCCACTGAATTAGGCACTGGTGGAGAGTAGAAGGAACACGACAATTCACGTGAATCCAGTCACGCCCAAGCAGTACGCTATAGTTACCTTGTACATCGACGATGAAGAATGCTGTCGGTAAAGTCTTGTTGCCCACTGTCAACTCCATGGAGAGCACGCCCTTGGCCTCGGAACTCTCGCCGTTGAAGCCGTTGAGCATCAAGTTGGTATTCTTTAGATCATCCTCGTCCCTGCCAAGTTTCTTCAACAGCGAGTAAGGTATTAAGTTAATAGTGGCGCCACCGTCAACAAGCATCCGGAAAATCGGCTTTCCATCGATGTGACCTCTGACATAGAGAGGCTTTAGATGGCGAGCCGAGTCCTCGGGCTTCTCAAAAATAGCGTTGCGCGGGCCGAGGTTCAATTGAGCGACCTCGGCCTCGTCCTGCGGCATGGAAAACTCGGCGGGCAGCATGATGACGTTGATGTCCATCACTTGTGGTGCAGGCCCCTCGGAGACAGGCAAGTAGTCATCGTCAAGCATGTCATCATCGTCGCTCGGACTAGGAGCCGGGTTGGTCATCTCAATCGGCTTCATCCTCCATACCTGTCTTGTAGTTGGTCGAGGGCAGATTTTTTGAAAAATAACATCGTGCTCATCCTCGGCTTTCTTCTCGCGCATCTCCTGTGCCCCTAGTCATTGCAGACGCCTCTTTTGTGATTTGGACATGCCTGGAGGTGCCCAAGATGGTTGTGGCTTGGTGTCAGGTGCTACTGCCTGGTTCCTATCAATTTTAGCCAAAGTGGTACTGCCCCCCTCGACCTCGTGCACTCTGTATTCGGAGGGGTCTTCGCTGCGGACCCCGGCAGTTGGACTGGCCTTGTTCGGCCGATCAGACCAGGCTTCGGCATGGGCTCTGGCCGAAGCAGGGGACTCACCTCCGTCAGACTTCAGTGATAAGGCCTTCGGGATTGGGACTTCATGAGACCCTACTCTGACTATGATAGCTTCGGACTCCTTGTCCTCGGCCCCCTCGCGCCTGCGCTCTTCGACTTCGCGCTGCACGGGCTGATTCGGAGGTACCACAGACAGCCTATGGACGATGCCTCCCTCCACTACATCTGTTTGTCCCTACCATTCATAATACTCTGAAGGAAAACAAGGCATAGTGTTAAGTTGCGGAGGGTACTCCGGCTGTGATACGTACGGAGCCCACGGATTTCCCGCCCAATTGTAAGGCGGAGGCATCGGCGGCTCTAGTGGCCTCGCCCACTGTGAGCCAAACCTGTTACCTGGAAGGGGGTTTGGCAGAGTCGACAGTGTCTCGGACCATATCAGTGAGGGGTCCTCCCAGGCTGGAGGTACGTTCGACCAGTGCGGGCCGAAGCCTCCTGTCAAAGGGTTCATCCAGAGTGGTGCGGGGTTCGGCCATTGGGGGCCGAATTCGCTCCGCATGGGGTTCGGCCATTTGGTTCTGAATCTACTATATGGGGGGTTCGGCCATTGAGAATCGAAGCCACCGTACGGAGTGTCAGGCCACTGTGGCCCGAAGTCCCTATGCAGAGGGTCCGACTATTATGGTCCGAAACCATCATGAGGAGGGCTCGACCACTGTGGTCCAAAGCCACCCACCAAACGTCTTGGGCCCTTCGACTGACTTAGTTTTTTAGCACGGGGGCCTGCTTCCTTGGCTTTTATTTGATGCTTGTTCAACAACATCTTGTATGTTACCTTCAACTTCCTATGAGCTTTAGACGAAGGGGTGCTGATGTTTTGTTTCCATACTCCTACCTCGGGCTTCTTAGGTATGACTGTGCGCGTGCGTGGTTCTCCGACAATTATCGCCTTCCCTTTAGTTGACTCGGCCTATTCTGGCTGAATCAGAACCTTCTTCTCACCGAGGTCGATGGCGTTGACGGGGAAAGGATCTTTGTCCAGCTTCATCTTTGGATTGTGGTCTATTTTCAATCGTCCTTCTTCTATGGCCGATTGAACCTGCCATCGAAAAACATTGCAGTCGTTAGTATTATGTGAATGCGAGTCATGCCACTTACAGTATGGATGTTTCTTCAACTCATCGACAGAGGGAATGACTTGACCTTTAGGCAACCTGCGAAGCTGGTTCTTTAAGAGAAAATCAAATATTTTATCACACTTAGTTATATCGAATGAGTACTTGACCTCACTAGGCCGATTCTTCATGGGAGACGGCCGTAATTCGGAGCAAGTGATAGGTTTACTCTTAGCGTTCCAAACCCATTCGGCTGCGTACATGTCGGCCGAATCCTCCTCTTCTGATTCTTCCTCGTCGGAGCATTCCATGACGTGGATTTCAGCCCTAGGCTTGTTAAACGTTTTAATAAACTTTTTATCTTTGGCTCGGCCTTCCTAGATCAGAGCCTGCTGCAAGACTTGGCTAACCTCTAAAAAGTTCTAGTTGTCTAATCTTTCTTTAAGCTCGGAACACAACCCATTAAAAGCTAGTTCCGCCAAATCTCTTTCAGAAATACTAAGGCTGAAACATCGGTTTCTTGTATCCCTAAAACGCTTGATGTACCCGGAGACATTATCGTTAGATTTCTACCTAACTGATGTTAAGTGTGAAAGCCTAAGTTCCATCTCGCTTGTGTAAAAGTAATCATGGAATTTTCATTCCAAATCATCCCACGTCTGAACGGAGTTCGACGGGAGCGCCGAAAACCAAGTGAAAGCGGTGTTAGATAGCGAGAGAGAAAATAGTCTAATTTTTAGAGCGTCTGTCCCGCTACCTTCTCCACATTGTTCTAAAAATTGACTAACATGCTCTAGTGTGGTTTTGCTACCCTCTCCATCAAACTTAGTGAATTTGGGGATTCTATAGACGTGGGGGTAGGGTATCGTATCGAAATGATCGAGATATGGCTTACGGTAAACCCTAACCCGACCCTTAGGAACGAAGCTGGCGCATTCCCTAAATAGTGCGCGGATTCGCTCCTCTAGGTCATCTTGGCCTACTACCTGTGCACGTCTCTCGTTCGGGGGCGCGACATGCGACGGGATGTCGGCGTGTCGGCCATGGGCCTCTTCCCTACGCGCTAGCTATACGATGTGCTCGAGCCTAGGTGCCTGTGCATATGGCGCGGGCAGCACGAGAAGGGCTGGTACCGGCGCAGGTGGTGGTGCGTGGTACGCAGTGCTAGTTTGGTCGTAAGCATAATGACTAGTCTCGGCCATAGGTGTTGAGGCCGAAGATGTAATGGTCTTGCCAGTGTTACTGTCAATTCTGCTGCACACATGATTTACCGAAGGTACACTAGCAATAGGGATTAGTGGTACGGCCTCAGTAAAGCCAAACCTTCTAAGAGTTTCCTCTACTTGGGAGGTAACTGCCGAATCTAAACAGTTGTCTAGCGAAGCGCTAACGGCATGATCTACTGATGCGGCTATTTTTTGCTCAATCTCTAAAGAAGATAAACGAGGCGATATAGATGTTACCTGGATCCAAGCAAGGTCAGGGGCGATGATGTCGCGCTTAATGAAACATGCGCGTGTCTTGACGTAGCCTCCAAGCATCATGTCTTGGAGCGCCTTCAACTTTGCCTCGATCTCTGCTCGGTCTTCTGTGGGAATATCTTCAAGAGTAGGTGTTAGGATGTTGCAGTTGTTGATATCCGCACCTCCTATGGTGTCCATCGGCGGTGTAGATGTAGTAGTCATTGTAGATGTACCAGTGGCCGATGTAGACGTACCCGTCATGTTGGCGTAGATTTTCCCCAGCACCAACATCGCGTTCCGACTACCCTTAGCCGTGGTAAGGGCGGTGGAGTCGCCATGTAATCGGATCACACAGAAATAATCCAATTAGCCGAAAGAAATATATTAAACAGAATAAATTAGCAAACCGGTCGGAGCCTGCCTGCTTCGAAGTATGGTGCGAAGGGGGCGACCGAAGTATACCTTTGGTGTCTGATGTGAAGTGTCCCACCGAAGGATACCTTCAGCGTTCGGAATGATCTGGACAAAGATGAACTCCGAACGGATCTAGACGCGACAATCACCTCCAAACAGCGGGGTTCAGCGCGAAGTCTCTGATACCGAATAATGACTTAGGCGCAACGCGCGAGCGTGACTTCGTCTGGAGCGGAGTACGAGCGTGGCGAAGCCTGTCGCGATGAAGTCTGCTGACGGAGCATGCGGTCGAAGTAGCAGTCCCACTGAAGTGTGTTCTGGCAACCTCTGAAACCGATCTCTCAGCTCCGGACACCTCCGACGAAGTAGCTCCAAACGTGTAAACCTGCAACAGAGTAGATTCAAAGTACCAATTCAGCCTAAGGACCGAATTCTGCTAAGTGTTGAACTAGTGGCGAAGGTAGCAATCTGTTACACAGATTAGCAGATACTTCATAGGAGAAGTAACAATACGGTAGCAATCTATTACGTAGATTAACGAATACTTCACAGGCGAAGTAACAAGGATTGCCACTGTTCCGAAGTGGCCGTCGGAGGGCTTCCAGGCAACCCACAAAGAGTACAGAAAGTAAAGATAAAGTAAATGCGATTCAAAGCTAGGGTTTTGTGGTTGATTTG
Organism: Zizania palustris; assembly: GCA_019279435.1. Lineage (NCBI taxonomy): Eukaryota > Viridiplantae > Streptophyta > Magnoliopsida > Poales > Poaceae > Zizania > Zizania palustris. Next base: position 50,358,481 of record JAAALK010000289.1, read on the forward strand.
TGTTGGGGGGCCTCTGAGCTGACTTCGCCTCTATATTTATAGGGGCTAGACCTCTGAGCTAATCTGCTATAATCCGGCTGAATAGAGATAAAAACTTAGCTAGAATCGGGTCCAACTCTATGTCTGCCCAAAGTGGGCCTTCGGCCAAGCCTGCTCCTTGGGCCAAAGCTTCAGCGGGGTGGGCCTCCGAAGGCTTCCTGGCTGAAGGCCGTGGGCTGACTGGAAGCTTCCGGAGCCCATAGCTCAATGGTCCTTCGGCCCTGTAGGGCTTCGGCCTGACCCGGGACATGTGTATTTTCTGCCCAAATTACCAAAATTGATATTTTGACAATCTTAACCATTAATGCCATTTTTGCTATCAACAGATGGCCGATGAAAAAGCATCGTCCTTAGAAACAAAAAAGTACAAGGTGAAGTTGGGAATCGAGTGGCAATGTATTACAAGGTATAATATTTCAAGAGGTACATGTTAGGAGTCTACATGATACAAGAATTTAAAGAAGGGTGAGATGGATCACCTCGATCACACGCAACCTGATGTTATCGACACTCCGAAGGATAGCCCAATCATCAGCATCTGAGCTAGGGATGTCTATGATGACATGGCGTCAGCGTTGCACATGCCGAACGACACCGGTGAGGCGACACTCTTGGGCTTGGATCTGAGCTGGGAAGGAGGCCATCACACCTTCTTCGTCGTCTATCGTCGCTCATACTCTGTGTAGCCTTGAAGCCAAATTGGCCTCTTTTGGCTGCAGATGGTCAAGGCGCAGTGACACAACCGATGACTCACCCCAAATGTGATTCAGGAGGGTGCTCTCGATAAGTATCACCTCATTGTAGGTCTTGACCGCTTCCAACTACGACGTGCGGCTCACGCGATCGGCCATCTACTTCAGGACCCATTGGACCTCCAACCAATGGTACTGAATGAATGTGGCCGGCGTGAGGGCATATGCTATCTTCAGGGAGAGGGACTTCAATATATCATTGAAACAAGCCCTTATCGGACTCGAATCATTCACGAAGACCTCCATTAGGTCCTCTAGACGATGCAACAAGTTTGATAAGACCTCTCTCACTTCCAGAGGCAGTTGAGTAGTAGTCGACGGATGGGTGTTGGTGACTTCTTTGTCCTCAAGATATGGGCCGATATCAAAGGGAAATTTCTAGACAAAGGACTGAAAGATAGAGAAGTTAGGCAAGTCAAGGACAATCATGTCAAGACATAGAAATACAGAAGTACTTATGTTGGTCGACCTAGCAAGATTAGTCGATCGCAGGGTGCCATCAACAGGAGAAGATGCGGCGTCACCTTCCGCTTGAACAACAGGGAGGGTGCCCGTGCTCCCTTCGTCAAGGCTGTCCTAGAGGGCAGGCGAAGCAACATCATCATACGCCGATTGCATCCAAGGACGATGTGTGTCCCATAAACAGCTGATAATGTTAGAAAAAGAGGAAGGTACCTGACAGGAGGCATTGACAGAGATAAGAGGGGCCCCCAATATCGACATCCGACAGAGCAACGACATCATCGACCCTCGCCGACTCGCCAAAGACGATGACAGTACCCTCCGGCATCTTGATTCCGACTGCTCCAGTGACAACTCCTCCAACAGTTACGACCAGCGAAGCCTCAACAACATCGTGGCCATGTGATTGAATGCCGTGTACAATGGCTCGACATTGAAAGGAGGAGGCGTCTGAAACAAGGTATCTGGTGTCAGAAATATAAAAGAAGAGATGGATATGACGTGAAGGCAGATACAAACCTGGGCCGATGAGGAAACTTTGGCTGCTAGCAAGGTGTTAGCGCTAGGAACCTACACAGCCGAAGGAGTAATTGTCATCAACTACAAAATAGATGAAGCAATAAACATACATTTCACAAAGCAGCGTCATAGGCAAAGTTCACAGGCTTACCAGAGGCAATGAAGCTGAGGCGGGCAGGGTAACTTGAACAATTCAAGCCTTGGTGGATCGGCGCACACCCACGGTCGACGCCTGGCATTTGCGCACCAGGGTCTTGACCCGTCTTCTACTAACCCAGGCCGTGGGAGTGGGGACACCAACACCTAGATTGGTGACGTCCATTATAGGTCCATACTATATCGGTCACCACTCAGGCTCTTAGAAGGCACATCAAGGTCATTCTCCTGCATAGGTAAAAATGAGCGAGAAGCAAGAAAACAATTGGGGTAAACAAAGAAACTACCTGAAGTGTCTACCTCAGAAACCGTGTCGGTGTGGTGCGGGTCCAGTCACTCGTAGTACACCCTCGAGGGGCAATTGAAGAGATGCCTCTTCCACTCATTCCACCATTAATGATAGGAGGTGGAATACACGCGGCAGGCTGACCAAGGGGAGGGATCACCAAAAGGGATCTTGTCGGTTATGTGGAGAAGATGGTCATACTCCATGTTGTCTTTGACCTCCCCACAGACTTGGATTCGACCGATGAAGAAAATATAAGGGGGATGCTGGCTGAATCCTATTTGTCTAGCAAAACTCATTGGCTGGTAGAATTTGTAAGAGGCCTTCTGATTGTTGACGGTAAAGTTGATAGGGAGAAGGCATGGAGAGATCGAGGCCTTGAAAATATTAATGGAATCCTCCTCTCGGCACACATCGGTTAAGATTAACCGATGGGGGATTCGTACTCTGACTAGTATCCAAACATATACTAGGTGATCTAGTCGGTGGGAAAACCAGAATAAAAACCCTTGAAACAGAGGCTCAAGGATTCAGAACACATACAGAAACTGGTGCGGCAAGTGGCCGCCTCGCCTAGAGAAGAGCATCAATGGTAGACCGGATTGGCCGATTTGGGAAAATTAGAAGGAAATTGCGTTAAAGCGAGAGGAGGATCATTGAGCACTTTGGTAGTGTTGGCGTAAAAGATTACGCTAACAGGTTTCTGTAGAAAAGAAACTAACAAACGAAGTGTTTGCGAAGCAAACTGTTCTAAGCCTCCGAAAGGATAATAGCTTAGAATAGTTCGAAAGTGTGTATTGAATCACTTGTAATCGGTCCCTATTACAGGGTGAAATGGGGGGTATTTATAGGCCTAAACATTAAGGAAAAGACCTATTTACCCCTCTATTACAACCGACATTAAGGAAACTATTCGGTTTCCTTAATAGGGCTAAAATGGTAAAAGACTAATCTAATAGGATAGAAGATAAGTCTTCCATCTTAGCTGGCAGAAAAGATCCTGAAAGGCTTTGGTTCGAAGACATACTTCGAACTAGTGCCTGTCTTCGGGCTTCGAACGAGGTTCTGGGCATCTTCGAAGATGGTCTTCGGACAATCTTCGAACGTGTTGACTGCCTTTATGCTGCTTCGGCAATAACCCCGAAGATGAGATATTTTTCCCCCAACAGTAGCCCCTCGAATACGCTTCTCCGTTTGACCTGTAACGTTAGGAGAGCAGTATACGGAAAGAAAAGATAACCAATCATAGGGGTTATTGGTTTTTATTTTATCTTCGAAATGCATGAAGATATGAACTTCGAACCAATCATAAGGTAATTACCTTTCGAACTATCTTAGAACTGACTCAGGAAGTTCGAAAGTCTTTTTAGACTTAGAAAAAATAACCGTTAGTTCCTGTTTCTAACGGAAGTTATATGATGCGTTATTTCCGGAGGAAAATAACGGGCGGGAATGCGAAAAGGCAGGGCCCAAACGGTAAGCAACGGAACGATTAGGCTATAAATAAAGAACCCAAAACTTAGCCGATTACCTTTTCACCGCTTTCTCTCAGTTAAAAACTTTTGAGCCCTTTGAGTTCTTGAGCCCTAGCTTCTGAGTTCTTGAGCCCTAGCCTCCGTTCCTTCAGATCAATCCAGCAATCGCGATGGTGAAGACCAAGGGATCTGTGCCTCCTTCGGCCTTGGCTCGGCAACAAGCGGCCGCGGCAGCAGCAGCGGCGACAATGGCGGCGACACCCTCGATGCAGGCGACAACTTCCATGGCGGCAGGGGGAAGAAATCCCCAAATCGCTGATGACCAAGGTCTGTGCCCTCCATCGACCAAATATTTGGATCAGTCCTTTGAATTGGGATCCTCTACCTGCAAGAGAGAATCTTTGGCAATCACAGCAGAGGGAAAGATTAGCAATGGGGTTATGGTTCGAAGGCCGGGCAAAGAATCAATTCCATCACCAAGACCCGGAGAGGTCGTAGTGTTCGAAGCTTTTTTCGAAGCAGGCTTAGGCCTCCCTGCTGTGGATTTCTTGGCCGAAGTTCTTGACCTGTTTCATGTAACCCTCCCCCAGCTGTCTCCGAATGCCGTAGCTAGATTAGCTATTTTTGAGTGGGCGTTGAGAGCCGAAGGTTGTGAAGGAAGAGCTGAAATCTTCGCTGCGCTTCATAGAGCAACTTGTCAGCCGAAGACCTTCGTAGGCTCTGGAGGTGAGAAAGTAGTGGTTGCCTTCGGAAGTATCAATTTTAGGCTTCGAGACGAATATGCTCTGCGATTCCCTGCCAAAGCCATCAATGCTAGATGGTACACTGATTGGGTACTGAGATGGTTTTATGCCGAAGTCGGAGCTAGCAGTCCTCTGGCTGGGCCCCTCAAAGAAATCCGATTTCGGAAAGAAGCCCTAGTGCAACCTGACGAAGGCCAGCTCGAAGCCCGCCTGAACCTGCTTGAAAAAGTTAGCCGAAGGCTTAGTATGCGAGACTTGGCTGAAGAATTCATCGGTCTTCAAATTCCTCCACTGATGGCCAACTGGCCTATCATCTTCGAAGATGACTCCGAGGGCGGCCTTCGCAAGATTAACTATACTTCGAGCCCTGCAGGTAACTTCGAAACCAACATGCATAGTTCATATTTACTTCGAAGAAAGACTAACTTGAATTATTTTTTAGCTTCTTCAGCCCCTATTACATCAGAGCAAATTGTAAGGGCTTCGGAGAAGATTCTGGGTGCTCCAACTCCGTCGGAAAAAGAATGGCGAATCAAATTAGTCGGAAGTTGGGAGCGATTTAACAGAGTATGGGGAATGCTGGAGTTAACTCCACCCCCTCTGATGGATTGGGTGCCTCAGGAGAAAGGCCCCAAGAAAAGAGTAGCTGAAGCCGGAGCTTCAAGTTCAGCAAAGACTCCGGTGAAGAAGGTGGCTCGGAAGCCAAAAAATCTCGCACCTTCGGATCCTGTTCCTTCAAGCTCAAGAACCTCACTTTCTGGTTCTAAAGAGGATGAAGGTATTTTATTAGTGAAATTAATTGATGAAGATGTAGCTCAACGAAGTATTCACATTGAAGATACTGCAGGTATTCCGGAGCCTCAAGCCAACATCGAAGAAGTAAGAGCTCCGGATACCCAAGAGGAACAAGTCGAAGCCCCTATGGGTGTAGATGAGGCCGAAGTACCTGCGAACGTACCGGAGTTTGGAGATAATGCTGATCAACCAAGGACTTCGGTAGTTCAAGAAGATACAACTCAGGCCGGAGTTCCTGTGGATGAAAGTGGGGTCGAAGTCACTATGGCTTCGATTCCCGAAGAAGTAACGAGGACTCCTCAGGACGATGCTCCTGCAGTCCAAGATTTAGCGGCTGATTCGGATGAGGACTACACTTTTGATCCTCCGATCAGTCCGGTGCTCGATATTCCAGAGAATGTCGAAGGTAAATTTTGCATAATTCTTATCAATTTTTGCAAAATTATACAATGTGTAATATTTTTGTTTTTTCAGAGCCTCCTGTTGTCGAAGTATCCCTCGAAGATACAATTCAAAGGCCTTCGACAACTTCGGAGCCGCAACCGGAGGTTACTCTACCGGGGCCTGGAAGAGGAAAAAGACACATAGAGCCTCTCCCTGCTCAAGGATCGACTTCATCTGAGTCAACAGATGAAAGTGAATCGACTGAGGGGGGGCCATCTTCAGAAGTTCCAAGGGCCTCAGAAGAACTCTCCGGACCTTCACTAAGTAGAGCTGATCAGAAGGCTTCAGTAATGCTTCCTCTCATAACTCCATTTTTGGAGGAGAAAACCGGACTTGGGACTTTGGTTAAACCTTTGGGTGAAGCCAGTCGCAAAGTCGGGGAAACAGAACTGGTAGCTCTTTTAAGTAGAGTGAAGGGTTCGGAGCTTAACCTGGCCGTGGAAAGAGCAGCTTATCAGGTATAAAGCATCTTCGAACCAAATAGCAAATTATATATGAATAATTTCTTATTCCAGTTTTTCTTTTTTCTCAGCAAGCAGTCTTAGCCCGCGTTGCGGCTTTGTCGAACGAAAACGAAATTGCTCAACTTCGGGAAGAGAACGAAACTCTTCAAAGAAATTTTAACTTCTCCGAAGGTCGAGTAGCTCAGATGGACAATGTAATACTAGCAGAGCGAAGGGCTAGGCAAAGCTTGGAGGCTGCAAAGAAAGAGCTCGAAGCAGAAAGAATTGTGCTTCGAGCGGAGATTGAAAGACTGCGGACGGAGGATGCTGCGAAGGGGTCCGAACTTGTAAGGCTACAAGAAGAGGCTGGCCAACTCCGGACTCAAAAGAATGCTTTGACTACGGAGAACGCTAGAATCTCCGGAGTTTTAGCTGAAACGACTTCGGCCAAGGATGTGCTTATTGAGGAAAGGCTTAAGTCTGAGAAGGTGGCTTCGGAGGTCATCGAACAGATGTTAGGTGTCTTGGAGTACTTCGGTACTACTGGATCACTACCTTCGGATGACAATGTGACTCTGCTGCGCCGGTTAAAGAGGATCCAAGGAGCAGCGAAGCAAATGAAGACGGCAGGCATGCGTTATGGAGAACTCTCCGGACAAGTGTCTGCCCTTGGATTACTTCGTTACTATGAGGATTTGGGCCGAGTAATTACTCCGAGCGCAGAGGGCTCCATCATCTTCGACGACGCAAGACTTCTGACCCCTTCCGAAGGCGTGGCTACTGCTTGGCGAGCCTTCCAAACTTCGTGGAGAGCCGAAGGTCGATCTGCGATCAAGGCTTGGATTGATGAAGGCCAACGCCAAAAGCAAGTTCGGAGTCAAGCTTCGAGCAGTCAGCCTCCTCCGAACCCGCAGGTTTAGGATTATTTAGGATTTTTTGATTATGTAAAGCTGATGCTTGTAAATATTTATCAATGAAAGTCTTGTTTGTCATATTTTTAGGCTTTGCCTCTTATGGAAGATATCGAAGTGTTAGAGCTTAACAGCGAACTTCGCTCACTGTGGAACACCTTCGAACTTCTAAAGAGTTATAAACGTCCTCGATTCCTTATCCCTCGAGATGACTCCGGCGTTATTGCGCCCGAAGTAATCAAAGACGTATTGTCTTATATTAAAGAGGAAGATAAAGAGATTGACGCAAACACCTCGTCTTCTGAAGACACTAATTGGTCCGAAGACGAAGGTGAAGCCCAAAATAAAAGATCTGAAGATCTTAGAAGCTGGGAGAGAAGCCCCGAGCGGCTTCGAACTTGGGCCGAGCTTCAACAAGAACAGAAGGATTTTAGAGCTTCGAAGGGGAGGAAGAGAGTTAAACGTAAAGTTCTTAGAACTTCCGATGTTGGAACTAGTCGTTCCACCCCTAGCTCTCGGGACCGAAGAGGTCTCCGATTCCTTCTTGGTATAGATACCAATTTTTCATAGTGTAATCTGTAAACACATTTATTTCAATAATGAATGCCGATTTAAAATTGTCTCCATATTTACTAGCCCCTCTTTGGGTATAAGCAACTTCGAACTGTATTCAAAGATGGTTATGCGCAAAGAAAAAACTTCGGAGTACAATTTTTTGGGGGTTCGGAGCCCCTCTGTCATTTTAAAGATCTTTTGAAATCTTATGAAATGTCTTCGACCTTTGTAGTCAGAAGAATGGTAACTTGGTACCTTTGTTTGCTTCACGAAAGAAATCAATTGAAATAACTTCCAGGACACTGTAGTGTCTTAAGAAATTTGTCACTTTGGACTTATATGAACAGACATTCGAAGTTCATGGCTTAAATGCTGTTTTGCTTTAGCCACCTTCGGCTGTTTTTTGCAGAAGTCTACCAGCCGGAGCTTGGACTTCGCAGAAATTGTAGCCACCTTCGGCTATTTTTGCAGAAGTCTACCAGCCGGAGCTTGGACTTCGCAGAATTTGTAGCCACCTTCGGCTATTTTTGCAGAAGTCTACCAGCCGGAGCTTGGACTTCGCAGAATTTGTAGCCACCTTCGGCTATTTTTGCAGAAGTCTACCAGCCGGAGCTTGGACTTCGCAGAATTTGGCCACCTTCGGCTCTTTTTACGGATGTCTGCAAGCTGCAGCTTGGACTCCGCATATTTTGGCCACCTTCGGCTCTTTTTACGGAAGTCTACCAGCCGAAGCTTGGACTCCGTAGAATGTGGTATTGGCTCTTTTACGGATGCCTACAAGGTATCAGCTTGGGCTCCGGATGGATTTCAGCCACCACACCGGAGGCTTCGACTTTATAGGTACGAAGTCCGGAAATACAGCCCAGCTTGATGACACTTCCCTCTCGATCAACTTCCGTCCCAGCGCGTCCGCTCGGGAAACTAGGAGTGTCAAGGGGAAGGCAAACTACAGGGTGTATGCTTTATTAATTTAGAGGTGATTACAAGCAAATTACAAGGAGCCCTTATGCGAAGTATCGCTTTAGGTGCTCCGCATGCCAAGTATGTGCTAACTCTTCACCTTCTAAATTAGCTAATTTGAATGAACCAGGGCGCCCTGAGCGGACAATTAGATATGGACCTTCCCATTTATTGCCTAACTTCCCTGGTGCTATAATGCTTCGTAGAACAAGATGACCCGGCCTTAACTCGCTGAGCTTAACCTTCGGGTCATACCAAGTCTTCGTCTGCTGATGATACTTTGATAAATTAGCTACAGCCCGAAGTCTTGTTTCTTCTGACAAATCTAACGAAGCTTGTCTTTCTTCTTCGATGTCCGGTTCGGTGCTGCGAAACGACCCCCATTTGAGCTCTGTCGGAGTCATAGCTTCATCTCCGAATAGTAGTCTGAATGGAGTAAAACCTGTGGACCTTGTTTGCGTAGTCCGAATGAACCACAGAATCTTCGGAAGCTCTTCGGTCCACAGTCCCTTTGATAATCCTACTATTCTTCGATTTAGCCCTGATAAAATATTTCCATTGGCTCGCTCAACGGCTCCATTTGACTGAGGATGTCTTACTGCAGCAAAACATAGTTGAATGCCTAGGTCTTCGCAAAACTTCCTGAAGGGTTCTGCGTCGAACTGTGTTCCATTATCAACTGTGAGATATCTAGGCACTCCGAACCGGCAAATAATGTTCTTCCAGAAGAATTTCTGTACATTATTCGAAGTGATAGCTGTTAAGGGCTCTGCTTCTACCCACTTAGAAAAATATTCAATAGCTACCACTGCGAACTTCAGATTTCCCTTTGCTAATGGAAAGGGACCAATTAGATCCATACCCCATCTGGCCATAGGCCATACCGGAGCAATGACTTGAAGAGCTGTTGGTGGGCGATGACTCCGTCGACCCATCCACTGGCATCCTTGACAAGTGCGGACCAAGCTCTCCGCATCAGCTGTTATTGTGGGCCAATAAAGCCCCTGGCGAAGTGTTTTTCCTGCCAGAGCTCTAGGGGCTAAATGACTTCCACAAAGGCCTTCGTGAATTTCTCGAAGAATTTCTTGGCCTTCGGCTTGAGATATACATCGGAGTAGAGGGGAACATACTCCGGCCTTGTATAATATACCGTTGATTAACTGATAGTTTCTTGCTCTGAGCTTTAATCTTGACAATTGGGGCTCTTCGGGCAAATTTGTTCCTCCTTGCAAGAGTTCTATGATCGAATCTTTCCAATCTGCACTAGGAATGCAGAGAATCTCTGCAGAAGCAACTTGTGGCACCGAAGGTACATTGAGCTCCTCATAGAAAGCTTCGTCAGGCACATCCACAGCTCCGGCAGCAGCCTTCGCTAAAATGTCCACTTGCACGTTTTCAGCTCTTGGTATACTCCGAATGGAAATACCCTTGAAATGTGCTTCGATCTTGCGAATTTCTTCCAAGTACTTTGCAAGCTGTGGATGTCGGACTTGAAAACTTTTGTCTACGTGCCCTGCTACTATCTGAGAATCTGTTTTTATAATTATCCTTGTAGCCCCTAGAGCACGTGCTTTCCGGAGTCCCAATAAAATTCCTTCGTACTCCGCTATATTATTGGTAGACTTAAAGTTGAGTCTTGCGGAGTACATTGCTCTTTGTCCTGATGGTGAAATTAATACTGCCCCAATGCCTGCTCCGGATGCTTGGAAAGCCCCATCGGAGTAAATAGTCCAAACTCCGTCATCTGATTTCTCCGGAGTCAACTTCGCAGGTGGAGTCCACTCTGCTACGAAGTCTGCTAGGACTTGAGATTTGATAGCTGTCCTTGCCAGGAAAGATATGCCGAAGGGTGCTAGTTCTACTGCCCACTTTCCAATCCTTCCAGTGGAATCTTTGCTTCGGAGCATATCTCCTAGAGGATACGAAGTTGGTACAATTACATTATGAGCCAAAAAATAATGTCTTAGCTTCCTCGAAGCCATTATCAGAGCATAAACGAACTTCTCAAGTTCGGAGTATCTTGTCTTCGCTCCTGACAATGCTTCGGATACGAAATAGACAGGATTTTGGACCAACTTCCCATTGATATCCGCTTCTTTGACAAGGACTGCGCTGACAGCTGAGCCTGTAGCTGCAAGATACAGAAGTAGGGTTTCGTCCGCAATAGGCACCGTAAGTGTAGCAAGATTGCTGAGATAATCTTTAATATCCTCGAAGCTTTTCTGACACTCCGGTGTCCATGCAAAATCTTCGGACCCTTTCAAAGCTTTAAAAATTGGCAAACTCCTCTCCGCAGACCTTGATAAAAACCTGCTAAGTGCGGCCAGACGTCCAGTCAGCTTTTGCACTTGCTTTTAATTCTCCGGAGGAGCCATCTTCTGCAGCGCAGTTATTTGACTAGGGCTAGCTTCAATTCCCCTGCTTGAAACTAAGTACCCTAACAACTTTCCAGCCTTAGCTCCGAATATACATTTTTCGGGGTTAAGACGGATCCCACATGCCCGAAGGCTATTGAATGTTTCTGCTAAGTCTAGGCTATGCTGGTGCTTTAAAGCACTCTTTATTACAATATCATCCATATAGGCCTCCACATTGCGGCCTAATTGATGACTTAGAGCCTTAGCAACTAATCTTGAAAAAGTAGCCCCGGCATTTCTTAGGCCGAAGGGCATTCTTACATAGCAGAAGACTCCCGAAGGAGTTACAAAGCTCGTCTTGATTTCATCTTCGCGCTTCAACCATATTTGATGATAACCGGAATACGCGTCGAGGAAGCTTAGTAACTCCGAACCTGCAGTGGAGTCAACTAGTTGATCAATTCGGGGCATGGGGTAGGGGTCACGTGGGCACGCTTTATTCAAAGATGTGAAATCAATGCACATGCGCCACTTTCCGGAGGACTTCTTCCTGACGAAGACTGGGTTGGCTAACCATTCTGTATGGGCCACTTCTCTAATAATCCCAGCCTTCAACAGTTTTTCAACTTCGTCCTTAGCTAGAGCAGCTCTCTCTGCGGACATCTTCCGGAGCCCTTGTCGAACAGGCCGGGCCTTCGGGTTTACAAGCAAGCTGTGCTCAATAATATCCCGATCGACTCCGGTGATATCTTCGTCAGACCAAGCGAAGACATCCAAATTTTCTTCTACGACCTTTTCCAAGGAAGTTGCAACTTCGAGAGGTAAATCTTTACCAAATTGAAAGGTGTATTCTTTACCATCTTTGACAATGACCTTCGTGGCAATCTCTCCTTCGGGACTTGGTCTTGGAAACGACTTCTTCGAAGCTTCGGAGGAGGCTGAAAAAATTTCTCCATTATCTTGGACACTGTTTACTTGCCTCGGATCAAGAGGAGGACCATGACCATATTCTGCCCTCCGAGCCATGGCTTGATCTCCGAAGACTGTCAGGACTCCTGCTTGTGTGGGCATCTTCATGCACAAGTAGTTGTGATGCGCCACAGCTCCGAACTGATTCAACATACCCCGTCCGAAGATGACATTATAAGCATACGGGGCATCTACCACATCAAAGATAACTTCTTCAGTTCGGGCTAGTAAACCTTCTCCGAAGGTTACTTCCAGGCCTATCTGGCCGAGTGCATCAAGCGGAGGTCCTGCGAAGCCTTGCAGAGGACGAGCCGCTGGGAGGAGATGCTTCCGGGAAATGCATAACTGATCGAAGGCTTGTACAAATATGATATCTGCCGAGCTACCTCCGTCAATTAGCACCCTTCGGACTTCAGTCCCTGCAATATCAGCAGTAATAACCAATGGATCTGCATGCGGGAACTTGATACCAGCTGCATCCTCCGCAGAGAAAGATATTGGAACATGAGACCACTCCGGCATTGCAGCTGCAGATGACGAAGTCCCAATATGGCCTACTTCCCGAACGTACTCTCTTCGCTGCCTCTTGGACATGCTTCCGAGGGTACCTCCTCCGGAGATAGGGAGAACTACTCTCTTTCCTCTATCTTGCCCTTCTTCTTGCTTCGGAGGTGGCATAACATTGGCCACCGGAGGATGCCTTGCAGCATCAAAATTTTCTATCCGCGCCACAGCCTGGACCGGCTCCGGGCGCACTGCTGCTCCTGGACTTCGGTCGGTACTACCTCGACCCGAAGTTCTCTCCAAGTATTCTCCCCGAAGGGTAAGAATAGCCTTGCATGTGTCAGTTGCATGGCTTCGATTCTCTCCATGAATACAGCAAAAAAGGGTCTGGCCCTTGCCAGCCGTTTTCCCTGGCGGCCTCCAGCCGCTGGACTTGTTCCCCGCAGACTGTGGAGCTCTTGGTGCAAACTTCTGTGGGGGTGCAATGTTTAAGACTTCAGAGCGAGGGTGCTTTTGCCCTCTTCTTCTATCATGTTGCACTTCGAAGACTGGTTCTTGCGGCTGTGCCGAAGTCTTCAACTCTGCTTTAACTTCCGTCAACACTGTCGAAGTAGCAGTAGTCCTCCGAAGCCAACCTTCTTCTGACTTCGAGTACTCCTCGAAGTACGACATCAACTGTGATACTGTGGTGATGCTCTTCCGATGCAATTTATCCAGAAGGCCTTTATGACTGACGCCTTCCCGAGCTGCATCAACCACTGAGGATGTAGACAGTCCCCGGATTTGCGACTTCGTGTGAGCGAAGCGCTTGAAGTACTGTCTCAATGTTTCTCCGGGGAGCTGCTTCACTTGGAAAAGGCTCCCTGTTGACATGGGGGGCACGAAGGTGCCCTGAAAGTTACTTATGAACTTCCTCTTCAACTGTGACCAGGAAATGATTGATCCTGGCTTTAAAGACCAGAACCATCTCAACGCCACTCCTTGAAGAGCTAATGGGAAGCACTTCGCCATAGTCTCTCTGTCTCCGCCGCTAGCCTCAATCGCTAGGGCATAAGAACGCACAAACTCACTGGGATCTTTGTCTCCAGCATACTTGCAGAGCTTCGAAGTTTTGAACTTCGGATTGAAGCGAATCTTCTGAAGCTCAGGATGCAATGGAGATTCATTGTCGTAAGAGGCGTTCTCCGGGGCTTCGGGATAATCAAGATCGTCGTCTTCGGGCACTTCGGGGATAGCTGGGGTGGCTTGAGAGCGAAGTCTGTTCGCAGCCTCTTGTCGCCACCTCGCTACCTCAGCTTGAAGATTGGCCATTTGAGTGGCCATGTCTCCAAGGCTATCTTCATCTCCTCCGGAAGGACCTTCCGGGTCTTGAGAACTGGTATGATCAGTTCGAATCGGAATAGAGGGTGGAGGAGTGGCTCCGGGCGGTCGGAGTATGGAAGGGGTTGGCGGAGAGGTTTCGTATCCTCGAGGGATAGAAGCCCCTTGCGGAGTTTGAGGTGGAGGGATAGTCGAAGACCCTTCGACTTCGACTGTGTCGAAGGGTATCTCTCCGGAGATCCGAGAGGACCTCCGAGTGGGATTGCGAGGTGCGCTCCGCTTAGGAGGCATGATGTAAGAAGTTGGTAGAGAACGAAGTTTTTTGGACTAGGTTCCCCACGGACGGCGCCAACTGTTGGCGTAAAAGATTACGCTAACAGGTTTTTGTAGAAAAGAAACTAACAAACGAAGTGTTTGCGAAGCAAACTGTTCTAAGCCTCCGAAAGGATAATAGCTTAGAATAGTTCGAAAGTGTGTATTGAATCACTTGTAATCGGTCCCTATTACAGGGTGAAATGGGGGGTATTTATAGGCCTAAACATTAAGGAAAAGACCTATTTACCCCTCTATTACAACCGACATTAAGGAAACTATTCGGTTTCCTTAATAGGGCTAAAATGGTAAAAGACTAATCTAATAGGATAGAAGATAAGTCTTCCATCTTAGCTGGCAGAAAAGATCCTGAAAGGCTTTGGTTCGAAGACATACTTCGAACTAGTGCCTGTCTTCGGGCTTCGAACGAGGTTCTGGGCATCTTCGAAGATGGTCTTCGGACAATCTTCGAACGTGTTGACTGCCTTTATGCTGCTTCGGCAATAACCCCGAAGATGAGATATTTTTCCCCCAACAGGTAGTATAAAACATTAAGCCAAAGTTGCAAAAACCACCACGAACCGCCAAGGTGGCCGACAGGCTCGCCAACCGATAGCTTGGACAATACTTGGTGAAGAAGGTGGTAGGTTGTCCATGAAGGCATCGACCAAGGGGATCTTTTGGTTTGCAGCAAGTTGCTTGGCTATGAACTGAAGGTGGGAGGTTGGACCCAAAATAGATCCACAAAAAACAAACCTCTCTAACTAGATATTGAGAAAGGCTATGTGTTCACGAACTTCTATAGGTCCGGTTTTCTTATTATGCTTTAAGATGTACTTGCCTCAACCACCGGTGGATTTAACATCAAGGTGGTGGGTCAGCATGGAGCGGAAGAAGATAGGGTTGGCCGATGAGTCAATGTTTAAGCAAGTCAAGAAAAACACATCAAGTGAGGAGGGACTCATCATCCCATGGCCAAAAACAAAGGCATTCAGAGTGTCCGACGAGAAATAGTAGGCTGCGGCCAACATCGACTTGTTCTTATAAGGCTCAGCAAGGGAAAGGCCGATGTAGTGCCCGATATTGATCTCGTCCCAGTAGGCACGGTTGGTGGCTGATACCCTAAGGTACTAATCGTGCTAGCTAGGGAGGGGGAAGGAAAATCCATAAACTTAGGTTCTAGTAAAAGGAAAGCGTCGAAGAGTGTTTGAAAGGGATCCGACTAGTTTTGACATTAATAATATTAGTAGGGTTAGGATTGCCCAACAGGCACAAGAAATTGCAAGCTAGATATCTGGCCATAGGAATGAGGATCTGGTTCTTGAGGTTCTACAAATGGGAGAAAAAGAATAAAGAAGAAAGGTAGTAAGAGAATAGGAAGCAGAAAGGACCAAGAACACTGAAGAACAAGAAAGATAAGAGGGGACATTAAAAGACTTACCTCGGGGATGCAGTCATTGGTCGCCATTGCTAAGATCACAAGAGTCCGAGGCTGGTGTAGAAGGTGAAGATGGTGAAGTCATGGTCGTGAAAACGCTTGAGGCAAAACGACGACGATCTTGGAGGCAAGAAGACTAGGAGTGTGTTGTGGATGCCAAAAGTGTAAAAGGGAGAGGGAGAAGCCAACGGATATTTATAGAGCAAAGAGCAACTCCTCGGTAGCTAGGTCAAGCTGATCCCGGAAGATTTTGTGGGACCATATTCAACGTTTGGCAAAAGGTATAATCATGAGTACGGTGCCTTCGAGCAGGCTTCGCACTACTTATACTTCACACAAGTTTGTTTCCCTCAGATATCTCCGAGCGTACACTTCGCACTAGTAACTGGTACTAGGCTTCATGCCTTGGAGTGATGAAAAACACACCGAACTGATTGTTGTGAGGACTTCATCTAAAGAGAGAAAACAGGCTTCGAGCCAAACTTCACAAGGTGCTTCGTTAGTAAACTATGAGGTCTAGCCTCTGATTTACACAGAACGAATTTTGCACCAAAACTCACAGAAATTGCATGTATGAGTGACACAACACTTCATATGAAATAACATAGAGAAATATCTCAGGTTTGCAGGAAATGAAATGAAAGACAGAAATCTCAACTCATACAGTGCAATGAAAATAGATACAAGTTCATGCAAAGTGAATCAAAGCGAAAATTGAAATTTCATTGCATAAACAGGGAACACAAAACACTCACAGAACTAGGTACATGAGAATGGCGGCTGGCTCTAGGAGTTCTAAAAATGGTTTCTCAAAGTGTTATGTAGACCTAGCCTACCTCACTATTTATAGGCACAACTCAGCCATGAGAATAGACTACTTTACCCCTAGGGTTCACACCGTTTTTGTCTCTGGCAGATACGGGGGTACAAATGGTAGTCTACTTTATTGGAAGCTACTTTTGTCAGCTTCGTAGAGGAGACAACATCGACTTTTGTAGAGCAGACACAATCAGCTTTTGCAAAGCGGAATCTTCTGGAGCCCCCTTCGCACATGAGGTGTGTAGAGGCTTCGGTGACACACTTCGAACCTGAAGGCCTTCACTTCACCGAAGTCAGTCTTCAATACATTGACGGTTTTGAGCCAGAGCCGTCAAAGCCTTTGAGTCTTCGCACCATCACCTCCGGAGTGGACCACCACGGCTTCACAACTACTCCCATCTCGAACTCCGTCAGTCCATATACCGAAGCCATGCATGACCGAAGTACCTCAAGTCAGCCATACTCTGAAGCCCCCACCTTCGGAGTACCTTCGCCACCTTCCGAAGTCCCTCCTTCATCCAAGGCCTCCGCATGAAGCATCTCCATAAGCACTCCTTCAGAGTGTCTCTTCTTAGAGCACACTCCCGAAGAGCCTTACTCGACCCATGCCTTTGATACACCTTGACTTCTGAGACCTTCGTCAGGTGTCCTTCCAAGTATGTCCGACCGGAGTACACTTAGGAGCCTTACCTCATTCCCGAGGACTTCGTCCGCCATCCTTTGAAGTCACTCCTTTGGACTTTGCCTCAGGGTACCTTCAGCCGGAGTCACCCTCCACACTTTGTAACTTCGCCTGGTGCACCTTGACCCAAAGACCGACCTCGACTCCACGCAGCCTCCATGACCGAGCTCCTTGGTCGCTTGGCATCAAGCCTCCCGCTTGACCTAGGTTCACTTGCTGTGAACCGTTCGTCAACTCTGAAGTCACCTGCACACCACCAACAAGCAGACAAGCGTTTCCAGTACCCCGGAGACCTCTCTGAGTAAACATCCTCTGGTACACACCCCGGTGTACCGCCTTAAGTACCGAGACCTTTGGTACACACTTCTCATCGTATTCTGTCGGACCCCTCCGACAGACATACTCCGCTGCAACAGCTGCAGCCAGTAAACACCGAACCCTTCAGTAAAACACCTCCGAACCCCTTCGAAGGGACCCCTTCGCCCAGAAGAAAACTTGTCAAACACTCATCACAGACTTGAAACTAAGACACATTTCAACTTGGTTTATCAATCTCCCCCTTTATGAGTGCATTGATAACCAAATTCAAGTTCAAGAAAGTTTGAATTTTTTCAGCACACAAGTGACCATAAAAATTCAGAAAAGAGCCCTAACATGTCACTTGATCAAGACTCCCCCTTCGGCAAAACATGAAAGCACAGATAAGTAGTGCAAGTTCTCCCCCGTTGGCATAAAAATTCTTTCCCCTTTGAACTTCATCACTCATTCTCCCCTTTGGTAGGGGACAGGGCATTTCTCTCCCCCTTTGGCAATGCAAGAAACAAGGAGCCATAAAAGATGCAAGGCTTCAAAATGAGGAAAAATGTGAAGACATATAGTGCAAGAATATGCCAAATCATAATGTCAGGCGCAGATGCTCAGCTCATGTTAACATAACCCAAAATCAATATTGAGGCATGAATTTGACAGATTTGTTAAAATAAAAACATCACCACTTAGACTAGCCATCTAGATAAGTGAAGGAAATAACTGCTAAAGTTAACCAATTTCTACATAGGAAAGCGAGTCCAATTTTATGGAGCATTTAGCAAACTTGGTAAGTATATGATTCAAACTTGCAATTCTTTTTATAGGGCCAGGAGTTATCTGCTTGTCCACCTTATACTTTCCAACTAAGCCAAGCCTAGGTCAAGAAAGACCATCAAAATCTTAAGGCAGTGATTTTGGCACACACTAAGTTATCTGAGAAATCAAGGGTTGGTTTCGGAGTATGTGATGAGTGATTGACAGATTTTATCCTCTGATTCGAAGGGGTCCCTCCGAAGGGGTTCGGAGGTTGTTTCACCATGTTCCATATGGTGGTAGACCCCGGGCGAGTAGCTTTGTACCTCATCAGATTAGGAGACCTCATCATGCTTTTAGATCACAGCATGTAGGTAGACCTCACACTTTGCATCATTCTGATTATCCTGTGCGTAGACAGTCTACTTTTACTGTGCCTACTACTCGTATCATTCAATGCTGGATGCCTCGTCATGTATTCACTCACCCCAACACTGAGCGATCAAGATTTTCTTATCGTGTGTAGGCGCCAAATCAAGGCTTGGAGGGCACGTGGATCATGGACTTCGGTTGTTCGCGCCATATGACCGGAGATGCAACATGGTTCTCCAGCCTCACCACAACCAAGCAAAGGGAACATATCACCTTTGGCAACAATCGAAGGAGTAGAGTGAAAGGTAAAGGTGTGGTAAGAATCAACTCGAATTTCACTCTCAAAGATGTTGCTTTGGTTGAAAACTTGGGATACAATTTGCTTTCTGTATCTCAATTGCTTGATGAGGGCTTCGAAGTGCGATTCCATCGCGATACTTCGCAAGTACTCAATTCTGATGGCGTTGTGGTTTGTAAGATCTTTAGAGTTGGGAGAGTTTTTGGAGCTGATTTTTTGAGTCATCTGGTTCTTCTCATTGTCTTGTTGCACATTCTACTTCTGAGCTTTGGAAGTGGCATAGGAGACTAGGGCATATGAGCTTTGAGTTGCTCGCTCGTCTGAGTGCCCTAGGTTTGATCCGAGGATTGCCCAAGCTCAAGTTTGGGAAGAATTTAGTTTGCGCTCCCTGTCTACATGGAAAAATGATTGCCGCTTCACATTCACCAGTCACCACAGTGATGACTGAACAACCCGGAGAACTTCTCCACATAGACACTGTAGGTCCTTCTCGGGTTAGTTCTTTAGGCGGCAAGTGGTATGTGTTAGTCATTGTCAATGATTTCTCTCGCTACTCTTGGGTCTTCTTTCTTGCCAGCAAGGATGAAGTGTTCTCACACTTTCGGAGCTTGGCTTTGAGACTTTTCACTGAACTCCCTGGTGCATTGAAATTCATTCGAAGTGATAATGGCACTGAGTTCAAGAACAGTCTCTTTGTTGACTTTTGCATGGAGCATGGCATAGAACATCAATTCTCTGCTCCGCGGGTTCCTCAACAGAACGGTGTTGTTGAGAGAAAGAACCGCACTTTGGTTGAGATGGCTAGGACGATGCTCGATGAGCACATGACTCCTAGAAAATTCTAGGCTGAGGCCATGAACACTGCATGTTACATCTCAAACCAAATCTTCTTGCGCTCAATTTTGAATTTGACATCTTATGAGCTATGTTTTGGGAGACAGCCCAAGGTTACTCATCTTCGAGTTTTTGGCTGTCATTGCTTTATCCTAAAACGTGGTAATTTGGATAAATTTGAGTCGCGTTCTTCTGACGGGATCTTTTTGGGTTATACTACACATGGTCATTCTTATCGTGTTTATAATTTGGAGACTAACACTGTCATCGAGTCATGTGATGTGACTTTTGATGAATCAACCCCCTCTGTTAGTTCTGCTCTTGAATAGGCAAATGAACACGATATGGAACAGACTATCTTCGAATAAGAAGATCCCGGAGATTTCGAGGATGAACCCCTACTACCCTCGACATCAACCCCCGAAGCCGACCCCACTTCGACCACTTCAGCACAAGGTCTCGAAGAAACTACCTCGACATCGGTCATCTTGGACCACTCCAACGCACAAGTTGAGGGGGAGACTGCATCCCGCCGCGAGGCTCCACACCATGTTCAAAGGATGCATCCTCCCGAGCAGATCATTGGTGAGCTTGATCAAAGGGTAACACGTTCTCATGCTCATTTCATTGATTCCGCTTTTGTTGCTTCTTTCGATCCCTTAGATGTTAGTCATGCACTTTCTGATTCTAGTTGGATCAATGCCATGCATGAAGAACTTGAAAATTTTGAGAGAAACCAAGTCTGGACTTTAGTTGATCCTCCATCAAATGTTCATTTCATTGGAACAAAATGGATTTTCAAAAACAAACAAGGAGAGGATGGGACTATAGTTAGAAACAAGGCTAGACTTGTAGCTCAAGGTTATTCTCAATTAAAAGGGATTGATTTTACTGAAACTTTTGCACCTGGTTCTCGTCTTGAGGCCATTAGGATTTTGCTTGCCTTTGCGACATCTCGGGGATTCAAACTCTATCAAATGGATGTCAAAAGTGCCTTTCTTAATGGCTTCATAGGCGAAGATGTTTATGTAAAATAACCCCCTGGATTTGAAAACCCCAAATACCCACATAAAGTCCTTAAACTTCATAAGGCTCTTTATGGACTCAAGCAGGCACCTCGGGCATGGTATGATAGACTTAAGTCTTTTCTGCATAAGCGGGGGTATTTGATGGGATATGTTGATAAAACCCTGTTCACTCTCAAGCATGGCAAAAATTTCCTCCTAGTTCAGATTTATGTGGATGATATCATCTTTGGTGGCTCTTCTCATGCTTTGGTTGCCGAGTTTGCAGATGCCATGAGCAGGGAGTTCGAGATGTCCATGATGGGCGAACACACTTTTTTCCTTGGTTTGCAAATCAAGCAAAGCAAACAAGGTACTTTCGTTCACCAGACGAAGTACACCAAGGACTTGCTCAAGAAGTTCAACATGGCTGATGCGAAGCCACTCGCCACTCCAATGGCTACATCTATAGCATTGGATCCTGATGAAGATGGAGAAGCCGTAGATCAGAAGGAGTTCCGAAGCATTATCGGCTCCCTCCTCTACTTTACTGCTACGAGGCCAAACATACACTTCGCAGTGTGTCTGTGCGCTCGTTTTCAGGCTTCACGACGAGCTTCGCACCGCCAAGCGGTAAAGCGCATTCTCAGGTATCTCAAACATACCTTAGAATTCGACATTTGGTATTCGGCATCTTCCTCTTTGTGTCTTCGAGGTTATTCCGATGCGGATTTTGCTGGGTGTAGGAGTAGGAAGAGTACCTCTGGTACTTGTCATTTTCTAGGTACATCACTGGTTTGCTGGTCTTCCCGCAAACAGTCTAGTGTTGCACAATCGACGGCTGAGGCCGAATATGTTGCTGTAGCTAGCTGTTGCTCTCAGATTTTGTGGATGGTTTCCACTTTGCGGGATTTCGGGTTAGATTATAAGAGTGTTCCACTTTTCTGTGATAACACTAGTGCTATTTGTATTGCAAACAACCCGGTTCAGCATTCCAGAACCAAACACATTGATGTGCGCTATCATTTTCTCCGAGATCATAATGAGAAGGGTGATATTGAACTTCAATATGTTGATACCTAACACCAGCTAGCCGATATTTTCACAAAACCCCTCGATGCTTCTCGATTTTCCTACTTGCGTTGGGAACTTGGTGTTTGTCACCCTTATGGCATTTTGTGATGGGGAGCAGATTTTGATTGTTGTGCATATGCTCATTGTGTGTGAAATTGCATTTACATCTTTTGCACTTATATGCCTGATTTTAATTCATGAAATCATGTCAGCTCAGCTCTATTTAATATGTATGAAACATTATGTGCATGATTCTTCTTTCCAAAATCAAATCATGCTCACTGCTTAGTCTTGAATCTAGCATGTTTAGGCAGGACTGCTTTAGCTATCTTTTATCTGCTTGATAGGAAGACTCTTTTTCTCAGGATGCTAAACATTGCAACTTGAAAAATTGTGTTACTTACTCATGGATATTCATAAAGTGTTAAACAATTTGTTCACTTAATTCAAATTCCAAAAATCCATGATTTGCATGCTTCAAAGCAAAAAGATCCAGGTGGGTTTGTTTGTCGCACTACTCTATTCTAGACGGCTTACCATTGCACATTGGTCTGAACTGGGATAGTGTAGTGTCTGCCAAAATCACTGTCTTAAGCTTCTGATTGCTTTCATGCCTAGACTTGGCTTGATTGGAAAGTATAAGGTAGACAAACAAATAACCCCTGGCATTATGAAAAGAACAACAAAATTCATTGATCATCAAGTTTGCTTTCAATGCTCCACTTGAACTGGACTTGTCTGTCTGGAGTAGAAATTGACTAGCTCTGTGCAGTCCCTGCTTGTACTTGTCTAGTTACCTTGATTGAGTGGTGATGCTTTTATTCCAAAATGATAAAATCACATGCTATCATCATGTTTTTAGAGAATGTTAAATTGAGTTGAGCACATGAAAATTGGTATTAATGTTGGCATATCTTTGCTTTATATGTCTTTGCACTTATGCCCATGTTGAAGCTTTGCATCTTTTGAATGCTCCTTGATGCTTGCATTGCCAAAGGGGGAGAAATTTTTGAGTTCTCTACAGTAAGGGGTAAAATAACTTAGGGGTAGTTTTTATCTTGCAGAGGGAAGTTTTGCCGAAGGGGCTTTTACTCTTTTGAAAAAGGGGGAGGAAAATTCTTTTGTCAAGTGACATGATTTGGCTCGTTTCTGAGTTTTTATGGTCACTTGTGTGCTGAACTTTTTAAATTTTCTTGAACTTAAAATTGGTTGTCAATGCACTCATCAAGGGGGAGATTGAGAAACCAAGGGTTTGTTTCAGAGTCTGTGATGAGTGATTGACAGATTTTATCCTCTGATTCGAAGGGGTCCCTCCGAAGGGGTTCGGAGGTTGTTTCACCGAAGGGTTCGATGGGTCTGGTTGCTGCAGCTGTTGCAGCGGAGTGTGCATATCGGAGGGGTCCGACAGTACACGATGACTGGCTGTACCGAAGGGTTCGGTACTTTGGGCGGTACACCGAAGTGTGTGCCGAAGGTTGTTTACCCGGAGAGGTCTCCGGAGTACTGGATACACTTGTCTGTTTGTCTGTGGTGCGCAGGTGACTTCGGAGGCGACGGACGGTTCGTAGCAAGTGAACCTGGGTCAAGTGGGAGGCTTGATGCCAGGGGAGCAGGGAGCTCTGTCACGAAGGCTGCAAAGGGGTCGAGGTCGGACCTCGGGTCAAGGTGCGCCAGGAGAAGGCAGTAAGTGCGGAGTGTGACTCCGGGTGAAGGTACCCTGAGATGAAGTCCTCGGAGGCGAGGCACTTCGAAGGGTACTCCGAATGGAGTGACTTCGAAGTATGGTGGACTAAGTCCTCAGCAATGAGGCAAGGTGTTCGAAGTGCGCTCTGGAGGGAGACACTCGAAGGTATACCAGACGAAGGTCTCAGAAGTCGAGGTGCATCGAAGGCATGGTCCGGGTGAGGATCGTCGAGGAGTGTGCTCGGGGAGAGACACTGCGACGAAGTGCTCATGGAATGCTTCATGCGGAGGCCTTGGACGAAGGAGAGACTTCGAAGGGTGGTACTCCGAAGGTGGGGCTTCGGAGTGAGGATGGCTTCGGAGCGAAGCTGGCTCCGGAGCGAGGCTACTTCAGAGTGAGGCTGGCTCCAGAGTGAGGCTGACTTGAGGTACATCGGCCTTGCATGGCTTCGGTACACGGACTGACGGAGTTCGAGCTGGGAGAAGCTGCGAAGCCGTGGTGGTCCACTCCGAAGGTGTTGGTGCAAAGGCCCAAGGGCTTTGACGACTTCGGCTCAAAACCATCACTGTGTCGAAGAGTGACTTCGGTGAAGCGAAGGCCGTCAGGCTCAAGGCTTCTCACCGAAGCTACCGCACCCCTCGCGTGTGAAGGGGGGCTTCAGAAGGGTCCAAAACTGCAAAGGCTGACAGCGTCTGCTCTGCAAAAGATGGTGCTGTCCCCTCTGCGAAGCTGACAAAAGAAGCCTCCAAATAAAGTAGACTACCGGTTGTACCCCCCTGTTCTGATGAGACAAAACCGGTGTAAACCCTAGGGGTAAAGTAGTCTATTCACAGGGCTGAATAGTGCCTATAAATAATGGAGGCTGGCTAGGTCACATCAACACTTTAAGCAGCCATTGGAGAACTCCTGTGCTAGCCGCCACACTCTTGTATTCATCCTGTGAGTTCATTTTGTGTTCCCTGTTCATGCAATGAAGCTTTGATTCTATTTTCTTTTACTGCTTGAACTTGTATGCATACTTCTCTGCATGCTTTGATTTCTCTGTGGACCATCTTCCTTTGAGTTTTTCTAGAGAGGTATGTGAGAAGTCTGTCAGGGTGAAGTGTGTTTTTCAGTGTCTGTTCGCTCTGTGTAAACTGGAGGTTAGACCTCTCTGATTACTAGTGAAGCACTGTTCGAAGCCCGTTTTCTTCACTTGTCGAAGTCCTCGGCGAAGGCTGTTTAGTGTGCGTATAGACCTTCGAAGTACGAAGCCTAGCACCAGTTGCTGTCACTGAGTATTTGGTCAAAGTATGTAGGGGGAAGTCTACTCTTGCGAAGGGTGAAGTGCGAAGCCTGCTCGAAGGCACCCAGTGTGCTGAGCCTGCACTGACTTAGCAGAGCTGATTGAAGTCCTCTAAGGGAAGTGTGCTCTTGCGAAGGGTAAAGTGCGAAGCTTGCTCGAAGGCACCCTGTGTGTGGAGCCTGCACTGACTTAGCAGAGCTGAATTTTCGGGGTTGTGGGTGAAGCGAAGTCTTCTTGGCTTCGAACTTTTGCTCCTTGCGAAGCCTCTTTTCGGAGCTGTAAAATACCTCCGAACCAAAACTTCGAAGGGTGTGTTCGAAGCCTGTTCCGCAGAAGACAGAATTAAAACCGAAGGCTATTTTTAGTCTGAAATTTTAAAAGCTCCCATTCACCCCCCCTCTGGTCGCCGTTTCTGGTCCAACATTATCCTAGTTCATACCAAAGTTCTATGGTAAGTAGTCTAGAATAAAATAGTGTGACAAGTAAACCCGCCTGGATCTTTTCATTCTTAGCACATAAATCATGGATATTGATCTTTGTTGAGTACCAATTGTTGAATAATTCCATGAAAAGCAATATTATTTTCAAGTTGCAGTTTTGCATCCAAAGTAAAGGAACCTAGCTACCAGGCAGATAAAAGATAGCAACAACAGTGTTGCATAACACATGCTAGACACAAGACTAAGCAGTGATCAAATTTGGAATTTGTAAATTAAAATCATGCTCATGATGAAAATAGATATATTAATCAGAGCTGAATGCATCGGGATAATGACAATTATGCAAAGACATATAAAAGCAACTAAATAGATCAACACTTAATTATAACGAAGTCAATGCAAAACCATTAAAGCACACTCCCCTCACAAAATGCCGTAAGGATGACAAATACCAAGTTCCCCACGAAAATAAGCAAAACGAGACACATCAAGGGGTTGGGTAAAAATGTCGGCAAGTTGGTTCTGGGTATCAACATATTGAAGCTCAATATCACCCTTCTCATTGTGATCCCTGAGAAAATGATATCTCACATCAATGTGTTTGGTTCTTGAGTGCCGAACTGGGTTGTTTGCAATGCAAATAGCGCTAGTGTTATCACAGAATAGTGGAGCACTCTTATAATCTAACCCAAAATCCCGCAAAGTGGAAACCATCCACAAAATATATGAGCAACAGCTAGATGCAGCAACATATTTAGCCTCAGCCGTAGATTGTGCAACGCTAGACTGTTTGTGAGAAGACCAGCAAACAAGAGAAGTACCTAGGAAATGACAAGTACCGGAGGCACTCTTCCTATCAATTCTACACCCAGCAAAATCCGCATCTAAATAACCACGAAGACACAAAGAGGAAGACACAGAATACCAAATGCCAAATTCGAGGGTATGCTTGAGATACCCGAGAATGCGCTTTACCGCTTAGCGGTGCGAAGCTCATGGCGAAGCCTAAAAATGAGCGCACAGACACACAACGAAGTGTATGTCCGGCCTCGTAGCAGTCAAGTACAGGAGGGACCCGATCATGCTTCGGAACACCTTCTAATCTACGACTTCTCCATCCTTATCAGAGTCCAATGCTATCGAAGTAGCCATTGGAGTGGTGAGTGGCTTCGCATCAGCCATGTCAAACTTCTTGAGCAAGTCCTTGATGTACTTCGTCTAGTGGATGAATGTATCTTGTTTTCTTTTATTGATTTGCAAACCAAGGAAAAATGTGAGTTCGCCCATCATGGACATTTCGAACTCCCTTCTCATAGTCTCCGCAAACTCGACAACCAAAGCATGAGAAGAGCTAACAAAGATGATGTCGTAAACGTAAATCTGAACTAGGAGGAAATATTTGCCATGCTTGAGAGTAAACGGGGTTTTATCTAAAGATCCCATCAAATACCGTCGCTCAAGAAGAAAAGACTTAAGTCTATCATACCACGCCCGAGGGGCCCGCTTGAGTTCATAAAGAGCCTTCTGAAGTTTAAGGACTTTATGTGGGTATTTGGGGTTTTCAAAAATAGGGGTTGTTTTACATACATGTCTTCGCCTATGAAACCATTAAAAAAAGCACTTTTGATATCCATTTGATAAAGTTTGAAACCACGGGATGCCACAAATGCAAGTAAAATTCTAATGTCCTCGAGACGAGCAACAGGTGCAAAAGTTTATGTAAAATCAATTCCTTCTAACTGAGAATAACCTTGAGCCACAAGTCTGGCTTTATTCCTAACAACAGACCCATGTTCCCCTTGTTTGTTTTTGAAAATCCATTTAGTTCTAATGAAATGAACATTAGGAGGGGGATCTACAAGTGTCCAGACTTGGTTTCTCTCAAAATTTTCAAGTTCTTCATGCATGACATTGATCCAACTAGAATCTGATAAAGCATGACTCACATCTAAGGGCTCAAAAGAAGCAACAAAAGCAGAATCAATGAAATGAGCATGAGAATGTGTTACCCTTTGATCAAGTTCACTAATGATCTGCTACGGAGGATGCATCCTTTGGATGTGATAAGGAGCCTCATGGTGGGATGCAGTCTCCCCCTCGACTTGTGCCAGTGAATGGTCAAAGATGACCGATGTCAAGGTTGTAGCTTCAGGGCCTCTTGCTGAAGTGGTCGAAGCGGGGTCGGCTTCGGGGGTCGATGTCGGGGGTAGTAGGGGATTATCCTCGAAGTCTTCAAGATCTTTGTTGGGGGAAAATACTCCACCTTCAGGGTTATTGTTATAACAAGACAAAGGCAAATGATTGAATAAAAGGTTTAGAGCATTTAGCTCCGGGAGTACTTTGGATCAAGTTCGAAGGATGAAGGTGAAGACTAGTTCGAAGTATATCTTCGAACATGGACTCTTCAGATAGCTTCTTTGCCAGCTAGGATAGAAGACTTATCATCTATCTGATTAGATTAGTCTTTTACTGTTTTAGCCCTATTAAGGGTACCGAATAGTTTCCACTATGTCGGTTGTAATAGAGGGGTAAAAGGGTCTTTTCCTTAATGTTTGGGCCTATAAATACCCCCCGTTTCACCCTGTAAGAAGGGAAGATTAAGTTATTCAATACACATCTTCGAACTGTTTTGAGCTATTATCCATTTCGGAGGCTTGAAATAGTTTACTTCACAAACACTTTGTTTGTTAGTTTCTAAACTTCAGAAACCTGTTAGCGTAATCTTTTACGCCAACAGTTGGCGCCGTTCGTGGGGAACCTAGTCCAAAAAACTTCGTTCTCTACTAAGTTCTCAAACCATGCCTCCCAAGCGGAGTTCAGGTGGTAGTCCTACTCGGAGGTCCCCTCGGACCTCCGGAGCAAGATCTTCAAACACAGTTGAGGTCGGAGGACCTTCGACTTTTCCTCCACCTCAGACCCCGGAAGGGATTCCCCTTCCTCGAGCATACGGAGTTCCTTCCCCAACTCCATCCATACTTCGGCCGACCGGAGTTCCTCTTCCACCTCAAGTCCCACTTCGAACTGATGCATACAGTTCTCAAGACCTGGAAGGTCCTTCCGGAGGAGATGAAGATGGTCTTGGCGATATGACCGCTCAGATGTCCAGTCTCCAGGCTGAAGTAGCAAGGTGGCGACAAGAAGCCACAGATAGGCTTCGTTCTCAGGCCACCCCAACCATCCGCGAAGTGCCCGAAGACGACGAACTTCCTTATCCCGAAGCCCCGGAGAACGCTTCATTCGACATTGAATCTCCGCTGCATCCTGAATTGCAGAAAGTGCGCTTCGACCCTAAGTTCAAAACTTTGAAGCTTTGTAAATATTCCGGAGATGAAGATCTTGGAGAGTTCTTCCGTTCTTATGCATTGGCAATTGAGGCCAGCGGGGGAGTGCGAGAGACCATGGCCAAATGTTTCCCTTTAG
The DNA here is from genome assembly GCA_019279435.1 of Zizania palustris. Classification (NCBI taxonomy): domain Eukaryota; kingdom Viridiplantae; phylum Streptophyta; class Magnoliopsida; order Poales; family Poaceae; genus Zizania; species Zizania palustris. The sequence continues at coordinate 50,386,895 of JAAALK010000289.1, forward strand.
ATCTTGAAGGAGTGGCGCTGCGGTGGTTCTGGTCATTGAAGCCAGGGTCAATCAGAACATGGGAGCAATTGAGGAAGAAGTTCATAAGCAATTTTCAGGGTACCTTCGTACCCCCAATGTCAACAGGAAGTCTTTTCCAGGTGAAGCAGCTCCCCGGAGAGACCTTAAGACAATATTTCAAGCGCTTCGCTCATACGAAGTCGCAAATCTGAGGGTTAACTACATCTTCTGTAGTTGATGCAGCTCGAGTGGGAGTTACCCATGCGGGCCTCCTTGATAAACTTCACAAGAAACAGATATCTTCTGTTTCTCAGTTGATGTCTTATTTAGAAGAGTATGCAAGGTCAGAAGAGGGGTGGCTTCGAAGAACTGCCGCAACTCCGTCAATCTTGCAAGAAGTCGAGCTGGAAGTAAAGACTTCAACACAGCCGCAGGCACCTATCTTCGAAGCTCAACACGACAGGCGTCGGGGGCAAAAGCATCCTCGTTCAGAAGTCTTGAACATTGCACCCCCGCAGAAATTTGCCCCAAGGACTTCGCAACCTTCAGGAAGCAAGACCTGTGGCTGGAGGCCGCTAGGGAAGCTGGCTGGCAAAACCCAGGCCTTCTTCTACTATGTCCATGGTGAGAATCGAAGTCACGCAACTAATGCGTGTAAGTCTATACTTGCTTTAAGAGGCGAGTACCTGGAAAGAACTTCGGGTCGAGGCACTACTGACCGAGTTCCGACCGAGGTGCGTCTGGAGCCTGTTCAGGCTGTGGCGCGTATAGAGAACTTCGACCCTGCAAGAAGGCCTTCAGTGGTCAATGTTATGCCACCTCCAAAGCAGGAAGATGGTCAAGATCGAGGGAAAAGAGTAGTCCTTCCCATCTCTAGAGGAGGGACCCTCAGAAGCATGTCAAAGAGGCAGAGAAGAGAATATGTTTGAGAAGTGGGCCATATTGGAACTTCTTCGTCTGCAGCTGCTATACCTGAATAGTCCCATGTGCCAATATCTTTTTCTGCAGATGATGCAGCGGGCATAAAATTTCCACATGCAGACCCACTTGTCATCACTGCCGACATAGCAGGGACTGAGGTTTGGAGAGTGCTGATCGATGGAGGGAGTTCACCAGATATTATCTTTGTCCAAGCTTTTGATCAACTCTGCATCTCCAGGAAGCATCTTCTTCCAGCAGCCCGTCCTTTGCAAGGCTTCGCAGGACCCCCTCTCGATGCCCTCGGCCAAATTGGCCTGGAAGTTACTTTCAGAGAGGGGCTATTGGCCAGGACGGAGGAAGTGATTTTTGATGTTGTGGATGCTCCATATGCATATAATGTTATCTTCGGAAGGGGCATGTTGAATCAATTCGGAGCTGTGGCGCATCATAATTACTTGTGTATGAAGATGCCCACACAGGCAGAAGTACTCACTGTTTTTGGAGATTAGGCCACTGCGTGGAGAGTAGAGTATGGTCATGGCCCTCCTCTTGACCCGAGATAGGGGAACAGCGTGCAAGGTAACCTGGAGGATTTTTTGCTCCTAGCGAATCTTCGAAGAAGTCCTTCCCAAGGCCAAGCCCTGAAGGAGAGATTGCAATGAAGATTATTGTCAAGGATGGCAAGGAATATTCATTTCAATTCGGCAAGGACTTGCCTCAAGAAGTCGCTACTTCGTTAGAGAAAGTAGTTGAAGAGAATTTAGATGTCTTTGCTTGGTCTGATGAAGACATCACCGGAGTCAGTCGGGATATTATTGAACATAGTTTACTCATGAACCTGAAGGCTCGGCCGGTTCGGCAAGGACTCCGGAAGCTGTCTATGGAGAGGGCTATCCTTGCCAAAGACGAAGTGGAAAAACTGCTGAAGGCTGGGATTATCAGAGAAGTGGCCCATACGGAGTGGTTAGCCAACCCAATCTTCGTTAGGAAGAAATCTTCCGGGAAGTGGCGCATGTGTATTGATTTTACATCTTTGAATAAAGCATGCCCCCGTGACCCCTACCCCATGCCCCGAATTGATCAATTGGTTGACTCTACTGCTGGTTCGGAGTTATTAAGCTTCCTCGACGCGTACTCCGGCTATCATCAAATCTGGCTAAAGCGCGAAGATGAAATCAAGACAAGCTTTGTAACTCCTTCGGGAGTCTTCTGTTATGTAAGAATGCCCTTTGGCTTAAGAAATGACGGGGCTACTTTTTCGAGGTTAATTGCTAAGGCTCTAGGTCATCAACTAGGTCACAATGTAGAGGCCTATATGGATGACATTGTAATAAAGAGTTCTTTAAAGCACCAACATAGCCTAGACTTAGCAGAAACATTTAATAGCCTTCGGGCATGTGGGATCCGTCTTAACCCCGAAAAATGAATCTTCGGGGCGCAGGCTGGAAAATTGTTAGGGTATATAGTTTCAAGTAGAAGGATCGAAGCTAGCCCCACTCAAATAACTGCGTTGCAAAGGATGGCTCCCCCGGAGAATTTAAAGCAAGTGCAAAAGCTGACTGGTCATCTTGCAGCACTTAGCAGGTTTTTGGCAAGGTCTACGGAGAGAAGTTTGCCCATTTTCAAAGCATTGAAGGGGTCTGAAGAGTTCGCATGGACACCGGAGTGTCAAAAAAGCTTCGAAGATATTAAGAATTATCTCAGTAACCTCGCTACACTCACGGTGCCTATGGCGGACGAAACCCTACTCCTCTACCTTGCAGCTACTGGCTTTGCTGTTAGTGTAGTCCTTGTTAGAGAGGTTGATTTCAACGGGAAGTTGGTACAGAATCTAGTCTATTTTGTATCCAAAGCATTTTCCGGAGCAAAAACAAGATATTCCGAGCTTGAGAAGTTCACTTATGCTCTGATAATGGCTTCGAGGAAGTTAAGATATTATTTTTTGGCACACAATGTGATTGTACCAACTTCATATCCTCTAGGAGATATGCTCCGAAGCAAGGACTCCATAGGAAGAATTGGGAAGTGGGCCGTTGAATTAGCACCCTTCGGCATATCCTTCGTGGCAAGGACAGCAATTAAGTCACAAGTGTTGGCGGACTTTGTAGCAGAGTGGACTCCCCCTACAGCATGGGCTCCGGAGAAGCCAAGTGAAGGAATTTGGACCATTTACTCTGATGGAGCTTTCCAAGCGTCTGGAGCAGGCGTAGGAGCAGTGATAATTTCGCCTTCAGGGAAAAAAGCAATGTACTCCGCAAGACTCAACTTTAAGTCTACCAATAATACAGCAGAGTATGAAGGAATTTTTCTAGGACTTCGAAAGGCACGTGCTTTAGGGGCTACAAAAGTTGTTATTAAGACAGATTCTCAAATTGTAGCAGGGCACGTAGACAAGACTTTTCAAGTTCAGCATCCACAGCTCGTAAAATATTTGGAAGAGATCCGTAAGATTGAAGCAGCATTTAAAGGGATTTCCATTCGAAGTATACCCAGAGCAGAAAATGCGCAAGCTGATATCTTGGCGAAAGCTGCAGCCAGAGCTATGGACATTCCAGAAGAGGCATTTTACGAAGAACTCAGTACACCTTCGGTGCCACAGATCCCTTCTGCAGAAGTCTTTTGCATTCCAAGTATAGATTGGCGAAGTTCAATTATGGAATTATTGCAAGGAGAAGCAAATTTGCCTGAAGGGCCACAACTTTCGAGGTTGAAGCTCAGAATTCAAAATTATCATATAATCAACGGTATTTTATACAAGGCCGGAGTATGTTCCCCTCTACTCCGATGTATATCTCAACCCGAAGGTCAAGAAATTCTTCGAGAAATTCATGAAGGACTTTGTGGTAGTCATCTGGTCCCTCGAGCTTTAGCAGGAAAAACACTTCGCCAGGGGCTTTATTGCCCTATAATAGTAGCTGATGCGGAGAGCTTAGTCCGCACCTACCAAGGTTGTCAGTGGATGGGATGGAGAAGTCATCGCCCGCCAACAGCTCTTCAAGTCATTGCTCCAGTATGACCCATGGCCAGATGGGGGATGGATCTTATTGGCCCCTTCCCAGTAGCAAAAGGAAACTTGAAATTTGTAGTAGTAGCAATTGAGTACTTTTAAAAGTGGGTCGAAGCAGAGCCCCTAATAGCTATCACTTCAAATAACGTACAAAACTTTTTCTGGAAAAATATCATATGTCGGTTCGGAGTGCCTCGACAGCTGACAGTTGACAATGGAACAAAATTTGATGCAGAGCCCTTCAGGAAATTTTGTGAAGATCTAGGCATCCAATTATGCTTTGCTGCAGTGCGACATCCTCAGTCTAATGGAGCTGTGGAGAGAGCCAATGGTAATATCTTGTCAGGGTTGAATCGAAGAATAGTGGGATTAGCAAAAGGATTGTGGACCGAAGAGCTCCCGAAAATTCTATGGTCCATTCGGACAACTCAGACAAGATCTACGGGCTTCACTCCTTTCAGGCTATTATTCGGAGACGAAGCTATGACACCGACGGAGCTTAAAGGAGGATCCCTTCGCAGCACCGAACCGGAAATAGAAGCAGAAAGGCAAACTTTGCTTGAATTAACAGAAGAAACAAGACTTCGAGCTGTCGCCAATTTATCAAAGTATCATAAGCAAACGAAGACTTGGTTTGATGCAAAGGTCAAGCTTAACGAACTTAAGCCGGGTCATCTTGTTGTGCGAAGTGTTATAGCACCAGGGAAACTAGGAAATAAGTGGGAAGGTCCATATATAATTCTCCGTTCAGGACACCCTGGTTCTTTTAAGTTAGCTACTTTAGAAGGTGAAGAGCTAACACATACATGGCATGCGGAGCACTTAAAGAGATATTTCGCATAGGGGCTCTTTGTAATCATTTGTAAACAACTGAATGCATAAAGTTTATGGTTCAGATAATGCCTACCCCTCATCACTTCCTACTTCTAGTGGACGCACTGGAAGAACGAAGTTGACTAGGAGAGAAGTGTCATTAATTTGAATCATTTTTTCAGACTTCGGACCATTGGTTCGAAGTTTCCGACGAGGTGGGAAAGTCACTGAAAAACGGATTCCAAGCCACCGGCTTGAAAGCATCCGTAAAAAGAGTCGAAGGAGACCAAATAATGCGGATTCCAAGCTTCGGCTTGAAAGCATCCGTAAAAAGAGTCCAAGGAGACCACTGCGAATTCCAAACCACCGGTTTGATAGCATTCGCAAAAAGAGCCGAAGGAGGCCAAAATAAAACAAAGTTTGAGCTCATGAGCTTCGAATATCTGTGAAAAGAGTCCAAAGTGACCAATAGTTTCAGATAACAAAGTGTCCGGAAAGTTGTCCGAAGCGACTTCTTTCAAAACAAAAGGTACTCAGTTACCAGTTTTCAGACTCCAAGTAGTCGAAGACATTTTATAAGATTTTAATCAATCTTGAAATTGCTGAGGGGCTCCGAGCCTCCAAAATTGTGCTCTTACGTTTTTCTTTGCGCCTAACCATCTTTGACTATAGTTCAAAGTTGCTTACGCCCAAAGAGGGGCTGGGAAGTAGGGAGACAATTTTAAAAATCGATATTTATTATTCGAACAAATTACAATTACATTATGAGAAATCGGTGTCTATGCCGAGAAGGAATCGAAGACCTCTTTGATCTCTAGAGTTACCACTAAACTCGGAACGACTAGTTCTAGAGCCGGGAGTTCTAACAACTTTGCATTTAACTCTTCTACCCCCCTTCGAAGCTCTAAAATCTTTCTGTTCTTGTTGAAGTTCAGCCCAAGTTCGAAGTCGTTCGGGGCTCCTTTCCCAGCTTCGAAGTTCTTCAGGTCTTTTCCCCTGAGCTTCAGCAATACCTTCATCTTCAGACCATGCAATGTCTTCAGAAGATGAGGTTTCCAAGTTAACTTCTTCTTCTTTTTTAATACAAGATAATATATCTTTACACATTTCAGGCACAATTGCACCAGAACTATCCCGAGGAATTAAAAATCGAGGTCGTTTATGAAGTTTTAAAAGATCGAAGGTAGCCCATAACAGGCGGAGTTCTTCGGTAACATTTAACACTTCGACATCATCCACACAGGGTTGAGAAGCCTAAAAACATGATAAGTAAATTTTCATTCATAATGTATGAAAGCATAAGTTTTTACATAGTTGGGATCCTAAAGCAAAGCTAGACCTGCGGGTTCGGCGGAGGCTGGCTGCTCGAAGCTTGAGACCGAGCTTGCTTTTGACGTTGCCCTTCATCGAACCAAGCTTTGATCGCAGTACGACCTTCGGCTCTCCACGAAGCTTGGAAGGCTTGCCAAGCTGCGGCCACGTCTTCAGAAGGATTAAGAAGCTGGTTTTCATCGAAGGTAATAGGAGCCACCCCTGAGTCTAGTGTTATTGATAACCCTAGATCTTCGTAGTAGCGAAGTACTCTGAGAGCAGCTACTTGGCCGGAGAGCTCTCCATACCGAATACCTGTTGTCTTCATCTCCTTCACAGCTCCTTGGATCATTTTTAGCCTTCGCAACAGGGGGGCGTTGTCATTCGAAGGTAGTGTCCCAGTAGTACCGAAGTACTCCAAAACACTTAGGAGATGGTTCATGACCTCCGCAGCTACCTTCTCTGATTTCAGCTTATCTTCGATTAAAGTGTCCTTTGATGAAGTCAGCTCATCCACTACAGAGGAGAGCCTAGCTGCCTCCGTAGCCAGCGAACTCTTCTGGCTAAGCAAGTTGTTAGCCTCCTCTGTAGCTTTAGTCTTTTCTTCTTGGAGCCTGACTAGCTCAGCCCCTGTCATAGCATGCTCTGGCCACATCTTTTCTATCTCTGCTCGAAGCACAATTTGTTCTGCTTCGAGATCTTTATTCACAGCTTCCAAGTTTTGCCTGGCCCTCCGCTCTGCTGAAACCATTTCGTCTAAGTGGGAAATTCGATCTTCAGAGATGTTAAGATTCCTCTGGAGAGCAGTAATTTCCTCTTGAAGGCGAAGGCTTCCACGCTCATTCGAGACAGCCGCTGCTCGGGCCAAAACTATTTGCTGCAAAGAAGAAAAAGCAAGGTGAGAAATTATTTGTAGGTAGGATTAATTTCATTTTGCAGATACTTCGTACCTGGTACGTTGCACGCTCCAAGGCAGCGTTGAGTTCTGAACCCTTAGCTTCGCTCAGGATGGCCACCAAGTCCGTTTCCCCAACTTCGCGGTTGGCCCGGTCCAAAGGCTCAAGCAGGGCCCGAAGTCCGGTCCTTCGCTCCAAGAAAGGAGCTAGGAGGGGGAGCATGGACAAGGCCCTCTGATCATCTTCGTTCGGTGAGGGGTCGGAGCGCTGCTCCGCATCTTCAGAGAACTCCATAGAATGACCCCCCCTCCGTAGATTGACCCCCGTCTGTTGATTCAGACGGAGTTAATCCCAAATTTGGAGCAGGGAAGGGGTCCATTTTGCCTTTACCTTTTCCAGGTCCCATGCGTGCGACTTCTGGAATCAGTGTTGGGGAGGTTGAGGTCTCAGGAACCGTATCTTTGGGAGGAACCACTTCCATAGGAGCGGACCCTGCCGAGACAAAGGTATCATATATTGCCTAATTTTGCAGGAAAAAGGAACAAAGGGATTGAGCGAAGTTTACCTCTGAAGTCTTGTCGGCGGGTGAGCATCGAGCTGCTTGGAGGGTTAAAAGCTACCCCGAAATCTTCATCGGACTCATAGTTCAGAACCGAAGGTTCAACTGTCGGAGCCTCTTCGGGAGCTACAGTCATCACTTCGTCCGAAATCGGAGTTGGCTCAGCCGCCACTTCGACTCCGCCTTCAGTTATAGGGGCTTCTTCGCGTGAGGAGTCTGAGACTGAAGCCATCGGACTTGAAGGCGCCACATTTTTCGGTTTTCGGGCTACCTTCTTGGATGGAGTCTTAGCAGAAGTCGAAGTTCCGGCCTCCGCTTTCCTCTTCTTCGGCCCTTGTTCTGAAGGCACCCAATCCGGAAGAGGAGGAGGAGCAATTTTGAGTACCCCCCATACTCGGTTGAATCGTTCCCAAGTACCCACTAACTTCACTCTCCATTCCTTCTCGGCTGGAGTCAGAACTCCCAGGATTTTCTCCGAAGCCCGAACAATTTGCTCCGAAGTCATGGGAGTCAGAGAAGCTGAAAGATAAGTTGGCATTAGTCATCTCATTAAATGAATATATATGAAACATGTTGTTTTCAAAGTCACCTGCAGGGCTCGAGTTCGAAGAGATCTTTCGGAGGCCACCCTCCTGATTTTCTTCGAAGGTAATAGGCCAGTTGGCCATCAAAGGTGGAATCTGAAGTCCGATGAATTCCTCCGCTAAGTCTCACATGCTCAGGCGGCGACTAATCCTTTGAAGTAGGCTGAGGCGAGCTTCGAGCTGACCAGGATCCGGGTGAACCAAAGCTTCCCTTCGGAAGTTGATGTTTTGCAAGGGTCCGGCCAGAAGGCTGCTTGCCCCAACTTTGGCATAAAACCACCTGAGGATCCAGTATGTGTACCATCTTGCATTGATGGCCTTCGCTGGAAATCTTACAGCATACTCATCCCGAAGCTGGAAGTTGATGCTTCCGAAGGCCACTACCATCTTTTCACCTCCAGGGCCTACGAAGGTTTTGGGTTGGCAAGAAGCTCTGTGTAGTGCTGCGAAGATCTCAGCTCTTCCTTCGCAACCTTTGGCTCGCAACGCCTATTCGAAGATGGCAAGCCGTGCTACTGCATTCGGAGAAAGTTGAGGAAGGGTGATGTGGAATAGATCCAATACCTCCGATAGGAAGTCGACTGCCGGAAGCCCTAATCCTGCTTCGAAGAAGGCTTCGAAGACTACCACTTCTCCGGGCCTTGGCGAAGGAATGGCCTCCTTTCCAGGTTTGCGGATTACGATCTCCGAGCTAATCTTTCCTTCTATCGCTGCGGTGAGCGACTCTCTTTTGCAGGTTGATGGTCCTAGTTGATAAGACTGGTCCGGATACTTCGAGGATGCTGGGAGGAGATCATGAGGGCCAACGTTTTGGGGATTTCTTCCTGCCGCCGCCATTGGTGCTGCTACTGCTGTCGCCAGAGTTACCGTCGCTGATGTCACCGCCGCCGCTGCTGCCGCAGCCTGCTGCCGGGCAAGGGCTGAAGCTGCCCCAGGGACCTTGAAGCTTGTCTTCGCCATGAGATCGCACAGATTGCTCAAGAAGGAAAAAGGGGGCTAGGGCTTGTTTGCACGAAAGTGGTGAGAAGGGTATTCGGGAAGGATCTGGGTGCTCTATTTATAGCCCAGGCCCACGATTTTTTATCGTTTACATTGGCCGTTTCACATTCTTCACCGTTACCCTTTGCAAAGTTAACACATTACGTAACTTCCGTTTAAAAAAAGGGTAACAGCTATTTCTTCTAAGACTAAGAAAGCTTTCGAACTTATTAAGTTAATTCTAAAAATAGTTCGGATATAATTTCCTTAGAAGTCGATTCGAAGCTTTGAATCTCCGCATATTTCGGAGGTTGACTAAATTTGTTAACCCTTGTGCATGATTATTTTTCTTGCATATACTGCTTTCCTAACATTACAGATTTAGCGGAGAAGCGTATTCGAGGGGCTACTGTTGGGGGAAAATACTCCACCTCCAGGGTTATTGTTATAACAAGACAAAGACAGATGATTGAATAAAAGGTTTAGAGCATTTAGCTCCGGGAGTACTTTGGATCAAGTTCGAAGGATGAATGTGAAGGCTACTTCGAAGTATATCTTCGAACATGGACTCTTCAGAGAGCTTCTTTGCCAGCTAGGATAGAAGACTTATCATCTATCTGATTAGATTAGTCTTTTACTGTTTTAGCCCTATTAAGGGTACCGAATAGTTTCCACTATGTCGGTTGTAACAAAGGGGTAAAAGGGTCTTTTCCTTAATGTTTGGGCCTATAAATACCCCCCGTTTCACCCTATAAGAAGGGTAGATTAAGTTATTCAATACACATCTTCGAACTGTTTTGAGCTATTATCCATTTCGGAGGCTTGAAATAGTTTACTTCACAAACACTTCGTTTGTTAGTTTCTAAACTTCAGAAACCTGTTAGCGTAATATTTTACGCCAACAATCTTCATCTTCAAAGATTGTCTGCTCCATATAGTGTTGACTTGCTTGTTCAAAAGAAGAGCTAACACAGGGGGTTGATTCATCAAAAGTCACATCACATGACTCGATGACAGTGTTAGTTTCCAAATTGAAAACACGATAGGAATTACCATGGGTAGTGTAACCCAAAAAGATCCCATCAGAAGAACGCGACTCAAACTTGTCTAAATTTCCACGTTTTAGGATAAAACATCGACACCCAAAATACTCGAAGATGAGTAACTTTGGGCTGTCTCCCAAAACGTAACTCATATGAAGTCAGGCTCAAGATTGAGCGCAAGAAAATTCGGTTTGAGATGTAACACGTAGTGTTCATGGCTTCATCCCAAAACTTTCTGGGAGTCCTGTGCTCATCGAGCATCATCCTAGCCATCTCAACCAAAGTGCGGTTCTTTCTCTCAACAACACCATTCTATTAGGAACCCGCGGAGCAGAGAATTGATGTTCTATGCCATCCTCCATGCAAAAGTCAACAAAGAGACTGTTCTTGAACTCGGTGCCATTATCACTTCGAATGAATTTCAATGCACCAGGGAGTTCAGTGAAAAGTCTCAAGGCTAAGCTCTGAAAGTGTAAAAACACTTCATCCTTGCTAGCTAAAAAGAAGACCCAAGAGTAGTAAGAGAAATCGTCAACAATGACAAGAACATACCATTTGCCTCCTAACGAACTAACCTGAGAAGGACCTATAGTGTCCATATGGAGAAGTTCTTCGGGTTGTTCAGTCATCACCATAGTGACTGGTAAGTGTGAAGCAGCAATAATTTTCCCATGTCGACAAGGAGCGCAAACTAAATTCTTCTCAAATTTGAGCTTAGGAAATCCTCAGATCAGACCTAGGCACTCAAGCGAGCAACAACTCGAAGCTCATATGCCCTAGTCTCCTATGCCACTTCCAAAGCTCGGAAGTAGAATGTGCAACCAAGTAGTGAGAAGAACCAGAAAACTCAGAAAAATCAGCTCCAAAAACTCTACCAACTCTAAAGATCTTACAAACTAAAACACCATCAGAATTGAGTACTTGCGAAGTATTGCGATGAAATCGCACTTCGAAGCCCTCATTAAGCAACTGGGACACAGAGAGCAAATTTTATCCCAAATTTTCAACCAAAGCAACATCTTTGAGAGTGAAGTTTGAGTTGATCCTTACCACACCTTTACCTTTTACTCCGCTTCTTCGGTTGTTGCCGAAGGTGATTTTCTCCTTTTGCTTGGTTGTGGTGAGGCTGGAGAACCATGCCGCATTCCCGATCATATGGCACGAACATACGGAGTCCATGATCCACGTGCCCTCCAAGCCTTGGTCTGACGCCTTCACCAAATGAGAAAACCTCGAACGCTCAGTGTTGGGGTGAGTGAAAATATGACGAGGCATCCAACACTGAGAGATACGAGCAGTAGGAATAGTAAAATTAGACTGTCTATGCACAGGTAAAATAGAGTGATGCAAAGTACGAGTTCTACCTACATGATGCAACCCAGATGCACGTCGAGGTTGAGGAGCCATGCTGAATAGCATGGGCCTCATGGCTCCAGATGTGATGAGTCATTGTCAACGATAGTCAAAGAGGACATATGAAGAGAGGAGTTCTGTTGTTTCATGGGCCGCGTGTGACTCAGGTACACGGGCAGCAAGCGACTATCGGGCAGAGGAGGCTGCGAAGTCGGGCTGGCCCAATCCGGGTACATGGGCCAGAAGCAGTAGAAGACCCATTGGGCTGTTGACCAGGATTGACTCAGGTACACGGGGCGGTGAGTGATTGCCGGGCTGATAGAGCTGCGGAATTAGGCCGGCCCAATCCGGGTACCTGGTGCAAAGTCGGTGGAGGCTTTGTCAGTTTCGGCACAAAACTGACAACCGTTGATTCTGTATCGGACTGTCCAGAAGAGAAGCCGTAGTCGCCATGAAAGCTTAGCTTCCGGATAAGTCATCTGTATCTCTAGGCCCACAGTCAGTCAGTCGAGTCTGTAAAAATTCCTAAGGGCAGTTGAGTCTTTTCCTTTATTTTAGCGTCTGTAAAAACCCTAAGGGGCTGGTGGAATATTCTAGGCCATTGGGCAGCCTATAAATAGGGCCCCAATCCCTAGGGTTGGACTACCCTTTTGCTGAAATTAATTCTCTATTCCATTGGGTCATTTTGTTCCCTGTGTGTTCTCTCTCCTGTCCTTGAATGCGCCGCCAGGAAGCTTCCTGTGAGTTCATCTCAGATTCGTTTTTCTTCTTGTCTGGATGCTTTTATTCCTTCTGCTTGTGTATTGCATCTAGTTAATGGGTCTGCAGTATTCGGTTTGCTCACAGTGATTTCATTCCTGAGTTTGTGTGCTTCGATTGCTTCTGTTCTTCACGAGAAGAGTACTAGTTCTTGCTGGTGCAAGTAGTACTACTTCACTGCAGCAACAGTACACTAGTACTCTAGCCTTGCTTTTTCCTGCACAGCTTTTTGATCAAGTTGACAGGGCTAAAGTCCCTTTTCTAGCTGTTTCTATCGAAGTCCCTTCTCTCTGTTCGAAGTCCCTCAGCTCCATGAGGCAGGCTTCGATCTGACATCCTTGAGGCCTTCACTTGAACTTTGACTTCGCTTTGAGTACTGTGCTTCTAGCTTCGAAGTATGCTTTGCACTTAGTCTGTCGGCTTAACATACTTCGACCATCCTTGCGAAGGTATACTCCGTCTTGAGCTTTTCGAAGTCAATACTTCGACAGGCTTCGAAGTTAGCTTCAGAGCTTGTCTCACTGGTAGACTTCGCTCGACGTGAGTTCCTTCTTGCTGTCTTTTCCGAAGGTCACAGTGTGTGAGTTCGAAGTTTGTTTTTCGAAGTGTGGTTGCAAGCTTCGACTTCTTGTGTCTATACCTACAAACTTCGATTCGAAGATAGACTGTGGTTCGGAGGTTATGCCTCGATTTTGCTAGATTCGAAGGTAGCCGTGTAGGCTTTGAGTTGGTCTTGCTGCTGTGTGTTTGGCTTCGCTTATCTTTCGAAGGTTGTTTTTCTGTGCGTTGTGTTCGAAGTTTTCTGTTCAAAGGTTAAGCTTCGAAGTACGTTGCTCGAAGCAAGCTTCGACACTGTCATACTTCGCTTCGAAGCATACTTCGCTCTTTGCCACATTCGAACTAGGCTAGACCAAACAAACCTTCGGCACGTCAACATCAACCTTCGCACAACTTTGACAAGGGACTCCGAAGCAGGCTTCGACACAGCGAAGCAGGCTTCGGCACTGCAAGGCAGGGTTTGACACAGCGAAGCAGGCTTCGCCAAGTTCCTAACAGGAGACAAATTTGAACAGTAACTTCTCATCTCACTTTACATACACTTAGATCATTCATTGAGAAGTTCGACCTGCCATGTCTTGAATATTTTGTTTATCTGCCTATTAGCACTGATTTAGTGTTTCTCTGATTTTTAACATCAGTTGCTTCTAGGCTAGATACCTTTAGACTTAGGCAATCTGTTCATACTTTGCTACTTAGTCCTTTGAGGTGCGTTGGGTGTTGGGAGTAGGCCATTGATTCAAAAGAATTTTTAGGCGCCCATTCACTTCCCCTCTGGTCGCTACTTTTGGTCCTACAAGTGGTATCAGAGCCTGGTTAGGGTTTTTCCATACCTTAATCGGTTCTAAACCCCAGTAGTGATCATGACTTCTCCTGGCAAGGTCCCGTCCTTGGAAGCCTATGGCTATAACTATTGGAAGACTCGCATGCGAGCCTATCTCATGAGCCAGGGGCTCGAACATCTGGGACATTTGTGTTCACGATACGTTTGTCATTTTGCCAGTTGCTGAGCATGGTACTCCTGGTATCATTGCCCAGCATCTGAGCAATAGTAAAGCCGTGAACATTCTCTTTTCTAGTTTAGGTCCCACTGAGTTTGAGCGTGTGAGCCATCTCTCCACCGCGAGAGAGATCTGGACTACCCTCAAGGCACACCATGAGGGAACAACCCAGGTCAAGGCTCGGCTCTATCAGACCTACCGGCATGAGTATGAGAACTTCACACAAAAGCCGGGTGAATCTGTTGAAGCCTTGTTTGGTCGTTTTCAATCGATCATTAACAAGCTTCGGGACAACAAGGCTGAGGGTGCTCAGTTAGTCTCAGATCACGAGCAGGCGCTCAAGGTTCTTCATACCTTGGACCCAAAGATCTGGGAGATCAAGGTATCCTCTATCGTTGAGAGCACTTCTTATGATACCTTGACCATTTCTGAGTTATTTAGCAAGCTGAAGGCCACTGAGGTAGATATCCAGTTGAGATCAAATCTCACTGGTTCTGGATCAAAGTCCCTGGCCCTTGCTACACCTTATGTTGATCCCTCTTCTATGAGATGTGCTCGGTTCTCTTTGATGTCTATCACTGAGGACCAGCTTGAGTCTTTGGGAGATGATGATTTGTGTCTTTTTAACAACCGGGTGCGTCGTGTCTATGACAAAAGAATGTTCAAAAGACATGGCACGAAATCCGAGTGCTTTGAGTGTGGTGATCCAGGACACTTCATCGCCGACTGCCCCAAGCGCAATGGCCACAAGAAGGGCACCGGTGGTGGCTTCCACGACTCCGGCAAGCACGAGAGCTCCTCCTTCAACAAGGGCAAGCCGAAGACCAGATTCTTCAAGAAGGCCCTGAAGGACTACCGGCGAGAGAACAAGAAGCGCGACAAGGCCTTCTTCGCCGAGATGGAGAAGAGCTACTCCAAGCAGTCCACGTCTTCTTCTTCTTCATTGAGCTCAAGCGATGAAGAGATCATCATCAGGAAGGGGAAGGACAAGGACGATCCGACGGGCCTTTGCTTCATGGCTTTCGGGGACAGACCGAAGAGCCACTCACACCAGCGCTGAAGATCCCGCAAGAGCTTCTGCTTAATGGCTCTTGGGGATAAGGAAGAAAAGAGCTCCTCCGATGACTCCGACGACGACAACGAAAAGGTATCATCTTATGAGCGTGAAATTGTTGATTTACTTGAGAGCAATCGTCAGGAGTTGAAATATCGGGAGAAACTACTTAGGGGGGCTAAGAAAAGGATAGATGAATTAGAGAGTGAGCTTGCCGTGGCCAACGGCAGAATTGAGAGTCTATCTTCTTCCCCCTGCTTGGGTGATAGCAGTGAGTGCTCGAAGTGTGAAGTGCTTCTGTGTGACTTGTCGACTCTAAAGTCCAAGTACACAGAAAGGGTTGATGAGAGGGACGCTTTGGCCACTGAGCTTGAAAGCGCTCAGCTGGAGCTGAAAGATGCTCAAGCCACTGTCGTTGCACCCTGTGTTGATTGCCCATCTCATCTAGCTGCCTTAGCTGAGCTGAAATCCAAGGGCGATGAGCATTTGGGTGATTTGGAGAGGTTGAGAGCTGAGCTTGCGCATACTAGGCTAGAGCTTGAGACACTGTCAGTTCCACCCACTGTCTGTGAGAACTGTCTGTCTCTTAGAATGGAATTAATCAAGCTGAAAGCCGAAAAGTCTGTCCAAATAGAGAGTGAGTGTGAGACCTGCTTGTCTCAGGTAGAGGTTCTAGCTTCCTTGAGAGAGGAGCTAGCTGATTCTCAGAATGAGAACTTTTACCTCCGTTCTATCCTGAGTTGGATCAGTGCCAGAGAGCCACAGCTCGGCATGATGATCCAGGAGTTCAAGAGGCAGGATGGGTTTGGGGTAGGTTACACCTATACTAAGGCTGACTTTGAGAGTGCCATTAGCCGGGCAGTGGAGTGGAGTAAAATGACTCCTGAGCAGAGATACCCCAAGACTCACTCCACTGAGTATTCCTAGGCTTGTCAGCCCAAGGATGGAGTAATTCATGAACCACCCAAAGCTCCACCCAAGAAACCTATCTAGGTTCCGAAGCCCAAACTCCTCCACACCTCTCTAGACTCTCTTCCTGGACCCTCTCAGCCCAAGAAGACAGCACCTAACACCACTAAGGCCAAGAACCCCAAGCCTCAACCACATCCCAAGAAGCCCACCTACCATTGTGAGTTTTGTCAGAGAGAAGGGCATCTTGCGGAGTTTTGCTTCAGGCGGAAGCGGGTTGAGAGAGCTGAGAGAGCTCGAGGTGGTCAGGAGCAGTTCTACCAGTAGGGTGGTAGACTGCGTGTTCCTCGACGCGGGGAGAGGCTGGAGGCCAGGCCGCGTCGTGTAGGTGGTGGTAGAGGAGACGACTTTCATGCCCGTGCTCCAGATGGTGGTGTCCGTTCCGGCAGAGCTCCAGGCTGTTTTGGCTACGGTCCTGGACCTCGTGGCCGAGGCTTTAGGTAGAACCGTGGACCGCGCTTTGAGCCGCGTTTTAGTCCAAAATCTCATGATGATTTCTGCTTTCCGTCTTTTGAGCAGATGGCTCGACACTGGTTTAGCTTTTTTGCTAAACCTGGTGCCGGACCATTTGCAGGATCGGGGACTGGAGGACGTTTGGATCATGGACTCAGGATGCTCTCGCCACATGACGGGACATCGCAGATGGTTCTCCAGTCTCACCCCCCCGAGCTCCAAAGAGTACATCACATTCGGGAACCGTGGTCAAGGGAAAGTAAGTGGCATTGGCTCAATTCGCATTTCAGATCACTTCTCTTTGAAGAATGTTGCTTTGGTTAAGAATTTGAACTTCAATTTGATTTCTGTTTCGCAACTTCTTGAGGATGGTTTGGAAGTGCGTTTTAAGAAGGGTAATTATTCTGTGTTTGATTCTAGAGGGTCTTTGATTTGCTAGATATTACCATTCGATAAAGTTTTTCGAATTGACTTCTCTAGTTCTTTTGGCCCTTCTCGCTGCTTGATTGCCGGATCTTCTTCTGAGCTCTGGAAGTGGCATAGGAGGTTAGGTCATTTGAGTTTTGATCTGCTAGTCAGGTTAAGCTCTATGGACCTCATCCGAGGATTGCCCAAGCTTAAAATGGAGAAAGATCTAGTTTGTCATCCCTGTCGTCATGGGAAAATGGTTGCCGCTTTTCACTCACCTGTGACTCAGGTGATGACTTCGTATCAGGGCGAGCTTTTACACTTGGACACTGTTGGTCCATCTCGGGTACGTTCAGTCGGTGGGAAGTGGTACGCACTTGTCATTGTTGACGACTTTTCTCGATTCTCGTGGGTTTTCTTTTTGGAGTCTAAGGATGAAACTTTTCAGTTTGTTCATGACCTGATTTTGAAGCTGAAGAATGAGAACAATGGTCGGATGCGAGCAATTCGCTCCGACAACGGCTCTGAGTTCAAAAATTCTCAGTTCGTCAGCTTCTGTAGTGATCAAGGTCTTGATCATCAATTTTCTTCTCCTTACACTCCCCCACAAAATGGCGTTGTAGAACGAAAGAACCACACGCTAGTCGAGATGGCCAGGACGAAGCTCGATGAGCACAGGACTCCTAGGCATTTTTGGGCTGAAGCCATGAACACAGCTTGCTATCTAGCAAACCACATTTTTCTTCGAGCTTACTTAGGTAAGACTTCATATGAGTTGCGGTTTGGCAGAAAGCACAAGGTGAGCCACTTGCAAGCGTTTGGCTGCAAAGGCTTTGTGCTCAAGAAGGGTGGGCATTTGGACAAATTTGAGTGTCATTGCTGGGATGGAGTTTTTCTTGGCTATGCATTGCATTCTCGAGGCTTCCGCGTTTGCATTCTCTGATTTTTAACATTAGTTGCTTCTAGGCTAGATACCTTTAGACTTAGGCAATCTGTTCGTACTTTGCTACTTAGTCCTTTGAGGTGCGTTGGGTGTTGGGAGCAGGCCATTGATTCAAAAGAATTTTTAGGCACCCATTCACCCCCCTCTAGTCGCTACTTTCGGTCCTACAGAGGTCTCCCAACCTGTCGTGGTACAAAGCCACCTACACGTGGTCTAGCACCATATGAGACATGGTGTACACCACAAGGGGCATAACCTCTCTAGGAAGCACGAGGAGCCTCAAAACCTGGACGTGTGTACAAGTCAGACTCATGCATACTTGGAGAAGGGTAATGCATGTTTTGAAAACACAACACCTTCGAGCGTCGCTCATCCTTGATGCGACGAAAGCAAAACCCAACCAAATGACCCACCCGCTGGTAGTAAGAACAATGAAACACTGTCCTAGGGGAACTCACCTGGGTCATAGGAGCAATTCTCACAGGCTCCTTGGGTTTCTGCTAAGCGTTTTTCTTGAGTGGAGGAAGTGGAATTTTCTTTGGAAGCTGGGTAGGTTTCTTGGTTTTCTGTGGAGTGTCTAACTAGGATCTTTCTTTCTCTAAGGTAGTGGGTGAGGTAAAAATAGTTTTGTTCTCACTGTCTGAAAGAATTCTCTCAAAACCCAAACCTAGAGTTAACCATGCCCTGTCAGCACACATCTTGGTCTTTGCCAAGAGAAAATTCATCCTACCCTTTCCCTTAGTATATTTGTTCACCATAGAAAGAAGGTATTCATTTTCAGTCATGAGTTTTTCTACCTGCCCTCTAGCAAAACTGAGTTGGTCCTTAAGGGTGATGTAGGTGGAACAAGCAGGCTGCACATCCTTAGAACACTCAACACTCTCCAATCTAGTCTCTAACTCATTAACATGATTGTCTCTCAAATTAATGCTATTAATCAATAAAGGACAGTTTGAACAAGCATCACAATAAATAGGTCTAGACTCCACCAAAAGCTACTTCTGTGCAGTCTCAAGTTCATCAATAGTTTGAGCATGCATAGAACACAACTGAGCAAGATCACCCATGACAACAGTGCAAGATTCACATTCAACATCATCAATTTTAGACTTAAGCATGGCATAATCAGTCGAAACATGTTCTAGTCTAAGTCTAAGGTTTTTTCTATCTCTAGCAGCCTGAACAAGTAATCTATCCTGACCTAGAACTATCTCATTCAGTTCATTAACTTTAATGGAAAGTTGGTCGTAGGATAGAGGTACCTCAAATGAGTCAAGCTCATCGTCGCTGTGAGTGCTGTCAGCCATGAAGCAAAGGCCGGTCAAATCCCTTGCCTTCTTCTCCTTCTTCTCCTCCTTCCTTGGAGACTCTTCCTCCTCATCAGAGCTCAACTCGTCGGTTGAGGAAGTGTCGATGTCGTTGAGTGCCACGACAAAATCTCTGGAAGCGGCCTTGGCTACCCTCTTAGCCACCTTGCCGCGCTTACCCTTCACATAGGGTTTCCTCTCCTTATTTTGGTGTTTGGGGCGCTCACTCTCGTCTCTCCTCTTAAGCTTAGGACAATTGGAATTTATGTGAGAAGTGTCCCCACACTCAAAACAACCACCAAACCCACTTCTCCTCTGATCCCGTCTCTCATTGTGAAAACGGGTGAACCTTCTGGCAATGAGAGCATGCTCTTCATCATCTAGAGTATCCACCTGCTCTTTAGTGACAGAGACTAAGGAGGGCAAAGCAAAACCACCTGCAAGAACATAAGTGCTAGATGTGCTTGGTTCTATAGTGGTGCCATGGCTAGAGCCAGAAACTAGTGCCAAAGGCTGAGGCAAAGAGTTTCTGTGGACCACAAGAGATGCCTTGGCAATCTCTGTGGACTTTAGCTTGCTGAAGAGTTCATCACAGGTCAATGTGTCATAGCCTATGGACTCCTCAATATTGGATATCTTCACTTCCCATATGTTACGATCAAGAGCATAGAGAAGCTTGATAGCCCTATCAAGATCATTGCAAGCAAGCATCCCATTGGACCGCAAGTTCTCACTATTGCATCAAAACTTGAAAATATGGCATCTATAGATTCGTTAGGGCCTTGCACAAACAAGTGATACTGTTGATTGTATGTGCTTTGGCGCCTAGCCTTGATCTGTGTAGAGCCCTCATGAAAAACAGTGAGTGTGGTCCAAATCTCTCTAGCTGTCCTTAGGTGCTGAACCCTATCAAACTCACTTCTACTCAAGCCTATGAACAATATATTTCTAGCTTTGGAGTTAGAATTATACTGATCTTTTCTATCTGAGTAGTGCGAGTTTTAGGGATGGAGTATTGTGAGTCCACAATCTCCCATATTGCATTTCCTTGGCTTAGCAAGTAAGCCTCCATGTGCACCTTCCAATATGCGAAGTCAGTCCCATCAAACAGAGGTATTTTACTAACTCTGTCCATGTCGCCAAAAAATCACAAAACCGGCTAAGGTCAATTGGTGATCAAAACCAAGCTCCGATACCCATTATTGGACTGAAACTGGCGACCAGAGGGGGGTGAATGGGAGCTTTTAAAAATCTGTTCCGCTGAACAACCTTCAAACACACCCTTCGAAGTGTCTGTTTCGGAGGTATCGAACACACTCCGAACATAGGCTTTGTATAGGGTAAAAGTTCGAGGTTCAGTATACTTCGCTCTCACTCAGAGACCCAAAAACGAACCGTGCTCCAGAAGAATAGTGCAGGCTCCGTACACAAGGTGCCTTCAAGAAGACTTTGCACTACTTATACTTCGCACAAGTTTGTTTCCCTCAAAGATCTCCGAACATACACTTTGCACTAGTAACTAGTACTAGGCTTCATGCCTTGGAGTGATGAAAAACACATAAAACTAATTGTTGTGAGGACTTCATCTAAATAGAGAAAACGGGCTTCGAGTCAAACTTCACAAGGTGCTTCGTTAGTAAACTGTGAGGTCTAGCCTCCGATTTACACAGAACAAATTATGCACCAAAACTCATAGAAATTGCATGTATGAGTGACAGAGCACTTCGTATGAAATAACATAGAGAACGATCTCAAGTTTGTAGGAAATGAAATGAAAGACAGAGAACTCAACTCATACAGTGCAATGAAAACAGATACAAGTTCATGCAAAGTGAATCAAAGCGAAAATTGAAATTACATTGCATAAACAGGGAACACAAAACACTCACAGAACTGAGTACATGAGAATAGTAGCTGGCTCTAGGAGTTATGAAAATGGTTTCTCAAAGTGTTATCTAGACCTAGCCCACCTCACTATGTATAGACACAACTCAGCCATGAGAATATACTACTTTACCCCTAGGGTTTACACTGTTTTTGTCTCTGGCAAACACGGGGGTACAAATGGTAGTCTACTTTATTGGAAGCTCATTTTGTTAGCTTCGCAGAGGAGACATCATCAACTTTTGAAGAGCAGACACGATCAACTTTTGCAAAGTGAAATCTTCTGGAGCCCCCTTCGCACACGAGTTGTGCAGAGGCTTCGGTGACATGCTTCGAACCCAAAGGCCTTCTCTTCACTGAAGTCAGTCTTCGATACAGTGACAGTTTTGAGCTGAAGCCGTCAAAGCCTTTGAGTCTTCGCACCATCATCTCCCGAGTGGACCACCATGGCTTCACAGCTACACCCATCTTGAACTCCGTCAGTCCATGTACCAAAGCCATGCATGGCCGAAGTACCTCAAGTCAGCCATGCTCCGAAGCCCCTACCTTCGGAGTACCTTTGCCACCTTCCGAAGTCCCTCCTTCGTTCAAGGCCTCCCGCTTGACCCAGGTTCACCTGCTGCGAACTGTCCGTCGCCTCTAAAGTCACCTGCACACCACCGACAAGCAGACAAGCATTTCCAGTACCCCGGAGACCTCTCCGAGTAAACATCCTCCGGTACACACTCCGGTGTACCGCCCAAAGTACCGAGCCCTTCGGTACACACTTCTCATCGTATTCTGCCGGACCCCTCCAACAGACATACTCCGCTGCAACAACTGCAACCAGTAAACACCGAACCCTTCGGTAAAATACCTCCGAATCCCTTCAGAGGGACCCCTTCGCCCAGAAGAAAACTTGTCAATCACTCATCACAAACTTGAAACCAAGGCACATTTCAATTTGGTTTCTCATTATCATAATAGACGGTAAATCTTCGGACTATGAATATGTAACTATTATCTAGGTTAAAGGATGGAAAAACACAACCACAAACTGCTGTCAGCGCATCGTCACCGTTGGTTTCCAAGGTTAATCCCGGTGGGACTTGGCACTCGGAGTTGGGATGCATCGTTTTGATCTTTGGTGAAGAGGTGAGTCTTACCACCCCGACAATCGTATTGGCTGGATCGACATTCTTCAATGTTGCATCATATCTATCTCTTGAGGCATCGGCTCAGTCAGTATGGTCGTCAGTTTATCTTGGAGTGATTGCTTGGTCTAAGGCTGCATCGTCACGATTTCTTAGATTGATGTGAGTTAGGTATAGTGGCTCAAGGCTTCATCGATTGAGTTCAACGTCTTGATCTTTTGTATCTGATTCATGTTGTGCACCATTCATCTAAATAAAACATGCTCGATATGTTAAAGTACTATTGATTAATCGTGATTTAGCGACTGTCTTGGTTAAGTCCAATCTTGTTGTTATGATAGTTTGATAGTATGGATACATTCTCTGATATGTGAGATTTAGTTGCTATCGGAGTACAAGCCGATAGGTTATCCTTAATTCCACGCTTAATTTTGTTTCCATCGGAAGGTATTCATCGACCTTTGTGCGTGGGACATATGTCTTATCGGCCGATGGTATTACTAGATCCCAATAATCTGGCCATGGTCATCAGCTCGACAGTCGATTGACACCACTACCCATGTTTCTTTTTATATCACCATGGTCATCAACTTGGTAGTCGATCGGCTTTGCGACTAATGTCATTCTTTCTTTCCCCTTATCATTTGCAGGGTCAAACTGATTGGCACGCTCAGAACCCCCTTTCTTCTAATATTGTAGGATCTGAACTAGAGTTAAGCAGACCTCCCAAGCCACGCATGTGACCAAAAACGACACCAACACGTGGACCAGTGGTGGGGCCTCGACCACATCCGCTTCGACCTAGCTGACTTTTGTGACCGCTCATCATCGCCGACTAAAATGCCAAGATTCTACGCCTTCGTGTGCACCCACTTCCACTTCCTCGACACTCGTTTCTGTTGACGCCAATATTTGGTGAAGCCCAGGACCATTAGGAGTACGACACGGTCAACAGAAGTCAAAGGTCTCATCAAAGGTGGGTCAAAGAAGTCCGTCCATATTGTTATATGTGGCCGGATATGAAGGAGTCGATAGAGATAAAGAAGATGAAGATAAATCCATAATCAATTATGATATTATCATAGCGGATGATAAGTCTCCGGACTATAAATATGTACCTATTAGCTAGGTTAGAGGAGGAATCAACAAACACAACAACAAACTACTTTCAGTGCATTTCCACCCTTGGATTCCAAGGTTTAATCCCGATGGGGCTTGGCACTTAGAGCTAGGCTGCATCGCTTCGATCTCCGGTGAAGAGGTGAGTCCTACCACGCCGATGATCGTATTGGATGGATCGGTGTCTTTCGAGGCGACGTCATCTCGATTTCTTAAAACATTGACTTCTCCATCCCTTATCAGTTGCAGGGTCAAACTGATTGGCACACTCAGAACCTTCTAAGATTGTAGGACTTGCACTAGAGTTAAGCAGACCTCCTAGGCCACACGTGTGACAAAAACGACACCAACACGTTTTTTGCATGCCCGGTGGGACACCCTTCAAACGACTCGCCCATGGCGGGCGATATCGATAACAATAACATCATTCTGGTTACCCTGGAAGCATTGACCAATGAGTAGAGGGTAGAGGTACAAGAGCATGTAGAAAACTACTAGAAGTTGTGCTTCAAATCCTTCGGCATGACCTAATCTAGCCCTGTCTAGAGAAATCAATTGCCGAAGCCGACCTTGACTAGGGAGATTGTCCAATTTACTAAGAGCCCTCAGATCAGTTTTCTAGAAGTCACCGACAACGCTCTCCACCATGCCCTCATCAATCAGTTTGAGGTATTAGTCAATACCTTGCATGGGCTGATCAAGAAGACCATTGATGGCATGATTGCTCATGAGCCGGCGCAAGGTCCAATGTACTTTCCCATCAACCATCCTCGTATACTACAAAATCCACATCACACTCGGCCGATGCCACCTCTACAAGGGACGAACAGGCAGGATCCACCGAACACCTCGTTCGGTATTGAAGGGAGCAAGATGGCCTAGCCCACGTACAGAGTCACAAGGAATACGCTACTCGATCTCGTGCTGCCAAGGAGGGCACCCGATGGTATCCCTTAGTGGTACTACCAGATCGCGTACTACAGAGCGCAACCCTATGCCAATGAAGAACAACACATATACAATGTTGTTTGGCTAGACCAGTACCAACATGCCCCAATGACTGACCGATGTCTCGTACTGAACCAGCAGGAAGATGATTAGGTGAGTCAGATCACTAAAGTTATTCGGGACCAATTTGGGCTCAAGCCCAATGACCAGACATACGTGTATCGGTGGCCGTACCTAGAGTGGTTCAATTTGGTGCCACTGCTAAGCCGATACAAGATTCCTGACTTCACCAAATTCTCAGGACAAGACTCGGCCTCCACGATCGAGCACATCAGCTGTTTTCTCGCCCAGTGTGTGGAGGCATTATCCGATGAAGTATTGAAGGTCCGATTCTTCCCGCTATCATTATCAGGATCGGCCTTCGCTTGGTTCTCATCATTACCGACGAACTTTGTTAAAGGATGGGCAGACCTAGAAAAGAAGTTTGGGAAATTTTGAAAAATGCCATTAAAATTTTCTGTAATTTGAAAAATGCCACTGTTAGTGACTATGGTAGGCCCCATATGTTAGTGACATACCGATGACATATTTCAAAATTGTAAAAATTGTAATGGCATAGAAGAATTTGACCCAAGAAGTTTCACAAGTATTTCTTTGCCGACATACATGAGACGAAACTCACTGATTTGGCAGCAGTGAAGTAGGATGGATGAGTCGGTACAGGATTATGCACAGAGGCTCCGCGACGTGAGAAGAAAATGCTACAGCTTAAACCTCAGCGATGCGCAACTAGTCGAGTTAGCATTCTAAGGACTCCTAAACCTGATAAAGGAGAGATTTTCATCACATGAGTTTGAGAACCTCTCACACTTGGTACAGAGGGTATCAACACATGAGAGCCAATTCCATGAATCTAGAAGGGATAAATATCAAAAGAAGATTACATATACTCAGGTGTGCCCTTCGAAGTCCGACAACGATAGTGAGTCTGATGCAGAAGTCGGGCTAGCCGAATGGTCTAGAAACAAGAAGCAGATCACATGTCCTTGGGTGAAAGCATCCAACAAGGAGGAGAAATATGATTTTGACATCAGTAAAGCTGACAGGATATTCGACTTACTGCTCAAGGAGAAACAGATCCAGCTGCCACCTAATCACGTGATACCACCCGTCGATGAGCTGAAGAAAAAAGAAGTATTACAAGTGGAACAATTTCCCATCGCACCACACCAATGATTGAAAGGTGTTCAGACAACATATTCAGTCTGCCGTGGAGCAAGGCTGCATCAAGTTTGACGATGGGAAGAAGCCAATGAACATTGACATACATCCTTTCCCAGTCAATATGGTGCATGTGCACCATGCCAGTGATCGGCACATGAAGAGGGACAAGCGTACCGGCAAGGACCGAGTCACTTCATCGAACTTGATTGACAAGTACAAAAGAAAGTTAAGGGAAGATGTAGGCACTGAAGATGACCTAGACCACTCACGATTCAACCCCCACTAGAATTGTGAGTTCTTCAGGTTTTACTGGAATAAAGGATTGCGCCTGCCATCGCTAGATAATTGTCCTGAGTATGGATCATAGCTCGCACACCAACATGATGAAGTCACGTGATCAGGGAAGGGCAAGCATTCATCAGAAGCTGTTACCACCAAGGCTGTCAGAACTTGAAAGGCTCGGCCCCATCAATACCAAAGAGAATGACCAATCTAGGAAAGCCACAATGATGCCCTAGCGGAATTTTTATGAAGAATTAGAAGAGAAGGGTGCAATAGTTGTGGCAAAAAGAGCTGAAGGTACTAAATTATGAAGCTAATGTTGATCGGCCAAGGATCAAGAGCGAATGGCGAATTAAAGAGAAGACTGATCACGATGACAAGAGAGACGCAGGGGTAAACATGGTGATCTTTCTTCCTGTGGAATATCAGGCCACTCCCGATAATAATAACAAACAAGCCGTGGTGATGTCTTAGTTGGTGCTGACGCCCCAATTGGTGACATTCGACAAGTTAGAAGTCCTTGGGCATTGGCACTTGAGACCTCTTTATGTTAAGGGACTGGTCAATGGAAAGTCGATGTCCAAATAATGATAGATGGAGGAGTAGACATCAACTTGATGCCATATGCCACCTTCCAAAAGCTAGGAAAAGGGCCAAAGGACCTCATTAAAACCAATATGGTGCTGAGGAACTTCGGTAGTAACTCGTCAAAAACAATGAGGGCGCTGAATGCAGAATTGACGGTTGGAAATAAAATAGTGCTGACTACCTTCTTCATCATAGAGGGAAAAAGATTCTACAACCTATTGCTGGGGTGCGGTTGGATTCATGCCAGTTGTTGCGTCCCGTCAACAATGCATTAAAGCCTCGTGCAGTGGGTCGGCGATCAAGTGGAAGTTGTCCTCATTGATAAATCGGTTAAGTGGCAATAGCCGATTTATTAGTATGGGAAATGGAATGAGTCGATTGTCTATCAGGTAAATCCTAGGACAATCATTTTCTCGGGATATCAAGCGATGGAGTTAAACTAGTTAGCAATGAACAACCCAAGCTCACCCTGTGAAGATACCATCGATGAAGCAGAGGGTAAATTTGGTTAGGGCTTTAGTGCAACTGATGAACTACGAGAGGTAGACATCGGACCTAGCGATAGACCGAGGCCAACTTTTGTAAGTGCTTAACTTCCTGATGAAATAAAATATGAATTAATTGAGTTATTACGAGAATATCAGGATTTTTTGCTTGGGAGTATCATGAAATGCCAAGTTTAAGCCGATCAATTGTAGAACATCAGCTCTCAATAAAGCAAGGATATCAACCCTTTAAGCAGTCACCTCGGCGGTTCAAGGCAGAGATATACCCATATATTAAGGTGATGAGGACATCACTTCACATGATACACACATGGAGCCTCCACCTACAATTCAACTACAAGGACCAATCACACGCGCCCGTGCTCGTCGCTTGAACCATGAGGTTAATTCGTTCCTTAGCAACTTTGATTATATTTGTTTGGATGGGATGCTACTGAATACTAGTGATATTTTGTTGCTTAGGAACATGGGAGATGGAATAGGAGAGTTGGAGTTGAAGACGGAGCCGCACGGATGATTTGAAGTCAAGAATTCGCTGGTTCGGACTACATCGACCACCTTTCACCAAAATGGACATAACTTCCTCATACGAAGTCCGATTGGCGCGTTCTTTGACTTTTTGGAAAGCTGAGGAGAAGACGGATCGTTTGCCGTTGGTTTCACCTCATTTGGTGTCTTGAGTCGTCCTGTGTATTTAAAACAGTACTGCATGACAGAACTGGGCCATGTTGGCCATAATCTGAGTCTGTACGTCTTCTAGCCCACAGCCCAAGTCTGTTCCCCTTCCACAGGCCGCCGCCCTATATATTCTCACGCCAGCCACCTCTAGGGTTAGGTTTTGCTTTGTTGCATCTACACTGTTGTGTTTAGATCCCGCCTCTTGCACCGGACCGATTGGCTGCTGCATTGGCGTTTGTGAAACCTCACCTTATCTTCGTTTGTCTGAGATTTGGCATTCGATTTGTTCTTGCTTGTGTTCTTGGGTTCGCTTGCAGGAATTAGCCTTCGTGGCGAGGTCAATCGCGTTCTGCGTGGTTGATAACCAACGGAGACAGAGGTGTAACGATTGCAAGGTTTTGATCCGCCGGACCGGAGCCTTGGATCGCCAACGTCGAGATTCTCCACCAACCCAAGTTTATCCCTTACCTAGCGGAAGATCGGGACCACTCCCCCATCAGCTGGTATCAGAGCTCAGATTTCCCGTTAGGTAATCTCGATCTACTGTTGTTTTTACCTAAAGTCCAGAAAACCGCACCAAAAAAAAAATTCCCCACCGAGAACCCCTTTGTGCCTGCGATTTTAATTTCAGTTTTAACTTTGTTGAGTTCGTGTTCTTGGTCGAGTCTTGTTGCTGGTTTAGTCATCCCTCTGTGTCGTTTGAGTAGTAGTTGTTCTTGTATCTCAGAAAAAAAATTCCCCACCGAACCCCCCCCTTCCGCAACCCTATTTGTTTTCCACATCTGCTCTTTGTAACCCCCCTTCAGTAAAACAGGCATAACTTTTCGCTCGTTTGGCAGAAAAATCTGAAATTTTTTGAGCGTCTTCCTCACCCAATTTGGAGGGTACCCTCGGTTAGCCCTCACCAAAATCGCCAAAAAAAATCGGGAAGATAAAGAAAAAAATTGGACAAAGTTTTTGCTCGCCGGACAACGAACTTGTTTGAATTTTTGCAAGCCACATCCCACCTCAGTTGTAGGTGCCAATTTTTGTGGTTGCATCTCTGGTCATCCTTGTTTCAAAAAAAAATAGAGTGAAAAAAAAAGAAGAAAAAAAATAATAAAAAAAGAGAAACAGTCCTGTTAGTTGCTTGTCCAAACTCTTGTCCGAACTCCTGTCCGAACTCTTGTCCAATCTGAGGCAGTCATTGGCTGTTTGTTGCTTGTCCGATCTCTTGTCTGAACCTTTGTCCGAACTCTTGTCCGATCCCTTGTTCGATCCGATCAGCAGCAAAAAAAAATATTTGTGCTCATACCCTTGTCCGATCACTTGTCCGATCTCTTGTCTGATCCCTTGTCCGATCTATAGAGAGCTGAATTTGGCCTGTTTTCGCTTCCATTTGATTTTTTGGACACATAGTTTCCCTCTTTTGCTTGAACTTTCACTTTGGAAGCACTAAGGCCAGCAACTTTGACGAGTACTTGGGAACACTTATTGAACTTGGTTTAACTGTTATTATTATCGCTAATCCTTGCTACTCACTTTGCCTTCCAAGCTACACCTTTCTCTCGGTCAGGACAGGATTCATTTCTTGCAATTGTACACCACCCTCCACTTGGTTCATCACCTGTAGGCCGGTGACCTCCCTGCGGCGCGGTAAGAACACTTGCAAGCGTGGGTAAGATGCTTGACGGATTGCTTCTACCCCCACACCCACCACCACACCTAGCTGTTTTCCATCAGGATTATTCTTTGTTGTTTTATCTTTCACTAACATGGCAGATAACAGTGGTACCCCTCCATCTGATTTTAATGAATGTGTCTCACGACGTGCTCTACTAAAGTCTCAGCGGCAGACCCAACATTCCATCGAACGTCTCGCACGTACTGTGGCTGACCTAGTAGACCGGATGACTGCCTTGGAAACACGCTTGCCTGCTGCACGAGCCAACAATGACCATGTTGAAGAGGAAGACGACCATATTGAAGAGGAAGACGACATATCCTATGCTGGGAACAATGGCATTGGACCTGATGAGGCTGCACATCATCGCTTTCAGTTCAACCGTCAAGGTATGGGCGGCCACCGCAACCGCCCTCCACGAGGTAACAATGACAACCATAGGAACAATGATCCCTACTCTAAGGTAAAATTTTCAGTACCTCCTTTTGCTGGCACCTATGATCCAGATGCATATTTAGATTGGGAGATGTCAGTCGAACAAAAATTTAATGCTCATATGGTTCCTGCTATCCACCGCGTGCGTTTAGCTACTAGTGACTTCACTGGATATGCTCTTCTTTGGTGGACTGAAATAGTTCAGGTTGGAAATGAACCACAAACTTGGGATATGTTAAAACGGCAAATGCGTGGTAGATGGGTCCCTCCTTCATATAAACGTGATTTGAGAAAAAAATTGCAGCGCCTAAACCAAGGAAATAAATCGGTAGAGGAGTATTATCAGGAGTTGCAAATAGGTTGCATGCGTGCTGAAATTGAGGAGGACAATGAGGATAAAATGGCCCGTTTTTATGGTGGTTTAAGACGTGAAATTCAGGATATCATTGATTATAAAGAATACAATACTATCACTCGTCTTTTCCACCTTGCTATGCTTGCAGAAAAAGAATTGCAGGGTCGCCAACAACCACAACGCAGCATGAGGACCAACATTGGTGGTGCTACTTCACGCTCAAGTGGGCAGCAGCAACGACCACCCGCACCCCCTTCTCGACCGGCGGCTACATCAGCACCTTCTACATCTACAGCCCAGGTTGAGAGTTCCAAGACTGCAGCATCCAAGGCGCCAGCCAAGCCCACCTCCTCGGCAGCCTCTACTGCACGTTCTACAGCGATCCAGTGTCACAGATGCAAAGGACTTGGCCATGTGATGAAAGACTGCCCTAGTCAGCGGGCTTATATTGCTACGGAAGACGGTGGCTATGTAAGTGCTAGTGATGTTGAAGATGAATATGCACTTGCTGCTAACATTGCAGGAGATGATGATACATCCGATGATGACGCTGTTTTTACATCGGATACCTATGCCGACCATGAAGCACTTATTGTACAACGTGTTTTAAGCACTCACATGGAGCAGGACGACCGGGCACAACGGAACAATCTGTTTCAGACCTTCTTCCTCGTCAATGACCGTCGTGTACGTGTCATCATCGACAGTGGTAGTTGCAACAATTTGGTGAGCCTCGACATGGTAACAAAGCTTCAACTTCCCACACGTGCGCATCCACACCCTTACCATGTGCAGTGGTTCAACAGTAGCGGTAAGGTCAAGGTAACACAAACTGCTCACATCAAATTTGCCATTGGTACATACTTAGGAGCTGCTGATTTTGATGTAGTACCAATGCAAGCATGTTCTCTGTTACTTGGTAGACCTTGGGAGTATGACACTGATGCTACACACCATGGTAGGAGCAATAAGTATACGTTTATGAACAAAGGAAAGAAAGTTACATTGCTTCCTATGACTCCTGCTGAAATTGTAAAATTTGAACAAGAAAAACATGTTAGGGATGCACAAAAGGGCAAACAACTTTCTGAAAATCAGCAAGTAGCTAAGACGCTTTTGAGGCAACAGAAAGATAAAATTGCTTCTCCTTCTTCATCACAAGTTATTAATCTGAAAGGACATGTCATGCTTGCAACTAAAACTGACCTTGCTGAAATTTGTGATGATACTCCCTTGCTATACGGCTTGATTTGCACAAACGTGTTGTTTTCACTTGCGAACATTCCTAGCACTGTTCCTGTTGCAGTCACTGACCTTTTGCAGGAGTTTAATGATGTTTTTCCTGCTGAGATACCACCCGGGCTGCCACCGATACGCGGCATCGAGCACCAAATTGATTTGGTCCCGGGAGCGTCTCTTCCTAATCGTGCAGCGTACCGTACCAATCCGGAGGAGACAAAATAAATTGAGCGCCAAGTACAGGACCTTCTTGATCGTGGGTACGTCCGTGAAAGCCTTAGTCCTTGTGCAGTACCCGTTCTTTTGGTACCTAAGAAAGATGGTAGTTGGCGCATGTGTGTTGATTGTCGTGCCATTAATAATATCACCATTCGATATCGACACCCTATTCCTAGACTGGATGACATGCTTGATGAGCTTAGTGGTGCCATTATCTTTTCTAAGATCGATCTCCATAGTGGCTACCACCAAATTCGCATGAAACTAGGTGATGAATGGAAAACTGCTTTTAAAACAAAGTTTGGATTATATGAGTGGCTTGTCATGCCTTTTGGACTTACTAATGCACCTAGTACCTTCATGCGCTTGATGAATGAAGTCCTACGGCATTTTATAGGACGCTTTGTGGTTGCATACTTTGATGATATCTTGGTTTATAGCAAGTCTCTCACTGAACATGTTGAACACCTACGTGCTGTCTTTTTTGCCCTCCGTGAAGCTAGAATGTTTGGTAACCTTGAGAAGTGCACGTTTTGCACGGATCGAGTTGTGTTTCTTGGCTATGTTGTCACTTCATAGGGTATTGAGGTCGACGCGGCAAAGGTAGAAGCCATCAACAGCTGGCCGCAACCCCAAACTATCACACAGGTACGTAGTTTTCTTGGTCTTGCAGGTTTCTACCGGCGTTTTGTGAAAGATTTCAGCACCATAGCCGGTCCTTTGCATGAGTTGACCAAGAAGGGAATTACTTTTGTGTGGGAGCCAGCACATGAACAAGCTTTTGCCACACTCAAAGATCGCCTTACACATGCACCTCTACTTCAGTTACCCGACTTCGGTAAGCCTTTTGAGTTAGAATGTGATGCTAGTGGTTTTGGATTAGGAGGTGTGCTGCTGCAAGGAGGTAAACCCGTGGCCTATTTTAGTGAGAAATTACATGGCCCACAGTTGAACTATTCTACCTATGATAAGGAATTATATGCCTTAGTGCGTGTGCTTGAAACTTGGCAACATTACCTTTTGCCTAAGGAGTTTATTATTCATTCGGATCATGAAGCATTGAAGCATATACGTAGTCAAGCAAATCTGAATAAACGACATGCTAAATGGGTAGAATTTATTGAAACTTTTCCATACATCATTAAGCATAAGAAAGGGAAAGATAATGTGATTGCGGATGCTTTGTCTAGACGTTATACATTGCTTTCTCAACTTGATTATAAGATCTTTGGTTTAGAAACATTGAAGGACATGTATGCTACTGATTTGGACTTCAAAGATGCTTTTGCAAATTGTACAGATGACCGTGCTTGGAACAAATATGTGCTGAATAATGGATATCTTTTTCGTGCTAACAAGTTATGCGTTCCGGCTAGCTCTCTTCGCTTGTTGTTATTGCAGGAAGCACACGGTGGTGGTTTGATGGGTCATTTTGGATCCAAGAAAACCGAAGATGTGCTGTCTACCCACTTCTATTGGCCTAGGATGAGACGAGATGTTGAGCGCTATGTGGCACGATGCACTACTTGCAATAAAGCTAAGTCCCGTCTAAACCCACATGGTCTTTATATGCCTCTGCCCGTTCCTAGTGTACCTTGGGAGGATATTTCTATGGATTTGTGTTAGGATTACCTAGAACTAGGAGGGGGAGAGATAGTATTTTTGTGGTGGTAGATCGTTTCTCTAAAATGGCGTATTTTATACCTTGTCACAAGAGCGACGATGCTACAAATGTTGCTGATTTGTTTTTCAGAGAGGTCGTACGCTTGCATGGAGTTCCCAATACCATCGTTTCAGATCGTGATGCCAAATTCTTAAGTCATTTTTGGAGGACGTTGTGGCATAAGTTGGGGACGAAGCTGCTGTTTTCTACTACTTGTCACCCCCAAACGGATGGACAAACGGAGGTCGTCAACCGCACATTGTCCACCATGTTGAGGGCTGTTTTGAAGACCAACTTGAAGCTCTGGGAAGAGTGTCTACCTCATATTGAGTTTGCATATAATAGGTCAGTACACTCCACTACTAAGGTAAGTCCGTTTCAAGTGGTCTATGGCTTTAATCCGCGTGCTCCTATTGATTTGCTACCATTACCACCATCTGAAAACTTGAATTTTGATGCTACTACACGTGCTGAATTATTACTTAAGATGCATGAAACTACTAAAGCAAACATAGAGAAAATGAATGAGAAATATCGTGCTTATGGTAGTAAGGGTAGAAAAGAGAACATTTGAACCGGGTGATCTTGTTTGGTTGCACTTGCGCAAGGATCGTTTTCCTGATTTACGAAAGTCTAAATTAATGCCCCGTGCTGATGGTCCTTTCCGTGTGCTTGAGAAGATAAATGACAATGCATATAAGCTTGAGTTGCCTGCAGCTTTTGGGGTTAGTCCCACATTTAACATTTCAGATTTAAAGCCCTATTTGGGAGATGATGATGAGATTGAGTCGAGGACGACTCCAATTCAAGAGGGGGAGGATGATGAGGACATCACTTCACATGATACACACATGGAGCCTCCACCTACAATTCAACTACAAGGACCAATCACACGCGCCCGTGCTCGTCGCTTGAACCATGAGGTTAATTCGTTCCTTAGCAACTTTGATTATATTTGTTTGGATGGGATGCTACTGAATACTAGTGATATTTTGTTGCTTAGGAACATGGGAGATGGAATAGGAGAGTTGGAGTTGAAGACGGAGCCGCACGGATGATTTGAAGTCAAGAATTCGCTGGTTCAGACTACATCGACCACCTTTCACCAAAATGGACATAACTTCCTCATACGAAGTCCGATTGGCGCGTTATTTGACTTTTTGGAAAGCTGAGGAGAAGACGGATCGTTTGCCGTTGGTTTCACCTCATTTGGAGTCTCGAGTCGTCCTGTGTATTTAAAACAGTACTGCGTGACAGAACTGGGCCATGTTGGCCATAATCTGAGTCTGTACGTCTTCTAGCCCACAGCCCAAGTCTGTTCCCCTTCCACAGGCCGCCGCCCTATATATTCTCACGCCAGCCACCTCTAGGGTTAGGTTTTGCTTTGTTGCATCTACACTGTTGTGTTTAGATCCCGCCTCTTGCACCGGACCGATTGGCTGCTGCATTGGCGTTTGTGAAACCTCATCTTATCTTCGTTTGTCTGAGATTTGGCATTCGATTTGTATCCTTGTTGTTCTTGCTTGTGTTCTTGGGTTCGCTTGCAGGAATTAGCCTTCGTGGCGAGGTCAATCGCGTTCTGCGTGGTTGATAACCAACGGAGACAGTGGTGTAACGATTGCAAGGTTTTGATCCGCCGGACCGGAGCCTTGGATCGCCAACGTCGAGATTCTCCACCAACCCAAGTTTATCCCTTACCTAGCAGAAGATCGGGACCACTCCCCCATCATAAGGCCAAGGTAACAAGATTGTATGATGTAGGATTCATAAGGCTATGCCGATATGCAGAATGGGTATCAAATATCGTGCCCGTATGGAAGAAAAGTGGGAAGCTCAGGATATGTGTTGACTTTAGAGATCTGAAGAAGGCAACCCTGAAAGATGAATACCCGATGCCAATCATGGACCTATTGGTGGACACCACATCGGGTCACAAGATTATAAGTTTCATGGATGGAAATGCATGGGATAATCAAATTTTCATGGCGGATGAAGATATCCACAAGGCAACTTTCTGGTGCTTAGGCACCATCGGGATTTATGAGTGGGTGGTGATGAACTTTGACTTGAAAAATGTCGGAGCTACTTACCAGAGAGCCATGAATTACATCTTCCATGATCTGATCGGCCTATTGGTGGAGATATACATAGATGACGTTGTGGTGAAATTAAGCGATACTCAAAACCACGTGGATGATCTATGACAAGTTTTGGAAAGGGCTAGGAAGTATGGATTAAAGATGAACTCGAAAAAGTGCGCTTTTGGTGTATCAGCGAGAAAATTTCTAGGCTTTATTGTACATGAGAGAGGAATTGAGATAAGCTAGCACAACATTGAAGCGGTCAAAAACACTCAGCCCCCTACCGATAAAACCAAATTGCAGTCATTAATTGGGAAGATAAACTTTCTGAGAAGATTCATATTCGACCTTTTAAGAAGAATGGATCCATTCACACCACTATTGAAGTTAAAGCCTGCCTAGGAATTCGTATGTGGTGAAAAGCAGCAAAAGGCATTTGATGAAATCAAAGAATATTTGAGCTCACCACCAGTACTGATGCTGCCACAAAAGGGGATTCCATTCAGGTTATACCTATTGGCCGATAATAAAGCCATTGGGTCGGTACCGGCACAAGAGATTGATAAAAAGGAAAGGGTGTTTTCTATCTCAGCAGGAGACTGTTGGACGCTGAAACCCGATACCCCGTAGTGAAAAAGCACTTTTTATGTTTATATTTCTCGTGCAGCAAGTTGAGGCATTATTTGCTATCGGCGCAGTGCACCATAGTATGCAAGGCCGATGTCATCAAGTACATGCTATCAACCTCGGTGTTGAAACGGTGTATCGGAAAATGGGTGCTCTCCCTTACCGAATTCGACCTGCGACATGAATCGGCTAAGGCAATAAAAGGGCATGCTATAGCTAATTTCATAGTCCAGCACAGAGATGAGGCAGTAACTTATGCCAAGCCGACACCATGGACTTTATTCTTCGACAGATCGATGTGTCGACACGGATGTGGTATAGGACTAATAATTATTTCCCCTCGGGGGGCACCATTCTAGTTCGCATACACGATCAAGCCTTTCTCCACCAACAATCAAGCCGAGTACGAAGCAATGCTAAAAGGGCTACAACTGCTAGAGGAAGTCGGCACTGACACGGTAGATGTCTTGGGAGATTCCCTGTTGGTGATGAAACAAATGTTAGGTGAATACGAGTGCAAGGATGATGTGCTGAAAGGATACCACGACTGATGTCAAGAGACAATGGTAGGTTTTAGAAGCATAACCCTTACACACATTTCGAGGGACCAAAACACTGAAGAAAATGATTTGGCC
Organism: Zizania palustris; assembly: GCA_019279435.1. Classification (NCBI taxonomy): domain Eukaryota; kingdom Viridiplantae; phylum Streptophyta; class Magnoliopsida; order Poales; family Poaceae; genus Zizania; species Zizania palustris. The sequence goes on from JAAALK010000289.1 coordinate 50,423,091, forward strand.
TAGACGACATCAGGATATAAGCCTATGGCTAAGTTGATCGAGGTGGAAATCATAGAACTAGAAGCCGATGATTGGAGGTATGTCATTATTACTCATTTAAAGAATCCTTCAACATCGTCACCAAGAAAACTTAGGTACTAGACTACAAAGTATGTGCTGCTTAGTGAGGAGTTATATTTTAGGACAATTGATGGTGTCCTACTCAAGTGTATAAATGCCGAAGAAGCCAAAGTTGTGATATGGGAGGTACACGATGGCATACGTGGAACACACCAGTCGGCCCGAAAGATGAAGGGGTTGCTCCAGAGGGCATGTTACTTTTGGCTAACCATGGTGAAAGACCGCATAAAGTATTATAGGGGGTGTCAAGAGTGTCAGAAGTTTGAAGCCATTCAAAGGGCACCAACATCGGCGATGAACCCTATAGTTAAGCCCTGGCCTTTTAGAGGATGAGGCATTGATATGATTGACCAAATCTACCCAGCGTCAAGTAAGGGACATAAGTTCATATTGGCAGCCACTGGTTACTTCAAAAAATGGGTAGAGTTCATTTCACTCAAGAAGGTAACTTCCGTCGATGCTATTGAGTTCATTAAGGAGCACATAGTGTACCGGTTCAAGATTCCACAGACCATCACCACAGATCATGGGGCAATTTTTGTATCTGAAGAGTTCCAGCAGTTCGTAGCCAGTATGGGAATCAAGCTTTTAAATTTGTTACCATATTATGCACAAGCTAATGGATAGGTTGAAGCGTTCAACAAGAGTTTGATTAAGTTGATAAAGTAGAAGATTTGTGAATAGCCGAAGCGTTGGCATCAGTCCCTGTCAGAAGCACTTTGGGCCAATCGGATGGCGTGTCATGGGACTACTCAGGCACCACCGTATTAGCTAGTCTACGGCCATGAAGCGATACTACCTTGGGAAAATAATATTTACTCAAGAAGGATAGCTCTACAAGACCATCTTACAACCGATGATTATTATAGCCTAATGAAGGATGACCTAGATGACTTGACGCATATCTGATTGAGAGCCCTTAAGAAGATTGAGGAGAATAAAAAAAGAGTCGCTAGGTACTATAATAAAAAAGTAGTGCCCATGTTATTCGATGAGGGAGATCTCGTGTGGAAACTTATCCTGCTGATTGGGTCCAAAGGCAATCGGTTCGGTAAGTGGTCACCTAATTGGGAAGGACCCTTTCGGGTGCATCGTGTTGTCCTTGGTGGTGCCTATTTGCTTGAAAGTTTAGATGGACAAGTGTTTGGAAAGGCACTAAATGGAAAATATCTAAAGAAGTATTTCCTGAGTGTTTGGATAAATGCCTAAGGATCCACACGGAATGCAGAAATAGCCAATACAAGACAAAAGTAGGAATCAATAGCAATACGTTATAAAAGTATGATGGTTCAAGGGTTATACAACATTCGACAACATTTAAAGAAGGGAGTGGCGGATCGACTCGATTTCTCGCAGCCGAATGGCATCAACACTACGAAGTACGGTACGATCCTCAACATATAAATTAGGGATAGCTTTGATGGTGTGACGACAGTGTTGCGCATGACAGACAACACTGGCGAGACGATGCTCCTAGGCTTGGATCTAGTTTGGAAAAGAAGCTAGGATACTTTCTTCATCAGCTATCCTCGCCCGGACCCCATCCAACCTTGAGGACAAGTCAGCTTCTTCCATCCTTAGCTTGGTAAGGCGCAACAACGTGACCGATGAATCACTGTGAAAATTACTCAAGAGAGCACCTTCGGTAAGTATCACTTCATCATAGGTCTTGGTCGCCTCCAACTGCGATGCATGACTCGCATGATAGGCCATCTACTGTATAGCCCATTGAACCTCTGGCTGATAGTACTCCAAGAATGCAGTCGGCGTGAGGGCATCAACCAGTTCAGGGGGAGGGAATCCAAGATGTCATTGAAGTGATCCATTATCGAACCCGAGTCATTGACCATGGTTTCTATTAGATTGTCTAGATGACGTATCTAATCCGATAGAATCCCTCTCACTTCCAGAGATAATTGAGCAGTGACGTCCTCAGCAACCACAGTCAGTGAGTCATCAGTAGGGTCATCGGCCATGTTATCAAATGTCGCATAAAGAGACATGACATCAAGAGGAGGGGAACAAGGCAGTTTAAACAACAAGATATCGAATATCAAGAATACAGAAGAGAAGATGTGTGTGATGCAAAGACAGGAACAAACCTGGGCCGATTGAGAACCTTCGGTTGCTGGTAGGGAAATGCCAACATTAGGAACCTGCATGGCCAAAGGATCAATCGACGCTAGCTGCAAAGCAAAGTAAAATGATAAACATATGATTCACAAGGCAGTATCACGGGTGAAGATCGAAGGTTTACTAGGGACGGTAGAGTTGAAGCTAGCGGGGTTACTTGACTAGTCTGAGCCCTAGTAGATTGGCACATAACTGCATTCGGAGCCCCACATTTGTGTGCTAGGGTTTTGACCTATTTCTTGCTGAGCGATGTCGTCGGAGTAGGGGCGCTGATGCCTATATTGGTGATGTCCATTATAGGTCCATACCGTATCGGCCAACCACTCTGGCTCTCGAAAAGTGTGTCGAGGTCATCCTCCTATGTATACAGAGGTAATCAATAAACAAGGAAAGAAGTGGAGTGAATAAGGATACAAGTCGAAGTACTTACATCAAAAGTCGCGTCATCGGGGTCGGGGTGCAGCCGTTGGCAATATATCCTCGAAGGACGATTGAAAATATGTCTCTTCCATTTGCCCCACCATTGAGCAAAATCGGTGGAGGCCGCGCGGCAAGCCGACCAAGAAGCAAGATCACCATAAGGGATCTAATCGTCCATATGGAGAAGACGATCATACTCTAAATCATCCATAACCTCTCCATGAACTTGGATTTAGCCGATGAAGAATAGATGGAGAGGGAGCGGGCCGAATCCTAGTTGTCGTGAACAAACCATCAGGTGATAGAATTCGTAAGAGGCTTTTTGAAGATGGCCGATGGTGAAATTGATGGTCAGAAGGCAAAGGGTGATCAAGGCTTTGAAAATTCTAATGGAATCCTCATCTCGGCACACATCGGTCAGGAGTAACTGATGGGGGTATTCATATTCCGATGGGAATCCATAGGGATACCAGATGGTCTTCTTAGCAGGAAAGCTAGAATAGAAACCTTTGAAGTAGAGACTCAAAGAATTGGAATACATCTAGAAACTGGTGCGGCAAGCGCCCGCCTCACCTAAAGATAAACATTGGTGATAATCTGGATTAGCCGATTCAGGGTAGTCAGAAGGGAGCTCCATCAAAGCAAGGGGGATCTTTGACGACTTTAGCGATATAGACATTAAGCCAAAGCTGCAAGAACCACCAAGGACCGCAAAAATGGCTAACATATTCATCAATCGATAACTTGGCCGATACCTGGTGAAGAAGATGGTAGGTGGCCCCAAGAAGGTATCACCCAATAGGTATCTTTTTGTTCATAGCGAGATGCTCGAACATGAATTGTAGATGGGAAGTTGGACCCAGGGTGGATCTGCAAAAGACAAATCTTTCCAACCAGAGGTTGAGGAAAGCTACATGTTAGCGAGTATCTACATGCCTGATTCTCTTATTATGTTTTGAAATGTATTTGCTCTAGCTACCGGAGGATTTGACATCAAGACGATGGGTTGGCTTGGATCAGAAAGAGAGAGGGTTTCCTGAAGAGTCGATACCAAGATAAGTCAGAAAAATACGTCGAGCAAGGTTGGGCTCATCAGCCCCTCGCCAAATAAGAAAGCATTCAAGGCATCTGACCAGAAATAACAAGCGGCGGCCAGCATCGGCTCATTCTTGTAGGGTTCAACGAGGGAGAGGCCGATTGTTGATGCGAAGATTTGGTAAAGCCCAGACCCACTAAAGATGCAACACAGTCAACAGGAGTCAAAGAGGATCAGGTCAAAGATAGTCAAGGAAGCCCGTCCATGCTATTACAAGATGACCGAACGTAGAAGAGCCGATGGAGATAAAGATAAGAAGAAGATAAGGATTATCCATAATAAATTGGGATAGAGTGCTTGGACGGTAAGTCTCCAGACTATAAATATGTACCCTTTATTAGGTTTAAACAGACATCTCTGTCAAACAAATACTCGGCGCATCGTCACCCTTGGTTCCCTAGGTTAATCCCTACGGATTCGGCACTCGGAGCTAGGCTGCATCGTTTCGATGTCCGATGAAGAGGTGAGTCCCGCCACCCCCGACATCGTATCGACTAGGTCAATATCCTCATGACTGCATCAATTTGATCTCTTGAGGTGAAAGTCAAAATAGTATGGTCACTAGTTATCCTTAGTGTATTAGTTAGGTCTAAGGCCGCATCAGTTTGATCTCTTAGATTGATGTGATCTAGGTGTGATAGTTTGAGGCTTCATCGGTTAGGTCCGACATCTCTTGCTATTGTATCTCTTTCATGATGTATACCATTCATCTAAATAAAGCATGCATGATACTTTGATATATTATTAAGATCATCGTGACTAGCTATTGTCTTGGTTAGGTCTGATCTAGTTATTGTGATGATTTTCATGATATATACATGTTATCTGGTATGCTTTATATTATTTATTTCTATCGGAGTACAAGCCGACGGGTTATCTTCAATTCAGTGCTATATCATACCCACCATCGGAAAGCACTCATCGGCCCACATGCGTAAATCATCTATCTTATCGGCCGATGACATGCTCGCCTGATTGGATCAGCCATGGTCATCGGCCCTATGGCCGATCAACATGATATTCCACGATTTCACTATCTCTACCACAGTCATCGGCTCGCTAGCTGATCGGTTATGCTACTGATGTTATCCTTTATAGTTCCTTATCAGTTGCAGGGTCAAACTGATTGGCACGCCTTAAACCCTTTTTCTGAGAACGTAGGACCTGCACTAGAGTTAAGCAGATCTTCCAGGCCATGCGTGTGTCAAAGTGTGACAAAAAACACACCAACACGCTTTTTGACATGCCCGGTGGGACCATACTTCAGCAATCTGTACATGGCAGGTGAACTCAATGATAACAACATAATTTTGATCACCATGGAGACTTTAACTGAGGAATAGAGGGTAGAGGTACAGAGAAATGTTGACGCTTTCCAAGAGTTGTGCCTGCAAGCCTACAAGATGACTCGAGTGGGTCCTATCTTAAGGGATCCGTTGCCAAGACCAACGATGGCCGTAGAGACCAGTCAGCCGACAGAAAGCCCTCATGTCAGTTTCAAGGAGATTGTCGACAACACACTTCACCACGCGCTCATAAACCAATCTAGAACACTGGTTAACACCCTTCAGGGCTGATCAAGAAGACTATTGACGGCACTATAGCCCACGAACCAATACAAGGTCCGACGTATCTCCTCGATGCTCAGACTAGACTGCTACAGAACCCGCAACACTCTTGGACGACTCCACAACCGCAAGGGCCGATGAGTCTAGATCAGCTGACCTTCTTGGTCAGCCATGAAAGAAACAAGGCGACTCAACAATCGGCCCCCACTCGGGGCTTGCCATCGAGTTTGTCGTATAACCTCGAAAGAGGTGCATCGGTGCCATTCTCGGCGGCTGGCTCCAGGCTGATGGAATAGGAGGCCCCATAAGTCACATATGGTATCACAAGGAACGTGCTACCAAATATCGTGCTACCTAGGGGGCACCTGATGGTATCCCTCAAGGGTACCATAGGACCATAAACTTTGGAGCGCAGCCTTATGGTGATGAGGGGTAATAAATATACAACGCTGTCCGACTAGAGCAATATCAGTAGGCCCCAATGCCTAGACAGTACCCAACCCTGAGACAATAAGAAGATGATTGGGTGAATCAGATCATGGAGGTTATCAAAGATCAATTTGTGCTAAAGCCCAAAGAACATACGTACATGTATCGGCACCCGTACCCAGAATGGTTCGACCGAGTACCGCTACCCGACCGATACAAGATACCCGACTTCACCAAGTTTTCGGGACAAGACTCGGTCTCCACGATCGAGCATATCAGCCGTTTCCTCGCCCAATGTAGGGAGGCATCGGCTGACGAAGCACTAAGGGTTCGGTTTTTCCCTCTTTCATTATCAGGATCACCCTTCGCGTGGTTCACTTCACTACCGGTGGATTCCATCAGAGGATGGGCGGATCTGGTGAAGAGGTTCCACCAATATTTCTTCGTCGACATTCAAGAGATGAAGCTCATCGACTTGATGACCATGAAGAAAAGAATGGGCGAGTCAATGCAAGATTATATCTAGAGGTTCCGAGACGTATGGAGCAGATGCTACAACCTAAGCCTCAGTGATACCCATTTGGAAGAGTTGGCATTTTAGGGACTCCTGAACCCGATTAAGGAGAGATTTTCATCACACGAGTTCGAGAGCCTCTCCCAACTGGTGCAAAGGGTATCGACACATGAGACTTGATTCCAAGAAGCCAAGAGAGACAGGTATCAAAAGAAGGTGGCATACACTCATGTATACCATTCAGACTCCGACGGGAGTAGTGACTTAGACGCATAAGTCGGTTTGGCCGAATGGTCTAGGAACATGAAGCAAGTTGTATGCCCCTAGGTGAAACCGGCCGATAAATAGGAGAAATATGACTTCGACGTCAACAAGGCCAAAAAAATATTCGATCTATTGCTCAATGAAAAGTAGATCCAAATGTCACCTGGTCACGTAATACCACCTGCCGATGAGCTGAAGAAGAGGAAGTACTGCAAGTGGCACAATTCCTCATCGCATCATACTAATGAGTGCAAAGTGTTCAAGCAACAGATCCAATCGGCTGTGGCGTAGGTCCGAATCAAGTTTGACAATGGAAAGAAGCCAATGATCATCGACAATCACTTGTTCCCAAACAACATGGTGCATGCACATTACGTTGGTGATCGGTGTACAAGGGGAGGTAGATGGACCGACAGTAACATCACCTCATCAGGCCTCATCAAGAAGTACCATAGGAAGTCATAAGAGAGGGAAAACAGTGAAGACAGCCGTGGCTACTCGTGTTTCAACCCCCATTGGAATTGTGATTTCTTCAGGCTCTATTGGAACGAGGGGCTATGTCTACCATCCATGGACGACTGCTCGGGATGCAGTGCCAAAGGTAGGATGCAAGACGATCATCGGCCACACAATGTAAAGCTAAGGTCACGCGATCGAGAGGCTGTGCACCAAAGGTTGTCACCCCCAAGGGTACCAACGCTAGAAAGGCTCGATCCCGTCAATCCCAAAGGAATTGGCCAGATGACCAATGATGACAAAGACATACTAGAGAAGCCGCAGTGGTGTTCCCCCGAGATCTTCACAAGGATCCATAACAGAAGGGTGCATCATCTGCGACAAAGAGAGGGGAAGGCACAAATACACGACGAGGAAGCTGATTAGCTCTGCAGAATCAAGAGTGAATGGCGACCGAAAGATAAGGCCGACCACTAAGATAAGAATGTTTCAGATAATGGTGTCAACCCGATCGACGAAGAGCTGCCCAAGCTTGTGCTATGAAGATGACACTAAAGAACGTAGGGTGGACTCGGTCAAGACTTTGCCGCAGCCGATGAACTACGAAAATACGAATATCGGACGTCAGCGATAGACCGAGGCTAACCTTCATAAATACCCAGATCCCTGATGAGATGAACGGTTTAAAGGAAACTACATCGAGGATTTGGGAAAAGGCCAAGTGGGAAGTACTTAAGGAAATATTGAGTAATCGTTCGGATGGAGCATAAAGATCCACACATAGAAACATCCGATACCGATGGTATTATCCTCATACGACCGATGCAGAAGCATCGCCCTTAGACAAAAAAATAAAAACAAGTTCAGTTAAAAGACGAAATGATCAATAATAATACAAGTATGTTGTTCAAATTAAAGATCGAGAACCCGATACCAAAGGGGTCATGCAAGCGCACGACGAATATCCTCGATCGCCTGAAGCTAGATCACGTAAACACTCCGAAGGGTGGCACAATCTTCGGCATCCGAACTAGGAATGTCCCGGAGGGCTTGATGTCAGCACTGCGCAAGATGGACCGCATCGGAAAGCCAGTGTTTCTGAGCCTCGATCCATCCCGGGAGGGTGACTAGAGCACCTTCCTTGGCGGCGATCTTCGCCCGCACTCCATCCAGCTTCTTGGTCAGGTTGGCCTCCTCCATCTGAATAAAGTCTAGCTCCTACGAAGTAACCGACAACTTGCCATGGAGCCGATCCAAGAGGGTGCCCTTGGCCCACACTACCGCATCATGAGTTTCGATCGTTTTCTCTATGACGCGTACCTAGCACAATCGACCATTCGCCTCAATGCCCGCTGCATGACTGACCGATGAAACTCCATGTACACGGCTGACATAAGGATGTCAACCAACTCCGGAGGAAGGAAGTTCAAGATTTCGTTGAGGCGACCCCGTATCGGCCTCGAGTCATTGACTAGGACTTCCACCGAGTTGTCCAAGCGACGCAGCAGGTCTGATAGAACCTCCTTTACCTCTAGGGACAACTGAGCCACAACTGACACAGGAGCGCCCGTAACCTCTTCATCGGCCTCGAGATAAGGACCGGCATCAAAAGAGAATTGTTGGACAAAAGACTAAAGAAAGAAAGGAAGTTAGGAAAGAGACTATGATATAGTGAATAAACAAAAATTAGGAAGCTTATGTTAGTAGGTCTAACAGGTGTAGCTGACTGCGGAGCACCATTAGCAGAAGAGGCAGCGGTATCATCCTCCACCTCAGTCACCGAAAGGGTGTGCGAACCTTCCCTTAAAAACTGCCCTATGGGGCAAACGGGCCCATGGTATCTGGTATCTGCTGCATTCAAAGCCGATGTGAGTTACGAGGAAACTAACAAGAAGAAGAAAAACAAAAATACTTGATGAGAGCCATAGCTGGAGGAACCACCGGGGACCCCCAAGGTGACCTACTGCATCACTGGATGATAATCAGACTGATACTTGATGAAGAAGATAATAAAGGGAGCCAATGAGGTATCGGCCAAGGGGGATCACAACTCTAATAGCCAGTTGTTCTGCTAAGAATTGAAGATGACAAGTAGGCCTGAGGGTGGACCCACAGAAGAAGAACTGATCGAGCCAAAGGTTAAGAAAAGTGATATGTTCGATCTAATCGACGGGACCAGACTTCTTATTATGATTTGCAATATATTTGGCCCAGCCACCACTAGATTTAATTGTTGACACTAAAATCAGTTGACTAAGTGCCAACAAAATCGACGTCGGTTCAACGATCCAAAAGCGCGTGGATACCTAAAGATGGCCCTAAGCGTAACACGACGTCGACGTCGTGTTCCGACGATCCTTGATAGTGGCAATGGGGGAAGTCACCAAGCAACCAGATCACACCAAAAGGCGTGATCCAATTGGTCGAAGTGTATAAAAAGAAATTAAACCAGCCAAGTGAGGGCTAGTTTGACTGTGGTATAAAGGGCAGTTAGACCGGTCTATAGGGGTTGGTCAGACCGGAGGTAACCCATTGATCAAACCTCTCGGCCAAAGAGGGGAGAACTGGGAACCAACTGTGCACAGTCGGTCAGACCGGCCATGCACCGTCGGTTAGACCAACGTGTGCAGCAACGGGGTGGTAGTCCGGCACAACACGGTTAGACCATCGCTATGCCGTCGGTCAGACTGTCAAGAAGGGCAGCGGGTCTTTTGGCTAGCCAGCGATGATTCTGACGAAAAGGGCACGATGCAGGGGACTTTTCTGATTAAGGTGAAGGCCTTATCCCCTGCAAAATAAATAAAATCAAAGATAATTCGGCCTAGAGACTGAATTATCAAGGTGTAACTATAGAAACCAATAAAAAGCGATAGAAATCCGTTACATGGATTAAACAGGTGATTCAAACGTGAATCAACAAGGCTTACAATGGTTACAACATGATGAACAGAGAGTTTACATCGCAAACTCACAAAGATGTACAGGCTAAGCTAGTCCTAGGGCAAGGAAAGTAGATTGGAAGATAAAAACACGATTCAAGGAAATTAGGGTTTGATCTTGTAGATTGGATTGAAGATGATCCTTGAATCAAGCTTGCCCCTATATTTATAGGGGTTGGTCTTGACGATCATGGGCTCTAATTTAACTAGAAAACAAGTCCAAGTCGTTACAAATCAATTCGAGATAAAATTATCCTGAAAACAGATAATTTGTCTCTGACTCGGGTTGGGCCGGTCTGACTGGAACCAGTTCGGTCAGATCGAAGTGACTACTTTGGTCAGACCGGCCTGTGCCAAGAAATTGCATATTTTCGGCCGAAAGTACCCATTTTGAAAATTTGACAATTTTGACAATTAATGCCACTTTTTGTTGTCAACACATGCCCCTGCCTTTTGGCAAACTTAGTTAGCCAAAAGCACAATGGGATAAGGAAGATATACTCCATATCATCCTTACAACACTTCAAGCATTTTGCAACACACTTGGGAAGTACTTTTTCAAATATCTACCATTCAAAGCTCTATGAAATCGCTCCCCTTGTAAAGATTCCAGCAAATATGCATTACCTAGAGCGATTTCAACAACCCTAAAAGGACCTTCCCAACTAGGCGACCATTTACCAAACTTTGGGATTTTAGTGCCTAAAGGCAAAATCGTCTTCCAAACTAAGTCACCAACTTGAAATGATTTTGCTTTCACCTTCTTATTATAAGCTCTAGTCACTCTTCTATTGTATCTTTATATTGCCTCTAGAGCCCTTAATCTCTTATCGGTCACTTCTTCTAAATTGTCCTTCAAGATAACTTCATAATCACCGACCGATAAGCCATCTTATTAAAGAAACCTCAAAGAGCCAAGATTCACCTCTACGGGTAAAATGACTTCTTGTCCATACACCAACTCATATGGACTTACCTTGGTGGCACCATGCTTCACAACTCTACATGCCTATAATGCCTCAGAAATCACTTCATGCCACCTTCTAGGAAAGTCTTCAATCTTCTTCTTAATAAGCTTAATAACAATCTTCGCAACTCGGCCTAACCATTGTCTTGAGCATAGTATGGTGAAGAGTTTATCAACTTTATACCATAAGATTCAGCAAAATCACACACCTCTTTAGAAACAAATGAATCACCCTGATATGTAGTAACAGTTTGGGGGAATACTAAATCTATGTATAATGTGGTTCAAGATGAAATCAATTACCTCGTTATGCGTCATATTCTTGAGAGGCATGACCTCGGTCCACTTGGTGAAGTAATATATAGCCATCAATATGAACCGATGCCCTTTTGAAGAGGAAGGATGAATTTGGTCGATGAAGTCCAAGGCCCAACATCAGAATGGCCATCGTTTGATAATAGGATTAAGCAAAGACGCATGAGCGAGCTGAAAATTACCAAAACTTTAACATGCTTTGCATCCTCCATAGTACCTAAAACAGTCCTCAATCATAGTCAGCCAATAAAACCCCGCTATTTTGAGCATCCAACTCATTTTCTAGGCCAACTGATGAGTACCACAAAGACCTTCATGTACTTCACCCATAGCAAGTTTAGACTAATCGGCATTCAAACTTTTCAAAAGCACTCCATCAATTGTTCGGCGATACAACTCATCATCAAGCAACACAAATTTAAACGCTTGCCACCGAACTTTCTAATCAACCTGCTCACTGGGACCTCTCAAATATTGAACAATCGAAGTCCTCCAATCATCCATGTGGTTTCCTGAAGTACTCACCAAATTCTCTCTTGAATTGGTGTTTAAATAATAAACTTCGGCTTGCCCCCCATGCCCCAAACCTTCCTGACACAAGGCGGTTAGGCTGGACTTATAGGGCCGGTTAGACCGGCCATTGTTAGTTAGCCAAACACCTGTGGTCGGACCAGCCTAAAAGGGCCGATCAGACTGAAGTCGCCTGACTCGAGTGACACAATTTTTCAAGTATCGATTTTTCTTGTGCAAAAAATCTACCTCTCTTGACTTGATAACCAGATGTTTGCTGAGCCAAATCATTTGCTACTGAGTTGGCTTCTCTAGACACATGGGAAATTTCAAAGTTATCAAAAGTACCAATTATGTTTAGGCATTTGTCTAAATAGCTATTTAGCAAACCATTAAAGCATTGAGCAACTCTAGCTACTTGTTGAACAACTAATAGAGAATCACCATATTCATGAACATGTTTAACAATCATGTAATATAAGAGTTCAAGTCCTAGCAATAATGCTTCATATTCGTCTTGATTATTAGTATAAAGAAATTCTAAACGGGCCGAGGTCTCAAAACTCATACCACTAGGTGACATGAGTACTACTCCGACACCTTGGCTATTCTTGCAAGCCGAACCATCAAAGTAAAGTTTCCATGGTACTAAATCAATCAAAACAATATCACTACTCCAATTGATATCTACATGGTGATCAACTATAAAAGTTGCGATGACCTGGCCTTTCATAGCTTTCAAGGTTCATAAGCCAAGTCATACTCAATTAAATCATAATCCCACTTTCCGATTCTCCCACTCAAAATCGGCTTTTTCAACATGTAGTTTATAACATCATCTTGACAAGTGACAATACATGTCTAGATAAAAGATAGTGGTGGAGTTTGGTACATGCATAATAAAATGATAAACATAAACGCTCTAAAAACACGTACCTCATCCCAGCATCTAACAGACAACGACTCAAGAACGTAATGATGTACTCCTTTCCCTCCACCTCTTGAGTCAACACAACTCCTATCACGCTATCTTCTGCAGCAACATACAACTGAAACATAATCCCAGCTTTTGGAGTTCTTACCAAGTCAATTCAACTTCGTTCTTTAGCTGAAGTATGGGGACAAAAGTATCAATCTTGCTAGACATGCTAGATATAAAGCTATGCAAATAATTTACCTTGCTTAGCAATTTTTGCACATCTCTCTTGCATGTTGGCGCTTCAAAGTTCTTAATCTTCTCAAGTCTCTTAAGATCAATCTCAATACCTCTTTCATGAATCATATATCCTAAGAACTTGCCCGCCGACACGCCAAAAGCACACTTGAGCGGGTTCATTTTCAAGCCATACTAACACATCCTTTCAAAAGCAACTCTCAAATCGGCTAAATGGTTATCCATAGCATCTGATTTGACTACAACATCATCTATATAGACCTCTGGCATAACTCCTAGAACGTCATGAAAGATCAAGTTCATAGCACGTTGATGTGTAGCACTAGCATTCTTTAAACCAAAAGTCATCACAACCCACTCAAACAAGATGACAAAACCAGGACATCTAAAGACTGTTTTGTAAACATTCTCTTCGGCCATAAAATTTTGATTATAACCAGCATTACCATCAAAAAAAACTTAGTACCTTATGTCCTGAAGCATCGTTGATCAACATGTTGGCTATTGGCATGAGATACTCGTCCATTGGAGTGGCCTTGTTCAAGTCCCTGAAATCAATACACACATGAATCTTGCCACTCCCTTTATTATCAACAGGCACAATGTTAGCAACCCATTCAGCATACTTGCATGGCCTAATAAACTCAGCCTTAAGTAATCGTTCTATCTCCTCTTTAACTCAGTCATACACGACTGAATTAAAGCAACGAGGGGGTTGTTTATAAGGCCTAAACCCGGGTTTGATGGGCAACTGATGCTATATGAGTTCGCGACTAAGTCCGGGCATCTCGCTATACTCCCACACAAAGCAATCAATGTATGACTCAAGTAACTTTATTACCTCAGCCTTATCACAAGCCGGTAAATTCTGATTTACAAAAGTCGGCCTTAGATTACTACCATCACCTATACCTACTTCTTATAAAGGGTTGGTCGACACAAAACCTTGACCTGACTTCTCTACCTCACTAAAATCCTCAATGGCTTTAGCGATATCGTCTTTAGAAGACTAATATTTTTCCACATGAGACTTTAGCCAATCAAGATTACTTTTACCTGACATGACAACTAGTTTAGAGACAACCAAGCTACACCAGCCGACTTCACATAGACTGGAACAAATGTCCCCTCATACATGCTAACAAAGTCATACTCTGAGAGGTCTCTACCTGACAGACATTCTACCTTATCATGGATGGCGTCTATAGACACATCGACCAAAGCAACTTAGGCTGAAGTGTCAGCTGGTACAACCTCCACGTCATCACCATCCCACTAGATCAAACACTAGTGAAAGGTATACGGAATATAGCAATTTGCGTGAATCCAATCATGCCCACGTAGTACACTATAGTTACCTTGCATGTCTACCACAAAGAATGCTATCGGCGATGTCTTGTTGCCCACTATTAGCTCCAAAGAAAGTACGCCCTTGGCCTCGGAGCTCTCACCGTTGAAGCCATTCGGCGTTAGGTTGGTCTTCATCAAGTCATCTTCATTTTTGTTGAGCTTCTTCAATAGAGAGTACGACATTAGGTTGATGGTGGTGCCTCCATCTACGAGCATCCTGGAGATTGGCTTCCCGTCAATGTGTCCTCGAACGTATAGGGGCCTCAAGTGGCGAGCCGACCCCTCAGGCTTCTCAAAAATAGCTTCACGTGGGCCGAGGTTCAGTTGAGATACGTCGGCCTCATCTCCTAGTGGACCAAACTCGGCGGGAAGCATTACCACATTAACATCCATCGGCTGAGGGGGTGACCCCTCAAAGACGGGTGTGTAGTTGTCGTCCAGCATGTCATCTTCATTGTTGCTTGGAGTAGGAGCCGAGTTGTTTGCGGCAACCGACTTAGGCTTCCATACCTACTTAGGTACTGGTCTAGGATGAATCTCCTCAAAAATTGTGTCCCGCTCTTCCTCGGCCTTCTTCTCTCTCATCTCCTGGGCTCGAAGACACTGAAGACGCCTCTTTTGGGACTTGGTCATGCCTGGAGGTGCCCACAAGGGTTGTGGTTTTGTTCTGGGCACCACGAACTTGCTTCTGGATTTTTTGGCCGAATGGGAATTACCCGGATCGGCCTTGACATTTTTGCGCTTGGTGGGGGTACTCTCATGTATCGTATCGGTCGGACCGACCTTACTAAGACGGTCTGATCGGGCACTGTTGGTTAGATCGACCAAGTTGGGCCAGTCTGACTGGCCATTGCCGGATGACTGAAAAGGGCCGGTCGGACCAGCCACAGTAGGCTAGTTAGACCGGGGTGGTGAGAGCAGTATGACTGGCCCTGAGACTTGGGTCAGACCGATGGGTTCCGTCTTGGCTCCCTTTTTTCGGTTCGTCTCCATTCTGCTCCGGTGGGGCACCCTCGCAGATTGAAACATCCTGGGAGCCTACTTTGATGAAGATGGCCTTAGAACCCCAGTCCGGTCATCCCCACGGTGCGACGGAGAGCCGACTGAAGATGTCACCTCTTGTTGCGCTCATCTATCCCTGCATGTTATAGATCTCGGGCGGCACAAATGGGGCACCCATAAAAAAGTAAGGGAATGGGTACCCAGCAGGTGGAAAGTAATGTGGGACTCACTGCGCCATTGGGAATTGGTACGGAGGTGGAGGCATCGGGGGCTCTAGCGGTCTGACCCATCGTGGGTAGAACTCATTCCTCTGCGGAGGGTTCGGCCTTGCTGGAGGTCCTAGCCAAGTGCTCCCCTTTTCGACCCTCTTCTTGTGCTTTTGGAGTATCATCTCATATGTCACCTTCGACTTCTTTTGTGACTTAGCCGAATATGCTACATTGGTGCTCACCTTACAAACCCCTACCTCGAAATTCTTCAGCACATGCATTTGCAAGCGTGGTTCACCAATCATGACCTCCTTCCCTTAGCCAACTCGGCCTGCTCGGGCTGAATCAGCACCTTCTTCCCATCAAGGTCAATGGTGTTCACGGGGAAAGGGTCCTGGTCGATCTTCATTTTAGGATTAGCATTTCTTCAAATCATTGGCAGTGGGAATGATGTAACCCTTCGGCAACTTGAGAAGTTTGTTCTTCAACAAAAACTCAAATATCTTGTCGCATTTGGTCACATCGAACGCGTCTTTGACTTCACTAGGCCAACTCTTAGTGGGATACGGCCGTAGGATAAAGATAAAAATAAGATAAGAATTATCCAGAATCAGTTAGGATAGAGTGCTTAGACGACAAGTCTCTGGACTATAAATATGTACCCTTTAGTTAGGTTTAAACACACATCTTTGTCAAACAACTACTCGGTGCATCGCCACCCTCAGTTCCCAAGGTTAATCCCAGTGGAATTTGGCACTCGGAGCTAGGCTGCATCGTTTTGATCTATAGCGAAGAGGTGAGTCCCGCCACCCCCAATGACCGTATCGACTAGATCAGTATCCTCACGGCTCCATCAATTTGATCTCTTGAGGTGAACATCGAAACAATACGGTCGTCGGTTGCCCTCGGTGTATTAGCTAGGTCTAAGGCTACATCAATTTGATCTCTTAGATTGATGTGATCTAGGTGTGATAGTTTGAGGCTTCACCAGTTAGGTCTGACATCTCTTGCTATTGTATCTCTTTCATGTTGTATATCGTTCATCTAAATAAAGCATGCCCAATACTTTGATATATTATTAAGATCAACATGACTATCTACTGTCTTGGTTAGGTCTGATCTAGTTATTTTGATGATTTTCATGATATAGACATGTTATCTGGTACGTTTTATTTATTTTTGTCGGAGTACAAACCGATGAGTTATCTTCAATTCAGCGCCATATCATACCCATCATCGGAAAGCGCTAATCGGCCCACATGTTTAAATCATCTATCTCATCGGCCGATGGCATGCTCACCCGATTGGTTCAACCATGGTCATCGGCTGTTATCGGCTCACCAGCCGATCGACTATGCTACTGATGTTATCCTTTATGTTTCCTTATCAGTTGCAGGGTCAAAATAATTAGCACGCCTTGAACCCTTTTTTCTAAGAACGTAGGACCTCACTGGAGTTAAGCAGATCTCATAGGCCACATGTGTGTCAAAGTGTGACAAAAAAGGCGCCAACACCGATGCAATGCTCAATGTCGATTTCATCATAGAAGATACGGTTGACCTCCGATACCCTGAGGTACAAATCGCGCCAGCCGGTGAGCAAAGAAGGAAAATCCCTAAAACTCATATTTCAATCGGATGAGAGCATTTTGGAATGTTTAAAGGGAATCTGATGGGTTTCGGCATTAATAATATCAAGAGGGTCAAGATTGCCCATTAGGCCTAAGAAGTGGCAAGACGAGTAATTGGCAATGGGGATGAGGATTTGGTTCTTCAGGTTCTACATAGAAAAGAGGAAAGAGAAGGAAAATCAGTTAGAAGACAGAAAGCGGAAAACCAAGAACACCGATGAATGGTAAAAGAAGAAAAAGGAAATGTTATGGAAAAAACTTACCTTAGGGATAGAGGTGTTGGTCGCCATCAGAATTCTGGGGTCTAGACCAGTGAGAGAGACAAAGACAATGGAATGTAATCATCGGAGGCCGTACGGGAGACGCCGAAAACGAGCTCGTGGACTAAAGAATGGCGGAGAGTGTTATGCGTATGTAGAAAGCGTAGAAGAAGAAAGGAGAAGCCAGTGGATACTTATAGAGTGATGGAAATTCCTTGGTAGTTGGGTCAATCTGGTTCCAGCGGATTCAGTGGGACCATCTACAACGTCCGACAAAAGGTATAATCAGGAATACAGTTTTTGAAGCGCCAAATTATTTGTAGGTCTGGGATTGGAGGAGCAAAATCTTCGGTGATTCTGTTTAAATGTACCATTGCTAGACTATGCGGAATGAAGCCTGGTCCGATGCCGTCACAAAGAAAAGTAGATGCATTAGACCAGGCGGCATCCATCATAGTTGTTCTTGGCCAAAGAAGTCTGGTCAAATATGGGTCAAACAAGTATGTCTGTATTGTTATACGTGGCTGGATATGAAGGAGCCGATAGAGATGAAGAATATGAAGATAAATACAAAATCAGTTATGATATTATCATAACGGACAACAAGTCTTCAGACTATAAATATGTACCTATTATCTAGTTTTGAGGAGGAATCGACAAACATGATAACAAACTACTTTTTGCGCATCGCCATACCTTTGCTTCCAAGGTTTAATCCCTACAGGGCTTGGCACTCGGAGCTAGGCTACATCGCTTCGATCTACAGGGAAGAGGTGAGTCTTGCCACCCTGATGATCCTATCGGCTGAATCAATGTCTTTCAAGGCTACATCGTCTTGATCTCTTGAAATATTGATTTGACCAGTACGATCTCCGATTTATCTTGGTGTATTTGCTAGGTCTAAGGCTGCATCATTACGATCTCTTGGATTGATGTGAATTGAGTATCGTGGTTCAAGACTTCATAGGTTGAGTCCGACATTTTTAGGCGATTTTCCTCATGCTAATGCACTATCGTGATTGCCAATAATATTACCTTGTGTAGGCAACTGGGATTGTGCCCTTTTGTGCAATTATCACTGTAAATTTTATTTTCCTATTTAAAATGGGTGCACAATGATTAGACATGTTCTTTTGGATGTTGGAACATGTTTTTCAGTTGTTCTGTTGCTAACATATGGTTTGTTTCTATCCTTCTACAAATATTGTCTCTACTTCCTTCATATGAAGGAAAATCAATATTGGAGCTTGGTGTTGGAATAGGTCGCTTTACTGGGGAACTAGCTAAAACAGTTGATGTTCTTGCAATGGATTTCAGTGAAAGTGTTGTTAAGGTCTTAACACTTACAACTTATTCTCATTTCAAAATTGTCTTCTTTAATTGTCTACATGAATGATGCTATCAATGTGTGCAAGTAATTCATTGACTTATCTTATTTGGTACCAGCAGATGTCCTCCACCAAGCGTGCTATCCGCTAAGCCATGACTTCCTCATCCTTGAAAACCTTTCCCTCCCATGAACATGATGTTGAAACCGACGAAGGACTCTACCAATAGTTCACTTATTTAGTATCCTCCTGGCTGAGATCACCGACCATGTCCTTCCTTCCATTATACCACCATGACAAAGGCTGGTACAGTAGTCTGAAGCACATGGTCGGTGCAATGGTAGCTGATGTCTGGTTCCCCGTGCATCCCTCTGACATTGTCATATCGTCACCTTTCACTGTTAGTACAATTATACGAATGCATTAATTGCAAAATAATTCAGATTTATTGAATTTGGAACAACTATCCATCAATGGCCATTTGAAGATCTTGCATTTGTTGTTGCTTGCTTTATACAAACAGGTGGTTCTTTTATCAACTTCTATATGGTATGACAGAAAAAGTTCACTTCAATGGTTTTCTTAAAGCTTCCCTATAGATATTCATGATGTTTTTTGCTCAACAAAAGTATCATGGAGGAACAAATTTTGGGTGCACCCACCACTAGAGGTCCCTTCATCACCATGAGCTATGATTATGCATGATGCTCCACTTGATGAATATGGTGGGTTATAAGAAAGTTTATAAATATAACACTTGATGATTCAAGTGTTACTACCCATGGAAGTATGCAAGAGGTATGTCCCTCTTGCCATTTTCTTTCATTGAAGTATACATATCTTATATGGCTTTTCATTTGCATATAAAATCTATATTTCAGCCCCATGTCTTCATATCACCATCTGGTTGTTGCACTGCTTTCCTTAGTAATGACAATTTGATAATAGCTCCTCGACTACTCCCATATTGATGATTACAAGCTCAACATTAATCTCAGTGTTGAACTGCGAAGGTCTGTAACTAGCTTAATAGTTTATGTGGCTTGGTGACATTCTACTTAATTTGAGTTAGTGTATTGAGTATCGATGTGGATAACATGCATAATGATACTTTTTATAATGAATCAAACTTCAGTTTGCGTCATATGTTGAAATATGTAGGACCGAAACGGATGACTAGAGGGGGATGAATAGGCGCCTCAACAATTTCTGTTGAATTGATGGTCTTTTCTAAACACCCAACGCTCCTCTCAATGAACAACTAGAAGCAAATTAAATATCACAACAAAATTCTAGATAAATCTAGTGCTATCACTCTCCTGTCAGATTTGATATGATGCGACAGTACGAGAGATCACAAGCACTAAAATTAATCTACCCGTCAAAAATCAACCGATGTCCTAATTGAAAAGACAGCAATACAACCCACACAAGGCTAATTAATAAAATTCACGGACTAGACAGACAAATCATTTAGTGCTAGAAAAACATCCAATAATCACAGGCATTTCATAAGACACAAACTAAACATCAATAGTGCACAAGAATTTAATTAAATGCTGAAAATAAATGTGCTCGTAGATGATTTAACAAAAACTAGATGTGCACTAAAAACACAAGTATATATCAATAAAATGATTGTAGTAATTTAATCCATCACAGAATAATAAACAGGAATAATAACTACAAGGGCACGCAAAATGAGGTAAAGAGATTACTGTGCAGTCAATTTGTCAAGGGTGTGCGTGCTGCTGTGCTGTGCAGTCAATCCAAGAACAGTAGTTTCTTAAGAAAACCGATGCATAGTAACTCCTCGAGAAAACCGATTTCATTTTTTAGAAAGAAAAACCAACCAAACTACTACAGAGCTCTTCCATGGAAACAATGTGCTACAATGCTGCTACAAAACATGCGTTACCATGCGGCGGAGAAAACATAGGAAGAAGAAAGCCAAAAAGTGACCCAAATTTTGGAATAGGAAAATGTATTTCTGAAAATGGTTAAGAAACCCTAGAGGGCTACATGGGCTTTTATAGACCGAGTTCAAAAAGGAAAAAAACAAATTTACCCCTAGGATTTAATTAACTACAGACTCTATTTTACAGACTCAATGTCCACAGGGCTAAAAAGGTAAAATTCTATCTAAAGGTAGTTTGTCCCGATTCAAAGCTTTCGTAGTAGCTATGACTTCTCTTCAGGACGCTTAGATCTCAATCCGATGGTATTGAGCTAAAACAGACAAAGCGCTCTAGATCACCGACACGTGTCACCAATCTACGAACTCGACCGCCAGCAAGTCTCTCCCGCTCTCGATCCCTCGAGCTGCCTTGTCACTTGCACTGGCCTCCTTTTCGCTGACTTGGTCAACACACTGTCCCAATCATCCGTCCGTCCATGTCTTGCTCTATCTCAAGGTATATGTCTGAGATCTTCCTCAACTTCACACGGCATCCTTGACCGTCTGGCATCAAGCTCCTCGCTTGACCCCGATCACCCGCCGTTGACATCAGTGAACCCCAAACAACAAACACACGTCCAGACCATAAAACAGGTAAACTTGTTAATCACTCATCACAAAGATACAACCACAGTGCAAACCCCACTTGGTTTCTCAATCTCCCCCTTGATGAGTGCATTGACAACTCCCAAAGATACAAAGATGGATGGTGAAGTTCAGCGCACAAGTGACCATAAAATCTTAAAAGAAAAAAGAAAAAAACCATGTCACTTGATTTTAAAATTCTCTCCCTTGATAAATGATCCTCCCCTTCGACGAAAGCAAGACATTATTTCTCCCCCTTTGGCAATGCAGGCATCAAGGTGATACAAATGACACAAAGAGAAGTATGAGGGTGAGTGCATATGCAAGCTTCTGAAACATGATTAGCAGCAATTATAGTACAAAACAAGCATTTGCCTTGAATAATGTCTAAAAATACCGTATGATAAGCTCATATGAATCATATCCAATGAAAAGCAAGAGCAAGCATTTTTAGATTTTAGCAAATAAAAGCATCACCACTCAGACTAGCATAATAGACAAGGTAAAGCATGGAATGCAAAAGCTAGCAAATACTTCCCAGACATGCATAGTCAAATAACATGGAGCTTCAACAAACTTGTAATTATTCAATATTTTCAAGTTTTTTTATATCCTTTTTCTTTTGATTTTAATGCTAGGGTTTATTTGCATGTCAACCTTATGCTAACCGACTAAGCCAAGCCTAGGTCAAGCAAAGATCATCAGAAGCTTAAAGTATTAGTCATGGCATACACTACAATGTCCCAGTTCATACCAAAGTGATATGGTAAGCAGTCTAGAACAATGCAGTGCGACAAAGCAAACCCACCTGGATCTTTTCAATGTCAGCACAAAAGACATGGATATCAATTTCATGATTTTTATCAATTTTCAGTACAAGATTTCCATGAAAGCATTTAAATATTCAAGTTGCATTTTGCATCCAAATTTAAAAGACTTAGCTATCAAGCATGTAAAAGATAGCAAAAGCAATCAGCCTACTCATGCTAGTTACTAGAGTAAGCAGTGACCATGTTTTATTTTTCAGGAATAAAAGTCATGCTCATGACAGATATCAGACATATTCAATAGAGCAAAATCATCATGATTAAAGATAACAATTCAAAGGCATATCCATGCAAGTACAAGTAAAAGCAGTTAATCATATAACAGAAGCTTATGCAATGACACACAATTCCCCCTCACAAGATGCCATAGGGATGACAAACACCAAGCTCTCCTCTCAAAAATGCAAATCAATAAGCATCAAGAGGCTTGGTAAAAATGTCTGCAAGCTCGTTCTGGGTATCAACATATCTCAACTCAATATCACCCTTCTCATTGTGGTCTCTCAAAAAGTGATAACGCACATCAATGTGTTTAGTTCTAGAATGTCAGACTGGGTTGTTGGCTAAGCTAATGGCACTAGTGTTATCACAGAAAAGTGGAACACCCTTAAAATCCAACCCAAAATCCCGCAAAGTAGAAACCATCCACAAAATCTGTGAGCAACAGCTAGCAATAGCTACATACTCAGCCTCGGCTGTAGACTGCGCATCGCTAGACTGTTTGTGAGAAGACCAACAAACAAGAGAGGAACCCAAAAAATGACAAGTACTAGAGGTACTTTAACTATCAATTCTACATCCAGCAAAATTAGCATCGGAGAAACCTCGAAGGCATAAAGATGATGATGCAGAATACCAAATGCCAAATTTAAGAGTGTGTTTTAGGTATCTCAGTATGTGTTTTACCGCTTGACGATGTGATGCTCTTGGAGAAGCTTGAAAACGAGCGCACAGACATACTGTGAAGTGTATGTCTGGCCTCGTAGCTGTCAAGTAGAGGAGGGAGCCGATCATGCTCTAGAACTCCTTCTGATCCACCTATTCTCCATCTTCATCCAGATCAAGCGCTACTGAGGTAGCGATCGGAGTGGAAAGTGGCTTCACATCGCTCATGTCAAAGTGCTTCAGAAGGTCCTTGGTGTACTTCATCTGATGCATGAAATTACCTTGTTTGCTTTGCTTGATTTGCAAACCAAGGAAGAAGGTCAGCTCGCCCATCATCGATATCTCGAATTCCCTGCTCATAGAATCAGCAAACTCGGCCACAAGTGTATGAGAAGAGCCACCAAAAATAATGTCATCAACATAAATCTAAACAAGGAGGAAATCTTTGTCATGCTTAAGAGTAAACAAGGTTTTATCAATAGAGCCCATTTTGTACCCATGCTCATGCAAAAAGTTCCTAAGTCGGTCATACCAGGCCCTAGGAGCTTGCTTGAGCCCATACAAAGCTTTGAAAAGTTTAAAGACTCTATGGGGGTACTTGGGATGTTCAAAGCCTGGGGGTTGTCTAACATAAACATCCTCTCCTATGAAACCATTAAGAAAAGCACTTTTAACATCCATTTGATAAAGCTTGAAACCACGAGAAGATGCAAAAGAAAGGAAAATCCTAATGGGCTTAAGTCGAGCTACTAGAGCAAAGGTATCTCCAAAATCAACCCCCTCGACTTGAGAATAACCCTAAGCAACAAGCCTAGCCTTGTTTCTCACAACAGACCCATCCTCCCCCTATTTGTTTTTGAAAATCTATTTTGTGCCAATGATATGAATGTTAGGGGGTGGATCTATAAGAACCCAAACTTGGTTTCTATCAAAGTTTTCTAACTCCTTATGCATGGCATTAATTCAACTCGAATTAGATAAAGCATTACTAACATCTAAGGGCTCAAAGGAGGCAACAAATGCAGTATCAATAAAGTGAGCATGAGATCGAGTTACCCTTTCATTTAGCTCACCGATGATCTGCTCTGGAGGATGTATCTTATAAATGTGCTGCGGAGCTTCTCGATGAGATGCAACCTCCCCCTCAACACTTGCTGGAGTGTGGTCAAAGATGACCGAAGTCGAAGCAGATGCTTCAGGACCTCTTGTTGAAGTAGTCGATGCAGGGTCTTCTTCAGGGGTTGATGTCGAGGGAAGTAGGGGATCATCCTCAAGGCCTTCATATTCTTCAGGATCTTCTTCTTCAAATATGATCTCATTCATATCCTTTTCACTGGCAAGCTCAAAAGAAGAACTAACACACGGGGTTGATTCATCAAAAGTCACATCACATGACTTGATGATAGTGTTAGTCTCAAGGTTAAATACACGATATGAATGACCATGAGTGGAATAACCCAAAAAGATCCCATCTGAAGAACGCGACTCAAATTTGTCCAAATTTCCACGTTTTAGGATAAAGCATCGACAACCAAATACTCGAAGATGAGTAACCCTTGGCTTTCTCCCAAAACACAGCTCATATGAAGTCAAATTCAAAAGTGAGCGTATAAAAATCCGGTTGGAGATGTAACAAGCAGTGTTTATGGCCTTAGCCCAAAACCTTCTAGGAGTCCTATGCTCATCGAGCATCGTCCTAGCCATCTCCACCAGAGTGCGGTTCTTTCTCTCAACAAATCCATTCTGTTGAGGAACCCACGAAGCAGAAAATTGGTGTTCAATGCCATGCTCAAGGCAAAAGTCAACAAAGAAACCAGTCTTGAACTCGGTGCCATTATCACTTCTGATTGCTTTCAATGCACTAGGGAGTTCAGTGAATAGTCTCAAGGCTAAGCTCTAAAAGTGTGAAAACACTTCATCCTTGCTTGCAAGAAAGTAGACCCAAGAATAGCGGGAATGGTCATCCACCACGACAAGGACATACAATTTGCCACCCAAGGAACTAACCCAAGAAAGACCTACAATGTCCATATGGAGAAGTTCTCCGAGTTGTTCTGTCATCACCACATTGATTGGTGAATGGGAGGCGGCAACTATCTTTCCATGTCGACAAGGAGCACAAACAAGATTATTCTCAAACTTGAGCTTGGGCAATCCTTGGATCAGACCTAGGGTACTCAATCGAGCAAGCATGTCAAAGCTCATATGCCCTAGTCTCCTATACCACATCTAGATCTCAGAAAATGGTCCAACAATAAGACAATGAGAAGAACCATATGATTCAAAAAAATCAGCTCCAAAGACTCTCCCTATTCTTGAAATCTTACAAACCAAAGCGCTAGAAGAATTGAGAACTTGTGAAGTGTCGCATCTGAAACGCACTTCCAAGCCCTCATCAAGCAACTGAGATACAGAAAGCAAATTGTATCCCAAATCCTCAACCAAAGCGACATCTTTGAGAATGAAATTTTCATTAATTCTAATCATACCTTTGACTATCACTCTGCTCCTCCGATTGTTTCCAAAGGTGATGTGCTCATGTCGTCGAGTCGACGTGAGGCTGGAGAACCATGATGTCTTCCTGGTCATGTGGCGCCAATAACCCGAATCCATGATCCACTTGTTCTCCAGGCCTCCGTCTGTCGTCTACATAAAATGAGAAAATCTCGAGTGCTTAGTGCTGGGGTGAGTGAAAAACTGTCGTGGTATCCAGCACTGAGAAACTCGAGCTGTAGGAAAAATAGTAGTAGACTGTCTACGCACAGGATATGAATCATGATAAAAAGTGTGAGGTCTACCTAAATGGTGAGATCCATACAAAAGACGAGGTCTCCCTACCTGTCGAGGACCAAAACCACTAACACATGGTCAAGCACCATATGAGTCATGGTATATCCCATGATAGGCAAATCCTCTCATGTGAGCACGAGGAGCCTCAAGAAGGCGAGAACGAGAATGATAAACAGGCTCATGTATACTAACAGGTGGCTGATACATGTCCCATGTCCCCATCTCCCAAGAATGTCGCTCATCCTTCATGCGACGAAAACAGAAACCAACCAAGTGTCCCACCCTCTAGCAATATGAGCAATGAAAAATCTTTTTGGGGATAGGTGCATGAATCTTGGGAGCAATCCTCACAGGCTCTCTTGGTTTTGGTTGAGGGGCTTTCTTTGGTGGAGGTGGTGTTTTCTTGGTAGGCTGGATGGGTTTCTTGGCTTTCTGTGGAGTGTATAACTGGGCTATCTCTTCCTCTAGGGTAGTGGGTGAAGTAAAAATTGTTTTGCTGTCAATGTCTGGAGAGGCTCTGTCAAAACCCAACCCTAAAGCTAACCCTGCCCTGTCAGCACACATCTTGGTTTTAGCCAAAAGCAAATCCATCCTTCCTTTTCCCTCAGTGCATTTGTTTACCACAGAAAGAAGGTATTCATTTTTAGTCATGAGATTTTCAACTTGCCCTCTAGCAAAACTGAGTTGGTCCTTAAGGGTGATGCAAGTGGGACAAGCAGGTTGCACTTCCTTAGAACACTCAGCACTCTCCAATCTAGCCTCTAACTCCTTAACATGCTTGTCTCTCAAATTAATGCTATCAGTCAATAAGGGACAATTTGAACAAGCACCTAGAAGAAATAGGTCTAGACTCCACCACAATGAGTTGTTTTGTGTACTCTCAAGCTTATCGATAGTTTGAGCATGCACAATACATAGCTTAGCAAGCTCACTCATAACCACAAAACAAGACTCACATTCAACATCCTCAGACTTAGACCTAAGCATGAAAGTTCAGTTGATACAAAATCAATCCTAAGTCTAACTTCTTTCCTTTCTTTACCAGCTTGTTTAAGTAATCTATCCTGACCAATCAAAGCATCATTCAATTCATCATTTTTACTAAAAGCTGGTCGCGGGATAGATATACCTCAGATGAGTCTAGCTCATCGCCTGCTGTGGATGCTGTTGGCCATGAAGCAAAGGCCGGTGAAGTACTTTGCCTTCTACTCCTCCTTCTATGGTTCATCCTCATCAGAGCTTGGCTCTTCACTTGAAGAAGTGTCGATATCACTCAATGCATCCATAAAGCTCTAGAAGCAGCCTTGGATGCTCTCTTGGCAAGCTTATCGCGGTTCTTCTTGAAATAGGTCTTCTTGTCCCTCTTCTGGTACCTGTGCTCATTCTCATCTTTCTTTTTGAGTTTAGGGCTGTAAGCTTTAATATGTGATGTATCCCCACACTCAAAACACCCTCGAGAGCTTCCTCTCCTTTGATCCCATCTATCATTATAGAACTGGATGAACTTCTTGACAATGAGAGCAAGCTCCTCATCATCCACAGTGTCCACCTGCTCTTTTGTGACAGAGACCAGAGAAGACAAGGCAAAACCACCAGTAAAGACACAAGATCAAGAAGAACCCGATGCAATACCTCTAGATGAGGTGCCACTGCCAGAAACAGAAAACAGTGTCATGGATGGTGGCAAAGAGTTTCCAAATCATTGGCGAGATGCCTTGGCAATCTCAATGGACTTAAGCTTGCTAAATACTTCATCACAAGTTAATGTGTCGTAACTTGTGGATTCCTCAATG
Source organism: Zizania palustris (assembly GCA_019279435.1). Taxonomy (NCBI): domain Eukaryota; kingdom Viridiplantae; phylum Streptophyta; class Magnoliopsida; order Poales; family Poaceae; genus Zizania; species Zizania palustris. The sequence continues at coordinate 50,450,612 of JAAALK010000289.1, forward strand.
CTGGATATGTTTATCTCCCATATGCTACGATCAAGAGCATAGAGAAGCTTGATAGCCCTCTCATGATCAGAATAAGCAAGCACACTCGTGGAACAAAGATTACTCACGATGGTATCAAAACGGGAAAACATGGCATCAATAGATTCACCAGGGCTCTGCACAAACATTTGATACTATTGGTTGTAAGTGCTTTGGCGCCTGGCCTTGATCTGAGTTGTGCTCTCATGAAACACAATGAGTGTGGACCAAATCTCCCTAAAGTTGTGCTCTCATGAAACACAATGACTGTGGACCAAATCTCCCTAGCTGTCTGAAGGTGCTGCACCCTATCGAACTCATTTCTACTCAGGCTAATGAACAATATATTTTTAGCTTTGCAGTTAGCACTATACTGATCTTTCTCAGCCTGAGTAGTGCGAGTCTCAGGGATGGAGTATTGTGAGTCCACAATCTCCCAAATTGCACTTCCTTGGCTTTGGCGATAAGCCTCCATGCGCACCTTCCAGTAAGCAAAATCCATCCCATCGAACAACGAAATTTTACTAACTCTACCCATGTCGCCAAAGGATCACAGAACCGGTTAAGGTCAACTAGTGATCTTAACCCACTCTAATACCAATTGTAGGACCGAAACGAGCGACTAGAGGGGGGTGAATAGGCGCCTCAACAATTTCTGTCAAATTGATGGCCTTTTCTAAACACCCAACGCTCCTCTCAATGAACAACCAGAAGCAAATTAAATATCACAGCAAAATTCTAGATAAATCTAGTGCTATCACTCTCCTGTCAGATTTGATATGATACGACAGTCTGAGAGATCACAAGCACTAAAATTAATCTACCCTTCAAAAATCAACCGATGTCCTAATTGAAAAGACAGTAGTACAACGCACACAAGGCAGATTAATAAAGTTCACGGACTAGGCAAACAAATCATTTAGTGCTAGAAAAACATCCAATAATCACAGGCATTTCATAAGACACAAACTAAACATCAACAGTGCACAAGAATTTAATTAAATGCTGAAAATAAATGTGCTCGTAGATGATTTAACAAACACTAGATGTGCACTAAAAACACAAGGATATATCAATAAAATGCTTGTAGTAATTTAACCCATCACAAAATAATAAACAGGAATAATTACTGCAAGTGCACACAAAATGAGGTAAAGAGATTACTATGAAGTCAATTCGTCGAACACTTGGTGTGCGTGCTGCTCGGCTGTAGCCGTTGCGCCGTTTCCTTCAAGCACTGAGCACCCTCCTCGAGCGAAGTTCTCGCGCAGCACAGGGTGCAGCTCTGCGCTGCTCCCAGCCGAGTGTGCCACCTCTGCCTCAATCACCAGAACACCGCCGCCACATAAAGCTCTTCAGCTCCGAAGGAAAAAATCCAAGAACAGTAGTTCCTCAAAAAAACGATGCATAGTAACTTATCGAGAAAACCGATTTCGTTTTTATAAAGAAAAAACCAACCAAACTACTACAGAGCTATTCGATAGAAACAATGTGCTACAGTGCAGCTACAAAACATGCGCTACCATGCGGCGGAGAAAACAAAGGAAGAATAAAGCCAAAAAGTGATCCAAAAATTGGATTAGGAAAATTTATTTCTAAAAATGGGTAAGAAACCCTAGAGGGCTACATGAGCTTTTATAGCCTGAGTTCAAAAAGGAAAAGACAAATTTACCCCTAGGGTTTAATTAAATACAAACTCTATTTTACAGACTCAATGACCACAGGGCTAAAAAGGTAAAATCCTATCTAAAGGTAGTTAGTCCCGATTCGAAGCTTTCGTAGTAGCTACGACTTCTCTTTAGGATGCTTGGATCTCAATACGACAGTTTTGAGCCAAAACTGACAAAGCGCTCCAGATCGCCGACACGTGTCACCAATCCACAAACTCGACCGCCAGCAATTCTCTCCTGCTCTCGATCCCTCAAGTCACCTTGTCACTTGCACTGGCCTCCCTTTCGCTGACTTGGTCAACACACTATCCCGATCATATGTCCGTCCATGTCTTGGTCTATCTCCACGTATATGCCTGAGATCTTCCTCAACTTCACCCGGCATCCTTGATCATCTACCATCAAGCTCCTCGCTTGACCTTGACCACTCGCCGTTAACAGTTAACTTGCATCTCAACCCTACACACCTGATACAAGCAAAACATGAATCTCCAAACAATATGTATACTGATCCCATCAGTGAACCCCAAACAGCAAACACACGTCCAGACCATGAAACAGGTAAACTTGTCAATCAGTCATCACAAAAATACAACCACAGTGTAAACCCCACTTGGTTTCTCAAAATATGTGTTGATAGAAAAATGGCATTAATGGTTAAGATTGTCAAAATATCAATTTTGGTAATTTGGGCCAAAAATACACATTTCCTGGGCTGGGCCGAAGCCCTTTAGGTCCGAAGGCCCATCGAGCTATGGGCTTCGGAAGCTTCCAGTGAGCCTGCTACCTTCAGCCCAAAGGCCTTCGGAGGCCCACCTCGTCGAAGCTTCGGCCTGAGGAGCAGGCTTCGGCGGGCCTAATCGAAGGCCCACTTCGGGTAGGAAATCAGAGATAAAAATTGAGTCTGATTTTGTTAAGTTGTATCCCCACGTGTGATTAAGCCAAATCTTAACAGATTAGGTTTAGATATTAGAAGTCTAGTCCCTATAAATATAGGGGTGAGGCCGGTTCATTAACCCCCCCAACACAAATCAACACAAAGCCCTAGCTTTGAACCGTACCTTTATTTTACCTTTACTTTCTGCAATCTTCGTGGGTTTTCCTGGAAGCCCTCCGCCGGCCACTTCGGAATAGTGGTAATCCTTGTTACTTCTGTTGTGAAGTATCCGTTAATCTACATAATAGATTGCTATCACCTTGTTACTTCGCCTATGAAGTATCTGCTAATCTGCATAACAAATTGCTACCTTCTCCCCTAGTGCAACACTTGGCAGAATTCGGTCCTTAGGCCGAATTGGCACTTGATATCTGTTCTCTTGCAGGTTTCATCATTCAGAGCCACTTCGTCGGAGGTATCCGGAGCCAAGAGATTGGTTTCAGAGGTTGTTAGAACACTCCTCGGTGGGATTACTACTTCAACTACCCGTGTCGGACCATCATGCTGTTGTCAGTTTGACCAAGTCTCGCGCGCCAACATGCTTCGCAACAGGCTTCGTCACGACAGGCTTCGCCACGCCTGTACCCTACGTCAGACGAAGTCACGCCCGCATGTTGCGTCTAAGTTATTCTAGTGTATTAGAGACTTCGTACCGAACCCCGCTGTTCGGAGGTGATTGTCGCGTCAGGATCTGTTCAGAGCCTGTCTTCGGCTAGATCAGTTCGAGCGTTGAAGGTAACCTTCGGCGGGACACTTCGCACCAGACGCCGAAGGTACCCTTCGGCGATACCCTTCGCATTGTACACTTCGGATCAGTCAGGCTCCGCTCGGCTTGCTGATTTGTTCTGTTTAATATATTTCTTTCGGCTAATTGGATTATTTCTGTGTGATCTGATTACATGGCGACTCCACCCCCTTACCATGGTTAAGGGTAGTCGGAACGTAACGTCGGTGTTGTGTTACGCTTAGGCTCGTCCCTAAGTATCCTCACACTTTTGGATCGTCAAACTGACCCAAGTGCGGGAGCACATTTTCGTGTCAACAATATGATGTGCCTTATGTGACATCTATGCAAGCATATTGTTCTATTTTTACTAAAATCTTTTGCGTTATTATAGGTATCGGCAAGAAGAAATCAATTGACTAGCATTCCTCAGACGGTTCAAGTTACATGGAATTTTATATGACGACATGGGTCTTGGCAAGATACTCCAGGAATCTTGTAACACCCCTAATTTTTGAGCAATAAAATAAATGCAGAAAAATCAGAATTTTCAGAAAATGTTTATTTTAATTCTCATAAAGCCACAAATGCCTAAATAAATAGAATCCAGAGAAATAATTCAAATCAAGATCTGAAAATTTTATGTTATGTTCCTAAGACCAATATACAATTTTGGGAATTTTTACAAATTTTTCCAACCTTTGCTGCTAGCCCATAATTTAAAAATCAATTTCTGCAATTATTTTTATTCAAAAATCAATTAAAATGTTATTGGGCCGCTCCCCTCGTTTCTCTCTCTCCGGCTGGCCCAACCCACCAATCTCCATGAATTCTCACTTACAAGTGGACCCCACCTGTCGGCACACTCAGCCTTACACCCGAGCCTTGGCCCACTTGTCAGTCTCCTCCCCTCACAGCTTGCGCACTTCGGCCCACCTGTCGGCGCTGACCATTGCGCAGTTAGCCTTCACCCGCTCGCTGACCGATGGCCCCACTCTATCAGGATTCGTCCCCTCGAGCGCCCGAGATCCCCGGCCGCCGTTGTGAAATCCAATTGCCTCCGCCATGGGCCCAAGCTCTGATTAAACGCTAAAATTAATCTACTTTTACACCCGCACTTGAATGCCCTCAGATTCCCTCGCCATTAAGCCCTGGAGCGCCACAATCAACCGGATTAAAACCTCTCCAGAGTAATTAGGTTTTATCCCTCGATTAACCCCTTTCTCGCTGTTGTTCGCCTCACCGGAGCACTATAAAAGGACCCCCGAGCACATCGCGTTCAACACCACTCTCTATTGCCCTCCCTCTCCGAGACAGAGAGCTAGCATCGCCATTTTGCGTCGTCGCTTTGGTTCGTGCTCCAGCCGCCGCTCGCTATCAACAGAGTCCTTCCCTCGCCCTACCGACGACACCGAAGTGATCCTCACCCACCGCTGCATCTCGGCCACCGCTCCAATCGAGACCTTCACCGCCGGAACCCCGTCGCCATAAAGGACCCTAGGCTGCACCACCGCCCCCACTCGTGCCGACCTCATCCAGTCGATCCCGAGCCTCACCGATGGTACCCTCGTGATCCCCTTGTTATCCTGATCTCATTTCTAGTGTTAGCTCGCTGTCTCGACCATCGCCATTGCCACTAGGGCCGTCGCCTTTATTGGCCATCATCGAAGAAGATGACCGGCGCGGGTAATATCCCCGTGTCGTGTCGGATTTCACCACGACCGCACGATCACGATCGAACGGCTGTGATTAAATCACATAAGAGGTTTAATCCTGGCTGCTTTATCTGAACGAATGGGTACCGAGTGATCTCAACCGTTCATTTTCACTTAAAGCCCACCATCTCACAGCACAGTGCCGTGAACCCAGTCCACCGTGGACCGAAGGCTGAATTAGGATTTAAAATAAATTCTAGAAATTAATTTAAACTTTAGAAATCCATATCTTGCTCAAATTAACTCCAAATTTGACCATTCAAATTTCAGAAAGTTTATCTTTTTATTCTCTTCATGTTCATCCAATAAAATTTATATGTTTATACTGAACATTTTACATTATTTAATTGGGATTAAAATAAAAGTTGAAGAAATCATTTTATAACTTCAAAAATTAATAACTCCCTTAAATTAACTCTAAAAATTTCCATTTTAATTTCATAAGCTTTATCTTTTTATTCTCTTCAACTTTGCACAATAAAATCTATATGCTTGTATTGTGATTTCATATTGTTTTAATTGATTGTTATTTATCAGATCCCCGACCTTGATGTGTAAACCTAAGCCATGCTATCGAGCCTGAATTCCTTGTCACTAGTATACTTATTAATATTTTGTGTCGCTGCTCTCGTTTGTGCTCTAGCCAACGCTTGCCGTCGCCGAAGTCCTTCCCTCACCCCGCTGATGACACCAAAGTGATCCTCACCCACCGCTGCATCTCAGCCACCACTCCGATCGAGCCCTTCGCCGTCAGAACCCATCGCCGTCAAGGACCCGAGGCTCCACCGTCGCCCCTACTCGTCGCCGGCCTCGTCCAGTCGACCCCGAGCCTCGTCAATGGTACCCTAGTGATTCCCTTGTTACCCTGATCCCGTTTCTAGCATTAGCTCGCCGTCCCGACCATCACCGTCGCCGCTAGGGCCGTTGCCTTTATCGTCCTTCGTTGGGAATACGACTGCACAGGTAATATCCCAGTGCCGTGTTGGATCTCACCATGACCGCATGATCGCGATCGAATGGCTGTAATTTAATCGCATAGGAGGTTTAATCCTGGCCGCTTGATCTGAACGAATGGGTACCGAGTGATCTCAACCGTTCATTCTCACTTAAAGCTTGCTGGCTCATAGCACAGTGCCGTGAAGCCAGTCCACCGTGGACAGAAGGCTGAATTAGGATTTAAAATAAATTCCAGAAATTGATTTAAACCTTAGAAATTCATATCTTGCTCAAATTAACTCCAAATTTGACCATTCAAATTTCAGAAAGTTTATCTTTTTATTCTCTTCATGTTCATCCAATAAAATTTATATGTTTATACTGAACATTTTACATTATTTAATTGGGATTAAAATAAAAGTACAAGAAAACATTTTATAACTTGAAAAATTCATAACTCCCTTAAATTAACTCTAAAAAATTTCCATTTTAATTTCAGAAGCTTTATATTTTTATTCTCTTCAACTTTGCACAATAAAATATATATGCTTGTATTGTGATTTCATACTGTTTTAATTGATTGTTATTTATCAGATCCCCAACCTTGATGTGTAAACCTAAGCCATGCTATCGAGTCTGAATGCCTTGTCACTAGTATACTTATTAATATTAAAAGTGTCCAATGTATCGACACAACTGCTATAGGATTAAAAATGAGTCGTAGGTACTTGGATTCTGATATATGATCCCCTATGTCTCTCACCCCAGGTATTCTGTTGGTCTTGGAATTGGTTTGATAAGTTAGTATGGTGGGTTCTGGGTGCAAGCGAGGGCATTGGTTAGTCGCACCCAGGGCGCTATATGTACCGGTCTGTGGGATCTGTCGCAAAGAAATATCGTGCCAACACCAAGTCTAATGGGTAAGTCTTAACTACAGGTATGGGTCGTTCCAACCCGAGACACTATGTGGAGAGGCGCAAGCAGCACTTGCGGGTGGCTTGGGCCATGTGGCACAAAAGGGAGTGCGACGTTGGTCCAATGCACCGGTACGCCAGCGAAACCTATAGTGTGTGTCATTGAGTTGGAGCGATTCATGTTAACGGTTTCAGCATGAGTTCCTGTGACTTGGGTCATTGGACACACTGCGGTGTGTGGGAATGAGTGCCTTGTGGGTACAACAGTACACCTCTGATCAGAGTTAAATCTTTTCGAAAAGCCGAGCTCACGGTCAAGGGCGAGTGGAGTGACATCCCACAGTTAGTTTAAAATTCAAAGTGTGCATGATTGATTGGGCACGTAAGGACTATTGAGCGAGGAGGGCTGACTATACTCCTCGAGTTAGAAGATGTTGCATCATCCATGATTTAATTATTTTGTATGAATAAACCTGACTCACATTAAAGGCTGCAAGATAAAAATGTACTTTTCCACACTTTAAACCATTACCTCTCTTTGTTATTACCTTGCATTACTATTGCATTTCTCGGTGGCTTGTTCAGTACGTTTGTACTCACCCATTGGAAAAACCACTTCATAGGCGTACTACGATGAGGATGATCTAGAGTAGCGACCTAGTCAAGAAGCGACCCTAGAGAAGATGTTCATCGAGTTTATTATTTTCATAATTTTTTTATTTTAACACTTATGTAATAATGTGGTCTGTGAGCCACGAATGCTTGACGTATGTGCATCGTCGTGTGATGAACATCTTGTGATTATTGATTTTCTATGGAATTTTAATAAAGTCTGGGTTTTATTAAATCCGGGCGCTACAAGATGGTATCAGAGCCGACTTGACTGTAGGAAACCAAATAGACCCACCTCATACTTAGTTTTACAAAACTATTTCGTAAAAATCTACTTCGTAGTTTTCCCTCTCTCCCTTATTCTTTAAACTTTGTTTTCCTTGTAGATGCCAACCCACATCTGTAGTTTCTGCCGAGAGGCTATCGGTTTCATCCAGGAACTCCGTATGTTGGCAGCATTCCTACTATACACCCACGAGCCAGAGTACCACGATATCTACTAGATCGGAGAAAGTGGCCCATGCCAAGTAACCCTGACGCTCATCGCCTCAGACTCGAAGATGACCTCCTTCGCTAGCTCAGCCAGAGCTACAAGTTTTGAAATTGGTTGTCAGGAGATGGCTCTTCAAGCACTCGGAGAACTTCATCAGATCTACGACGACCGCCTTGATGACACCACATTCCGTCTCAGGAACTAGGATCAGATCATAGCACCTACGTCAGCCATCTTGATGAATGTGACCCTCTAGTAGCCAGACAAACCCGTCTCTTATAGACTATGGACACCCTTCATACCGAGGTTCTCCTACACGCCGACGAGACACAAGCTTGGGTCGACTACTACTGTCAGGAGGCCGATGAACTTCGGCAGCGGAATACCCAACTCCTTAGCCAGAACTAGGAGCTCAGGAAGGATATTGTAGAACTGGTACCCTCGGTTCCCCTAGGAGGAAGACCCTTCGTTGCCCGAAGAAGTTGACAAGGCAAAGCACGACCCTACCCAATCCAGGTGAGGCTAGAATGTCCGAAGGACTAATGGCTGACGATGAGGACGAGCCTAGCACCACCGCAAGATCTATCCAAGGGTCTGAAAACACCCACGACGATGCCCCTGACAGCCACTAAATTGTTGTGCTAGACTCTATATTCCGGATGATTGTTTTTATTATTTGTGATACCATCCATAGCGACTTGTGCTATGGGTGAGATAAAACTAACAGATGAATTGTAATGAACTATTTTGTATCACATTTAATAAAGAAACCGTGAATTATTTTGGGGTACATTTTTCTAAGTCTTCTCTTATGATCTTGGGGTATTATCACCTTCGAAATGGCCAATGATCAGAACCCATCCGCCACCCCCAACCTGCCAAGCCACGCAGTACCCAATAGTGAAGTTCCTAGGGCATGTCATATCTACCGGAGGGATAGCAGTGGACCCGACCACCATGGAAGCAGTAATAAACTGGTTACAACCCAAGAATGTATCAGAGATCTGAAGTTTTCTAGGATTGGCCAGATATTACCGGCGGTTCATCGAAAATTTTTCCAAGATCACCAAGCCCATGACTAGATTGTTATAGAAGGAAGTAACGTTCGAATGGACCCCAGCCTGCAAGGAAAGCTTCTAGACCCTCAAGAAGAGACTCATATCAGCCCCATTGTTGACACTATCGGACATCCAGAAAGACTTCCACGTCTACTGCGATGCCTCTCGCCTGGGACTAGGGTGCGTTCTCATGCAAGACGGGAAAGTGGTATTGTATGGTATGCCTCTCGGCAATTGAGACCGCACAAGCTGAACTACCCCACGCATGACTTAGAATTGGTAGCAGTAGTCCAAGCACTGATGATATGGAGGCACTATCTTGTCGGCAACAGATGTGAAGTTTTCACCGACCACAAGAGCTTCAAGTACATATTCACCCAGACCAACCTAAACCTTAGACAAAGAAAGGTGGTTATAATTAATCAAGGACTATGACTTAGGCATCCACTACCACCCAGGCAAGGTGAACATGGTGGTCGATGCTCTAAGTAGGAAGGGATACTGCAATGCCCTCACAGTACGAGATCAAGCCCCTCTGCTATACCGAGAAATGGAAAGGCTGAACCTAGGAATCACTACTAGAGAATACCTCGCTGTCTTATAGGCAAGACCTATCTTAATGGACCAAATCCGTGAAGCATGAAAAGAAGATCCCGACATAGCAGATATCCAAAAGAATATGAGAAAGGAAAAAGCACTACTCTTATCTGAAGATGAAGACGGTACCATATGGTTCAGAAACCGACTATGTGTACCCAACCAGCCAGAGCTAAAGGTCCTTATCCTCAAGGAAGCCCATGAAACCTTGTACTCCATACATCCAAGGAGTACTAAAATGTACCGAGACTTGAAGGAGAATTACTGGTGGGTCAATATGAAGAGGGATATCGCTGAATATGTAGCTAGATGTGACAAGTGTCAACGAGGAGCACCAGAGACCTGTCGATCTAGTGCACCCCTCAAGGTCCCTAAATGGAAGTGGGAAGAAGTAGAAATGGACTTCATCACTAGACTACCTAGAACCCAAGCCGGATATGAATCCATTTGGGTGATCATTGATCAAATCACCAAGGTAGCTCACTTCATCCCCGTCAAGATGACTTATAGTGGCCCAAAGCTAGCAGAATTATACATGGATCAGATTGTGTGTTTACACGGAGTCCCAAGGAAGACAGTATCTAAGCGAGGCAGCCAGTTCACCTCCAAGTTTTGGTAGAATCTTCAGGAAGAACTCGGCACCAGGCTAAACTTCAGTAGGGCATACCACCCCAGACGGATGGTCAAAATGAGAGGGTAAACCAGATACTAGAAGACATGCTCAGAGCCTGCGCCATATATTTTGGTGGAATGTGGGATAAGAGCTTGCCCTATACAGAGTTCTCGTTCAACAACAGTTATCAAGTCAGTTTACAGATGTCCCCTTTCGGGGCATTTTATGGACAAAAGTGCCGAACACCGCTATTATGGGATCAAACTGGTGAATCTCAGCTATTTGGCACGAACATTCTGTGAGATGTCAAAGCTAAAGTCAAGATCATCAAAGACTGGTTGAAAATAGCACAGTCCTACCAAAAGATCTATGCCGACAACTGAAGAAGAGATTTAGCATTCGAGGAAGGCGATTATGTCTATCTTCGAGTCACTCCCCTTCGAGGCACTCAGAGGTTCAACATGAAGGGAAAGTTAGCTCCTCGTTATATTATTCCTTTTCCGATCCTCTATCGGCAAGGAGAAGTCGCATACCAGCTGGAGCTACCACCCTCCTTAGCTAGAGTACATGATGTGTTTCACATCTCCTAGTTGAAGAAGTGTCTACGGGTACCCACCGAACGAACATATCTTCAGCAACTCGACATTTAAGGAGACCTGACCTATATCGAAAAGCCCATCCAGATCCTAGAGGTCAAGGAAAGAGTAACCAAGAATCGAATAGTCTGTTTCTGCAAGGTTCAGTGGAGTAACCACCTCGTCGAAGAAGCCACCTCGGAGAAAGAAGATGACCTGAAAGCCCAATACCCCGAGCTATTCTAGGAACCTTCCAAATCTCGAGACGAGATTCTCTGTAGTGGGGTAGGTTTGTAACACCCCTAATTTTTGAGAAATAAAATAAATACAAAAAATCATAATTTTTTGAAAATGTTTATTTTAATTCTCATAAAGCCACAAATGCCTAAATAAATAGAATCGAGAGAAATAATTCAAATCATGATCTGAAAATTTTATGTTATGTTCCTAAGACCAAGATGCAATTTTGGGAATTTTTATAAATTTTTCCAACCTTTGCTGATAGCCCATAATTTAAAAATCAATTTCTACAATTATTTTTATTCAGAAATCAATTTAAATGCTATTGGGCCGCTCCCCTCGTTTATCTCTATCCGGCTGGCCTAGCCCACCAATCCTCGTGAATCCTCACTGACTAGTGGACCCCGCCTGTCGGTGTGCTCAGCCTTACACCTGAGCCCTAGCCCACCTGTCAGTCTCCTCCCCTCACAGCTTGCGCACTTCGGCTCACCTGTCGGCGCCGACCGTTGCACAATTAGACTTCACCCGCTCGCTGACTAGTGGCCCTGCCCTGTCAGGCTTCATCAACCTCAAGCGCTCGAGATCCTCGGCCGCCGCTGTGAAATCTAATCGCCACTGTCATGGGCCCAAGCTTCGATTAAATGCCAGAATTAATCCATTGTTACACCCGCACTTGAATGCCCTCGGATTCCATCGCCGTTAAGCCCCGGAGCGCCGCAACCAGCCGGATTAAAATCTCGCCAGAGTAATTAGGTTTTATGCCTTGAATTCCCCTTTCTCGCCGCTGTTCGCCTCGCTGGAGCACTATAAAAGTACCCCCGAGCACACCGCGTTCAGCACCCCTCTCTATTGCCCTCCCTCCCAGAGACAGAGAGCTAGCATCACCATTTTGCGCCGCCGCTCTCGTTTGTGCTCTAGCCACCGCTTGCCGTCACCGGAGTCCTTCCCTCACCCCGCTGATGACACCGAAGTGATCCTCACCCACCGCTGCATCTCAGCCACCACTCCGATCGAGCCCTTCACCGCCGGAACCCATCGCCGTCAAGGACCCAAGGCTCCACCGTCGCCGCCACTCGTCGTCGGCCTCATCTAGTCGACCCCGAGCCTCACCAATGGTACCCTCGTGATTCCCTTGTTACCCTGATCCCGTTTCTAGCGTTAGCTCGCCGTCCCGACCATCACCGTCGCCGCTAGGGTCGTCGCCTTTATCAGCCTTCGTTGGGAAGACGACTGGCACAGGTAATATCCCAGTGCCGTGTCGGATCTGACCACGACCGCACGATCGCGATCGAATGGCTGTAATTTAATCGCATAAGAGGTTTAATCCTGGCCGCTTGATCTGAACGAATGGGTACCGAGTGATCTCAACTGTTCATTCTCACTTAAAGCTCACTGGCTCATAGCACAGTGCCATGAACCCTGTCCACCGTGGACCGAAGGCTGAATTAGGATTTAAAATAAATTCCAGAAATTGATTTAAACTTTAGAAATTCATATCTTGCTCAAATTAACTCCAAATTTGACCATTCAAATTTTAGAAAGTTTATCTTTTTATTCTATTCATGTTCATCCAATAAAATTTATATGTTTATACTGAACATTTTACATTATTTAATTGGGATTAAAATAAAAGTACAATAAAACATTTTATAACTTGAAAAATTCATAACTCCCTTAAATTAACTCTAAAAATTTCCATTTTAATTTCAGAAGCTTTATCTTTTTATTCTCTTAAAATTTTCCCAATAAAATATATATGCTTGTATTGTGATTTCATATTGTTTTAATTGATTGTTATTTCTAATTTTGCGTACCGTAAAGATTACGATGCCGTTGAAGAGCCGGAGTATTTTCCCGAAGCTCACCCTTCTACTTTCGTTGAACAAGGCAAGTCACCAACCCCATTTTGAGCATATTGAACCCAGTTTTTAATTAAATATCACTAAAAATCTTAGGTTATATTTGCATTAGTAAAATGAATAACCCTACATTATATTTATCAGATCCCCGACCTTGATGTGCAAACCCAAGCCATGCTATTGAGCCTAAATTCCTTGTCACCAGTATACTTATTAATATTAAAAGTGTCCAATGTATCGACACAACTACAATAGGATTAAAAATGAGTCGTAGGTACTTGGATTCTGATATATGATCCCCTATTCCTCTCACCCCTGTTATTCTGTTGGTCTTGGAATTGGTTTGATAAGTTAGCATGGTGGGTTCCGGGTGCAAGCGAGGGCATTGGTTAGTCACACCCTGTTGATAGCAAAAAAATGGCATTAATGGTTAAGATTATCAAAATATCAATTTTGGTAATTTGGGCCGAAAATACACATATCACGGGTTGGGCCGAAGGCCCACAAAGCTATGGGCTTCAGAAGCTTCCGGCGAGCCTGCAACCTTCGGCCCGAAGGCCTTCGGAGGCCTACTCCACCGAAGCTTCGGCCCGAGGAGCAGGCTTCGGCGGGCCTGACGAAGGCCCACTTCGGGCAGAGATAGAGATTGAGTTCAATTTTTGACTAAGTCTTTTCCACGCGTGATTAAGCTAAATCTTATCAGATTATGCTTAGAGATTAGAAGTCTAGCCCCTATAAATATAGGGGTGAGGCCAGTTCAGAACCCCCCCCCCCAACAACACAATCAACACAAAGCCCTAGCTTTGAACCGTACCTTTATTTTACCTTTACATTCTGCAATCTTCGTGGGTTTGCCTAGAAGCCCTCCGATGGCCACTTCAGAACAGTGGTAATCCTTGTTAATTCGTCTGTGAAGTATCCATTAATCTACGTAATAGATTGTTATCGCCTTGTTACTTTGCCTGTGAATTATCCGCTAATCTACGTAATAGATTCCTACCTTGCCCCTAGTGCACCACTTAGCATAATTCGGTCCTCAGGCCGAATTGGTACTTCGAATCTACTCTGTTGCAGGTTTCCACGTTCGGAGCTACTTCGCCGGAGGTGCCCGAAGCCAGGAGATTGGTTTCAAAGGCTGCCAGAACACCCCTCGGTGTGAGTACTACTTCGACCACCCGTACTGGACCGTCACACTGTTGTTGGTTTGGACAAGTCCCGCATGCTAGCACGCTTCGCGATAGGCTTCGTCACGAGAGACTTCGCCACGCTCATACTCCGCTTCATACGAAGTCGCTCCTGCATGTTGCATCTAAGTTATCTTACTGTATCGGAGACTTCGCGCCGAACCCCGCTGTTCGGAGGTGATTGTCGCGTCCAAATCCGTTCCAGGTTAATCTTTGACTATATCAGTCCGAACGCCGAAGGTACCCTTCAGCGGGACACTTCGCACCATACGCCGAAGGTACCCTTCGGTGACACTCTTCGCACTGTACTTCGAGTCAGTCAGGCTTCGATCATCTTGCTGATTTACTCTGTTTAATATATTTCTTTTGGCTAATTGGATTATTTTTGTGTGATCTGATTACCTTGTGACTCCACCCCCTTACCACGATTAAGGGTAGTCAGAACGTAACGTCGGTGTTGTGTTATGCTTAGGCTTATTCCTAAGTATCTGCACACTTTTGGATCATCGAACTGACCCAAGTGCGGGGGCATGTTTTTATGTCAACACACTTTTTGGCGACTCCGCTGGGGACAACTACGCCAACATGACGGGTACATCTACATCGGCCACTAGTACGTCTACAACGACTACTACGTCTACACCGCCAACGGATCCCATGGGAGGCATGGATATCGACAACCGCAACATCATGGCGCCTACCCTTGAAGATATTCTCGTAGAAGACCGAGCAGAGATCGAGGAAAAAATGAAGACACTCCAGGAATTGATGCTTGGGAGCTACGTCAATACACGCACGGGCTTCATCAAGCGCGACGTCAATGTCCTCGACCTTGCTTGGATCCACGTAACACCAGCATCGCCTCATTTATTTAATTTAGAGATAGATCAAAAAATAGTCGCATTAGTAGATCAAGCCGTTAATGCTTCGCTAGCCAACCGCTTAGATTCGGCAGTTAGCTCTCAGGCAGAGGCGACGCTTAGAAGGTTCGGCTTTACTGAGGTCATGGCATTAGCCCCTATTGCTAGCATACTGTTGACGCAGAAATGCGCCCCCACACATGGGTCGGTTCGACGTCCAAAAGTATCACAACGATACCGACGCCGCGTTCTGACTACCCTGGATAGTGATAAGGGATTTGGAGTCTCCACGCAATCAGATAAATAACTAGTACTTTAATCCAATTGGCCGAAAGTATTGATAGCAATGTAGATAGAAACAAAATGACCAAAATACCTAGAATCGGCCAATTCGGAGGCTGATTCGGAGTAATAGCGGTTGCTGGTCCGAAGTGTCATTGAAACACCTTCGGCCTCAAGCCCGGTCATACCGGAGGTATAACCCTGGTCGGACCGAGGGGCTGCGAAGGGGCTTCGGGCGGTGCCCGATGCGAAGCGCGGATCCGGCAATCGGACTGGCGAAGCCTCGTCGGTCGGACCGACCGTGCTCTCCCGGTCACACCGGGCGAAGGGACCTCTGGACGTCAGCATTCGACCACGTGGAGCTCCGGCGCGCAGGGCTTCGGAGGGTTCGGGCTTCGGCTTCGGCGTGCCTGGTGCGAAGGATCCTGGTCAGACCGGCGGAGAGCCATCGATCGGACCGGCTGTTGCCGACAATGGCGTGACGGGGGGCTCCGGTCAGACCGGTACCTCAAAGCCAGTCGGACCGTTGTGATAGATCTGATCTGTTGAGCCTCAGCAGCCGTAGCAAAAGATCTCCAATTGCTCCCAAACTTCGCAAGGATAATGAGACAATTGGCCTGCAAAAACAATAATAGATCAAACACAATTCGGCCAAAGGGCCGAATTGTCAGGTAGGGGTGATAAAAATCGATAAAAAGGATAGCAATCCGTTATGTGGATTAACGGGAGGTTCACGAGCGAACCAACAAGGGTTACCGTGATTACGGACGTGGCAGACGGAGGGCTTTCAAGCAAACCCACAAAGATGCAGAAAAGTAAGGAAAGTAAAAACGATTCAAAGGTAGGGCTTTGGATTGGAATGTTGGGGGGCATGAATCAGCCTTCCCCCTAGTATTTATAGGGGAGTGGACTAGTTATCCCTGGCTAGAGATAGAGTTAGATGCGTCCAAAATTCTATTGAGATAAGTTTTGGGCGAAAATATCTCGAATCCCACTTGGATCTGAAATCCAGACCCTGGCCGGTCTGATCGAGCCCATGGATCCGGTCTGACCTGACCTGCCCGGTTGGACCGACCTACCATAGCCGGTCAGACCGGCCTTTGCCAGGTTGGCATATTTTCGGTCAAAACCACTTTTTTCCAATATTTGCTAGTTTGACCATTAATGCCATTTTTTGCTATAAACACATGCCCCCTGCCTTTTAGCAAACTTAGTGAGCTAAAAGCATGTCGGGCCTTGGGTGATACCTGTAGTATCGGCCTTTAACACTTTAAGCATTTTGCCACACACTTGGGAAGTACTTTTTTAAATATCTACCATTCAAAGCCATTTGAAATCGCTCTCCTTGTAAAGACTCTAGGACATATGCATTGCCCGGAGCGATTCCGACTACCTTAAAAGGTCCTTCCCAACTAGGCGACCATTTACCGAATTTTGAACTCCTAGTACCTAATGGCAAAATCGTCTTCCATACTAAATCATTGATTTGAAACGATTTTGCCTTGACCTTCTTGTTGTAGGCCCTAGCTACTCTTCTTTAGCTCTCTCTATCGCCTCCAGAGCCTTCAACCTCTTATCGGTCACCTCTTCTAAATTATCCTTTAGAAGTATCTCATATTCATCGACCGATAAGCCGTCTTGTTTAAGAAATCTAAGTTAGCCGAGATCCACCTCTACCGGTAGAACGACTTCTTGTCCATACACTAACTCATAAGGACTGACTTTAGTGGCACCATGCTTTGCAACTCTACTAGCCCACAAAGCTTCAGAAAGTATCTCGTGCCACCTTTTTGGAAACTCCTCAATCTTTTTCTTGATCAATTTAATTACAGTTTTGTTACTGGACTCGGCCTGACCATTGGCATGAGCATAATATGGGGAAGAATTTACCAATTTGATCCCATAGTATTCGACAAAGTCCCTCACCTCTTTAGCGACAAATGAAGTGCCTTGGTCCGTAGTGAGAGTTTGGGGAATGCCAAATCTATGTATGATGTGTTTCAAGATGAAATCAATTACCTCGCTGTGAGTCATGTTCTTGAGCGCCACGACCTCGGTCCATTTGGTGAAATAATATGTTGCCATCAACACGAAACGATGCCCTTTCGAGGACGGAGGGTGAATTTGGCCGATGAAGTCTAAACTCCAACCTCGGAACGACCATGGTTTAATAATAGGGTTAAGTGCCGACGCGGGTGCTAGCTTAATATTCCCAAACTCCTGACAAGCTTTACACCCTCTGTAGTACCTAAAACAGTCTTCAGTCATAGTCGGCCAATAAAAACCTGCCCTTTTGAGCATCCAACTCATCTTTGGGGCCGACTGATGAGTACCGCAAAGCCCTTCATGCACTTCACCTGTAGCAACTCTAGCTTGATCGGGGTCCAAACATTTCAAAAGTACCCCATCAATAGTTCAGCGATATAACACACCATCGAGTAAAACAAATTTGAAAGCTTGTCACCGAACTTTCTGATCAACCTTTTGGCTTGGGTCCCTCAAATATTTGATGATTGGGATTATCCAATCGTCCTCACTAACTAGGGGAGCAATGGCCAAATTCCTGCTACAACTGGCTTCAAGATTCATCATTTGGACCTGCCCTTCGAGCACTAATCCTTCCTGACGATGGTCGGTCGGACCGCCCCTATTGGCCCGGTTAAACCGGCGATTGCCAGTCATCTAACACAATTCGGTCTGACCATCCTGACATGGTCGGTCAGACCATGTACGCAAGGTCGGTTGGACCGTGCCCACAAAGCCGGTCAGACCGACTGTAGGCCCCTCGGGTGTTACATCATCTCCAAGCATCGGCTTTTCCTGCGTGCAAAATTTGCCCCTCCTAATTTGATAGTCTGATGCTTGTTGAGCCAAGTCATTTGCAAGTGAGTTGGCTTCTCTAGACACATGAGTAATTTCAAAATTATCAAAGGCAGAAATCAAGTCCAAACACTTGTCCAGGTACCTATTTAGCAAACCATTAAAACATTGAGCGAGCCTGGCTACTTGTTGTACAACTAGTAATGAATCACCGTATGCGTGAACATATTTCACACCCATGGAGTTTAACAACTCAAGACCTAGCAATAGGGCTTCGTATTTGTTGGGGGAATAGTTTTCCCTTGAACAGGGGACAAATGACGTCAGCCTACGACAGCCTTAGGCCCAGAGCCCAACACTGTCGAAGCCTGTATCTTCCCAAAGAAGCTATTTCCAAGCCTCAAGGTTCACTTCGGAGCCTGTTAGGGTGAAGCCCTCGAGCCCCGTCGAAGCCCTCTGGAGCGAAGTCCCTCGGAGCCCTCCGGAGCGAAGCCCTCAAGATTCCTAGAAGATTGCCAGAAGTTCTCAGGCTAACTTCGAAGCCAGCCTCCGGAGTTAGCCTTCGAGCCTTGCTCGGAGTTAACCTTCGGGCTCTGTCCGGAGTTAGCCTTCGAGCCCCCCTTCGGAGCTCCTCAGAGCTAGTCTCCGGACCCTGTCCGGCCAGTTCAAAGCCAAGTCTCCGAGACCTCAGTTCGGAGCCCAGTTCGGAGCCCAGTTCGGAGTATGCTTCGAAGCCCCCTTCGGAGTGTACTTTGAAGCCTCCCTCGCAGCCTCCGCCAGAAGAGCTCCGGTCCCTACTCCGAACCCAAGAAATATCTATGCCTCGCTACAGGGTAGAAGCCATACTAGGGGCCCCTCCGCCCCTGGTATGTCGTTTAGCTGGTCAAAGTATGACGTTGTCTGACACGTCTGTAAAGCTGTAAAACACTTTTGTACAGTAGCTAGCTCATTTTTCCCTTTTTACCCTTATAAGTCTAGGGCTTATAGAGGGCATTTTGGTCTTTTCCTTAAGGCATGCGTGCCTATAAAAGCATGGCCAAGCCCTTGTATCAAGGTACCTTCTCCAGGGCCATGAGACCCTGGAATTTACTACTCCATACCAAGGCATACCATGCCAAATCCACCACAAACTGGACGTAGGGCTATTATCCCCTAGGGGAGGCCCGAACTAGTATAAACCCTTTCTCCTTCTGAGAGAACCCTTCGAGGTTCATTTTACACTCCGTACACACATACTAAACTTGTGCTGTAGCTAACAAAATTTCTACAACAGTTGGCGCCGTCCGTGGGGAACTTAGTCCTAAAAGCTAAGTTCTCTGCCACTGTCTGCAACTCGAAGTATGCTTGAGGGGGGAGCTTCGAAGCTTTCTTGCTTCGCGCACCCTTCGACAAGGGGCTTCGGGTGCAGTTCGAAGGCCATCTTCGCCTTCCCCTACCCTTTGCATGCTGGAGCTCACCCTCCAGCAAGGGGCTCCGCCTCGTGTGTCGAAGGCCGTCGAAGCCCCAGGGGCTACGAGGCAAGCTTTCAGCCACTTTACGAGGTATGTACACTATCCGAAGTACCACTTCGATGTACAATTTTGCAATTACTTTGATATAAATTTGAAGCCCTGCTTTTCCTTGAATCGAAGCCCTGCTTCGCCTTAAATTCGAAGCCTTGCTTTGCCTTTAAAGCAAACTTTGGCTCCATCTTAGTTAAAAATTTGAAGCCTTGCTTCATCTTATCAAAAACCCGAAGCCTTGCTTCGCCTTATTTAAAACTCGAAGCTTCGCTTCGTTTTATAAAATCCGAAGCATCCCTCCGAAGGCTACACAGCGCCTCCGGGCCCGTAGTAGTGGGCTTTGAGACTTCCAGGCGACGGCTCGGCAAGTCCGGGATTCCAGGCTCCGGCCTGATGCATCCCTGGGTCGAAGGTGGCCCAAGGTCGTAGGTGACCCAGAGTCGAAGGTGGCTCATAGTCAAAGGTGGCTCAACTATCCCAGGTTCGGTGAATCCACACCAAATATCCTTTTCACTACAGGACCAAGCTCCAGAAGCCTTGCTTCGCTATCTAAACAAGCACTGAAGCCTCGCTTCGTGTGACATGATCTAAGCTAAAAATTAAGCATGTCAAAGTCATGCTTTCCTTAAAAATCTGAGTGCGTTTCGGAGCCTTGCTCACGCACAACATCCAAATCCTAGCATGCCGAAGCATGCTTCGCTTAATTTGGCTACGCTGAAGCCTTGCTTCGCTCCAAATTAACGCGGTCGAAGCCCAAAAGAGGCCTTCGCTCAATACATTTCAAGCATTCGAAGCCGCCAAAAAGGCGCACCCCTTCGCATTTTTATTGCCCAAACCAACAACAGCTAAGTCCCTAGCTGCCACGAGCAAGGGGGGAAGCATGTATGCGAAGTTTGCGAATGTAATACGCAGTACGAGCGTGACAAGCTAAAACGTTCAAAGTCATCAAACAATGTGAAGCATGCAGCGAAGTATGCAAATGCAATAAACTCCATTCATTGAATAATAATTGAGAAGTATGTTACAAATATGCTTCGAAAACAAAGCTACGAGTAGTCTGTATCTAAGCCTAAGAAAAATCGAGTGCGAGGCCCCAACCCTCGCTTGCCTTTCTTTCGGCCAGGGCCCCCTCGGCTGGACGAAGCCTCGTTGGAGCCTGCTCTCCCACATCCGTCTCATCTAGGCTCCGAAGCCCGCAGACCTCGTCTTCCACTTTGCAGGTCGCTCCAAGACTACGAGGCAGGCGGTGCCGTGTCGAAGGCAGAGAAGTCTAAAGCTTCGTCGCCTGCTAAGACCGGTTGCGAAGGCAAAAATGAAGAACTCCGAAGGGACTCCGTCTTCACAATGGCTAGCAGATCCTGAGCTACTTCGGGGATGGCTTCGCCGTTAGGCCCCCTCGGAAGTTTAAACCGAGGAGGGCCTTCGGACCTAGCTACTTCGAGGACCGCCCATAACTGGCGGAGTTCTTCAGAGTCCTCAAGTACTTCGAAGTCAACATTCGGAGACAGAGCCTGGGCAGGTATAAATCACCCCCGCATTCATATTAATAAGACGATAAGTTTTTACAAGCCTACAGCTAAGAATTACAAGGAGCCTAAGGAGATCTACACCTTCGGAGGCGGAGGTGTCGAGGTCGAAGGCTGATTTGGCGAAGCAAGCGCTTTGGCTCGGCGAAGGCAAAGGGCCTTCTGAAGCTCGAGGACTGCTTTGCAGCCTTGGACCTTCCAAGGCTCCTGAAGCCATCGCCAGGCTCCGTGGACGTTTGTCGGAGGCATCACCAAGTGTTGGCCCCCGAAGGCCACCAGGGTCGCGGAGGTTGCTTCTTCAAGGTGGTTGCACCCCGCGTCGTGAAGCATTTGCAACACCCCTTGGCCCACCACTCGGCCGGCCATCAGGGCGAAGCCCTTCAGAGACTGCTCCACCGACAAAGCCACCACCTTCAAGAATGCGGCGCGGTCCCCAATTGGATCCAGATCACCGAAGTCCGGAGCCCGACATTTGGTCCCTATTTGTTGTAGGACCTCGGTCAGGCTCAGAGTGGCTTCGTCGAGGTTGTCAACAATGAAGGTCTCAAGTGACTGAGCCCGTTGGCAGAGTTCGGAGTTCTCCTTTGCCTTCCGGGCTTCGGCGTCCTTCGCGGCTTTAAGCTCCGCGCGGAGCCTATCCATCTCCGAGGTCCAGGCTTCCTTATCCTTGCTAGCCTCGGCCTTTGCCGCCTCTGCCTCAGCCCTCGCTGTCTCGGCCTCGCCCCTCGCCGCATCGGCTGAAGCCTCGGCCCGCCTTCACTTCTCGGCTTCCACCGAGACTTCACGTCGGAGGGCCTCCTTCTCCTCTTCCAGGCGCGTCATCCGCCTGTCCGCAGAAGTCGAAGCTGCTGCGTTCAATGCAAAGGCCTGAAAGAATTCAAGAAATCATAAGTGTTGATCGAAGACTAAAGTTTAACTCGAAGGCTGTGTAGGACTTCGCTCACCTGTATAAGGGCTTTGTTCACGTTGATGAAGAGTTCCATGGGGTTCGAGCGGCTGAGTTGAGCCACCAAGTCCCCTGCCTCCGCAGCTGCGCAGCCCTCGCGGAAGCTGTTGATGGCCGCCTCAGTCAAAGCCCCCTTCGGCCGAAGAGGCTGGACAATCTCCTCCACCGCAACCGCCTGCGCAGGCTTCGGCATGGCCGGGCTTAGCTCCACCACCTCAACGTCCTCGTCGCTTTGAGGGTCCCCATCATCGCGGCCACTGCCTCCGTCTTCTTCAGACGAGGAGCTGTCGGACTCCGAGCTGCTGCTGCTGCTGTGGGAGGCCTCTGCTGGCTTCGGCGCGGTAGACCTCGCACCGACGTCGTCCTTTGCTGGCTTCACCGCGGTGGGCCTCGCACCGGCATCCTCCTCTGCAAAAAAAGCATAAGTCAAAATTCGCGTATTGAAGAGAAGTATGTTTGAAGTGTTTACCTTCGTCAGAGATTTCTTCGAAGGCGGAGGGGTCAATGTGTGCCCCCCAATCCTTCTCAATAGCTGGAGTAGGCGCGGCGGCCTTCGCGCTCGAAAGTGTCGCTGTCGAGGCCTTCGCTACCTTCTTGGTAGCCGAAGCACTTGTGGGATCCACCGCTGCCTCCTCCGGAGCAAGGGCTTCGGTCGCGGGGACCTCCAGCCTAGCCCTCGAAATTTCGGGCTCATCGTCATCCCCTCTCTTCCTCTTGGCTCCGGCCATCGAAGCTGCGAGGTGGGAGAAGTCCGGCAGGGTAGGGACCTCTTCGTAGCCAAGCAAGGTCCACACCCTGTTCCAGTGCTCCCAGGACCCCACCGAATCTAGCCGTTGAGCTTGCTCCTCCGGTGTCGGAGCCCCAACAACACGCTCTGCCGCCGTGATGGCCTCCTCCGGAGTCCTCACTTCAAGATGGGCTTCAGAAAAGTTCAAGTCAGAGTGAAGTTTTTGCGAAGTATGAAAGTGGAAAGATTTCGATGTCTTACAGAGGTGTTCGAAGGCCAACTCGTTTAGGCCCCCTCGGCCCAAAGCTTGGAAGAGCCCCTCCGGCCAAGAGCACGCTAGGGGGCTGAGCCGAAGGGTGATGAACTCCTCCGCGAGGTCTCTCATTGTCATCTTCGTGGCAACCCTCCGAAGGAGCGATATCCTCGAGCGAAGGGTGTCCAGGCTGGTCTTCACCACCCCTTCGCGCCGATATGAGATAAGGGCATTGGTACTCCAAAGGGGAGAGTTCGCGCCGACGGATGCGTAGAACCACTCTTGATCCCACTTCGAGTACCATTTGCTGTTGGCGGCCCTCGCTGGGAAGGCATCCTGGTACTCCCTCCGAAGCTGGAAGTTAGCGCTGCCAAAGGCCAAAGCCATCTTGACGTGGTCTGTGCCCTCCCTTGGCTTCGGCTGGCAGTTGGCGTCGTGAAGGGCGACGAAGACATCTGCGCGGCCCTCACAACCTTCGGCCCTCATGGCCCATTCGAAGACAGCAAGCCTCGCCACGGCGTTGGGCGAAAGCTGAGGAAGCTCGAGGTTGTAGGCCTTGACGACTTCGCTCAGCATCCCCACTGCTGGCAGCCCGAGGCCGGCTTCAAAGAAGTCTTTGAACACTACCACTTCATCGGCCCGAGGCCTTGGTATGGCCTCCAACTTATCCGGGACTCTGAGTTGGATCTTCGCTGCAGTCCTCCCTTCGCAGGCCATCTGGACAGATTCCTCTGTGGAGATCGAGGCCCTCATCTCCAACGTTTGCTCAAATTTGTTGGATGGCATCCGAAGGTCCCTCGGCCCCAGCCGCCTCGGTGCAGGCTTCGCTGCCGCAGCCACCGCTGCCTGCAGTTGGGCGAAACTCGAGCTCGGGCCCAAGGCCAAGGCCTTCTAAGCTACCTTCTTTGGCATTTTCGTGGGACTTCGGAGCGAGGGGCTAAAGCTAGCGAGGGGTGCTTCGCGCGAAGCCAAGGAGGAGAAGAGAGCAAAGGATGTAAGGCGCTGAGAAGAAAGTAAATGAGAGCGTGCCGAAGCCGCATGCTGTAAACCCTATTTATAGGTGGTAAGAATTCCGACGGTCCGTGGGCCGAACCCACTGGCAGGTGGGCCTCCAACGAAGGCGAAGCGGCCCAGCGCGGGTTAACGGTCAATTTTCTAGCCGTTGTGGAGCAAGTTGATCTCCCCAAGGTCATTCTGACAGCAGACGCGGGCAGTTATTACCTGCGATTTTTGAAGTCACCTTCGGTCCAAGCTCCGAAGGCATGTTTTCTCTGAAGTCGGAATTTTTGGGTCATTTGTCCCAAGGGCGCGCACACCCCTTCGTCCTGAAGGCCTGCACGCGAGGGGCTACTGTTGGGGGAATAGTTTTCCCTTGAATAGGGGCCAAATGACGTCAGCCTCCGACAACCTTAGGCCCGAAGCCCAACACTGTCGAAGCCTTTATCTTCCCAAAGAAGCTGTTTCCAAGCCTCAAGGTTCACTTCGGAGCCTGTTAGGGCGAAGCCCTCGAGCCCCGTCAAATCCCTTTGGAGCGAAGTCCCTCGGAGCCCTCCGGAGCGAAGCCCTCAAGATTCCTAGAAGATTGCCAGAAGTTCTCAGGCTAACTTCGAAGCCAGCCTTCGGACCTTGTTCGGAGTTAGCCTTCGAGCCTTGCTCGGAGTTAACCTTCGGGCTCTGTCCGGAGTTAGCCTTTGAGCCCCCCTTCGGAGCTCCTCAGAGCTAGTCTCCGGACCCTATCCGGCCACTTCAAAGCCATGTCTCCGAGACCTCAGTTCGGAGCCCAGTTCGGAGCCCAGTTCGGAGTATGCTTTGAAGCCCCCTTCGGAGTGTACTTTGAACCTCCCTCACAGCCTCCGTCAGAAGAGCTCCGGTCCCTACTCCGAACCCAAGAAATATCTACGCCTCGCTACAGGGTAGAATCCATATTGGGGGCCCCTCCGCCCCTGGTATGTCGTTTAGCTGGTCAAAGTATGACGTTGTCTGACACGTTTGTAAAGCTGTAAAACACTTTTGTACAGTAGCTAGCTCCTTTTTCCCTTTTTACCCTTATAAGCCTAGGGCTTATAGAGGGCATTTTGGTCTTTTCCTTAAGGCCTGCGTGCCTATAAAAGCAGGGCCAAGCCCTTGTATCAAGGTACCTTCTCCAAGGCCATGAGACCCTGGAATTTACTACTCCATACCGAGGCATACCATGCCAAATCCACCACAAACTGGACATAGGGCTATTATCCCCTAGGGGAGGCCCGAACCAGTATAAACCCTTTCTCCTTCTAAGAGAACTCTTCGGGGTTCATTTTACACTCCGTATACACACATACTAAACTTGTGTTGTAGCTAACAAAATTGCTACAATAGTATTTGGCTTGATTATTAGTCGAATGAAATTCCAAACGGGCCGAGGTTTCAAAGTGCATACCACTTGGTGATATGAGTACCACTCCAACACCTTGGCCATTTTTGCAAGCCGAACCATCGAAGTAAAGTTTCCATGGTAATACTTCAATTAAGGCGACTTCATCGCCCCAATTGACATCCACGTGGTGATCTACTATAAAATTAGCCACGACTTGGCCTTTCATGGATCTCAATGGTTCATAAGCTAAATCATATTCGATTAACGCATACGCCACTTGTCGATTCTACCACTTAGAACCAGCTTTTGTAACATGTATTTTATGACATCTGTTTGGCAAGTGACAATACATGTGCTAGGGAGAAGGTAATGACGTAGTTTGGTACACGCATAATAGAGTGACAAACATAAACACTCCACAAACACGTACCTGTTCTCAGCGTCTAGAAGTCGACGACTCAAGAAGGTGACGACATACTCCTTCCCTTCGATGTCTTGAGTTAACACGACCCCAACTACGCTCTCTTCCGCGGCAACATAGAGCTGAAATGGGATCCCGGCCTTCGGCGCCCTTACCACCGGTGGCGTCGATAAGCACTCTTTGATTTTCTCGAACGCACGTTGCTGGCTTGTCCCCCAAGTGAACTCGGCTTCATTTTTAGCTGGAGTATTAGGACGAAAGCATCAATTTTCCTAGACAGGTTGGATATAAAGCGCCGCAAATAATTAACCGTGCCTAGCAATTTCTGTACATCTTTCTTACATGTCGGCGCTACGCATCCCCTAATTTTCTCAAGCCTCTTGGGGTCAATTTCGATGCCTCTTTCATGAATCATGAATCCCAATAACTTCCCCGCCGACACACCAAAAGCACATTTGAGTGGGTTCATTTTCAAGCCATACCGACGCATTCTTTCAAAAGCAACATTCAAATCGGCGAGGTGGTTCTCCACAGCGTCTGATTTGACCACAACATCATCTATATAAACTTCTAACATAATGTCGCGCCCCGATTTAATAAATCAGGACTTTTATTGAAATTCCATAGAAAATCAATAAAACAATACGTTCATCATGCGACCTCGTACAATACGGGCAATCATTCACGGTTCGTAGACCGCATTAATACAAAAGTGAAATAAAGGTGAAGAGAAACTAATAAAATAAGGGTCCTAGATGAATGACTCCTTCCAGTCTCGCCTTGACTGGGTCGATACTCTAGACCTACATCCTCCTCGTAGTAGACGGGCTCTGATGGTGTAAGTCAACGGGGTGAGTACAGGAGTACTCAGCAAGCCACCAAATGCAAATATAATGCAAGGTAATAACAAGGGAGATAGTGGCTAGTTTTGCGGAAGCGAGTAATTTGTAAAGCAATTTAATGTGAACAATTTATTAGTACTGAAACATAAACATGTGTATGCATCATCATCTTCTAACTCGAGGGGTACAGTCAGCCCCACCTCGCTCAACAGTCCTTACATGCCATGAATAACTCAACCATTTCAAACAATTGTAAACTAACTGCGAGTAGTCACCCAACCCACCCTTGACCGTGGGCTCGGCTTTTTGAAAAGATTAGATTACTCTGATCAGAGATGTACCACTGTACCCACAAGGCACACACTCATCACCTACACCAAAGTGTAACGAGATGACCCATTTAACGGGAACTCGTGCCAAAACCTTCCATATAATCCTCCCCGACTCAACATCACCCTCTTATAGGTTTCATATGGTGTCTCGACGCGTCGGAGCCCCACCATACCCCCCTTGAGCCTCGTCGGTACAAGTCGCCCGCAGGCTTGCCCCTTGCCCCCTCCACTATGGTGCATCGAGTCGGAGTATTCCATACTTCCAGTTAGGACTTACCCATTAGACTTGTGGTTGGTACGGAAGTGCTTTGCAACAGATCCTGTAGACCGGTCCTTATAGTGCCCCGGGTGCGACAAACCAATGCCCGAGCTTGCACCTAGAACCCACCATACTTATAACTTAGCCAACTCCAACAGAGTCCAGAGACGAGAATAATGGGGAAAATCATATACAGAATCCAGCTATCTACGACTCATTCTTTTTATCCTATAGCAGTTGTGCCGGTACATTGTGCACTAGCTAATAATTTTATAGTAGAGTGACAAGGAGTTAAGGCTCAATAAGCATGGCTTGGGTTTGCACACAAGGACGGGGATCTAATAAATATAAGTGTAAGGCTTGATATTTTGACTAATGCAATATTAACCTATGAGTTATAGCGATAATTGATTAAAACATGGGCTCAATAATGATCAACTGTTTCCACAGGGGCGGTCGATGACTTGCCTTGATCAGCAAATGGGGATGAACTTCGGGATAGAACTCCGGCTCCTCGACGAACTCGTAGTCTTCTCGATACGGAAAAGTAAACAACACATTCAATATATCATCACAAAACATAAGCAAACAAGTTTTATATGTGAAATGAGCTTTATTGTACTGAGGTTATATTTAATATCATTAAAAGATAAATTTTTGGGGGTTTTCCTAATTTATTTCCTGGATTATTAATTTATCCCTAAGGGGTTTTTATTCATTTAATTCATAAATTTATTTTGTGCTAAAGTAACATACTGTTTTTATGGCATTAAAGTGTAGAGAATAATATACTGAATTTATCAAAATTTGAATGGTGAAATTTGGATTTAAAATGAGCAAGTTATGAATTTTCAAAGTTTAAACAATTTTCTGGAATTTTATTTAAATTGGAAAATGGGCTCTGGTCCACGGTGAGCCAGGCCCACGGTGGACAGGCGCACTGTGCGCGTGGACCGGTTGATCCAGAGCCGTTGGATCTAGATCTAGCGGCCAGGCGCGAGGCGGGAGGGGTTAAGTGAAAATGGACGGTTGTGATTAAATCCCGCGAACCGGTATGACGTGGACACGTGAGATCGCTCCGGGGATTTAAGTCACGATCGACGGCCTTGAACGCACGGTACCACTTTGACCAGATCCGAGGGCCCGAATTAAATCCCGAGGGGATTTAATCGTAGTCCTCCGATCTTGATCGGACGGCCACTGAGCGATCCGGCACGGCACGGGCGTAAGGGGGCACATACCCCCTTTGTCTCCGGCGACGGTGGCCTCGGGTTCGACGGCGACAGTGGCGGCGAGCGCCTAAGGACCCAGCTCTCGCCGGAAATGGAAAAAGGAGCGAATGGCGGTCACGATGGTACCTTCGTTGGCGGCGAAGGGGGTCCGGAGGTGACCGGCGGCGAGGGGTAGACGGAGATATACTTCGGGTGCTCGACGGCGACGGTGATCCGACGACGTCCACGGCCAACGGAGCGGATGCCGAGGTGGGGAGGGCTCCGGTGATCACGATGGTGGCGGTGGCTAGGGCGGAGGAGGCCGTAGTCGGCGGTGAGCGGCGGCCAGAGTCGAAGTAGAGGGAAAACCCGAAAAGAGGGTGGCGGCGCTCTGGATTGCTTCGGCTCAGGCTACGGTGGTGTGGGCTGAGCGCGGTGAGGGCGAGGGTATTTATAGGGTCACCGGCGGTGGCCAAATGGAAGGAAACCGAAGGTTTCCTTCCTTCTCTGGCGAGGGTTCCATTCCCTAGGCCCGGTTTCCATAATTGCCAAAACGCGTGGCCTAAAGATGGAAGGGGGTCGCGGGGGTCCAAGGAAGGGTGTCTGAGGCAGATCTAGCCGGATCAGGGCGGCCGGCGGCAAGGGAAGGAAAGGGGGTCGCTGGAAGGAAAGGGGAGCGATCCCCTTCCATCGGGGACGAAGGTCCTGACAGGTGCCCCCCACCTGTCAGAGGCCGAAATGAAAAAGAAAGGGGCCAACAGGCGGGCCACGGATGTCAGAGGGAGAAAGCGGAGCGGCGGAGGCCGACGGGTGGGCCAGCGGAGCGCGGGCGTGGGGAGGAGAGAGGGGAGACGTGCCGCCAGGTGGGCCCCACCGGTCGGTGTCACGCGGTTTGACTGGGCCGGGCTCGAAGCACTTTGAGGGTTGAGGCCCATTAAGGTTTAAAATGGTTTTCCGATTTAAAATAAATCCAGTAATTCAGATAATTGCTTAAGGGTTGAATCACTGTTGATAAAAATTTGGAAAAATTCCTAAAATTATATCTTGGCCTCTAGTTCTTCTCATAAAATTTTCAGCTCCAGATTTTGAGTATTTCTCTCTGTTTGGCTTTAATAGGGCTCTTTAAGGGTTTTTCTTTAATTTAAATAATGCTTTTCTTTTATTTTAATTCTTTTTATTTTCTGGGGTGTTACACATAACCCCTAGCAAGTCATGAAAGATCAAGTTCATGGCAAGTTGGTATGTGGCGCCAGCATTCTTTAAACCAAACATCATTACTACCGACTCAAACAAACCGACAAAACCTAGGCAGTGAAAAGCCGTCCTAAAGACGTCTTCTTCGGCCATAAAGATTTGATTATAACCAGCGTTGCCATCAAGAAAGCTCAGTACCTTATGTCCCGAGGCATCGTTGATCAACATGTCGGCTATCGGCATGGGATACTCGTCTTTCGGAGTAGCCTTGTTTAAATCCCTGAAATCGACGCAGATGCAGATCTAGCCACTCTCCTTCTTCTCGACAGGCACGATGTTGGCGACCCATTCCGCGTACCTGCATGGTCTAATAAAATCTGCTGCTAATAGACGTTCGATCTCTTCTTTAACTCGGTCATAGATGGCCGAATTGAAGCGGCGCGGTGGCTGTTTCTAAGGCCTAAATCCAGGTTTGATAGGGAGCCGATGCTCAACAAGCTCTCGGCTTAGCCCGGGCATCTCGCTGTAATCCCATGTGAAGCAATCAACATACAATCGAAGCAACTTTATTACTTCGGCCTTTACATCATTATTCAGATTCTGATTTACAAACATCAGCCTTGGAACACTACCATCTCCTATGTCTACTTGTTCCAAAGGGTCGGCCGACGAGAAGCCTTGACCTAATTTCTCTACCTGGCTAAAATCTTCAATGGCTTCGGCGATACCGTGTTGAGAAGACCGATACTGCTCCACGCGAGACTTCAGCCAATCGAGATTAGTGCTAGACATTCTCCTATCTTAAACACAATCGAGCCACATCGGCCGGCTTCACGGAGATAGGTACAACCTCCCCTCTGATACACTGACAAAGTCATAATCCGAGAGGTCCCGTCCCGACAAACACTCTATCTCATCATGGGTGGCGTCGCCGGACGCATCGGCCAAACTAACATGGGCCGATGTGTCGGTGTACACTATCTCAACTTCGTCGCCATCCCATTGTATGAGGTGCTGATGCTAGGTGGATGGTACGCACTGATTTGTGTGGATCTAGTCGACGACGAAGAAAGCGGTAGGTAGCGTCTTGTTTCCCACCGTCAGTTCCAGGGACAGTACCCCCTTGGCTTCTGTCGTGTCGCCGTTGAAGCTGTTGAGGGTGACGTTGGTATTCTTCAGGTCGTCTTCATCTTTGTTGAGCTTCTTTAGAAGGGAGTACGACATTTGGTTCATGGTGGCACCACCATCAACAAGCATCCTCGAGATGGGCCTCCCGTCTATGTGCCCCCTTATGTAGAGGGGTCTCAGGTGATGGTTCGTATCTCCGGGCTTCTCGAATACGGCGTCTCGCAGGCCGAGGTCCAGTTGAGTGACTCCAGCCTCCTCCTGCAGTGGAGCGAACTCGAAAGGCAACACGATGACGCCAACGTCCATCGCCTGAGGAGCCGGCCCCTCGGAGATGGGAGTGTAGTCGTCGTCGAGTAAATTGTCTTCGTTGGAGCTGACAATGGGGGCCGAGTCATCGACTGTGACCGGCCTAGGTCTCCAGACTTTCTTCATAGTGGGCCGAGGACAGATCTCCTCAAAAAGTGCGCCCCATGCCTCCTCGGCCTTCTCTTCCCATATCTCCTGTGCGCGCAAGCGTTGCAACCTCCTATTTTGTGATTTGGTCATCCCTGGGGGCGCCCATGATGGCTGAGGACGGGTTCTGGGTGCCACGGTCTTGCTTCTAACACTTTTAGCCGAAGGGGACTTGCTTGTATCGGCCTCGAGCGCCTTCCGTTTGCCATGAGAGGTCTCCTGGTCCTGATCGGTCAGACCTGCCATGGCGGGCCGGTTAGACCGGACTGTGCCGAAAACTATCGTAAGGTCGGTCGGACTGTCCACAGTAGGCCAGTCGGACCGAGCTTCTGCTAAGGCTTCGCGCATTCCCGTCGGGGTATCCTTCGGGATTGGGACCTCCTGGTAATCGACCTTGATTATTATAGCCTCTGAGGCGTCCCCATATTCACCCCTTTCGGCGGTATCTCGTGGAGTCCGGTTCTGGGGAACCACAGACAAGCGATGAACAATGTTGTTATCCTGTGCCAGGGTGCAAGTGTTCGTAGCTGAACATTGCATGAAGTTCTCCATTGGCGGAGGCCAAACCAGAGCCATCGCCCAGCAGTAGGGCGGTGGCATTGGGGCTTCTAGCGGCCTCGCCCACTGAGTGCCAACCCCGTTGGCTAGTCGGGAGTCCGGACACATCGATGGTACCTCGGACTAGACCAGTGAGGGGTCCTGCCAAGCAGGAGGTAAATTAGCCCACAGCGGAGGTGGGCCCGGCCATTGGAGGCCAAGTCCCTCCGGAGGCTGCAAACCACTCGAAGGTGGTGGGTTCGGCCACCAAGGCCTGGATCCACCCGGAGGTTGGAAACCCTCCGGAGGAGGTGGGCCTGTCCACTAAGGCTCGAAGCCTCCAGGGAACAAGGGCCAAGCCGAAGGAGGGTTCGACCACTGGGGTCTGAACCCAGCTGGAGGTTGGGACCTACTCGGAGGGGGTTCGGCCACTGCGGCTCGAACCCTGTCGGAGGCTGTATCCACTCCGAGTAGGGGTTCGGGCCTCGAGGTCCGAACTCGGCCCTTGTGGGGCTCGTTCTCTCAGGGGGCTTCGACCGTCCTGGAGCCCGCGGGCGAACACCTCTCCTCTCAGACCTTCGCTGGTGCTTGTCCAAAAGCATCTTGTAAGTCACCTTCGGCCTTCTGCGATGCTTGGCCGAAGATGATGGCTTAATATTTTCTTTCCACACTCCTACTTATGGATTCTTTGGCACAAGGGTGCGTGTGCGAGCGTCTCCTATGACGATCGCCTTTCCCTTAGCTGACTCGGCCTGCTCTGGCTGAATCAACACCTTCTTCCCTTCTAGATCAACGTTGTTCATGGGAAAAGGGTCTTTGTCTAATTTCATTTTTGAATTTGCTTCTATTTTCAATTGTTCTTCCTCTATGGCCGATTGTACCTATCGACGTAAAACGTTACAATCGTTCGTGTAGTGAGAGTGCGAGTCATGCCACTTATAGTAGGGACGCTTTTTTAACTCGTCGGTGGATGGCATAACTTGCCCTTTCGGCAGCCGTAGAAGCTGATTTTTCAATAGGAAATCAAATATTTTATCACATTTAGTTATGTCGAACGAATATCTAACTTCATTAGGCTGACTCTTAGAGGGAGATGGCCGCAATTCAGAGTAGGTGATGGGTTTAGACTTCGTGCTCCAAGTCCATTCGGCCGTGTAGGTGTCGGCCAGATCCCCTTCCTCCTCGGATTCTTCCTCGTCGGAGTGCTCCATGGTGTGGATCTTAGCCCATGTTTGTTAAAAGTTTTAACGAATTTTCTATCTTTGGCCCGGCCTTCCTAGACTAGAGCTTGCTGCAATACCTGGCTAACGTCCAAGAGGTTTTGATTGTCCATACGCTCCTTAATTTCTGCCCATAGGCCATTGCAAACTAGATCTGCTAGATCCCTTTCCGATATGTTTAGGCTGAAGCATTTATTCCTGGTGTCTCTAAAACGTTTAACATACTCAGAAACACTTTCACCGGATTTTTGCCCAACTGTTGTGAGGTGTGATAGCCTAAGATTGGTCTTGCCCGTGTAGAAATAATCATGAAACTTATGCTCCAATTGAGCCCATGTTTGGACGGAGTTCGGTGGGAGTGCCGAAAACCAAGTGAATGTAGTGCCGGATAATGACAGGGAGAATAATCTGAGTTTTAATGCATCTGATCCGCTAGCTTCGCCACATTGTGCTAGAAACTGGCTAACGTGTTCTAATGTGGATTTACTACCCTCGCAATCAAATTTCGTGAAATTTGGGACACTATAGACGCGAGGATATGGAATAGTGTCAAAGTGGTCGGGATATGGTTTTCGATAAACCCTAGCTTTGTCCCGAGGTGCAAAGCCGGTGCATTCCCTAAATAGTGCGTGAATACGCTCCTCGATATCGTCGTGATCAAGTGCCTGTGCGCGCCTTTCATGCGGTGGCGGGACGCGTGGTGGTATATCGACATGCTCTGGCCTATGCTGTGGTGTAGGAGTATGCAGTGCAAGCGGCGGTGGCAGAGCAGGCATGGGTGCAGGTGGTGGTGGCACCTGGTAAGCTGGGTTTGCCTATCCATAGGAGTAGCTATGTGTTTCGGCTATGGAGGAAGTAGCCGAAAATGTGATGGTCCTTCCAGTATTACCGTCGGTTCTGCTGTAGATATGTTGTGCTCGCGGAATACTAGTAATTGGTGCTGGTGAATCGGCCTCAGTAAAACCGAATCTCCTAAACACTGCTACCACTTGTGATACAACTACGGGTTCTAGTTTATTGGCTAGCGAGGCACTAACCGCTTGATCAACAGACGCAGCTATCCTACGGTCCACTTGTGAGGCAGATAGAGAGGGTGATGACGGGCGTACCTGGGCCAAGTTGAGGGTGTCGCGCATGACGAAGCCCGAGCGTGTCTATATGCAATCTCTGAGCATCAGTTCTTTGAGTTCTCTCTTTTTCGCTTCGATCTTTGCTCGGTCTTCCTCAGATATATCCGCAATGGTGGGTGTTATAATGTTGCGGTCGTCGATGTTCACGCTCCCCGCAATGTTTATCGGCGATGTAGTGGAAGTAGCCATAGTAGATGTACCCGCCGCCGATGTGGAGGTAGTAGTCATGGTTGGCGTTGTACCCAGCGGAGTCACCAGAAAGTGTGTTGACGCAGAAATGCGCCCCCGCACTTGGGCCAGTTCGACATCCAAAAGTATCGCAACGATACCGACGCCGTGTTCCGACTACCCTAGATAGTGACAAGGGATTTGGAGTCGCCAGACAATCAGATAAATAACAAGTACTTTAATCCAATTGGCCGAAAGTATTGATAGCAATGTAGATAGTAACAAAATGACAAAAATACCTAGAATCGGCCAATTCGGAGGCCGATTCGGAGTAATAGCGGTTGCTGGTCCGAAGGGTCCTTGAAACACCTTCGGCCTCAAGCCTGGTCAGACCGGAGGTATAACCCTGGTCGGACCGAGGGGCTGCGAAGGGGCTTCAGGCAGTGCCCCGAAGTCAGATGCGAAGCACGGATCCGGCAATCGGACCGGCGAAGCGTCGTCAGTCAGACCGACCGTGCTATCCCGGTCACACCGGGCGAAGGGACCTCCGGACATCAGCCTTCAACCGCGCGGAGCTCCGGCGCGCAGGGCTTCAGAGGGCTCGGGCTTTGGCTTCGACGCGCCCGGGCGCCAGATCGGTCCGAACGCCGAAGGTACCCTTCGGTGGGACACTTCGCACCAGACGCCGTAGGTACCCTTCGGCGACACCCTTCGCACTATACTAGGAATCAGTCAGGCTCCGATCGGTTTGTATATTTGTTCTGTTTAATATATTTCTTTTGGATAATTGGATTATTTTCTGTAATCTGATTGCTTGGCGAATCCACCCCCTACCACAGTTAAGGGTAGTCAGAACGCGACGTCAGTGCTGTGTTACGCTTAGGCTTGTCCCTAAGTATCCGTACACTTTTGGATCGTCGAACTGACCCAAGTGCGGGGCACGTTTTCGTGTCAACACACTTCTTATTGTAGGCTTTTGCTACTCTCCTCTTGTCTATTTCTATGGCTTCTAAAGTCCTCAATCTCTTATCGGTCACTTCTTCTAGATTGTCTTTCAAAAGAGTTTCATACTCGTCGACCGATAAGCCATCTTGCTTTAACACTCTTAGAGAGCCAAGATCTACTTCTACAAGTAGAACAGCTTCTTGTCCATATACCAACTCATATGGACTAACTTTGGTAGCACCGTGCTTTGCAATCCAACAAGACCATAGCGCTTCGGAGAGCACTTCATGCCACCTTTTAGGGAATTCTTCAATTTTCTTTCTAATGAGCTTAATCATGATTTTATTACTAGACTCAGCCTGACTATTAGCCTGAGCATAGTATGGCAAAGAATTTATCAACTTAATACCATAATATTCGGCAAAGTCCCTCACTTCTTTAGCAACAAATGAACTCTCCTGATCTGTAGTGAGAGTTTGAGGAATACCGAATCTATGTATAATATGTTTCAAGATAAAGTCAAGTACCTCGACGTGAGTCATGTTCTTAAGAGGTACGGCATCGGTCCACTTGGTGAAGTAATCTATCACCATCAACACGAACCGATGCCCCTTTGAGGAAGGAGGGTGAATTTGGCCGATGAAGTCTAAACCCCAACCTCAGAACGGCCATGGCTTGACAATGGGGTTAAGTAATGAAGCAGGAGCTAATTGAATATTGCCAAACTTCTGACATGCTTCACACCCTCTATAATACTAAAAACAATCCTCAGTCATAGTCGGCCAGTAGAAACCCACTCTTTTGAGCATCCAACTCATTTTCTAGGCCAACTGATGAGTGCCACAAAGTCCTTCATGGACTTCTCCTGTAGCCACCTGGGATCGTTTGTGGTATAAACACTTTAATAGTACTCCGTCAATGGTTTGGCGATACAGTGTATTGTCTAGCAACACAAATTTAAATGCTTGCCGCTGAACTTTCCGATCAACCCTTTGGCTAGGGTCTCTCAAATACTGGACGATTGGAGTTATCCAATCGCCCTTATGGGCTTCGGAGGGTTTCGCTAGCTCACTCCCTGAAAAAATATCTAGGCTACTAATTTCGGCATGCCCCCCGAGCCCTTCCTGCTTCTGCCAAAGCCTGGCTGGACTGGCCGTGCAAAGCGCATCAGGCCAAAGCTCCCTGCCGGAGGGCCCGAACTCCCGAAAGCCCTCACTATCCCGGGGATTCTGGTTCGTGGGCTCCGGCATGCCAGCCCCTTCGGTGGGCGGAGTACTCTGGTCCTAGGACCTCGGCGTGCGGTAGTCTCCGGCAGCCGGAGGGGTCCGACCCGGAAGGTGCTCCTGTCCAAAGTCACTGACTTTGGCAGTGAGACCAAACATCAGCTTCTCTAGTACATAAAATTTTCCTCTCCTGACTTGGTAACCAACTGCTTGCTGAGCCAAATCATTTGAACCCGAATTGGCCTCTCTTGACACATGAGAAATTTTGAAGTCATCAAAAGTAGCAACTATGTCCAGGCACTTATCCAAGTAGTTGTTTAGCAAGCCGTTAAAACATTGAGCACTCTTAGCCACTTGTTGCACTACAAACAGGGAATCACTATGTGCATGAACATGTTTAACACACATGGATTCTAACAATTCAAGCCCTAGCAGTAAAGCCTCATATTTAGCTTGGTTGTTGGTAGAGGGAAATTCTAAACGAGCTGAGGTTTCAAAGTGCGCTCCGCTAGGTGATATGAGAAGCACTCTAATACCTTGGCCATTTTTGCAAGTTGAACCATCAAAGTAAAGTTTCCATGGTATTACCTCAATCAAAGCGACATTGTCGCTCCAACTAACGTCTATGTGGTGATCAACTATAAAGTTGGCTATGATCTGGCCTTTCATAGCTCTTAGGTGTTCATAAGCCAAATCATATTCAATCAAAGCGTAAGCCCACTTTCCGATTCTTCCACTTAGAATCGGCTTTTGCAACATGTGTTTTATAACATCGGTTTGGCAAACGACAACACATGTAGTGGGGAGAATATAGTGGCGCAACTTGGTACACGCGTAGTAAAGTAATAAACACAAACGTTCCACAAACGTGTACCTGGTCTTGGCATCCAGTAGGCGGCGTCTCAAGAACGTGATGATGTACTCTTTTCCTTCTACCTCCTGGGTTAGCACGGCCCCGATCATGATATCTTCAGCAGCGATGTTAACCATGGCACCACCGTCGACAAGCATCCAGGAAATCGGCTTTCCGTCAATGTGACCTCTGACGTAGAGAGGCTTCAGATGGCGAGCCGAGTCCTCAAGCTTCTCAAAAATAGTGTTGCGCGGGTCGAGGTTCAACTGGGTGACCTCGACCTTGTCCTGTGGTATGGCGAATTCGGCGGGCAGCATGACAACATTGATGTCCATCGCCTGGGGTGCAGGCCCCCCGGAGACAGGCGAGTAATCGTCGTCAAGCATGTCGTCATCGTCGTTGCTCGGACTAGGAGCCGGGTTGGTCATCTCAATCGGCTTTATCCTCCATACATGTCTCGTTGTTGGCCGTGGGAGAATTTCTTCAAAAATAGTGTCTCGCTCGTCCTCGGCCTTCTTCTTGTGCATCTCCTATGCCCGTAGTCATTGTAGACACCTCTTTTGTGATTTGGACATACCTGGAGGTGCCCAAGACAGCTATGGCTTGGTGCCGGGTGCCACTGCCTGGTTGCTGTTAGCTCTAGCCAAAGTGGTACTGCCCACCTCAGCCTCGTGCACTCTATGTCCAGAGGAGTCTTCGCTACGGACCCCGGCAGTCGGACCGGCCTCGTTCGGCCGATCAGACCAGGCTCTAGCGCGGGCTTCAACTGAAGCAGGGGACTTACCTCCGTCAGACTTCGGTAATGGGGCCTTCTGGATTGGGACTTCCTGAGACCCTACTCTGATTGTGATAGCTTCGGACTCCCTGTCCTTTGCCCCTTCGCGCCCGTACCCCTTGACTTCACTGAGCCAGCTCGGAGGTACTACGGATAGCCTGTGGACAATGCCTCCCTCCGCTGCATCTATTTGTCCCTGCCATTCATAATACGCCGAAGGAAAACAGGGCATAGCATTAAGTTGCGGAGGGTACTCTGGCTGTGACACATATGGAGCCCACGGAGTCCCCGCCTTGTTATATGGTGGAGGCATCAGTGGCTCCAGTGGCCTCGTCCACTATGAGTCGAACCCGTTACCCGGAGGGGGGTTCAGTAGAGTCAACGGTGTATCGGACCATATCAGTGAGGGGTCCTGCCAGGCTGGAGGTATGTTCGACCAGTGGGGGCCGAAGTCTCCTATAGAAGGGCTCATCCAGAGTGATGCGAGGTTTGGCCCTTGGGGGCTGAACTCGCTCCGCATGGGGTTCGGCCACTGGGGTCCGAAGTTACTGTACGGGGGGTTCGGCCACTGAGGTATGAAGCCACTGTATGGAGCGTTAGGCCACTGTGGCCTGAAGTCATCGTGTGGAGGGTTCGCCCTCTGCGATCTGAAGCCATCACGAGGAGGGCTCAGCCACTGTGGTCCGAAGACACCCTCCGGATGTCTTGGGCCCTTCGGCTGACTTAGTTTTTTAGCATGGGGGCCTGCTTCCTTGGCTTTTCTTTGATGCTTGTTCAACACATCTTGTATGTTACCTTTGGCTTCTTGCGAGCCTTAGCCGAAGGGATGCTAATGTTTTGTTTCCACACTCCCACCTTAGGGTTCTTAGGTATGAGTGTGCGCGTGCATGGTTCGCCAACAATTACCACCTTCCCTTTAATTGACTCAGTCTGTTCTGGCCAAATCAACACCTTCTTCTCGCCGAGGTCGACGGCGTTGACGAGAAAGGGATCTTTGTCCATCTTCATATTTGGATTGTGGTCTATTTTCAATCGTCCTTCTTCTATGGCTGATTGAACTTGCCATTGAAAAACATTGCAGTCGTTAGTATTATGTGAATGTGAGTCATGCCACTTACAGTCTGGATGTTTCTTCAACTCATCGGCACATGGAATGACCTATCCTTTAGGCAACCTGAGAAGCTAGTTCTTTAAGAGAAAATCAAATATTTTATCACACTTAGTTATGTCAAATGAGTACTTGACCTCACTAGGACGATTCTTCGTGGGAGATGGCCGTAACTCGGAGCAAGTGATAGGTTTACTCTTAGCGTTCCAAACCCATTCGGTCGTGTACATGTCTGTCAAATCATCTTCTTCTGATTCCTCCTCATTGGAGTGTTCCATGACTTGGCTAACCTCTAAGAAGCTCTGGTTGTCTAGTCTCTCTTTAATCTCGGAACGTAACCCATTAAAAGCTAGCTCCGCCAAGTCCCTTTCTGAAATATTAAGGCTAAAACATCAGTTTCTAGTATCCCTAAAATGCCTGATGTACTCAGCAACGTTCTCGTTAGATTTCTGCCTAACCGATGTCAAGTATGAAAGCCTAAGTTTTGTCTCGCCTGTGTAAAAGTAGTCATGGAACTTTCGTTCCAATTCATCCCACGTCTAAACGGAGTTCAGCGGGAGCGTCGAAAACCAAGTGAAAGCGGTGCCAGATAGCGAGAGAGAAAATAGTCTAATTTTTAGAGTGTCTGAACCGCTAGCTTCTCCACACTTTGTTACAAAATGACTAACATGCTCTAGTGTGGTTTTGCTACCCTCACCGTCGAACTTAGTAAACTCGGGGATTCTATAGCCACGGGGTAGGGTATCGTATCGAAATGATCGGGATATGGTTTCCGGTAAACCCTAACCCGACCCCTAGGCACGAAACTGGTGCACTCCCAAAATAGTGCGCGGATCCACTCCTCTAGGTCATCCTGGCCTACTGCCTGTGCACGTCTCTCTTGTGGGGGCACGACACGCGGCAGGATATCGGTGTGTAGGCCATGGGCCTCTTCCCTATGCGCTAGCTGCATGACGTGCTCGAGCCCAGGTGCTTGTGCATGTGGTGCGGGCAGTGCGGGCAGGGCTGGTACCAGCGCAGGTGGTGGTGGCACGTGGTATGTGGTGCTAGCTTGGCCGTAAGCATAATGACTAGTCTCGGCCATGGGTGTTGAGACCGGAGATGCAACGGTCTTGCCAGTGCTACCGTCAGTTCTGTTGTACACATGATTAACCAGACGTATACTAGCAATAGGGACTGATGATACGACCTCAGTAAAGCTGAACCTTCTAAGTGTAGCCTCTACTTGGGAGCTAACTTCCGAATCTAAACGGTTGGCTAGCGAAGCGCTAACGGCCTGATCTACTAATGCGGCTATCTTTTGCTCAATCTCTAAAGAAGATAAACGAGGTGATACGGGGGTTACCTGGATCCGAGCAAGGTCGGGGCGATGATGTCACGCTTGATGAAGCCCGCGCGTGTCTTGACGTAGCCCCCAAGCATCATGTCTTGGAGCGCATTCAACTTTGCCTCGATCTCCGCTCGGTCTTCTGCGGGAATATCTTCAAGAGTAGGCGTTAGGATGTTGCGGTTGTCGATACCCGTGCCTCCTATGGTGTCCATCGGTGGTGTAGACATAGTAGTCGTTGTAGATGTACCGGTGGATGATGTAGATGTACCGGCGGAGTCGTCAAAAAGTGTGTTGACATGAAAATGTACCGCCGCACTTAGGTCAGTTCGACGATCCAAAAGTGTGCGGATACTTAGGGACAAGCCTAAGCGTAACACAACACCGACGTCGCGTTTCGACTACCCTTAATCGTGGTAAGGGGGTGGAGTCGCCAGGCAATCAGATCACACAAAATAATCCAATTAGCCGAAAGAAATATATTAAACAGAACAAATCAGCAAACCGGTCGGAGCCTAACTGATTCGAAGTATAGTGCGAAGGGTGTCGTCGAAGGGTACCTTCGGTGTCTGGTGCGAAGTGTCCCGCCGAAGCATACCTTCAGCGTTCGGAGAGATCTGGCCGAAGATGAACTCCGAAATGATCTGGACGCGAAAATCACCTCCGAACAGCGGGGTTCGGTGTGAAGTCTCTGATACAGTGAGATACAGAGTGATGACTCAGGCGCAACGCATGAGCGTGACTTCGTTCGAAGCGGAGTACGAGCGTGGTGAAGCCTATCGTGACGAAGTCTGTTGGCGTGCGGTCGAAGCAACAGTCTCACCGAAGGGTGTTCTGGCAACCTCCGAAACCGATCTCTCAGCTCCGGACACCTCCGACGAAGTAGCTCCAAACGTGGAAACCTACAACAGAGTAGATTCAAAGTACCAATTTGGCCTGAGTCATTTCAAGTAGGTGACTTGGTTTGGAAGACGATTTTACCCTTAGGCACTAAGAGTCCGAAGTTTGGTAAATGGTCGCCTAGTTGGGAAGGCCCTTTCAAATAGCTGAAATCTCTCCTAGCAATGCATATGTGTTAGAATCTCTGCAAGGAGAGCGGTTTTGAAGAGCTTTGAATGGTAGATACTTGAAAAGGTATTTCCCAAGTCTGTGGCAAACAACTTAAAAGATGTCAAAAGGCCGATATGGAAGGTATTGTTTTTAGCCCGTTGTGCTTTTAGTTCACTAAAAGGCAAGGGGGCATGTGTTGATAGCAAAAAATGGCATCAATGATTAAGATTGTCAAAATATCAATTTTGGTAATTTGGGCCGAAAATGCACATGTCCCAGGTCAGGCCGAAGCCCTATAGGGATGAAGGACCACTAGGCTACGAGCTCCAGAAGCTTCCAGCCAGCCCACAGCCTTTGGCTAGGAGGCCTTCGGAGGCCCACTCCGCTGAAGCTTCGGCCCGAGGAGCAGGCTTCGGCGGGCCTGGCCGAAGGCCCAATTCGGGCAGAGATAGGGTTGGATCCGATTCTGGCTAAGTGTTTATCTCTACGCATGATTCAGCCGAGTCATAGCATATTAGATTAGAAGTCTAGCCCCTATAAGTATAGGGGCGAAGCCGGTTCAGAGGCCCCCCAACACAAATCAACCACAAAGCCCTAGCTTTGAATCGTATTTACTTTGTCTTTACTTTTTTGTACTCTTTGTGGGTTTGCCTGGAAGACCTCCGACGGCCACTTCGGAATAGTGGTAATCCTTGTTACTTCGCTCGTGAAGTATCCATTAATCTGTGTAACACATTGCTACCTTCGCCACTAGTGCAACACTTAGCAGAATTCGGTCCTCGGGCCGAATTGGTACTTCGAATCTACTATGTTGCAGGTTTCCATGTTCGGAGCTACTTCGTCGGAGTTGTCCGGAGCTGAGAGATCGGTTTTGGAGGTTGCCAGAACACCCTTCGGCGAGACTGCTACTTCGATCGCACGCCAACAGACTTCGTCAAGACAGGCTTCGCCACGCTCGTACTCCGCTCCGGACGAAGTCACGCTCACGCGTTGCGCCTGAGTCATCACTCTGTATCTCACTGTATCAGAGACTTCACACCGAACCCTGCTGTTCGGAGGTGATTTTCTCGTCCAAGTCATTTCGGAGTTCATCTTCAGCCAGATCTGTCCGAACGCCGAAGGTACGCTTCGGTGGGACACTTCGCACCAGACGCCGAAGGTACCCTTCGACGACACCCTTCGCACTATACTTCGAATCAGTTAGGCTCCGATCGGTTTGCTGATTTGTTCTGCTTAATATATTTCTTTCGGCTAATTGGATTATTTTGTGTGATCTGATTGCCTGGTGATTCCACCCCCTTACCATGGTTAAGGGTAGTCGGAACACGACGTTGGTGCTGTGTTAAGCTTAGGCTTGTCCCTAAGTATCCGCATACTTTTGGATCGTTGAACTGACCGAAGTGCGGGGGCACGTTTTCGTGTCAACACGGTGTTGCTCTAATTGAGGTAGTACCATGGAAACTTTATTTTGATGGTTCAGCTTGCAAAACTGGCCAAGGTATTGGAGTGGTTCTTATATCACCAAATGGAATGCATTTTGAAACCTCGGCTCGTTTAGAATTTCCCTCTACTAATAACCAAGCTGAATATGAGGCTTTATTACTAGGACTTGAATTGTTGGAATCCATGGGTGTTAAACATGTTCATGCGCATGGTGATTCTCTATTAGTAGTGCAACAAATGGCTAAGAATGCTCAATGTTTTAATGGCTTGCTAAACAGCTACCTGGATAAATGCCTAGACCTAGTTGCTACTTTTGATGACTTCAAAATTTCTCACATGTCAAGAGAGACCAATTCCATTGCAAATGATTTGGCTCAGCAAGCATGTGGCTATCAAGTCAGGAGAGGCAAATTTTCTGTACAAGAAAGTCCGATGCTTGTTCTCACTGTCGAAGCCAGTAACTTCGGATAGGCGCAAGGGTTGCCGAACCCTCCGGGTCGGACCCCTCCGACCACCAGAGACTGCCGCACATCGGAGCCCCAGGGCTGGAGTACTTTGCCCATCGAAGGGTCTGGCATGCCGAAGCCCATGTGCCAAAGTCCCCTGGACAGTGAGGGTTTCCGGGAACCCGAACTGTCCGACAGGAGGCTTCGGCCTGACCCACTTCGTGTAGCCAGCTCGAGCAGGCTTTGGCAGAAACAGGAGGGGCTCAGGGGGGCACTCTGAAATTAGTAACTTGGACGTCACTCTAGGGAATAAGTTGGCAGACCCTTCAGATGCCCATAGGGGCGATTGAAGAACTCCAATCGTCCAATATTTAAGAGACCCTAGTCAAAGGGTTGATTGGAAAGTTCGGCGACAAGTGTTTAAATTTGTGCTACTAGATGATACACTATATCGCCGAACTGTTGACGGAGTACTGTTAAAATGTTTAGACAATGAATGGTCCCAAGTGGCTACGGGAGAAGTCCATGAAGGGCTTTGTGGCACTCATCAGTCGGCCCAGAAGATGAGTTGGAAGCTCAAAAGAGCAGGTTTCTACTAGCCGACTATGACTGAGGATTGTTTTAAGTATTATAGAGAGTGTGAAGTGTGTCAAAAGTTTGGCAACATTCAGTTAGCTCCCGCTTCATTGCTTAACCCTATTATCGAACCATGGTCGTTCCGACGTTCGAGTTTAGACTTCATCGGCCAGGTTTACCCTCCTTCTTCAAAAGGGCATCGGTTCATGTTGATGGCAACGGACTACTTCACCAAATGGACCGAAGTCGTGCCTCTCAAGAATATCACTCACAACGAGGTACTTGACTTTATATTGAAGCACATTACACATAGATTCGGCATTCCTCAAAGTCTCACTACAGATCAAGGTAGTTCATTTGTTTCTAAAGAAGTGAGAGATTTTGCCGAGTTTTATGGCATTAAATTGATAAACTCTTCACCATACTATACTCAGGCTAATGGTCAGGCCGAGTTTAGTAACAAAACTGTGATTAAGCTCATTAACAAGAAAAGTAAAGAGTTCCCTAAGAGGTGGCATGAAGTGCTTTCCGAGGCACTATGGGCTTATAGAATTGCAAAGCACGGTGCTACCAAATTTAGTCCGTATGAGTTGGTATATGGACAAGAAGCCGTTCTACCAGTAGAAGTAGATCTTGGCTCTTTAAGAGTTCTAAAACAAGATGGCTTATCGGTCAACGAGTATGAAACTCTTTTGAAAGACAATATAGAGGAAGTGACCAATAAGAGATTGAGGGCTTTGGAAGCTATAGAGACAAACAAAAGGAGAGTAGCTAAAGCTTACAATAAGAAGGTTAAACCAAAATCGTTTCAAGTAGGTGACTTGGTTTGGAAAACGATTTTGCCCTTAGGCACTAAGGGCCCTAAATTTGGTAAATGGTCGCCTAGTTGGGAAGGTCCTTTCAAAATAGCCAAAATCGCTCCTGGCAATGCCTAT
Source organism: Zizania palustris (assembly GCA_019279435.1). NCBI lineage: Eukaryota > Viridiplantae > Streptophyta > Magnoliopsida > Poales > Poaceae > Zizania > Zizania palustris. The sequence goes on from JAAALK010000289.1 coordinate 50,495,602, forward strand.
GTGTTAGAGTCTCTGCAAGGAGAGCGGTTTCGAAGAGCTTTGAATGGTAGGTACTTGAAAAGGTATTTCCCAAGTGTGTGGCAAACAACTTGAAAAGTGTCGAAAGGCCGATATGGAAAGTATCGTCCTTAGCCTATTATAATTTTAGTTCACTCAGTTCACTAAAAGGCAGGGGGCATGTGTTGATAGCAAAAAATGGCATTAATGGTTAAGATTATCAAAATATCAATTTTGGTAATTTGGGCCGAAAATACACATGTCTCGGATTGGCCGAAGCCCTACAGGGCTGAAGACCCACAAAGCTATGGGCTTCGGAAGCTTCCAACGAGCCTACAGCCTTCGACCCAAAGGCCTTTGGAGGCCCACTCCGCCGAAGCTTCGGCCTGTGGAGCAGGCTTTGGCGGGCCTGGCCGAAGGCCCACTTCGAGAGAGATAGAGACTGAGTCTGATTGTTGACTAAGTCTTTTCCACGCATGATTAAGCTAAATCTTATCAGATTAGGCTTATAGATTAGAAGTCTAGCCCCTATAAATATAGGGGTAAGGCTGGTTCAGAACCCCCCCCCCCCAACAACACAATCAACACAAATCCCTAGCTTTGAACCGTACCTTTATTTTACCTTTACTTTCTGCAATCTTCGTGGGTTTTCCTGGAAGCCCTCAGACAGCCACTTCGGAATAGTGGTAATCCTTGTTACTTCACTTGTGAAGTATCCGTTAATCTACGTAATAGATTGTTATCGCCTTGTTACTTCGCCTGTGAAGTATACGCTAATCTGCGTAACAGATTGCTACCTTCGCCCCTAGTGCAACACTTAGCAGAATTTGGTCCTCAGGCCGAATTGGTACTTCGAATCTACTCTGTTGCAGGTTTCCACGTTCGGAGCTACTTCATCGGAGGTGCCCGGAACCAAGAGATTAGTTTCGGAGGCTGCCAGAACACCCCTCGGTGACAGTACTACTTCGACCACCCGTGCCGGACCGTCACACTATTGTCGGTTTGGACAAGTCCCGCATGCTAGCACGCTTCGTGATAGGCTTCGTCATGCTCATACTCCGTGTTAGACGAAGTCGCTCCCGCGTGTTGCGTCTAAGTTATCTTACTGTATCAGAGACTTCGCGCCGAACCCCGTTGTTCGGAGGTGATTGTCGCGTCCAGATCCGTTCGGGGTTAATCTTCGACCAGATCAGTCCGAACGCCGAAGGTACCCTTCGGTGGGACACTTCGCACCAGACGCCGAAGGTACCCTTCGGCGACACCCTTCGCACTGTACTTTGAGTCAGTTAGGCTTCGATCAGCTTGCTGATTTACTCTGTTTAATATATTTCTTTCGGCTAATTGGATTATTTTTGTGCGATCTGATTACCTGGCGACTCCACCCCCTTACCACTGTTAAGGGCAGTCAGAACGCGACGTCAATGTTGTGTTATGCTTAGGATTTTTCCTAAGTATCCGCACACTTTTGGATCGTCGAACTGACCCAGTGCGGGGGCACGTTTTCATGTCAACACACCCGGGGCTCTATAAGGACCGGTCTGCGGGATACGTCACAAAGCAATATCGTGCCAACCACAAGTCTAATGGGTAAGTCTTAACTAGAGGTATGGGTCATTCCAACTCGAGACACTATTTGGAGCGGGGCAAGCAGCACCTATGGGTGGCTTGGGCCATGTGGCACAAAAGGGGGCATGACGTTGGTCCGGTGCGCTGGCACGTCGGCAAAACCTATAGTGTGTCATTGAGTTGGAGTGATTCATGCTAACGGTTTCGGCATGATTTCTTGTGACTTGGGTCATTGGACACACTACGGTGTGTGGGAATGAGTGCCTTGTGGGTACAGGGGAACACCTCTGATCAGAGTTAAATCTTTTCAAAAAGTCGAGCCCACTGTCAAGGGCGAGTGGAGTGACATCCCACAATTAGTTTAAAATTCAAAGTGTGCATGATTGATTGGGCATGTAAGGATTGTTGAGCGAGGAGTGATGACTGTACTCCTTGAGTTAGAAGATGTTGCATCATCCATGATTTAATTATTTTGTATGAATAAACCTGACTCACATTAAAGGCTGCAAGATAAAAATGTACTTTTCCGCACTTCAAACCATTACCTCCCTTTGTTATTACCTTGCATTACTATTGCATTTCTCGGTGGTTTGTTGAGTACATTTGTACTCACCCGTTGGAAAAACCATTTCAGATACTGTTGATAGCAAAAAATGGCATTAATGGTCAAGATTGTCAAAATATCAATTTTGGTAATTTGGGCCAAAAATGTACAAGTCCTAGATTAGGCCGAAACCCTATAGGGTCGAATGCCCATTGAGCATTAGACTTCGGAAGCCCTCTAGCGGCCTGTTACCTTCAGCCCGAAGACCCATCGAACATGGGCTTTGGAAGCCTTCTAGCAGCCTGCCTCACCGAAGCTTCGGCCTGAGGAGCAGGCTTCGGCAGGCCCTGCCGGAGGCCCACTTCGGGATGATTTTTAGAGATAGAGTTTGAGTCTGATTCTGGCTAATTTTATCCCTAAATTTGATTAGGCCAAATCCTACCAAATTAATCTTAGAGATAAGAAGACTAGGCCCTATAAATATAGGGGTGAGGCCGGTTCATAGGATCCCCGCAACACAAATCAACTTCAAACCCTAGTTTGAACTATAACTTTACCTTTTATTTACTTTTCTGCAACACCTTCGTGGGTTTGCCTAGAAGCCCTCCACCGGCCATGCCGAAACCGTGGTAAGCCTTGCTACTTCAATCGGGAAGTACCCGTTAATCTATGTAATAGATTGATATCAATGTGTTACTTCTCCTATGAAGTATATGTTAATCTACATAACAAATTGCTACCTTCGTTTCTCTACTGCAACATTTAGCAGATTCGGTCTACAGGCTGAATTGACACTTGATCTCTATTATGTTGCAGGTTTTCATGCTTAGAGCCACTTCGCCGGAGGTGTCCAGAGCCAGGAAACTGGTTTCAAAGACTGCTAGAACACGCTTCGGCAGAACCCTGCTTCGACTACCCGTGCTGGACTCGTCAAGCTATTGTCGGTTTGACCAAGTCCCACATGCTAGATCGCTTCGCAGCAGGCTTCGTCGTATCAGGCTTCGCCATGCCTACACTTCGCTCTGGACGAAGTCATGCTAGCGCGCTGCGTTGAAGTATTTTGTCGTGTCGGAGACTTCACACCGAACCCTACTGTTCGGAGGTGATTTCGTGTCAAGATATGTTCGGAGCCTGCCTTCGACCAGATTGATCCGAATGCCAAAGACTACCTTTGGCGAGACCCTTCGCACCAGACACCGAAGGCACCCTTCGGTGAACCCCTTCGCACAGTACGCTTCAAATCAATTAGGCTCCGTTCAGGTGGCTGGTTTATTTTATTTAATATATTTCTTTTCGGTTAATTAGATTATTTCTCTGTGATCTAATTACCTGGCGGATCCATCCCCTTGCCACTGTTAAGGGTAGTCAGAATGCGACGTCAGTGTTGTGTTACGCTTAGGCTTGTCCCTAAGTATTCGGACACTTTTGGATCATCGAACTGACCCAAGTGTGGGGCACGTTTTCATGTCAACAAAGACGTACTACGATGAGGAAGGTCTGGAGTAGCGACCTAGTCAATGAAGCGACCCTGAAGAAGGTGTTCATCGAGTTTATTATTTTCATAATTTCTTTTATTTTAACACTTGTGTAATAATGTGGTCTGACACTTTTGGATCGTCGAACTGACCCAAGTGTGGGGCACGTTTTCGTGTCAACAAAGACGTACTATGATGAGGAAGGTCTGGAGTAGCGACCTAGTCAATGAAGCGACCCTAGAGAAGATGTTCATCGAGTTTATTATTTTCATAATTTCTTTTATTTTAACACTTGTGTAATATTGTTGAGTCATATGCCCGTGATCATAAGCAAGATCCAAAGTCTTTGATTATCTGCCCTTCTACATTAGTATCACATTGGGAATATGAAATAGAGAAGTACATAGATATCTCTATGATCTATCATGGAAACCCTTCATTACATTGGTTCATCATTGGACATGATCATCCTTCATCCTCAGTTCGATAAGTTTAATATAATCATAACATCATATGATATTATACGCAAGGATATCGATTTTCTTGACAAAATCTTTTGGAGCTATTGTGTTATGGATGAGGGGCACATAATAAAGAACTCAAGATCTAAAATAACATCTATTGTGAAACAGTTAAAAGCACAACACCATCTTATCCTCAGGGGTACTCCTATGTAGGTAAAACTTCAACTTTGTGATTGTTGTCAATATGCTTTTCTTTTTACCATCATGGTTCTATTTACATTTTTAACTTCGTGATGACCCTTATTTTTTACTTTGTTACTCTTGTTGATAATTCCGTAGTTTGGTATTGAAATTTATGTTACTCATTTGACTATAATTGCATAATAATGTGTTGGAGATATGATCTCTATTTGACTTTCTTATGCTTGGGTTTCTTGGGACAGAAAAACAGGTAAATTGTGCTATGAATTTAAACTTTCTTACACAACTGGAAGCTAAGAATTTTGTGATCTTTTGTTAATTGAACCATGATTTTCCTCATGAACTTAATTTAGTTTTTAACATGTTCTTGATTTACTCTACCATAGCTTCTGAGTTTATTAGTTATTTCAATAATATTTGTCTGTTATTGAATGTGGACTTTTGCGGTGGAGATGATATGTGGACCTGCATGATCTGGGACATTACACTTTCTAACAAATGACGTGCACAAACAATGTATATGTTTTCTTTGTGCCATATAATGATTGGTTGTATTATGTTATATGAACTAGGGTGGGATGGGAAACCTGAGATATATGCTAACTGTAGAAAAGTACACTGGTGTGTACTATTGCATAAAAGCGAGTGTACAGAGGATGGTTTAAATCAATTGAAGATAAAGATGATTTTTGGTTTCGTGAAGAGATAAATCTTTACTACTCTTGAGTCTCGACAATATTCTGGTATGAAGTATTTGTTCTGAAATCTAAAAAATGTTGCTTTGTACAGTTACAAGCTACGTATGGAAAACCATTGTTTGGAACTAAAGATCCAAAATGTTCGGCAAAGGATGCTGAAGTTGGCATTCTTGCAATGGAGGCATTCCACCACCTTTATGTTTCTAGCAGCCATACATGGCGTGTTTTTCTTCTCTTGCCCTGCTGCTCCATAAAGCCTCGAAACCATCATGTATGGAGCAAAAGATGACAAATTTCGAATCAAATGTGCATGCATATATCTAGTCAAAGTAGATGTTTTTGACATGCATAAAATATATCGACGAATCTAGCTACAAGACTAGTATGCACAAAGTATGAACAAGATGGAAGAGCCTACGTACAGGCTAGCTAGCTTAGCTTAATATTGTAATGGGGGTTCATCTTTGATAAATTAAAGAAAGTTATAAGGACAAAGATCATGTAGCTTCAATTCGCTTCAAGAAAACTCTCTGCATTCTTACATGATGGGCCCCGCTGATGACACTACATTATTGTCTATGGATCTACATAGATAAGATTATTAAATTTGGTCTGATACCACCTAAAATGGTCGGTATCAAATATTTCACAATACCAAACTCATACCGATAAAGATAGGAAATTTCGGTCAATACTACTTATATTTGAAATTTTATTTGATATGTGTGTTACATATTACTTAAATTAAAATATATATTGCATGAACCGAAATATTCCTTATTGACATAGGACTTTGAAAAAGAACTATTCTGTTATGCATGCCAATTAAGTTTTTATTGTATTTGTCACTAGGCCATGTCACTTTTGCCACTTGTTTGTATTGGCTTCAGTGGCAAAAAGCACATAGAAAATTTGGTATATCATCTTCAATGGCAAATACCACCCTTCAAGGGATAGGAAGTATATGTTTAAATACAATTTGAAGGGTTAACTCACTTGTGTAAAAACAAAACAAAACTTTGGAGGACTACTTTCCTCTTTAGCAACCTTCTGTATATGATGTCATTCTTTAGGTGTGAATCTGTATTTAGTTTGAAGAGCCTTCAGTTTTGTATATGGCTACTCTCTGAGTGTGAACTTTGGAGTGAAATTGCTATAGTACTACAAGGTACTCCAGACTTCGTAATCTTACAAGATGAGAATTGTTCATGTATTCCTTGTTACATACTGTTAAAGTATGCACTTTCTTTTTTATGTTGACTATATCAACATGTAAATTACAATGCAATACCGGTATGCTTCATAAATGACTAAATATCTAGACTCAGGCATATACTGGACAAAGTACGACAAGAAGTGCCACTTCTCTTGTCAATTCACAGCTGATGTGATCTTCATAAACAATGTTGATTTTATAATCAGCAACACAAACTAAACGCAAATGTCAAACCAACATCAATGGAAGCGTGTCATTGGCGTGCCTTAGCCGCAATGAACATCGTAGGTGGTGCGCCATAGGCGCGCCCTAGCATCTAGTAGATCATAAACGTGGGAGAGCGCGCGTGAATGAACCTCTCTCTATTGCTTCGGCCCTCGGTATAGATGGGAAAATGGCCTGAGCCCGTTGGGTCGGCCCGGAGCACATCTAAAAAGCATGACCTAGACATGGCACGACCCATTAGTAAATGGGCTTGGGCCATGCTTGGGCCGCTATTCGGCACGATGGGCTGGCACAAGCATGATCCGTTTAAAGCCTGGTCCGGCCAGCAGCCGTTAACTGTACCAACGCAGCGCATATAAATACGAAAATCCTCCATCCCCCTCAAAACCTAATTAACTAACACAACCCTCACCCCCTCAGCCACTCCCTCAATTCCTCCGCCTCCACCGCACTCATAGAGCCGCTCGGCCACTCCTCAATTCCACCGCCGATACACCGTCATACGCTCTCACTACTGCTGGCATGCTTACGACCAGTGTGTGGCAGCCACCGACTCCATGGTGGGGTTCATGTACGATGATAGTGGGGACGGGGAAGCGGTGTACGTGGCGTTCTCCGGAGTGCAGACCACGCCGTCGGTGCTATTGCGATGGTGGCTGCTGGTCCACCTCGGTGGGGACGACGCCTAGTGGCTCTTCACGCTGTTGGTCTCCACTGAGCCAAAGGATGCCGTTGGGGAGCTGTCGCGCCCGTAATTTTTCTTGGCCGCTGGCCGTGCCTAGGCGTGCGTCCGAGCCACCGCTCGTGGCTATGCGCCTGCGCCACGCTCTCGCGTCGGCCGCACACCAGGGGCTGGCTACGCCTGAACCGTGCTCGCGCCTATGCGCCGTGCCCGGACGCCGAGCTGCCCCCGCACCACACACGCCAACGCACGCCCGTACGCCGCCCTCGTAAGCCACACCGCACGCCCACGCCCTCGCCATTGACACCGTGCCACTCCCGTACGCGCCGGCACACTGCCGCCATGCCGCCGTACGTCGAACACCGCACGGACCGATGATCCGTCGCCAACACCAAGCGCCACCTCACCCGTTGACGCTCGTACACCGAGTTGTCACCTCTAACCACACTCACCTACGCCCGAACGTGCTCCCGTGCCATCGCCATCAAGTCGCACTCGCCGCCCATGCCGCCACGCGCACAAGAAGACCCCCGGCTCGCCTCAGTGCACCCACACACTCCCCACACACTCCTCCTCACATTCTAGCCCTCGCCGGAGCCAACCGAGGACGATCGCGCCCGGATTTCGCCGAAGCCTATCGCCGCCGCCATGGTTCGTCCCCCCAATCCCTCTCCCCATTGGTCTTATCCTCGCGACATGAGTGGGAACGCGATCACTAACCCTTGGTAGTAGAACATGTTCCCTAGCTCGTCAAGGACGTAGGGTAGCCGTAGCTCGCCGGCGACGAGCCCGCCATTTTGAGCCCTCGGGTCACCGTCGCCAGGGCACTACGGGCCACCATAGCTCAATCCAAGAGCACCAGTAGCTCCATAATGCCCTAAGGATGGTAAAAATGACCCCCGATGTCTCGCCGGAGCTCCACCTTCGCCATTAAAAAATCCCAAACCGAACCGACTGTTTGCCGGTCTAAAACCTAAACCGTAGCTCTAATGGCCAATCCCACCATTGGATATGTTCATCTAGCTGTACTCTAGCTACTATTACAATTTCATAGCAATCGGAGCTAGGATGACAAAGTTATGGCCCAGAGAAGTTTTGGCCCTTGAAGGTAGTCTTCAACCTCCAGCCGTCGCGCCCTCCCCTGCCTTCAGTCTCTGGCCCATGGGGCCCACACATCATCGTGCCACGCAAGGCTGATGGCTCAGGCCCGCATGGCAGCGCCTGCAGCCCAGCGTTTGTGCACCAGGCCTGGCCGCGCGCTCAGCGCCGCACCTTGGGCCGTTTCGGCCGGCCCATCGTGAACAGTGTCTTTTTTTATTTTATTATATGAATTCCAGGAAATAAAACTGGGCCGGCCCAACAGCGATAAATAGTGCATTTTCTATTTTATGGAATGATTTCCTATTCGGCCCATTAGGAATAGTAAGTTTTCTCTTTTTCCAATTTCAGAATATAATTGCAACTTTAAAAATTTGTAGAAAAATCATTTCAACTCGGAAAAATCATTCCAAGTAGTGTTTGGGTTGTGTTTTGAAAATAAAATATGTTGGTGGGATGGAAAACGTTACTAGAGAACGCCTACGTGGTGTTCAGCTAGCCTTAGTGGTTGGCAACGAACCTGTGTGTGTTCGGGAAGTCGAAAGGCTTCATAGAGTTAATATGTGGAATTGGTCCGAGGCATAGTGATGAATGGTTTTAGTAAAATGTATGGTCAATTGTTGAGCCGAGAGGAGATACCGGGAGGGGTAGTCTCGCTCTGCGGGCGAAACAATGTGACATTATGTGAAGAGAAAAGCGTTCGGCATTTGGGTTGGAATGTGAATGGGAAATTGACGGTGTTGAATGGGGATATGTGGTTAATCGTGGTTGAGATGTGAAGCAAAGTGTTTCTTGAAAAATGTCAGGATTGCTTAGGAAAAGATTTGACCAAATTAATTTTCTCTTTCATAATCTCGATTGAGGTTGAGAACATCAATCCCAAAAATACACTTAGAATTTTCCTACATACTTATTAAAATAAACACTAAGCCCTCCTTGATCCCGAATGCATCTATATTACATTCCGGAACTTGTTGAGTACTTTTTGTACTCAACCCCCCCCCCCCTCAACATCTCCAGTTTCTGAAGAACTCGAAGGAGAAAAACTACACAGGCAAGGAAGACGTTGAAGAAGAAAAATATCATGAGAAGTAGGGTTTCGAGCCTAGTTCCCAAGTAGATCTAGAAGGATGTTGATTGTGCTTGATGTATGTTTTCTTCCGCTGTTCTTTGTAATGATTGTTGCCGTGAGGTATGCCTCATACGGCTTTTGTATACACTATTCTGTAATCATTTAAGTATGAATGTGATGGTCTACCGCTGAATTGAATAAATATCAGGTATGATGTTGTTTTGATTCAGTTAAGTAGCCCTCGTCTCGGTACGACGAAGTCCGTACGGGGCGGGGCGTTACAGGGTGGTATCAGAGCATAACTTGGCCCTAGGAACGAAACCCTAGACCTTAGTAGTATATTTTTCTATAAGGTATTATCTAAAACATTGTCTTGTACACTTCTCTATTCTATTGCCAATTAAAATAAAAATGGTTTTCTATTCTCTACTTTTCAAAAAAAAATATAGATGGATGTTGACCACATCTTTTCCTCTGAAGGAGAGGACGTTGATAAAAGAAAAGAATGTCAAGGCAGGAATTCATGGCATGAAGGAAGTTTCCCACCACCCGAAATTTAGTATTGTTATCATGATCGTAGCAACGCCAACTCTTTAAGGGTTGAAGTATAGTATATTGTATTGTATTGCTGATTTGGATCTTCTCAAATGTGTGATCAGTCTGCTCTATGAAGCAAGTGACTTGGCCACATCACCTAATTTAATTGGATCTTTTGTTTGACAAAACTATGTACACTTTGTTTTCTACCAATTTATTTCTTATCCCTCAATTGTTTACCCTTCTATAATACATGGGTAGAAGTAATTATCATTAGATCCATAACTTACCCCAAAACCACAAGGAATGATTCCCTAGAAGCCCTTAATCTTACTTAGGTATCTAATTGTATCACATGAATAAAACATATAAGGCCTAAGAAAATCAAACGAGGCAAAATTATAATGAGAGCATTAGTCATTTCAACAAACTCCCAATGGATAGACATAACATAATTTACTAAAATCCTTATAATGATTTAGCTTAACCCTCCACCTTATAAGCTTTACTACACAATAGAACTTACCATTAATATACATTTGTCAACTAACAATTTTTGTCAAACTAAATGTTTTAGCAAAATAGTAATCAAGAAAGCCCTAATAATACAAGCCATCAACATTAAAGATAAACCAATAGTTAAAGGACATATATCAAGGTTTGCCAGATAAAGTAAATAAACATCCACTTGATAAATGTGTTAGAGGTCGTTATAGAAATTATATGTAAACATAATCAGAAACATAATTAACTCAAAAAGGTAATTACTACTAATACGTTAAATACTACTTATCACTCAAAGTAATCAGCTTTTTTAAAAAAAATCCTATTGAACTGATAGGCATAATTCCTAATTGTCAAATCATCTCTTATCAAAATTGAACATATTTATTTTTATCTCCAAACAAATTCACCATTTATTTTATGTCGCCATAACACAGACATTAAGGGAGACCCTCCTAATTAAATTACAAGTTGTAGCTATTACTCATAGAATGAAAATCATATTTATGGACCTTAATTACAATACAAATTTCAAATTCACTATGGTTAACTCAAAAACACCCTTCATAATTCATAAATATTATTCACCATCCATATGTATATATATGAAATTCAGAATTTAAAATTGATCAAAAAAAACTAACCCTAAATCTACAAAACTATTTATGTTCTATCAAACTTCAAATAAATCTTCTTGTACTATTTAAAATACACTTTTTATCATGTTATATCCTCAATCATGTGAATCACTCAAATTCCATAAGGTTGAACCTTACTAATCAAATTATAATCTATACTTATTATTCAAAGTATGAACACCCTGTCTTGAATGAAAACAAAACACATCATTCCCCGCTCTAAACCACTATTCAATTGCTAAAAATACTAAATTATCATGTTCATAACACCATTTCCTAATCTAGAGGGATAACTCTTTTGTTATTCAAAGTATGTTCCTTTAATCCCATTAGTTACATATTTATCAAAACAAACCCTTCTTAAAAACCTAGTATTCCTTTGAATTTAAAATAAAGCTCACCCTAAGTAGTAATTACTATTGTAAAAAAATCCTAACACTATCGTACTAATCATATTCAAACTACTAGTCCTAGAAATTTATTGAAGATTTCTAAATAACCTAACAAACAATCCAGCTCATAAAGTGATGGAGTTCACTAGGGTAATTATAAATAAACATAACAATCTCAATCAAAAATATAAGTATCCTTACTATTCGAAAACGATAATTATCATCCAAATAAATAATTCTTAATTTTAAGATAATTCCTTATCAACTTAGCATCTCGATTTTACACATTTAATTTTTGAAAACCATAGCCCAGATATTCAGCAAGATCCTCCTACCAAATTTATGAACAATAGTTAATGCTCATAAAGCAAAAATCATATGTACAAATCATCACTGTCATTTCCTATTCAAAAATTCACTACACTTAATTCAAAAAAAAATATACCATTCATTATTCATAAATTTCTTGCTTCCTGAAGGTTGCGAAGTCCTTGGGGCAAATTTCTGCGGAGGTGCAATGTTCAAGACTTCCGAACGAGGATGCTTTTGCCCCCAACGCCTGTCATGCTGAGCTTCGAAGCTTGGCCCATGTGACTGTGTTGAAGTCTTCACTTCCAGCTTGACTTCTTGCACAATTGACGGAGTTGCGGCAGTTCTCCGAAGCCACCCCTCTTCTGACCTTGCATACTCCTCGAAATAAGACATCAACTGAGCAACAGAAGATATCTGCTTTCGGTGAAGTTTATCAAGGAGGCCCGCATGGGTAACTCCCTCTCGAGCTGCATCAACTACAGAGGATGTAGTTAACCCTCGAATTTGCGATTTCGTATGAGCGAAGCGCTTGAAATACTACCTTAAGGTCTCTCCGGGGAGCTGCTTCACCTGGAAAAGACTTCCTGTGGACATTAGAGGTACGAAGGTACCCTGAAAATTTCTTATGAACTTCTTCCTTAATTGCTCCCATGTTCTGATTGACCCTGGCTTCAAGGACCAGAACCACCGCAGTGCCACTCCTTCAAGAGCTAGAGGAAAACATTTGGCCATGGTGTCTCGTACTCCCCCGCTGGCCTCAATTGCCAATGCATAAGAGCGGGAGAACTCCCCAGGGTCTTCATCTCCAGAATATTTGCAAAGCTTCGAAGTTTTGAACTTAGGGTTGAAGCGCGCTTTCTATAACTCAGGATGCAGTGGAGATTCGGTGTCGAAGGAAGCATTCTCCGGGGCTTCAGGATAAGGAAGTTCGTCGTCTTCGGGCACTTCGGGGATGACTGGGGTGGCCTAGGAATGAAGCCTATCTGCGGCTTCTTGCCGCCACCTTGCTACTTCAGCTTGGAGACTGGCCATTTGAGCGGCCATATCGCCAAGACCATCTTCGTCTCCTCCGGAAGGACCTTCCGGGTCTTGAGAACTGTACGCATCAGTTCGAAGTGGAACTTGAGGTGGAAGAGGGACTCTGGTTGGCTGAAGTATGGATGGAGTTGGGGGAGGAACTCCGTATGCTCGAGGAAGGGGAATCCCTTCCGGAGTCTGAGGTGGAGGAAATGTCGAAGGTCCTCCGACCTCAACTGTGTTTGAAGATCTTGCTCCGGAGGTCCAAGGGGACCTTCGAGTAGGGCTACCACCTGAACTCCGCTTAGGAGGCATGGTTTGAGAACTTGGTAGAGAACAAAGTTTTTTGGACTAAGTTCCCCACGGACGGCGCCAACTGTTGGCATAAAAGATTACGCTAACAGGTTTCGATAGATTACAAACTAACAAATGAAGTGTTCGTGGGTAAACTGTTTCAAGCCTCTGAATTGGATAATAGCTCAGAACAGTTCTAAGATGTGTATTGAACAACTTAGTATTCGATCCTCATTACAGGGTAAAACGGGGGGTATTTATAGGCCCAAACATTAAGGAAAAGACCTTTTTACCCCTATATTACAACCGACATAGTGGAAACTATTCGGTACCCTCGATAGGGATAAAATGGTAAAAGACTAATCTGCTGAGAAAGAAGATAAATCTTCCATCTTAGCTGGCAAAGAGGTTCTCTGAAGAGTTTAGCTTCGAAGATATACTTCGAGCTTGATCCAATGCACTCCCGAAGTTAGATATTGGAAGCCTTTGATTAAATCACATGCCTTTGTCTTGGCGTAGCAATGGCTCTGAGGATGAAGTATTTTCCCCCAACAGTAGCCCCTCGAATACGCTTCTCCGCTAGACCTATGATGTTAGGAGAGCAGTATACGCAAGAAAAATAATCATGCGCAAAGGTTAACAGTTTTAATCAACCTTTGAAATATGCAGAGATTCAAAACATCGAATCAACTTCTAAGAAAATTATGTTCGAACTACTTTAGAATTAACTTAAAAAGTCCGAAAGCTTTTTTAGACTTAGAATAAATAGCCGTTGGCTTTTTCCTCCAACGGAAATTACGTGATGCGTTAACTTCGCAAAGGGATAATGGTCAGGAATGCGAAACTGCAAACACAAACGGTAAAAAAATCGTGGCATGGGCTATAAATAGAGGGCACAGCCCCTTCTCGAGTACTCTTATCACCGCTTTAGTGAAAATAAAACCTAGCCTCCATCTTCCTCCTTGAGCAACCAGAGAAATTCCATGGCGAAGACTAGTTTCAAAGTCCCCAGGGCGGCTTCAGCCCTTGCTCAGCAGTAGGCTGCGGTAGCATCGGCAGCAGCGGCTTCAACGATGGCAACTCCGACAGCAGCAGTAGCAGCACCAATGGCAGCGCCAGGGAGAAATCTCCAAAATGTTGGTCCTCACGATCTCCTTCCCGCGTCGTTGAAGTATGCAGGCCAATCTCACCAACTGGGACCTTCAACCTGTAAAAGGGAATCGCTCGCGGCAGCAGTAGAAGGAAAGATTAGCTCGGAGATCGTGATCCACAAACCTGGAAAAGAAGCCATTCCTTCGCCAAGGCCCGGAGAAGTGGTAGTCTTCGAAGCCTTCTTCGAAGCAGGATTAGGGCTTCTGGCAGTCGACTTCTTATCAAAGGTACTGGACTTATTCCATGTCACTCTCCCCCAACTTTCTCCGAACGCGATAGCATGCCTTGCCATCTTCGAATGGGCGTTGTGAGCTGAAGGCTGCGAAGGAAGAGCCGAGATCTTCGCAGCACTGCACAGAGCTTCTTGTCAACCCAAAACTTTCGTAGGCCCCATAGGTGAAAAGATGGTGGTGGCCTTCGGGAGTATTAACTTCCGGCTTCAGGATGAGTACGCTCTTTGATTTTCGGCCAAGGCCATCAATGTCAGATAGTATACGGATTGGATCCTCCGGTGGTTTTACGCCGAAGTTGGGGCAGGAAGCCGCCTAGCTGGACCTCTACAGGACATAAACTTCCAGAGGGAAGCCCTTGTCCACCCGGATGCAGGCCAGCTCGAAGCTCGCCTTAGCCTACTTCAACGCATTAGCCACCGCCTGAGCATGCGGGATCTGGCGGAGGAGTTCATCGGACTTCAGATTCCCCCTCTGATGGCCAACTGGCATATCACCTTCGAGGAAGATCCGGAGGGCGGCCTCCGAAAGATCTCTTCGAGCTCGAGCCCTGCAGGTAACTTCGAAAACAACATGTTTCATATATATTTATTTGAAGAAATAAACAATGTCAATTTATCTTTCAGCTTCTCTAGCTCCTATGACTTCGGAGCAAATTGTGCGAGCTTCGGAGAAAATTCTGGGAATTCCGACTCCGGCCGAGAAAGAATGGAGGAAAAAGTTAGTGAGTACTTAGGAACGGTTCAACCAAGTATGGGGGTTACTCGAAGTTGTTCCCCCTCGTCTTTTGGATTGGGTGCCTTCAGAGCAAGGCCCTAAGAAAAGGAAGGCGGAAGTTGGAGCTTCAGCCCATGCCAAGACTCCATCAAAGAAGGTAGCTCGAAAGCCAAGAACTGTGGCGCCTTCAAGTCCGATAGCTTCGGTCTCCGATTCCTCGGAGGATGAAGGTAGAATGCTCGTCGACCTAATTGACAAGGATGAAACCCAGGCAGATGCAAGCATTGGCAATGCTGCAAACGTGTCGGAAGTTCCAAGCAGCCCTGGGCATGTTGGGACTTCGACTGCTTAGGAAAACTTGCCGCGTGAAGGAGCCCCCATGACTGAAAGCGGAACCGAAGTGGCTGTAGAGTCAGCTCCGATTCTGGACGAAGTAGCGACTGTAGCTCCCGAAGAGGCTCTGACAGTCGAAGCTTCAGTCTTGAATTTTGACTCTGACGAAGACTTTGGGGTAGCTTTTGACCCTCCAAGCAACCCAATGCTCACCCGCCGACAAGACTTCGGGGGTAAACTTCGCATAATCCCTTTGTTCTTTTCCTGCAAAATTATACAATGTATAATACCTTTGCCTCAACAGGGTCCACTCCTATGGAAGAGGTTCGTCCCGAAGATACGGTTCCTGGGACTTCAGCAACTCCGAAGCCAATTCCATAAGTCACCCAAATGGGACCTTGAAAAGGTAAAGGAAAAATGGACCCCTTCCCTGCTCCGAGTTCAGGATTAACTCCATCTGAATCAACAGACGGGGTCAATCTACGGAGGGGGACCAATCTGCCGGAGTTTCTGAGGATGCGGCCAGCGCTCCGACCCCTCACCGAACGAAGACGACCAGAGGACTTTGTCTATGCTTCCTCTTCTAGCTCCTTTCTTGGAGCGAAGAACCAGACTTCGGACTTTGCTCGAGCCTTTGGATCGAGCTAGCCGCGAAGTCGGGGAGACGGACTTGGTAGCCATCCTGAGCGAAGCTGAGGGTTCGGCGCTCAACGCCTCCATGGAGCGTGCAGCGTACCAGGTACGAAGTATCTTCAAAATAAAATTAATCTCACCTACAAATAATTTCTCACCTTGGTTTTTCCTCTTTGCAGCAAATAGTCTTGGTTCGAGCTGCGGCTGTCTCAAACGAGCGCGGAAGCCTTCGCCTTCGAGAGGAAATTACTGCTCTTCAGCGAAATCTTAACATCTCCGAAGGTCGGGTTTCCCACTTAGACAACATAGTTTCAGCAGAGCGGAGGGCTAGACAAAGCTTGGAAACTGCGAATAAAAAGCTCGAAGCAGAACAAATTGTGCTTTGGGCAGAAATAGAAAAGATGCGGGCAGAGCATGCTACGGCGGGGGCTGAACTTGTCAAGCTTCAAGAGGAAAAGGCCAAAGCTGCGGAGGAGGATAGCAACCTGCTTAGCCAGAAAAGTTCTCTAGCTACGGAGGCAGCTAGGCTCTCCGGTGTGGTGGATGAGTTGACTTCATCGAAGGACGCTTTACTTGAAGATAAGCTGAAATCGGAGAAGGTAGCTGCGGAGGTCATGAACCAACTCTTAGGTGTTCTAGAGTACTTCGGTACTACTGGGACACTTCCTTCAAATGAAAACATCTCCCTGCTGCGATGGCTAAAAATGATCCAAGGAGCTGCAAAGACGATGAAGACAGCAGGCATTCGGTATGGAGAAATCTCCGGACAAGTGGCTGCTCTCGGCATACTTCGCTACTATGAAGATCTGGGAATATCGATAACTCCGAATGCAGGGGCGGCTCCCATTACCTTTGATGAAAGTCAGCTTCTTAATCCTTCTGAAGACGTGGCCACTGCTTGGCAAGCCTTCCAAGCTTCGTGGAGAGCCGAAGGTCGCACTGCGATCAAGGCTTGGATTGATGAAGGGCAATGCCAGAAGCAAGCTCGGTCGCAAGCCTCGAGCAGCCAGCCTCCGCCAAACCCGCAGGTCTAGATTTGTTTTAGGATCTTGACTATGTAAAGAATCATGTTTTTCATACATTATGAATGAAAATTTGCTTATCGTGTTTTTAGGCTTCACCTCATATGGATGATGTCAAAGTGTTAAACGTTACCAAAGAACTCTGCCTGCTATGGGCTACCTTCGATCTTTTAAAACTTCACAAGCGACCTCGATTTTTAATTCCTCGAGATAGCTCCGGTGCAATTGCGCCCGAAATATGTAAAGATATACTATCTTATATTAAAGAGGAAGAAAAAGAAGTTAACTTGGATACTTCATCTTCTGAAGACATTGCATGGTCTGAGGATGAAGGTATTGCTGAAGACCAAGGGAAAAACCCTGAAGAACTTTGAACTTGGGCTGAACTTCAATAAGAACAGAAGGATTTTAGAGCTTCGAAGGGAGGTAGAAGAGTTAAACGCAAAGTTGTTGGAACTCCCAGCTCTGGAACTAGTCATTCCAACCTTAGCAATAGCTCTAGAGATCGAAGGGGTCTTCGATTCCTTCTTGGCATAGATACCGATTTTTCGTGATGTAATTGTAATTTGTTCGGATAATAAATATTGATTTTTAAAATTGTCTCCCTACTTCACAGCCCCTCTTTGGGCGTAAGCAATTTCGAACTATAGTCAAAGATGGTTAGGCGCAAAGAAAAAACTTAGGAGCACAATTTTGGAGGCTCGGAGCCCCTCAGGAATTTAAAGATTGATTAAAATCTTATAAAGTGTCTTCGACTACTTGAAGTCTGAAAACTGGTAACTTAGTACCTTTTGTTTTGAAAGAAATCACTTCGGACAACTTTCCGGACACTTTAGTGTCCCAAACGATTGGTCACTTTCACTACAAGAAAACAGTAAATTTTCGTCGGCAATTTTAACTTTCGTCGGTCTTTGGAAAAGCCGACGGAAGTTAATTCACTTCCGTCGGCCTACAAGACCCGACGGAAGTTAATTTAACTTCCGTCGTCTTTTGACTGTGGCCGACGGAAGTTAAAAGGCTTTCGCTCGGGCCCGGGATAAAAGCAATAACTTCCGTCGGCCAATATTAAAGCCGACGAAAGTTAAATTAACTTTCGTCGGCTTTAGATGTGGCCGACGGAAGTTACGTTTCCAGCCAGTAGCGTGCCTTCTTTTTCCCAGCCCGCACCCTTCTTTTTCCTAGCCCTCCCAACCCGCGCCTTAGGTTTTTCCGCCCCGCATCCCTTCCTCGCTTCCCGTCGCCACTTCTGCTCTTCCCCGCTGCCACCTCCACGCTACCCTGTCGCCGCCGCCTTCCAGCCACCTCCGCGCGCCTCCTCGGCCACCGCCACCTTCGCGCGCCTCCCCGGCCACCACCACCTCCGATCTCCTCTCCCACTCCGATCGCTCCCGCCCCAGGATCCCCACCGCCCCAGATCGCCGCCACCGCCACCGCCCGGGCGCAGAGCCGTAGAAGCCATGGAGCCCCACACGGCAGGAGGAGGAGGAGAGGGTGGCCGCCGCCTCCGCGCCACCTCCGTGTGCCTCCCCGGCCACCGCCACCTCCGCGTGCCTCCCCGGCCACCACCACCTCCGATCTCCTCCTCCCACTCCGATCTCTCCTGCCCTGGGATCCCCACCGCCCCAGATCTGAGGTATACTCTTTGTCCCTCTCGTCAAATCTCATGTTAGGGCAGCGACGGGAAGATGTACACCGCGAGGAAGAAGATCTAGAAGGACAAGGGACTCGAGCCCTCGGAGTTCGAGGAATCCATCACGCAGGTGAGAGCGCCGCACCCATTGCCTCTCTCTCCTACGCTGTGGCGGTGTCCCGCTGCTTAGTTGCGTTTGGTGGTTATTGTGAGATCGTCTGCATTTGGCTGCATCAAGTTGTGGTTTGCTTAAGGTTGGCTGGCTTCCTGTAGGCTTTCTTTGATCTTGAGAATGGCAACCAGGAGCTCAAGAGAGAGCTCAAGGACCTGTACATCAACAATGCAGTGTAAGTGGGCTGCTCTTCTGATCTGCGTGTGCTCCGATTGTGTGCAGCCAGATGAATGTTGCTGCGAAGAAGTTCAGCGGCAAGGTAAACTGCACATTACTCGTTCTCTGTTGTTTTTCCATAGATTGCATACCGGTAGTCCAATACTGTCCACTGCTTAAATATGTATTTAGCATGCAAAATCTGTAGCTTATGCTGTCAATGCTTTACTTAAATGTAAATAAGTCATTTTGATTGAAGATAAATTGGTTGCTCTTTGGCAGTGAAAATGTTGTCGAACATTGGTGAAATATAACACTGAGTTGCACTTAGGAAAGAAAGGAAATATACTGTAAAACTGTAACCAGAACATTCGCACTTGTACTTGTGTGGTGCTGGTCTGCTTGATGTCAAAATGAGGGAAACAAACTCTCAATATACTTTAGAATAATATCAAAATGAGGGAAATATACTTTTAATATACTTGAGTGTTAATTACTGTTAAGCTAATATTGGTTATTTTGTCAAATGAGAATCTGTTTTCATACTTTACCTGCAGGCAAGGATCAAACCAGTCAATATTTCTGATCATATTTCTGTGAGATGTTGATGTAAATCCTCATTTCTGTTGACTAGTAAATAAATGTACTTATAGTTCACGTTTGTGATACAATTGGATTCAGGTCATTGAGAAACTGTCAGGTGGAGCACCTGATACGCAGATGAAAATCAAAACCTGGTCCTACTAGTTTCTCTGATGAACATTGGACTTTATGAATTGCATGTAGCTATTTAGCAAAATGATGTAATAGATGTAATAGATGTTAGCTATTTTATCATATTTCAGTTCATGTGTGTTCACTGGACTATTTTTTTTAAAGGAAAAAGTAACTTCCGTCGGCCACACATTAGCCGACGGAAGTTATTTTTTTCATTTTTTCTGTTTTCCGTTAACTTCCGTCGGCCGTACATTAGCCGACGGAAGTTAGCGTTTTGCCGACGAAAGTTAGCTTCTTCCGTCGGGAAATGGCTAACTTCCGTCGGCTTTGGCCGACGGAAATTTGTCGGATTGTTGTAGTGTTTGGACTCTTTTCACAGATATTCGAAGCTCATCAGCTCAAACTCTGTTTTTTTGGCCTCCTTCGGCTCTTTTTGCGAATGCTATCAAACCAGTAGTTTGGAATTCGCAGTGGTCTCCTTGGACTCTTTTTACGGATGCTTTCAAGCCGAAGCTTGGAATCTGCATTATTTGGTCTCCTTCGACTCTTTTTACGGATGCTTTCAAGCCGGTGGCTTGGAATCTGTTTTTCAGTGACTTTCCCACCTCGTCGGAAGCTTCGAACCAGTGGTCCGAAGTCCAAAAAAAATGATTCAAATTAATGACACTTCCCTCCCAGCCAACTTCGTTCTTCCAGTGCGTCCACTAGAAGCAGGAAGTGTTGGGGGGTAGGCATTATCTAAACCATGAACTTTATTCATTCAGAAGGTGTTTACAAATGATTACAAAGAGCCCCTATGCGAAATATCGCTTTAAGTGCTCCGCATGCCATGTATGCTTTAGCTCTTCACCTTCTAAAGTAGCTAACTTAAAAGAACCAGGGCGTCCTGAACAGAGGATTATATATGGACCTTCCCACTTATTCCCTAGTTTCCCTGGTGCTATAACACTTCGCACAACAAGATGACCTGGCTTAAGTTCGCTAAGCTTGACCTTCGGATCAAACCAAGTCTTCGTTTGCTGATGATACTTTGATAAATTGGCGATAGCTCAAAGTCTTGTTTCTTCTGTTAAATCAAGCGAAGTTTGCCTTTCTGCTTCTATTTCTGGTTCGGTGCTGCGAAGGGATCCTCCTTTAAGCTCCATCGGCGTCATAGCTTCGTCTTCGAATAATAGTCTGAAATCTTTAAGGGTTGAAGTATAGTATACTGTATTGTATTGCTGATTTGGATCTTCTCAAATGTGTGATCAGTCTGCTCTAGGAAGCAAGTGACTTGGCCACATCGCCTAATTTAATTGGATCTTTTGTTTGACAAAACTATGTACACTTTGTTTTCTACCAATTTATTTCTTATCCCTCAATTGTTTACCCTTCTATAATACATGGGTAGAAGTAATTATCATTAGATCCATAACTTACCCCAAAACCACAAGGAATGATTCCCTAGAAGCCCTTAATCTTACTTAGGTATCTAATTGTATCACATGAATAAAACATATAAGGCCTAAGAAAATCAAACGAGGCAAAATTATAATGAGAGCATTAGTCATTTCAACAAACTCCCAATGGATAGACATAACATAATTTACTAAAATCCTTATAATGATTTAGCTTAACCCTCCACCTTATAAGCTTTACTACACAATAGAACTTACCATTAATATACATTTGTCAACTAACAATTTTTGTCAAACTAAATGTTTTAGCAAAATAGTAATCAAGAAAGCCCTAATAATACAAGCCATCAACATTATAGATAAACCAATAGTTAAAGGACATATATCAAGGTTTGCCAGATAAAGTAAATAAACATCCACTTGATAAATGTGTTAGAGGTCGTTATAGAAATTATATGTAAACATAATCAGAAACATAATTAACTCAAAAAGGTAGTTACTACTAATACGTTAAATACTACTTATCACTCAAAGTAATCAGCTTTTTTAAAAAAAATCCTATTGAACTGATAGGCATAATTCCTAATTGTTAAATCATCTCTTATCAAAATTGAACATATTTATTTTTATCTTCAAACAAATTCACCATTTATTTTATGTCGCCATAACACAGACATTAAGGGAGACCCTCCTAATTAAATTACAAGTTGTAGCTATTACTCATAGAATGAAAATCATATTTATGGATCTTAATTACAATACAAATTTCAAATTCACTATGGTTAACTCAAAAACACCCTTCATAATTCATAAATATTATTCACCATCCGTATGTATATATATGAAATTCAGAATTTAAAATTGATCAAAAAAACTAACCCTAAATCTACAAAACTATTTATGTTCTGTCAAACTTCAAATAAATCTTCTTGTACTATTTAAAATACACTTGTTATCATGTTATATCCTCAATCATGTGAATCACTCAAATTCCATAAGGTTGAACCTTACTAATCAAATTATAATCTATACTTATTATTCAAAGTATGAACACCCTGTCTTGAATGAAAACAAAACACATCATTCCCCGCTCTAAACCACTATTCAATTGCTAAAAATACTAAATTATCATGTTCATAACACCATTTCCTAATCTAGAGGGATAACTCTTTTGTTATTCAAAGTATGTGCCTTTAATCCCATTAGTTACATATTGATCAAAACAAACCCTTCTTAAAAACCTAGTATTCCTTTGAATTTAAAATAAAGCTCACCCTAAGTAGTAATTACTATTGTAAAAAAATCCTAACACTACCGTACTAATCATATTCAAACTACTAGTCCTAGAAATTTATTGAAGATTTCTAATTAACCTAACAAACAATCCAGCTCATAAAGTGATGGAGTTCACTAGGGTAATTATACATAAACATAACAATCTCAATCAAAAAGATAAGTATCCTTACTATTCGAAAACGATAATTATCATCCAAATAAATAATTCTTAATTTTAAGATAATTACTTATCAACTTAGCATCTCGATTTTACACATTTAATTTTTGAAAACCATAGCCCAGATATTCAACAAGATCCTCCTACCAAATTTATGAACAATAGTTAATGCTCATAAAGCAAAAATCATATGTACAAATCATCATTGTCATTTCCTATTCAAAAATTCACTACACTTAATTCAAAAAAATACCATTCATTATTCATAAGCTTGAAAATACTATACAAAGAAATTCAATTCGAAGATTATATCTTCTCTTTTCAAATGTTCTATTGTACCATCTTGGATTAATATCGAACTAGTACACTCTCGAGTGTATGCGACAGCAAAGAAAAACAGATTAAATCCTCCTAATCGAAAAAAACATATTTACTAATCATGAGCTCCTAGTATTAGAAGTTATCTTTTCTCATTTAAATTTCCTACTTTAGTCTTAAAATTCAAAATATAGAGCATCCATCTTTTATCCCTCATAGTATCCCCTCGGATTAAAATTTTGAGGTCCAAATGTTTTCAACTTGAAATGCCTCTAGTCATAAACTTATAACACTAATTACCTTCCATCCATTTTTTTAAAAAAAAATCTTTCGATATGAAATCTTATTCTACCACTCCAAATCCACTTGTTCTAACACCAAACAGATCCACCATTCAATTTATATAATGGCAGCATCGAGTCTAGTTGAACCTTTCAAAAAAATATATTTTGTAAATATCATTGACATTATGAAACCTCTACTTCAACATAAAGACCAAAAACACTATCCCCACCTTAAAAAAGTAATAAAAATCATATATATATGTATATAGTTATACATTCTAATCAAAATTGAAAACGATTTATTATTCATAAAAAAATCTTAATTCAAAAATTTAATTCTCTCATTTAAACTTCATGTTTTAGTCCTAAAAAGTTCAAATACAAAGCATGAATCTGTAAAATTTCTGTTGATTCAAAAAATTTTGTATTCAGAAAATATTCAACTCAAAATATTTTATGAGGATGCTCTCCCTGAAGCTACACCACTAATCCTCATCCAGCAAGTTTCAAATTATTTGTTAAGAAGATTTTTATTTACCATTCAAATCATCAAAATTCTATCCCCAATTGGATCCACAATTCAATCTCTATAAAAGTAACCTGAGATCAGGTTTAACTTTACCAACCAAATTATAACTAATAACTACTATTCACAATATAAAAACTCTGTTTCTAAATCCAAAACCAAAAACATTATTCCCATTTAAAAACATATATATTTAGGATTCAAAAATATTGGCACTCATCTTTAGAAACCCAATTTCCTAATCGGAAGAAACAACTTTTCAACTAATCCAACTTTGTGCATTTAATATCATAATCAAGTCATCTTAATCTCAGAAAATACAATAATCAAATATATTTTTTGTTAAAAAAATAATAATATTCCATTCAAATTCAAATAAATCTTGCTCTAAGTAGCAATTATTATTTCCAAACCTCAATTGCTGTTTTTTAACGCTACCTATCATCTTAAAACACCACTAATGAATTAGAAGGACATCAAATTTTCATTCATTCCCGATCTGCTCATAATATATATACACATGTATATGTTTATATATAGCAAACAACTTGAATTAAACATAGACAACTTCTCTAACATTGGATAAAACACATAAGAACTTCCTAATGGCCTTAGTATAATATTGATACAAATATTGATACGAAGACATTGATAGAATATCCCAAAGTTAAAATAATATTAAATAATAAAGGTAAATAACTCATAATATACGTATATATATACCCAAACCAAATTCGTAGATAAAAATCCAAAATAAACAAGAAATACTCCAAAGCTAACTAAGAAATGCCAAAGTAAAAGCATTCTAGATCTCACAAAACAATAAACACCACAATATAAATCCATATATATCCTGCAAACAATTGAGCTCAACCAAAGAGATCAAGATAAACAAAAAAAGAGAGGAAGAGAGAGATTATATCCGAGATGACAACCATTCCAAGATAAGAAAGCGTTCGAAACTAAGGAGTTTGTCGTTGCACCCAAGGAAAGGGGATCAAGTTTCATATGGAATACAATGAGGATCTACAGAGTTCAATGAAAGCATATATTCTGCAGTCAAGCTACGAGCCAAGAACTTTTTCAGCAAACCATTTTCCCGATACCATTAGCTTAGCTTAGAAATCTCGGGATGAGATTTTCTTAATGGGGGTAGGTTTGTCGCGCCCGTAATTTTTCTTGGCTGCTGGCCGTGCCTAGGCATGCGCCCGAGCCGCCGCTCATGGCTATGCGCCTGCGCCACGCTCTCGCGTCGGCCGCACGCCAGGGGCTGGCTACGCCTGAACCGCGCCCGCACCTATGCGCCGTGCCTGGACGCCGAGCTGCCCCCGCACCACATGCGCCACCGCTTGCCCGTACGCTGCCCTCGTCAGCCACACCGCACGCCCACACCCCTCGCCGTTGACACCGCGCCACTCCCGTACGCGCCGGCACACTGCCGCCATGCCGCCGTACGTCGAACACTGCACGGACCGACGGTCCGTCGCCAACACCAAGCGCCACCTCACCCATTGATGCTCGTACACTGAGTTGTCGCCTCCAACCACCCTCACCTACGCTCGAACGTGCTCCCGTGCCGTCGCCATCGAGTCGCACGTCGCCGCCCATGCCTCCGTGCGCACAAGAAGACCCCCGGCTCGCCTCAGTGCACCCACACACTCCCCACACACTCCTCCTCACGTTCTAGCCCTCGCCAGAGCCAACCGAGGACGACCGCGCCCGGATTTCGACGAAGCCTATCGCCGCCGCCACGGTTCGTCCCCCCAATCCCTCTCCCCGTTGGTCTTACCCTCGCGACATGAGTGGGAACGTGATCACTAACCCTTGGTGCACCCTATCCCGCAGTCAATTTCGTTGGAACTCGCCGTCACCGGAAATCCCCAATTTCGCCACCATACGCTGAGCTCCGACGAAGGTACCACCATTTTCCAATTAATTCATGATAGAGCATCCCCATGAGTAGTAGAACATGTTCCCTAGCTCGTCGTGGACGTAGGGTAGACGTAGCTCACCGGCGACGAGCCCGCCATTTTGAGCCCTCGGGTCACCGTCGCCAGGGCACTACGGGCCACCATAGCTCAATCCAAGAGCACAAGTAGCTCCACAATGCCCTAAGGATGGTAAAAATGACCCCCGATGTCTCGCCGGAGCTCCGCCTTCACCATTAAAAAATCCCAAGCCGAACTTACTGTTTGCCAGTCTAAAACATAAACCGTAGCTCTAATGGCCAATTCCACCGTTGGATATGTTCATCTAGCTGTACTCTAGCTACTGTTAAAATTTCTGTTGGATCGGAAACGGCGACCAGAGGGGGGTGAATGGGAGCTTTTAAAATATCAGGCTAAAAATAGCCTTCTGTTTTAACTCAGTCTACTGCGGAACAGGCTTCGAACACAACCTTCGAAGTTCTGGTTCGGAGGTATTTGACGGCTCCGAACACAGGCTTCGCAAGGAGCTTAAGTTCGAAGCCAAGAAGACTTCGCTCCACTCAAACCCGAAAAACCAACTCTGCTAAGTCAGTGCAGGCTCCGCACACAGGGTGCTTCGAGTAGGCTTCGCACTTCACCCTTCACACGAGTGGACTACCCTCCGAGGACTTCGACCAAGTACTTAGCGACAGCAACTGGTGCTGGGCTTCATACACCGAAGGTCTAAACGCACACTAACAGACTTCGCTAGGGACTTAGACATGATAAGAACCACGGGCTTCGATCAGGGCTTCACTAGTAAGCAGCGAGGACTAGGCTCCTGTTACACAGAGCGAACGCACACTGAAAAGCACACTTCGCACAAGTCACACTTCGCCTAAACAGGCTTCGGTGCACTACTACAAGCGAGGTATGCAAACAAGCTCAAGCAAAAACACAACACAGAAGCAGGGCTTCGCTGCTTGAACAAGGAACACGATAAAAGAACTCACTGGATGAATACAAAGAGTGGTGGCTAGTACAGTCTGTCAGTCCGTGTACCGAAGCCATGCATGGCCGAAGTACCACAAGTCAACCTCACTCCGGAGCTAGCCTCGCTCCGAAGCCTGCTTCACTCTGAAGCCCCACCTTCGGAATACCACCCTTCGAAGTCCCTCCTTCGTACAAGGCCTCTGCATGAAGCATTCTATGAGCCCTTCGTCGCAGTGTCTCTCCCCGAGCACACTCCTCGACGAGCCTCACCCGGACCATGCCTTCGATGCACCTCGACTTCTAAGACCTTCGTCGGGTACCTTCGAGTGTCTCCCTCCGGAGCACACCTCGAACACCTTGCCTCTGCTGAGGACTTGAGCCACCATACTCCGAAGTTACTCCATTTGGAGTACCCTTCGAAGTGCCTCGCCTCCGAGGACTTTGTCTCAGAGTACCTTCACCCGGAGCCATGCTCCGCACTTACTGCCTTCACCTGGCGCACCTCGACCCGAGGACCGACCTCTACCCCTCCGCAGCCTTCGTGACGGAGCTCCCCGCTCCACTGGCATCAGGCCTCCCGCTTGACCCAGGTTCACCTGCTACGACCCGTCCGTCGCCTCCGAAGTCCCCTGCGCACCACAGACAAACAGACAAGTGTATCCAGTACTCCGGAGACCTCTCCAGGTTAGCAACCTTCGGCACACCCTCCGGTGTACCACCCAAAGTACCGAGACCTTCGGTACAACCCAGTCATCGTGTACTGTCGGACCCCTCCGACAGGCACACTCCGCTGCAACAGCTGCAGCAACCAAAGCACACCGAACCCTTCGGTGAAACCACCTCCGAACCCCCTTCGGAGGTACCCCTTCGAATCAGAGGGTAAAAGCCTGTCAATCACTCATCACAGACTCCAAAACCAACCCTTGGTTTCTCAATCTCCCCCTTGATGAGTGCATTGACAACCAAGTTCAAATTCAAGAAAATTCAAAGACTTTCAGCACACAAGTGACCATTAAAAACTCAGAAACAAGCCAAATCATGTCACTTGATAAAAGAATTTTCCTCCCCCTTTTTTTTAAAAGAGTAAAAGCCCCTTCGGCAAATCTCCCCTTTGCAAGATAAAAACTCCCCCTGAGTTAATTTACCCCCTTTGCTGCAGAGAACTCAGCAATTTCTCCCCCTTTGGCAATGCAAGCATCAAGGAGCATAAAAAAGATGCATAGCTTCGAAATGGGAAGAATTGCAAAGACATATAAAGGAAAAATATGCCAATATTAATACCAATTATCATGTGCTCAGCTCAATTTAACATTTTCTAAAAACATGATGACAACATGTGATTTTGTCATTTTGAAATAAAAGCATCACCACTCAATCAAGGTAACTAGACAAGTAAAAGCAGGGACTGCACAAAGCTAGTCAATTTCTACTCTAGACAAACAAGTCCGGTTCAAGTGGAGCATTAAAAGCAAACTTGATGATCAATGAATTTTGTTGTTCTTTTGATAAAGCCAGGGGTTATTTGTTTGTCTACCTTATACTTTCCAATCAAGCCAAGCCTAGGCATGAAAGCCATCAGAAGCTTAAAGCAATGATTTTGGCATACACTACACTATTCTAGTTCAGACCGATGTGCAATGGTAAGCAGTCTAGAATAGGGTAGTGCGACAAACAAACCCACCTGGATCTTGTACTTTGAAGCATGCAAATCATGGATTTTTGGAGTTTTGATTAAGTGAATAAACTGTTTAGCACTTTATGAATATCCATGAGTATGAAGAACTATTTTTCAAGTTGCAAAAATTAGCATCCAGAGAAAAGGTGTCTTGCTATCAAGCAGATAAAAGATAGCTAAAGCAGTCCTGCCTACACAAGCTAGATTCAAGACATAAGCAGTGAGCATGATTTGATTTTGGAAAGAAAACATCATGCACAATAATGTTTCAGATATATTAAATAGAGCTGAGCTGACACGATTTCATGAATTATAATCAGGCATATAAGTGCAAAAGATGTAAATGCAATTTCACACATGATGAGCATATGCAATACAATTAAAAACAGCTCCCCCTCACAAAATGCCGTACGAGTGACAAATACCAAGTTCTCCACGCAAGTAGGCAAATCGAGAAGCATCGAGGGGTTTCGTGAAAATATCGGCTAGCTGGTGTTGGGTATCAATATATTGAAGTTCAATATCACCCTTCTCATTGTGATCTCTGAGAAAATGATACCGCACATCAATGTGTTTGGTTCTGGAGTGTTGAACCGGGTTGTTTGCAATACAAATGGCACTAGTGTTATCACAGAAAAGTGGAAAACTCTTATAATCTAACCCGAAATCCCGCAAAGTGGAAGTCATCCACAAAATCTGAGAGCAACAGCTAGCTGCAGCAACATATTCGGCCTCAGCCGTTGATTGTGCAACACTAGACTGTTTGCGGGAAGACCAACAAACCAGAGAAGTACCCAGAAAATGACAAGTACCAGAGGTACTCTTCCTATCAATCCTACACCCAGCAAAATCCGCATCGGAATAACCTCGAAGACATAAAGAGGAAGATGTTGAATACCATATGCCGAACTCAAGGGTATGTTTGAGATACCTGAGAATGCGTTTTACCGCTTGGCGGTGCGAAGCTCGCGGTGAAGCCTGAAAACGAGCGCACAGACACACTGCGAAGTGTATGTCCGGCCTCGTAGCAGTCAAGTAGAGGAGGGAGCCGAGCATGCTTCGGAACTCCTTCTGATCTACGGCTTCTCCATCTTCGTCAGGGTCCAATGCTACAGATGTAGCCATTGGAGTGGCGAGGGGCTTCGCATCTGCCATGTGAAATTTCTTGAGCAGGTCCTTGGTGTACTTCGTCTGGTGGACGAAGGTACCTTGTTTGCTTTGCTTGATTTGTAACCCAAGGAAAAAGGTGAGTTCACCCATCATAGACATTTCAAATTCCCTGCTCATGGCATCTGCAAACTCGGCAACCAAAGCATGAGAAGAGCCACCAAAGATGATATCATCCACATAAATATGAACTAGGAGGAAATCTTTGCCATGCTTGAGAGTAAACAAAGTTTTATCAACAGAGCCCATCAAATACCCCCGCTCAAGCAGAAAAGACTTAAGTCTATCATACCATGCCCGAGGGGCCTGCTTGAGTCCATAAAGAGCCTTATGAATTTTAAGGACTTTATGTGGGTATTTGGGGTTTTCAAAACCAGGGGGTTGTTTTACATAAACATCTTCGCCTATGAAGCCATTAAGAAAAGCACTTTTGACATCCATTTGATAGAGTTTGAATCCCCGGGATGTCGCAAAGGCAAGCAAAATCCTAATGGCCTCAAGACGAGCAACAGGTGCAAAAGTTTCAGTAAAATCAATCCCTTCTAATTGAGAATAACCCTGAGCGACAAGCCTAGCCTTGTTTCTAACTATAGTCCCATCCTCCCCTTGTTTGTTTTTGAAAATCCATTTTGTTCCAATGAAATGAACATTTGGTGGAGGATCAACTAAAGTCCAGACTTGGTTTCTCTCAAAATTTTCAAGTTCTTCATGCATGGCATTGATCCAACTAGAATCAGAAAGTGCATAACTAACATCTAAGGGCTCGAAAGAAGCAACAAAA
Organism: Zizania palustris; assembly: GCA_019279435.1. Classification (NCBI taxonomy): domain Eukaryota; kingdom Viridiplantae; phylum Streptophyta; class Magnoliopsida; order Poales; family Poaceae; genus Zizania; species Zizania palustris. The sequence goes on from JAAALK010000289.1 coordinate 50,525,797, forward strand.
GCAGAATTAGTGAAATGAGCATGAGAACGTGTTACCCTTTGATCAAGCTCACCAATGATCTGCTCGGGAGGGTGCATCCTTTGAACATGATGTGGAGCCTCATGGCGGGATGCAGTCTCCCCCTCAACTTGTGCGTTGGAGTGGTCCAAGATGACCGATGTCGAGGTAGTTGCTTCGGGACCTTGTGCCGAAGTGGTCGAAGCGGGGTCAGCTTCGGGGGTTGATGTCGAGGGTAGTAGGGGTTCATCCTCGAACTCTCTGGGATCTTCTTCTTCGAAGATGGTCTGCTCCATGTCGTGTTCATTTGCCTGTTCAAAAGCAGAACTAACAGAGGGGGTTGATTCATCAAAAGTCACATCACATGACTCGATGACAGTGTTAGTCTCCAAATTATAAACACGATAAGAATGACCATGAGTAGTGTAACCCAAAAAGATCCCGTCAGAAGAACGCGACTCAAATTTATCCAATCTACCACGTTTTAGGATAAAGCAACGACAGCCAAAAACTCGAAGATGAGTAACCTTGGGCTGTCTCCCAAAATGTAGCTCATAAGATGTCAAGTTTAAAATTGAGCGCAAGAATATTCGGTTTGAGATGTAACAAGCAATGTCCATGGCCTCAGCCCAGAATTTTCTAGGAGTCCTGTGCTCATCGAGCATCGTCCTAGCCATCTCAACCAAAGTGCGGTTCTTTCTCTCAACAACACCGTTCTGTTGAGGAACCCGCGGAGCAGAGAATTGATGTTCTATGCCATGCTCCATGCAAAAGTCAACAAAGAGACTGTTTTTGAACTCGGTGCCATTATCACTTCGAATGAATTTTAATGCACCAGGGAGTTCAGTGAAAAGTCTCAAAGCCAAGCTCCGAAAGTGTGAAAACACATCATCCTTGCTGGCAAGAAAGAAGACCCAAGAGTAGCGAGAGAAATCATCGACAATAACAAGCACATACCACTTGCCGCCTAAAGAACTAACCCGAGAAGGTGTAGGACCGAAAGTAGCGACCAGAGGGGGGGTGAATGGGCGCCTAAAAATTCTTTCGAATCAATGGCCTGCTCCCAATACCCAACGCACCTCTAAAGACTAAACAGCACAGAAGGAACAGATCACCTAAGTCTAAAGGTATCTAGCCTAGAAGCAACTGGTGATAACAAGAGAAATGCCAATGCAGTGCTAATAGATAGATAAACAGTATACAAAAGACAAGGCAAGATAAACTTCTCAGTATAAATGCACAAGGAGTGAAATGAGAAGTTACCGTTCGAAATCTGTCTCCTGTTCGAAACTTGGCGAAGCCTGCTTCGCTGGTCGAAGCCTGCTTCGCAGTGTCGAAGCCTGCTTCGGAGGTCGAGGCCTGCTTCGCTGGTTGAAGTCTGGTTCGGAGGTATGGTCTAACCTAGTTCGAGGTGGGAAAAGACCGGAGATGCTTCGAAGCTAAGTACGGAAGTATCGAAGCTAGCTTCGAAGCCTATCCTTCGAACAAAATACTTCGAACGCAACGCACCGACAAACAACCTTTGAAAAGAGAAGCGAAGGCTGACACGCGACAGAGAAACCAAAACAAAGCCTACACTCAACCTTCGAACAAAACACATCAAGACCTTCGAAACAGACAGCTGCAAAGTCTATCAGTGAGAGTAGCTTCGAAGCTAACTCCGAAGCCTGACGAAGTATTAACTTCGAACAGCTCGAGACTGAGAACACCTTCGCTAAGACTATCGAAGTATGTGAAGCTGACAGGGTGCAAAGCGTACTGCGAAGCAAGAAACACCGCACAAACTTGAAGCCGAAGTTCAAGCGAAGCCTTTGAAGATTTCAGATCGAAGCCTGCCTCACGGAGCTGAGGGTCTTCGAACAGAGAAGGGGCTTCGCCAGAGAACAGCCAGAAAAGGGACTTTAGTCCTGTCAACACGATCAAAAAGTTGTGCAGTAAAAGCAAAAGCTGGTACTAGTGTACTATTGCTACAATGCAGTAGTACTACTTGCAACAGCAAGAACTAGTACTACTTGCGTGAAGAACAGAATGAAGCAACCGAAGCTTCTGCCAGGAATAAAACAATCGCGCGCACAAGGAAGATTGCAGAGCTATAAATGAACCGACGTACACACAATCAGCAAGAATAAACTCATCAAAACCAGAGCAAAAACGTGATGAACTTGCACAACGAGCAACACAAAAACTCTGGCGGCGCACACATGAACAGGAAAGGAGAGAGAAGGTGCAAGAGACAAAATGACCCAAAGGAGTAGTATTGATTTCAGCCAAAAGGGTAGGCCAACCCTAGGGATTGGGGCCCTATTTATAGGCTGCCCAATGGCCTAGAATATTCCACCAGCCCCTTAGGGTTTTTACAGACGCTAGAATAAAGGAAAAGACTCAACTGCCCTTAGGAATTTTTACAGACATGACTGACTAACTGTGGGCCTAGAGATACAGATGACTTATCCGGAAGCTAAGTTTTCGTAGCAACTACGGCTTCTCTTCTGGACAGTCCGATACAAGATCAACGGTTGTCAGTTTTGCGCCGAAACTGACAAAGCCTCCACCGACTTTGCACCAGATACCCAGATTGGGCCGGCCCGATTCCGCAACTCTCTCAGCCCGGCAATCACTCACCACCCGTGTACCTAAGTCAATCCTGGTCAACAACCCAGTGGGTCTTCTACTGCTTCTGGCCCATGTACCAGGATTGGGTCAGCCCAACTTCGCAGCTCTCTAAGCCCGACAATCGCTCGCTGCCCGTGTACCTGAGTCACACGCGGCCCATGAAACAGCAAATCTCCTTTCTTCTTCTGTCCTCTTTGATTATCGTTGACAATGACTCATCACATCTGGAGCCATGAGGCCCACGCTATTCAGCATGGCTCCTCAATCTCCCCCTTGATGAGTGCATTGTCAACACTTCATTTCTTCATCTTCTCAGAACCTACGAACACATGTGGAAACACGAAAACAAAGCACAAGAAAAACAAAGAAGAAGAAGAAAATAAATAAAAGTTTAACCCTAATGACCGAAAGCCAAACAAAAGCAAGAAGTGGTCATTATGGTTAACCAAAACATAAAAGCTCAAAATGAGTGCGATTGCAGAACAACAAGGATATCAATAGAGTAAGAACGAGCGAGATAGACACTCCCCCTTAAACTCTGATCCCAAATTTTCTCCCCCTTGTTGACAAGTGAACTCATCAAGCACTCAAACAGAGACACAGACTCCCTCTGAAAATATGCAATGAATGTAACTGGCGTGCAGGTGGAGTGAATAAAGCATGCTTCTCAGATATGATTGACTGCAATTACAACATCTAACAGATACAGCAAAAGACATACTATTAACGATACATGGCATGATCAGTGCAACAGATGATATCTAAAGAAAGTCATTAGCACGCATTTTTCAGTTTTTGCAAACAAAAGCATCACCACATTTTCCAGTAAACATACAAGGTAAAGCATGAGATGCAAAAGCTAACTGATATCTACCAAGATAAGCATTGTCCAAAAACAAAGTGCTTCAGCAAACTTGTTATCATTTCAATGTTCAAGCTTTTTCTTTTCTCTTTTTCATTAATGCCAGGGGTTATTTGCATGTAAAGCCCTATGCTAACCGACCAAGTCAAGCCTAGGCCAGAACTAGACCATCAGAAGCTTAAAACATTGGTCTTGGCATACATTATACTGTTCTAGTTCATACCAAAGTGCTATGGTACGCAGTCTAGAACAATGCAATGCGACAAAACAAACCCACCTGGATCTTTTCAAGTTATGCATAAAGAGCATGGAATTTTCATTTTTTTCTTGATTTTTCATCATTTTCATAGCACATTTCCATGTTTTAAAGCAGAAAGATGTCCAAGTTGCTTGTTTGCATCTAAGTCAGGAACTAGCTACAAGGCATGTAACAGATAGCAAAAACATTCAGCCTACACATGCTAGTTACCAGAAGCAATGGTGATCATTTTTCAAGTTTTAAAGCATAAAAGCCATGCATATGATAGATATCAGACATATCAAGTGAACTGAAGCAAAGCATGATCATCGACAAGTAATCAAAAACATGTACCAGCTAGAATAAGTAAAGCAGTTCAATCATATAACAGAAGCAGCTCTAAAGTGTGATATGTGAATATGCCAGATATGAACACACACAAAAAGACTCAAGAAAAGAGTAAAGAAGAATGAAAACTGACGCAAAATATCCTAGAAAGGATACACAACACCCAAATCCCCTCGTAAACGCTCAAATGTAGACTGATCTAGGGGTTTGGTGAAAATGTCAGCCAATTAATGATGGGTATCAACATGAACAAGATCAATGACACCTTTCTCATATTGATCCCGCAGAAAGTGAAAGTGCACATCAATGTGTTTGGTTTTTTAATGAAGTCATGGGTTTTTTCCTACACTAATTGCACTGGTGCTGTCACAAAGCAAAGGAATTCTGGTAGGAAAGAATAACCCAAAATCTCGCAGAGTGGAAATCATCCAAACCAACTGTGAACAGCAGCTAGCAGCAGCCACATACTTAGCCTCAGTGGTCGAAAGAGCAACTCCAGATTGCTTTCGAGAAGACCAAGAAACAAGAGAAGAACCGAGAAATTGGCAAGTACCGGAAGTCGACTTGCGATCCAACCGGCACCCACCAAAGTCGGCGTCCGAAAAGCCAGATAAATCAAGAGATGACGATGCTGAATAGTAAAGACCGAGATCGGGCGCATAAGTGAGATACCTGAAGATGCGCTTGACAGCCTGCCGATGAGACGGCGTGGTGAAGACTGAAAACGCGCGCAAAGTCCCACGGCGAACTGTATGGCCGGTCTTGTTGCTGTCAAGTACAGCAGTGAACCGATCATCCCTCGAAACTCCCTTTCATTGACCTTGACGCCGCTCATCCTTGTCTAGACCCCCAGATGTGCCCATCGGGGTCATCTGCGGCTTCAACTCACCACCAAAGTCAAAAATTTTCAACATGTCACGAGTATACTTACCTTGGTGGATGAAGGTGCCGTCCTTGGTCTGCTTGATCTGGAGCCCTAAGAAGTACTTGAGCTCACCCATGAGGCTCATCTCAAACTCATTGTGCATCTACTCAGAAAACTTGGACACAAGAGCATCAGTAGTACCGCCAAAGATAATATCGTCCACGTAAATCTGAGCGACTAAAAATCGGAAGCATCTCTGAGCAAGAAGAGAGTTTAATCGACAAAACCCATCACAAATCCCTTCCCCAACAAAAACTGCTTCAACCGGTCATACCAAGCCCTGAGGGCTTGCTTCAACCCGTATAAAGCTTTTTGCAACTTAAAAACATGTCGAGAAACTTAGGGTTCTCAAAACCGGGGGGCTGCCTAACATAAACTTCCTCCTCTATGAACCCGTTCAGAAAAGCACTCTTAACGTCCATTTGAAAAAGCTTAAAACCCTTCGAAGCGGCAAAAGCTAAGAGAATGTGAATGGACTCAAGACGGGCAACAGGGGCGAAAGTTTCTTCAAAATAAATACCCTCTTTCTGGCAAAAATCCTGGGCAACTAATCGAGCCTTGTTGCGCACTACAACCCCATCTTCACCTTGCTTGTTCTTGAACACCCACTTGGTGCCTATGGGGTTGCATCCTGGTGGCGTCTCAACTAGTGTCCAAACCCGATTGCGGACAAAGTTTTCAAGCTCTTCTTGCATAGCATTGATCCAATTAGAATCAGAAAGAGCATGAGAAACATCTCTGGGCTCAAAAGATGCAACAAAAGCAGATTCGGAAAACATAGCAAGAGAGTTACCAGACGAACGCAGAGTTCTCTCAATCAAATCACCAATGATGAGCTCTGAGGGGTGATCACGCTGAACTGCTCGAGTTCCCTGGTGATCTGAAGTCACCTCACCGGAGTCAGCAACTGGCACCTCTGGACTCGACTGAGGGGGCTCGATCGAAGTGGAAGAAGTAATCAGAGGTCCGCCCTCGTCCTCAGTCGAAGCCTCAGAAGGTGTGGGCTCTGCAGGGGGTGCAGAAGGCCCACCGTCATTAGCGGTTGGAGTATCCTCATCTTCCTCGAAGATGGACTCTCCGAGCTCACCATCAGAAGGCTCAAAAGAAGGAGTCAAAGAAGGCAAGGACTCATCAAATGAATCCTCACAAGTCTCGACAAGCAGCTGGGATTCGAGGTTCCAAACACGGAAGCCTCGATAATGCAAAGCGTAGCCAAGAAAAACACCGTCCCAGCAACGAGACTCAAACTTGTCCAAATGCCCTCCCTTCTTGAGCACAAAGCACTTGCAGCCAAACGCTCGCAAGTGGCTCACCTTGGGCTGTCTGCCAAACCGCAACTCATACGAAGTCTTACCTAAGTAAGCTCTAAGAAAAATGCGGTTGGCCAGATAGCAAGCCGTGTTCATGGCTTCAGCCCAAAAACGCCTAGGAGTCCTGTGCTCATCGAGCATCATCCTGGCCATCTCGACTAGCGTGCGGTTCTTTCGTTCCACAACGCCGTTCTATGGGGGAGTGTAAGGAGAAGAAAATTGATGGTCAAGACCTTGATCACTACAGAAGCTGACGAACTGAGAGTTCTTGAACTCAGAGCCATTGTCGGAGCGAATTGCTCGCATCCGACCATTGTTCTTATTCTTCAGCTTCAAAATCAGGTCATGAACAAACTGAAAAGTTTCATCCTTAGACTCCAAAAAGAAAACCCATGAGAATCTAGAAAAGTCGTCAACAATGACAAGTGCGTACCACTTCCCACCGACTGAACGTACTCGAGCTAGACCAACATTGTCCAAGTGTAAAAGCTCGCCCGGATACGAAGTCATCACCTGAGTCACAGGTGAGTGAGAAGCGGCAACCATTTTCCCATGACGACAGGGATGACAAACTAGATATTTCTCCATTTTAAGCTTGGGCAATCCTCGGATGAGGTCCATAGAGCTTAACCTGACTAGCAGATCAAAACTCTAGTGGCCTAACCTCCTATGCCACTTCCAGAGCTCAGAAGAAGATCCAGCTATCAAACAACGAGAAGGGCCAAAAGAACTAGAGAAGTCAATTCGAAAAACTTTACCAAATGGTAAAATCTGGCAAATCAAAGATCCTCTAGAATCAAACACAGAAGAATTGTCCTTCTTAAAGCGCACTTCCAACCCATCCTCAAGAAGTTGCGAAACAGAAATCAAAATGAAGTTCAAATTTTTAACCAAAGCAACATTCTTCAAAGAGAAGTGATCTGAAATGCGAATTGAGCCTATGCCACTTACTTTCCCTTGACCACTGTTCCCGAATGTGATGTACTCTTTGGAGCTCGGGGGAGTGAGACTGGAGAACCATCTGTGATGTCCCGTCATGTGGCGAGAACATCCTGAGTCCATGATCCACACGTCCTCTAGTCCCCGATCCTGCACAATCAGTGGCTGTAAGTGGGAGCAAATGGTCCGGCACCAGGTTTAGCAAAAGAGCTAAACCAGTGTCGAGCCATCTGCTCAAAAGACGGAAAGAAGAAATCATCATGAGAATTTGGACCAAAACCCGGCTCAAAGCGCGGTCCTCGGTTCTGCCTAAACTTGCGGCCACGAGGTCCAGGACCATAGCCAACATGGCCTGGAACTCTACCGGAATGGACACCACCAACTGGAGCACGGGCAAGAAAGTTGTCTCCTCTACCACCACCTACACGACGTGGCCTGGCCTCCAGCCTCTCCCCGCGTCGAGGAACACGCAGTCTACCACTCTGCTGGTAGAACTGCTCTTGACCAACATGAGCTCTCTCTGCTCTCTCAACCCGCTTCCTCCTGAAGCAAAACTCCGCAAGATGCCCGTCTCTCTGATAATACTCACAATGGTAGGTGGGCTTCTTGGGATGTGGTTGAGGCTTGGGGTTCTTGGGCTTAGTGGTGTTAGGTGTTGTCTTCTTGGGCTGAGAGGGTCCAGGAAGAGAGTCTAGAGGAGTGTGGAGAAGTTTGGGCTTTGGAACCCAAATGGGTTTCTTGGGTGGAGCTCTGGGTGGTTCATGGATCACTCCATCCTTAGGCTGACAAGCCTGGGAAGACTCAGTCGAATGGGTCTTGGGATATCTCTGCTTAGGAGTCATTTTACTCCACTCCACTGCCCGACTAATAGCACTCTCAAGGTCAGCCTTGGTGTAGGTGTAACCTACCCCAAACCCATCCTGCCTCTTGAACTGCTGGATCATCATGCCGAGCTGTGACTCTCTGGCACTGATCCAACTCAGGATAGAACGAAGGTAAAAGTTCTCATTCTGAGAATCAGCTAGCTCCTCTCTCAAGGAAGCTAGAACCTCCACCTGAGACAAGCAGGTCTCACACTCACTCTCTACTTAGACAGACTTTTCAGCTTTCAGCTTGATTAATTCCATTCTAAGAGACAGACAGTTCTCACAGACAGTGGGTGGAACTGACAGTGTCTCAAGCTCTAGCCTAGTCTGCACAAGCTCAGCTCTCAACCTCTCCAAAACACCCAAATGCTCATCGCCCTTGGATTTCAGCTCAGCTAAGGTAGCTAGATGAGATGGGCAATCAACACAGGGTGCGACGACAGTGGCTTGAGCATCTTTCAACTCCAGCTGAGCGCTTTCAAGCTCAGTGGCCAAAGCGTCCCTCTCATCAACCCTTTCTGTGTACTTGGACTTTAGAGTCGACAAGTCACACAGAAGCACCTCACCCTTAGGGCACTCACAGCTATCACCCAAGCAAGGGGAAGAAGATAGACTCTCAATTCTACCATTGGCTATGGCAAGCTCACTCTCTAACTCATCTATCCTCTTCTTGGCCCCACTAAGTAGTTTTTCCCGATATTTCAACTCCTGACGATTGCTTTCAAGTAAATCAATGATTTCGCGTTCATAGGATGATACCTTTGCGTTGTCGTCATCGGAGTCGTCGGAGGAGCTCTTCTCTTCCTTATCCCCAAGAGCCATTGAGCAGAAGCTCTTGCGGGATCTTCGGCGCTAGTGTGAGTGGCTTTTCGGTCTGTCCCCGAAAACCATGAAGCAGAGGCCCGCCGGATCATCCTTGTCCTTCCCCTTCTTGATGACGATCTCCTCATCGCTTGAGCTCGATGAAGAGGAAGAAGACGTGGACTGCTTGGAGTAGCTCTTCTCCATCTCGGCGAAGAAGGCCTTGTCGCGCTTCTTGTTCTCTCGCCGGTAGTCCTTCAGGGCCTTCTTGAAGAATCTGGTCTTCGGCTTGCCCTTGCTGAAGGAGGAGCTCTTGTGCTTGTCGGAGTCATGGAAGCCACCACCGGTGCCCTTCTTGTCTCCATTGCGCTTGGGGCAGTCGGTGATGAAGTGTCCTGGATCACCACACTCAAAGCACCCGGATTTTGTGCCGTGTCTTTTGAACATCCTTTTGTCATAGACACGACGCACCCGGTTGTTAAACAGACACAAATCATCATCTCCCAAAGACTCAAACTGGTCCTCAGTGATAGACATCAAAGAGAACCCAGCATAGTTCACAGAAGAGGGATCAACAGAAGGTGTAGCAAGGGCCAGGGACTTTGATCCAGAACCAATGAGATTTGATCTCAACTGGATATCTACCTCAGTGGCCTTCAGCTTGCTAAACAACTCAGAAATGGTCAAGGTATCATAAGAAGTACTCTCAATGATAGAAGATACCTTGATCTCCCAGATCTTTGGGTCCAAGGTATGGAGAACCTTGAGCGCCTGCTCATGATCTGAGACTAACTGAGCACCCTCAGCCTTGTTGTCCTGAAGCTTGTTTATGATCGACTGAAAACGACCAAACAAAGCCTCAACAGATTCACCCGACTTCTATGTGAAATTCTCATATTCACGCCGGTAGGTCTGATAGAGCCGAGCCTTGACATGTACTGTTCCCTCATGGTGTGCCTTGAGGGTAGCCCAGATCTCTCTCGCAGTGGAGAGATGGCTCACACGCTCAAACTCAGTGGGACCTAAACCAGAGAAAAGAATGTTCACAGCCTTACTGTTGCTCAGATGCTGAGAAATGATACCAGCAGTACCATGCTCAGCGACTGGCAATATGACAAATGTGGTGTGAATGCAAATGTCCCAAATGTCTGAACCCTGGCTCATGAGATAGGCTCTCATGCGAGTCTTCCAATAGTTATAGCCATAGGCTTCCAAGGACGAGACCTTGCCAGGAGACGTCATGGTCACTACTGGGGTTTAGAACCGGTTAAGGTATGGAAAAACCCTAACCTTGCTCTGATACCACTTGTAGGACCGAAAGTAGCGACCAGAGGGGGGTGAATGGGCGCCTAAAAATTCTTTCGAATCAATGGCCTGCTCCCAATACCCAACGCACCTCTAAAGACTAAACAGCACAGAAGGAACAGATCACCTAAGTCTAAAGGTATCTAGCCTAGAAGCAACTGGTGATAACAAGAGAAATGCCAATGCAGTGCTAATAGACAGATAAACAGTATACAAAAGACAAGGCAAGATAAACTTCTCAGTATAAATGCACAAGGAGTGAAATGAGAAGTTACTGTTCGAAATCTGTCTCCTGTTCGAAACTTGGCGAAGCCTGCTTCGCTGGTCGAAGCCTGCTTCGCAGTGTCGAAGCCTGCTTCACTGGTTGAAATCTGGTTTGGAGGTATGGTCTAACCTAGTTCGAGGTGGGAAAAGACCGGAGATGCTTCGAAGCTAAGTACGGAAGTATCGAAGCTAGCTTCGAACCGAGTGCTTCGAAGCCTATCCTTCGAACAGAATACTTCGAACGCAACGCACCGACAAACAACCTTCGAAAAGAGAAGTGAAGGCTGACACGCGACAGAGAAACCAAAACGAAGCCTACACTCAACCTTCGAACAAAACACATCAAGACCTCCGAAACAGACAGCTGCGAAGTCTATCAGTGAGAGTAGCTTCGAAGCTAACTTCGAAGCCTGACGAAGTATTAACTTCGAACAGCTCGAGACTGAGAACACCTTCGCAAAGACTATCGAAGTATGTGAAGCTGACAGGGTGCAAAGCGTACTGCGAAGCAAGAAACACTGCACAAACTTGAAGTCGAAGTTCAAGCGAAGCCTTCGAAGATTTCAGATCGAAGCCTGCCTCACGGAGCTGAGGGGCTTCGAACAGAGAAGGGGCTTCGCCAGAGAACAGCCAGAAAAGGGACTTTAGTCCTATCAACTCGATCAAAAAGTTGTGCAGTAAAAACAAAAGCTGGTACTAGTGTACTATTGCTACATTGTAGTAGTACTACTTGCAACAGCAAGAACTAGTACTACTTGTGTGAAGAACAGAATGAAGCAACCGAAGCTTCTGCCAGGAATAAAACAATCGTGCGCACAAGGAAGATTGCAGAGCTATAAATGAACTGACGTACACACAATCAGCAGGAATAAACTCATCAAAACCAGAGCAAAAACGTGATGAACTTGCACAACGAGCAACACAAAAACTCTGGCGGCGCACACATGAACAGGAAAGGAGAGAGAAGGTGCAAGAGACAAAATGACCCAAAGGAGTAGTATTGATTTCAGCCAAAAGGGTAGGCCAACCCTAGGGATTGGGGCCCTATTTATAGGCTGCCCAATGGCCTAGAATATTTCACCAGCCCCTTAGGGTTTTTACAGACGCTAGAATAAAGGAAAAGACTCAACTGCCCTTAGGAATTTTTACAGACATGACTGAATGACTGTGGGCCTAGAGATACAGATGACTTATCCGGAAGCTAAGTTTTCATAGCGACTACGACTTCTCTTCTGGACAGTCGGATACAAGATCAACGGTTGTCAGTTTTGTGCCGAAACTGACAAAGCCTCCACCGACTTTGCACCAGGTACCCAGATTGGGCCGGCCCGATTCCGCAGCTCTCTCAGTCCAGCAATCACTCACCGCCCGTGTACCTGAGTCAATCCTAGTCAACAACCCAGTGGGTCTTCTACTGCTTCTAGCCCATGTACCCGGATTGGGGCAGCCCGACTTCGCAGCTCTCTTAGCCCGATAGTCGCTCGCTGCCCGTGTACCTGAGTCACACGCGGCCCATGAAGCAGCAGATCTCCTTTCTTTTGTCCTCTTTGACTATCGTTGACAATGACTCATCACATCTGGAGCCATGAGGCCCACGCTATTCAGCATGGATCCTCAGAAGGAACTACAGTGTCCATGTGGAGAAGTTCTCCGGGTTGTTCAGTCATCACAGTGGTGACTGGCGAATGTGAAGCGGTGATCATTTTTCCATGTCGACAAGGAGCACAAACTAAATTCTTCTCAAACTTGAGCTTGGGCAATCCTCGTATCAGACCTAGGGCACTCAGACGATCGAGCAACTCAAAGCTCATATGCCCTAATCTCCTATGCCACATCCAAAGCTCAGAAGTAGAATGTGCAACAAGACAATGAGAAGAACCAGGTGATTCTGAAAAATCTTCTCCAAAAACTCTCCCCACTTTAAAGATCTTACACACCACAATGCCATCAGAATTGAGTACTTGTGAAGTATCACGATGAAATCGCACTTCAAAGCCCTCATCAAGCAACTGAGATACAGACAGCAAATTGTATCCCAGGTTTTCAACCAAAGCAACATCTTTGAGAGTGAAGTTCGAGTTAATTCTTACCACACCTTTACCTTTCACTCTACTCCTTCGATTGTTTTCGAAGGTGATATGTTCCCTTTGCTTGGTTGTGGTGAGGCTGGAGAACCATGCTGCATCTCCAGTCATATGGCGCGAACAACCGGAGTCCATGATCCACGTGCCCTCCAAGCCTCGATCTGTCGCCTACACATGATAAGAATATCTCGATCGCTCAGTGCTGGGGTGAGTGAAAAAATGACGAGGCATCCAGCACTGAGTGACACGAGTAGTAGGCGCAGTAAAAGTAGACTGTCTACGCACAAGATAATCAAAATGATGCAAAGTGTGAGGTCTACCTACATGCTATGAACGAACAACATGACGAGGTCTCCTACTCTGACGAGGTATAAAGCTACTCGCCCGGGGTCTACCACCATATGGAACATGGTGAACACCTCGAGGAGCAAAACCTCTCCGAGAAGCACGAGGAGCCTCAAAAGCAGGACGATAATAAAACTCAGACTCATGCATACCTAAAGATGGGTAGTGCATGTCCTGGTAACTCATCGCCTGAGAGCGTCGCTCATCCTTGATGCGACGAAAACAGAAACCAACCAAATGACCTGCCCGCTGACAGTAAGAACAATGGAAGACTCTCCTAGGGGCACTCTCATGGGTCTTAGGAGCAACTCTCACAGGCTCCTTGGGCTTCTGCTGAGTGGTTCTCTTTGGAGGGATTTTCTTGGCAGGAGGAGTGGTTTTCTTTTGAGCTCGGGTAGGTTTCTTGGCTGATGGAGTGTCTAACAAAGCTCTCTCTTTCTCTAGGGTAGTAGGTGAGGAAAAAATAGTTTTGTTCTGACTATCTGAAGGAGTCCTTTCAAAACCCAAACCTAGAGCTAACCCTGCTCTGTCAGCACACATCTTGGTCTTGGCCAAGAGCAAATCCATCCTACCCTTTCCCTCAGTGCATTTGTTAACCACAGAAAGAAGGTATTCATTTTCAGACATGAGGTTCTCAGCTCGCTCTCTAACAGTGCCTAGCTGGTCCTTAAGGGTAATGCAAGTGTCACAAACAGGTTGCACATCCTTAGAACTACCGGTCCTCTCCAATCTAGCCTCTAAATCATGAACATGTTTATCACGTAAATTAATGCTCTCGCGTAATAAAGAACAGTTCATGCATTCAATTATATCATGAGGTCTAGAATCATCCACCAAAAGCTGCTTCTGTGCAGTCTCAAGCTCAGAAAGAGTTTGAGCATGTACAGAACGCAACTGAGCAAGCTCACCCATGACAATAGTACAAGATTCACATTCAGCATCATTAACTTTAGACTTAAGCATGGCATACTCAGTAGAAACAGATTCTAGCCTAAGTCTAAGGTCTTTTCTTTCTCTAACGGCTTGCACAAGTAATCTATCCTGACCAAGAACTACTTCATTCAGCTCATCTAGTTTAATTAAAAGTTGGTCATAGGATAGTGGTACCTCAGATGAGTCAAGCTAATCACCGCTACGATCGCTGTCGGCCATGAAGCAAAGGCCGGTGAAATCTTGTCCCTTCTTGTCCTTCTTGTCCTCCTTCCTTGGGGACTCCTCCTCCTCAGAGCTCGACTCCTCAGTTGAGGAAGTGTCGATGTCGCTGAGTGCAGCAACAAATGCTCTGGAAGCAGCTTTGGCTACTTTCTTAGCCACTTTGCCACGCTTGCCCTTCACAAAAGGCTTCCTCTCCTTTTTGTGGTATTTAGGGTGCTCACTCTCATCTCTCTTTTTGAGCTTAGGGCAGTTGGCCTTGATATGAGAACTGTCGCCACATTCAAAGCAACCAATAAAACCACTTCTCCTCTGATCCCGTCTCTCATGATGAAAACGGGTGAACCTTCTGGCAATGAGAGCAAGCTCATCATCATCCAGAGTGTCCACCTGCTCCTTTGTGACGGAGACCAGGGAGGACAAAGCAAAACCATCTGCAAGAACACAAGTACCAGATGTGCTTGGTTCTGCAGCGGTGCCATGGCCAGTGCTAGAACCAATGCCAATGGCTGTGGCAAAGAGTTTCTGTGCACTGCAAGAGATGTCTTGGCAATCTCTGTGGACTTCAGCTTGCTGAAGAGCTCATCACAGGTCAATGTGTCATAACCTGCAGATTCCTCAATGCTGGATATCTTCACTTCCCATATGCTACGATCAAGAGCATAGAGAAGCTTGATAGCCCTATCATGATCATTGTAAGCAAGCGTCCCATTGGATCGCAAGTTACTCACTATTGCATCAAAGCGAGAAAACATGGCATCTATAGATTCACCAGGTGCTTGCACAAACAGCTGATACTATCGATTGTATGTGCTTTGGCGCCTGGCCTTAATCTGTGTAGAGCCCTCATGAAAAATAGTGAGTGTTGTCCAAATTTCCCTAGCAGTCCTAAGGTGCTGCACCCTATCAAACTCACTCCGGCTCAAACCAATGAACAGTATATTTCTAGCCTTGGAGTTGGCATTATACTGATCTTTTTCCGTTTGAGAGGTGCGAGTCTCAGGGATGGAGTATTGTGAGTCCACAATCTCCCAAATTGCATTTCCTTGGCTTAACAAGTAAGCCTCCATGCGCACCTTCCAGTATGCAAAATCAGTCCCAACGAATAGAGGAATTTTACTGGTTATGTCCATGTCGCCAACAGATCACAAAACCGGTTAAGGTCAACTGGTGATCTTAACCCGCTCTGATACCAATTGTTGGACCGGAAACGGCGACCAGAGGGGGGTGAATGGGAGCTTTTAAAATATCAGGCTAAAAATAGCCTTCTGTTTTAACTCAGTCTACTGCGGAACAGGCTTCGAACACAACCTTCGAAGTTCTGGTTCGGAGGTATTTGACGGCTCTGAACACAGGCTTCGCAAGGAGCTAAAGTTCGAAGCCAAGAAGACTTCGCTCCACTCAAACCCGAAAAACCAACTCTGCTAAGTCAGTGCAGGCTCCGCACACAGGGTGTTTCGAGTAGGCTTCGCACATCACCCTTCTCACGAGTGGACTACCCTCCGAGGACTTCGACCAAGTACTTAGCGACAGCAACTGGTGCTGGGCTTCGTACACCGAAGGTCTAAACGCACACTAACAGACTTCGCTAGGGACTTAGACACGTTAAGAACCACGGGCTTCGATCAGGGCTTCACTAGTAAGCAGCGAGGACTAGGCTCCTGTTACACAGAGCGAACGCACACTGAAAAGCACACTTCGCACAAGTCACACTTCGCCTAAACAGGCTTCGGTGCACTACTACAAGCGAGGTATGCAAACAAGCTCAAGCAGAAACACAACACAGAAGTAGGGCTTCGCTGCTTGAACAAGGAACACGATAAAATAACTCACTGGATGAATACAAAGAGTGGTGGCTAGTACAGGAGCTCAACAGTAAATGCTCAAAGTGTTAAATGTTACCTACCCAGCCCCCATATTTATAGCCACTATTCACCCAAGTTGAATTGACTACTTTACCCCTAGGGTTTACATTGGTTTTGTCTCTACAGAACAGAGGGGTACAAAAGGTACTCAACTTTATTCTGGAGGCTTCTCTGTCAGCTTTGCAGAGGGGACAGCGTCAGCTTTTTGCAGAGCAGACATTGTCAGCCTTTACAGTCTTTGACTTTTCTGAAGCCCCCTTCGCACGCGAGAGGTGCGGTAGCTTCGGTGAGAAGCCTTGAGCCTAACGGCCTTCGCTTCACTGAAGTCAGTCTCCGATACAATGACGGTTTTGAGCCGAAGCCGTCAAAGCCCTTGGGCCTTCGCACCAACACCCTCGGAGTGGACCACCATGGCTTCGCAGCTACTCCCAGCTTGAACTCCGTCAGTCCGTGTACCGAAGCCATGCATGGCCGAAGTACCACAAGTCAACCTCACTCCGGAGCTAGCCTCGCTCCGAAGCCTGCTTCACTCCGAAGCCCCACCTTCGGAATACCACCCTTCGAAGTCCCTCCTTCGTCCAAGGCCTCCGCATGAAACATTCCATGAGCCCTTCATCGCAGTGTCTCTCCCCGAGCACACTCCTCGACGAGCCTCACCCGGACCATGCCTTCGATGCACCTTGACTTCTGAGACCTTCGTCGGGTACCTTCGAGTGTCTCCCTTCGGAGCACACCTCAAACACCTTGCCTCTGCTGAGGACTTGAGCCACCATACTTCGAAGTTACTCCATTCGGAGTACCCTTCGAAGTGCCTCGCCTCCGAGGACTTTGTCTCGGAGTACCTTCACCCGGAGCCATGCTCCGCACTTACTGCCTTCACCTGGCGCACCTCGACCCGAGGACCGACCTCTACCCCTTCGCAGCCTTCGTGACGGAGCTCCCCGCTCCACTGGCATCAAGCCTCCCGCTTGACCCAGGTTCACCTGCTACGACCTGTCCGTCGCCTCCAAAGTCCCCTGCGCACCATAGACAAACAGACAAGTGTATCCAGTACTCCAGAGACCTCTCCGGGTTAGCAACCTTCGGCACACCCTCCGGTGTACCGCCAAAAGTACCAAGACCTTCGGTACAACCCAGTCATCGTGTACTGTCGGACCCCTCCGACAGGCACACTCCGCTGCAATAGCTGCAGCAACCAAAGCCCAGCGAACCCTTCGGTGAAACCACCTCCGAACCCCCTTCAGAGGTACCCCTTCGAATCAAAGGGTAAAAGCCTGTCAATCACTCATCACAGACTCCGAAACCAACCCTTGGTTTCTCAATTTCATAGCAATCAGAGCTAGGATGACAAAGTTATGGCCCGGAGAAGTTTCGGCCGTTGGAGGTCATCTTCAACCTCTAGCCGCCACGCCCTCCCCTGCCTTCTGGCCCGTGGGGCCTGCACGTCAGCGCGCCACGCAAGGCAGACGGCTCGAGCCCGCATGGCAGCGCCTGCAGCCTAGTGTTTGTGTGCTAGGCCTGGCCGCGCGCTCAGCGCCGCACCTTGGGCCGTTTCGGCCGACCCATCGTGAACAATGTCTTTTTTATTTTATTATATGAATTCCAGGAAATAAAACTGGGCCAGCCCAACAGCGATAAACAGTGCATTTTCTTTTTTCTAATTTCAGAATATAATTGCAACTTTAAAAATTTGTAGAAAAATCATTTCAACTCAGACAAATTCCATTCAAATTTCTATAAGTTTGAAAAAAAATCTAAACTTTACATAAATAATATTTTAAAAATTTTTAAAAGATAAATAAAATCTCTAATTAATTATTAACTCTAAATTCACATTAAGGGTTGAAACCAAAGTTCCGGAGGGAAATGACTTCGATGACCCCGACTATTTCCCCGAGCAAGCCAAGTTGCTTTCCTTTGAACATGTTGATCCCAATTGATTTAAAATTAAACTTGCTATATGCAAAATAGGACACACGCACACATACACTTTTCATTATGACATCGCCTGTGCGATTAAGTCAAGTAAAACCTAAAAGTTGTTACACCTAGCCTTCCTTGATGTTGTGCTTGTATGCCTTGATAACCTTGATGATGAATACAACTTGCCCTAGTAATATGGTAGGTTGTGTGAAATCAATATTCACTTTTAAAACATTATTTCATACTTGCAAATACTCATGCTCGATATGTGTGAAATGATGGAATGATTGCGTGGGGAATGAAAATTGGGATTTGCGAAAGTATTTTTGAAAGCGGTACAAGGTACCAAAAATGTTGGAAACAAAAATGGGAAAAATGAGGGATTTGTGAATGAAAGCTTGTTATGCGGAAAAGCGGCCTGTGTGGCGCGATTTCACATAACATTAAGGACAGTCTTGGGGAGCGACATCTTGCACCACTATTGTGCAACCTGACGAGTATTATGGCTCTGCCCCTGGTTTTGCATTAGTAGGCTTGGGATGGACTGCTCCTGCGGAGGACGTGGAATCACGACGGGGTGCTCGGGGGAAAGTGAGTGTGCCCAGAAGTGGCGTTATGAGAAAAAGAGATGATGGAGAGCACCTCGGATTCCTAAAGGAAAAAGAGGGTCCTGGACCCATGATCCTTGGTCGTAGACCCGTTCTGATAGCAGTGCGGTATCCTTAGTCCGCTCTGGATGAACCTTGTCACGGTTATCATCCTGTCGACGGGCAGTATGGATAACATGTGTCGTGAGGGTAAAGAGTACACCTTCAGCTGAAGTAAATCTGTTCGAACAGCCGTGCCCACGGTCATGGGCGCGTGCATTGATAAGTTTCCTTTGAGTAGTGTTGGGGTTGTGTTTTGAAAAGAAAATATGTTGGTGGGATGGAAAATGTTACCAGAGAACGCGTACATGGTGTTCGGCTAGCCTTAGTGGTTGGCAACGAACCTGTGTGTGTTCGGGAAGTCGAAAGGCTTCATAGAGTTAATATGTAGAATTGGTCCGAGGCATAGTGATGAATGGTTTTAGTAAAATGGATGGTCAATTGTTGAGCCGAGAGGAGATACTAGGAGGGGTAGTCTCGCTCTACGGGCGAAACAATGTGACAGTATGTGAAGAGAAAAGCGTTCGGCGTTTGGGTTGGAATGTGAATGGGAAATTGACGGTGTTGAATGGGGATATGTGGTTAATCGTGGTTGAGATGTGAAGCAAAGTGTTTCTTGAAAAATGTCAGGTTTGCTTAGGAAAAGATTTGACCAAATTAATTTTCTCTTTCATAATCTCGATTGAGGTTGAGAACCTCAATCCCAAAAATACACTTAGAATTTTCCTACATACTTATTAAAATAAACAATAAGCCCTCCTTGATCCCGAATGCATCTATATTACATTCCGGAACTTGTTGAGTACTTTTTGTACTCACCCCCCCTCAACATCTCCAGTTTCTGAAGAACTCGAAGGAGAAAAACTACACAGGCAAGGAAGATGTTGAAGAAGAAAAATATCATGAGAAGTAGGGTTTCGGGCCTAGTTCCCAAGTAGATCTAGAAAGATGTTGATTGTGCTTGATGTATGTTTGCTTCCGCTGTTCTTTGTAATGATTGTTGCCGTGAGGTATGCCTCATACGGCTTTTGTATATACTATTCTGTAATCATTTAAGTATGAATGTGATGGTCTACCGCTGAATTGAATAAATATCAGGTATGATGTTATTTCGATTCAGTTAAGTAGCCCTCGTCTCGGTACGACAAAGTCCGTACGGGGCGGGGCGTTACAGGAGCCGATCACCGTGCAAGCGCTGGATTCTGGATTTTTGCAGTTTTTCTGAGTTACACGGATCGACACGGCCCGATTATCTCAACGGAGCACTCGACACGGCTAAACCACCTCCGTGTCGTGTCTAGGCTTGCTATTAGACTCACGGATGACCACGACACGGACTGTTTAGTAACCGTGCCAGGATGGCCAATTAGTAAATTGGTCGTGCCTCAACGAGTCCATGTCATGTCATACCGTGCCGCTCGTTTGAACACATATAGCTCTAGGGACTGCTGTTTGGCAACGATAGCGAGTTCGCTCAAATGATGTTATGATCTGCCACAATGGCTTGTAACTCGACCCTATTGGCTCACTGGTGGGTTTAGTTCTCTGAATTGATAGCAGGCAGGGTAATGGTTGTAAGAGTAACTCCAGCAAGACCCCTACTCAGGCCCTCAAACACATTTTTGAAAGCCTGTGAGAAAATCGAGATAGAAGGACTCTCAAAAAAGACCACTAGACCCTCATCCCTAGTGGCCCCTATCTCGGCTCTCATCCACGCCACGTGGGCACATGCTCCCCGCACGTTGCTACTGCACATACGGGCTTCCCGCTTATTTAAATTTGAATATTTGTATTTGCATTTAAAAAATTGAATATTTAAATACAATAGATGATTATGTTCCTATTGTTTGATATGATAGATGATTATATTTCTATATATAAATTTGAATATTTGTATTTGCATTTAAAAATTTGAATATTTAAATATAATAGATGAATATGTTTCTATTATTTAATATGATATATGATTATGTTCCTATATTTAAATTTGAATATTTGTATTTTCATTTAAAAATTTGAATATTTAAATATGATAGATGACTATGTTCCTATATTTAAATTTGAATATTTGTATTTGCATTTAAAAATTTGAATATTTGTATTTACATTTAAAAATTTGAATATTTAAATATGATAGATGATTATGCTCTTATATTTAAATCTGAATATTTGTATTACATTTAAAAATATAAATATAGTCATTCATTATTAAACAATAAATAATCTATTGTGTACTGCGTTTTTATACAATACATGTGTATAGTCTGTAAAAAAAGATAGAAAATGAAAATATACTCTATTTTGTGAGCCACTAGTGGAGTGGAACCTAAAAAACATGTCTCTCAAAAGTAGTGGAGCACTTAAATCAAAAGGAATGAAACCCTCAAATCAAAAGTAGGAATCTTAATTTGAGGATTACTCTTGAAATTACTTTAAGAGAGACAAAGACAAAAGGCAGAATTGTATTTTTATATAGCAAACATCATTAAAAATAGTTAAAACACACGTAGTAACAAATAATTAAGATTGTTACAGTTTTAGATTATATTAAATCGAAATCAAAGTTTTAAGGTGTGTTTTGTTGAGCTGCGGTTTAAAAAAATTATTGCGAGTCTTAATCCAGTGGAAAAGTTGTTGCTACGAATAAACATGAGAGGATGTGAAAGTTAGAATGAAAAACAACTTTTCTAACTTTTAATAGCACAGTAGTCCATTTTTGTTAAGTCTGGACTTACAATCTACGAAAATTGCAAATTTCTCGGATTCTACAATTTATAAGCTACAACTTTTAAAACTGGTTTGCTCTTCTAACTGAAAAACTGAAGCCAATACAGCCTAGTTACAATCCAAATGATCAATTTTTTCAATAAATAGAGTCCAGTAATCAATCAATTTCCCCCCAAAATACACCTGTTTATGTCGGGCGACGCCATCCGGCGGCTCCTCCTCACCGGCGTCGGCTCCAGCAGCCGCCTCCCGCCCCTCTCCGTGAAGCTCCTCCACGCTCGCCTCCTCCGCCTCGACCTCCTCGCCCGCCTCTCCCCGCTCCTCCTCCGCGCCCTCTCCTCCTCCTCTCTGCATCTCCACGCGCTCCGCCTCCACTGTCTCCTCCCCAGCCCCTCCCACCTCACCTTCCCCCTCGCCCTCAAGTCGGCCTCCCGCCTCCCGGACCCTCTCAACGCGGGCGAGCAGCTCCACGCGAGCTCCCTCAAGCTCCCCTCACATTCAAACCCCCACGTCCTCACATCCCTCCTCAACCTCTATGCAAAATGCGGCCTTTTACGCTACGCGCAGAGGGTGTTCGACGAAATGCCTCATCCCAACACCGTCTCATTTACAGCGCTCATCACCGCGTACATGGACGCTGGGTCCATCAAGGACGCCGTCCAAATCGCAAGGAATGTTTTTGCTAATGGCATGCGACCGGACAGCTTCACGGCCGTGCGCGTCCTGACGGCGTGTGCTCGTGTCGCAGATCTGGCTACTGGGGAGACAGTTTGGAGGAAGGCAGAGCAGGAGGGAATTTCAGGGAACGTGTTCGTGGCCACTGCTGCGGTAGATTTGTATGTGAAGTGCGGGGAGATGGCAAAGGCAAGGGAAGTGTTTGACAAGATGCAGGAGAAGGATGTAGTGGTTTGGGGCGCCATGGTTGGGGGTTATGCTTCCAACGGCCACCCACGAGAAGCTCTGGACCTCTTCCTTGCAATGCAGGCAGAGGGAATGAGGCCAGATTGCTACACAGTAGCTGGGGCACTATCGGCCTGCACAAGGTTGGGTGCACTGGATCTGGGACGGCAGGCAATGAGGATGGTGGACTGGGATGAGTTTCTTGACAATCCAGTCCTGGGGACTGCACTGATTGATATGTATTCCAAGTGCGGGAGCACATGCGAGGCATGGGCGGTGTTCCAGCAAATGAGGAAGAAGGACATTATTGTTTGGAATGCGATGGTCATGGGGCTTGGCATGACTGGTCATGAAAGGATTGCATTTGCCCTTGTTGGTCAGATGAAGAAGTCAGGCATGACACTGAATGACACTACTTTCATTTCCTTGCTCTGCTGTTGTATGCACACTGGCCTCGTTCAAGATGGGCGGCAGTATTTCCACGATATGACTAGGTTATACCGCATCAGCCCTAGGATTGAGCATTATGGTTGTATGGTTGACCTGCTTAGTCGGGCTGGATTGTTGCAGGAGGCTCATCAACTTATTGATGACATGCCAATGCAAGCAAATGCTGTTGTGTGGGGTGCACTTCTTGGTGGCTGTAAGATTTACCGAGATCCAGAGCTCGCTGAGCATGTATTGAAGCAGCTCATCCAGCTGGAGCCCTGGAATTCTGGGAACTATGTAATGCTCTCCAACATATACTCCAACAGTGGCAGATGGGAGGATGCTGCAAAGCTTAGATTGGACATGAAGGTAAAAGGGGTTAAGAAGGTCCGTGCATACAGCTGGGTAGAGTATGATGGTAAGGTCCATGAGTTTTGTGTCGGAGACAAGTCACATCCTCTTGCAGATCAAATTTACAGAAAGCTCGATGAATTAGGATTGGAATTGAAAACCATGGGTTATGAACCAACAACCGAAGTGGTGATGTTCGATGTTGAAGATGAAGAGAAGGAGCACACACTAGTGCATCATAGTGAGAAACTAGCTATTGCGTTCAGCCTTCTTGTCACTGGACCAGGGGAGACCATTAGGGTCACAAAGAACCTCAGAGTTTGTGGTGACTGTCACACTGCTATTAAACTCATGTCGAGGATAACTCAACGGGAGATCATTGTTCGAGATAACAACCGATTTCATTGTTTTAGAGATGGTTCTTGCTCTTGCAATGAATATTGGTAGAAAATCATAGGTTAATTGCATCAAAAGACTTTCTGACCCATGCTGTTTTGTAGAATTACTGTTGATTTTTCTGTCTGCTTAACCCATATGAATATTGATTTTGCTCTGTGTTCTTTAGCTGACACGTATCTTGAAACATTGAAACGAATGATTTGATAAAAAAAAATGCCAGTTCTTCAAGTACTGGGGGTATTAATTTTGCTATGTTCTTGAGCGGATTATACGCGCATAAAAAACTTTAATATGTGAGTTTGAGGCTTGATTATTGGCTGTAGAGGATAACATACACCATTCTTGTTGCTAATGTCTTTGATACTTGACCACATTTTTGGAATTAATGTTACTAACCACAATTTCTCAGGTTTACCATTGCAGAACAGACTCGTGGATAAAGTATCTGGATCATCAAAATCAAACATTTTGGATAACTTGTATGCTCGAGATGGCTACTAAACATGCACAAGAGAAATAACGAGGGAGGGAGGGAGGGAAGGAGGGATATGGTTGGGCTAAGTTGAATTTTTTAAAATATTTTTTTTGAAAAAAATTCAAATGTGTATAGTTGTTTCAAAAAATTGCAAAAATTGGTATTAGTCGGCACATGATGGGCTGACCAGTGGCTGCCACATTAGCATTGTTCGGTCGATGATTGGCCAAATCATGTTGACGTGGTCTTGTTCTGCCGACAGGTATTTATTTTTGAATTTTTTTGAATCAGCTATACACGATTGTTTTTTTAAAAAAATATTATTTAAAAAAATTGGGCTAAGTAAAAGTTCTAGAGAGCAAGAAGAGAGGGTATTTTCATAGAAGGATGATGGGTCATATAGGACTTTGGAGGAGATTGTGAAATATTTCCTGTCAGTCAACACGGTCTTATTGTTGTCTATTGTCATGATTTCTTTGTATTTTTTCAAGCTCACAATTCTACTAAGGTATTCTTATGAATATAGTATGAAATTAGTCGTTTAAGAGCTTCTGAACCCATGCTGCCATGGTTTGTGAACCATGAACAATGCAAACCTCAGTACACGCATTAAATTTTGTTATCATGTTGAAGGCTTTAGATATTTTGGGTGCTCTTTAGTTCTTAGGAATTATGCTGATTAAAGTATTCGCCTATGTTGTACAGATACGTTGTGATACGGATACAATGATACATAGTTTTCAAAAAACATGAATACAATGATACAACAATCTAGAATAAAAATGAAGATAAAAAATGATCCTTACTCAACAGATCAGATAGAAGAGTGGTTTAGTGTTAGTGGTACTAGCGGTGGCCAACGACTTGACACTAGAACAATCCAGGCAACTTCCGTCGGCCAAAGCCGACGGAAGTTAGCTTTTTCTCGACAGAAGAAGCTAACTTTCGCCGGCAAAAGGATAACTTCTGTCGGCATTTGGCCGACGGAAGCGGGTAGACGGAAGTTAGCTAATTTTCGTCGGCTTCACGTGGCCGACGGAAGTTAGCGCCGAACTCTGCCATGTCAGCTGAGGCGCGCTAACTTCCATCGGCCAGCCTGGCCGACGGAAGTTAGCCTTTCTGCCCACGTGGCCGAAAGCAGCTAACTTCCGTCGGCTATGGTCAAAGCCGACGGAAGTTAGCTGCTTTCGGCCACGTGGGCAGAAAGGCTAACTTCCGTCGGCCAGGCTGGCCGATGGAAGTTAGCGCGCCTCAGCTGACATGGCAGAGTTCGGCGCTAACTTCCGTCGGCCACGTGAAGCCGACGAAAATTAGCTAACTTCCGTCTACCCGCTTCCGTCGGCCGACGGAAGTTAGCTGGTATTTTTTTGTTTTTCCTGGTTCCCCTACTCACACTCACATCCAACCACAATTTATATCACATTCACATATAACATCCAAAATCACATTCAAACTTCACATATAACATCCAAAATCAATCTCACATCCAAATTCACATCCAAACTTCACACATCACATCCAAAATCACATAACACAACTGAATTCACATCGAAAGTCACAGTACACATCTGAATTAACATATACTATCCAAATTCACATACAAAGTCACATAACACATCGAGAGCCACATACAAAGTCACATTTATCCATATACTCACGCCCACATTTGGGTCGTGGGCGCCGCCGCTGCCTTCCGCTTCATCCACATTTGCCCCGGAGGCTCCATCCTAACCAGACGTATAGAAACTCTGAAGAAATAGATAAAATTAGAGAACGAACTCAACTACCCTTCTAAACGCTAACTTAAGTATCTCAAGTAACGACATGTCAGGAGGTACCTCAAGTGATGTAGGAGGTAGTGGTGGTGGCGAGGGAGGTAGTGGTTGAAACAAGGACATGTCAAATCCACCATGTTGCTGGGCTAGTTGCTACACATGTTGTAATGTAATTAGTTAGTTCTAAACCTATTTCTGAATACTTTTTAACTGCAACACTGTAAACTAAACTTACTTGGATCATGCCTGCTGTTGTGCTAAGCAGGCGATATAGTAATCTTGTTGTTGCCTACTGTGCTCGTCACGCCGCCTCATTTCCTCCCTCGGCTGAACCACCTCCGGGTTTGCTTCTGAGTGACGACGGCTGGAGCCAACCCCGACGGAGCTCTGCGACAACTGAGATGACTTCTGAGCTCTCACTGCTCTCGAGTCAATAACTCCATTGAACATGGAGTAACTGCAACATTGAATGAGTTAGTTACCATCACAATACCATACACAAAACATTGATAAAAACACTGTCTCACCGTCCATAGTTTTTCCACCTTCGCTGGAGTACACGACCATTTGGTCGATAGGTTCTCTCCGCCAATCATAGTCCTCTCCATGGAGTCGAACCATGTGTTCACCATACTGCACCTGCAAAAAACAACATGTCCGATTAGACGGAGAAAAATGAAATTATGCAAACTCTTAACATTGCTAACATCTCACCAAATAGTCCGTGGCTTCTGGCTACACAAGACATCTGGCTGTGTAGGATCGCTTCCTTTGTGACCAGAAGCATACACCTCTATGTCACTTGGCACGTTGCCAGATTTAGCTTCATGTACAGTAGAAATAAGTTAGTCACATTACAATGTATCTATAGATAGAGAGTGACAGAAGGAGGTCTTACCATGCGTTTAGCATGGCAAATATGTCCATCAGCACCATATCTGTGCTTCGAATCCATCCCACGACATTATCTTTTCTACTCGGAAGTCTTCTTGAATGCAGCTGAAGACCAAATCTTGCAGAATTCGAAATATGCATCCTCGCGGTTTGCAAACCACGGAATCCTCACATGAACAGAGATGCTATTTGTATTATATGACAACAAATCTCAACAATCGAAGATTTAAAAAGTTAGAATTGTTTACCGAACGGTATTGTTCTTCAGTCAAGTATATTGTGGATGCACCCGTCGCCTTGCTCATTTGTTGCCCTAGCTTCTCCTTGTAGTAAGCATTGTTCGCTTGAATGCAGGCATACGAAATAGCATCCTTCACCACCTTGTGTGCATTATTGTTGAAGACTTGAAGGGCATGATTATGGTGATTGCCGACTTCTGGCAAGCAAAAGCGTAACTGCAAAAGTCATGATTAGTAAAGTGCTGTAACTCGAAAAGCTTTGTGTTAAAACTAAAAGAAGATTGAAAAAACACATACAGAAGTCATGAGACACTGCCCCCTAAGCAGTTCCGTGGCGCCCGTCAGGAGCAAACCGGTACTGGTCCCATATCTGGCATAGAACCCGCTCACCGGTCGGCATTGTCAGCACCCCTAGGTAGTGCGGACAACACAGGTTACCCAATATCTGGTTAACCTGCCTGACCCTCGAAGTGCCGTCAAACCGAGAGTCAATCCAAGATCTAGAAATACATAATAAATAAAGTCAGTTTACTAAAAGAAATTTTTTGAAAAAAGCAAAACAACAGAAGAGTATTAGACTTACCCGTCACCTACAGGCGTAATCTCGATCTTGGCTCCACCGGAAGAGACTACTGGTGGGGCGACCAGGTGGCTCGTCCTGAAAGATACTGAGGACCCGGAAGCCTCAACCCCCTCCTCCTGACCCGCACCCTCCGGGTCATCCCTCTCCTGCCCCCACCCACTGGATCATCCTCATGACCCGCACTCTCCAAGTGTTCTTCCTCATACAAAATAGTATTGAAACAATTAGTAATAGTTTATAACTAGCATAAAAATCAATCTGAAAGTTACCTCATCATCCAGTTAAAATGCAATAGGCCGACCAATTAATGTCGGATCTATGCATCTCAGGAGTTGCTCTTGACGACGTTTGTTTGAAGAAGAGGAACTACCCTGGAATAGGGTGTCCTCCTGAGTCATCGGTGTACTCGCCAGAGTACTCGTCGATGTACTCCCCAAGCGGAAGAGTTTCCTCGTGACACTCTTCACCTTTTTTGACATCCTGTTCAAAACAAGCACAAACGAGCATTTATTAGTAAAGAAGGTTTGAACATATGAAAAAACATGTAATATGAAGTATATTACATATGCATGTATGAAAACAATTACTTATCAATTA
Organism: Zizania palustris; assembly: GCA_019279435.1. NCBI lineage: Eukaryota > Viridiplantae > Streptophyta > Magnoliopsida > Poales > Poaceae > Zizania > Zizania palustris. The sequence continues at coordinate 50,553,650 of JAAALK010000289.1, forward strand.
TCATCAAAATCAGGATCAATTTGTCCTTTTCTCCCCAAAGCACGCCATGTTACTTTTTTCTTCTTATGTTGGTGTTTCCTTTTCTCGGGAACTGCTACAGCATTAGAATCACCGAGAAAAGAATCTGCTGGCGATTCTGACTCTACATTAAATGAAGTCAGCAATTCATCATCTTGGTAAACCTCATCGACCTCTTCAACCTCCAATTGATAAGCGCCATCACTAGGGGTGTGTAGACATTCCCGAGGATTCACTTTATAGACTACCCACCAAGCACTTAGTTTTTCACATGGGTACAACATATAATACACCTGCTCGACTTGGTGAGTAAGGACAAAATTATCGCAACCACATAATCGTTCCGCGTGTTTGACTTCAACCATCCCAAATTGGTTTTCTCGAGTACCATGTTTAGGGTCAAACCAATCACAATCGAAGAAGACTACTTTAATCTCCTTATTCCCAACAAAATTGTACTCGGTTATATTTTTGATGATTCCATAATACATAGTTTCGTGTCCTTGTCCATCAACGACCCTTGTAACAATTCCAGTACTAGTTGTTGCCGCTAGAGGTTGATATGCTTCAAAAATAGTTGAACGGAAGCGGAAACCATTAACATCATAGCGACCGTAACTTTTGGCACTAATACTTCCGTAAGAGAGCTATCACAAGTCTATATGTACATTGTCAGCGAGCACGCACTGCAAATCATATGAGATTATAAGATAATTAACCTAATAGAGTAAAATAATATGTGTCACAAAAGGTAAGGATTTACATGTTCTCTGAACCAAGTGAGGAAACTAGGCCCGCCATTTACTCCTTCTCAATGCAATTTATCTAATTGCTTCTCCGTTGGTTGACAACCATACGTCAAGTATTTTGAATCAAACATACTGTCATTGTAACGAATAGGTAAACAAACGGGTATAAAATTTGGAGGTAAAATATAAAACTAAAAAGAATTTACTTACGCGAAATATTGTTCCATCTCTTCCATACTTGAGTACATGTAGAGCAAGGCATATGTTCGTTCTTCCTGAGTTACATAATATGTCGTGGAGACACCAACAATTATGCCCTTCCACCCAAAACTTTGGAGATCACTACAAGGATAGTCTTCATCCATATGGTACCGTGTAGCAGGTGTGTTGACATTGTGATGCTCAGCGAAGTATACACTAGTGAAGTATGCTATCTCTTTCAATTTAAATTCTTCTGCGATGCAACCTTCAACTCTGGCCTTATTACCAACCATCGCTCTAAGCTTCTTTAGGGACCTTTCAATATGATACATCCACCTATATTGCATAGGGCCACCTTTCAATATGAACCAGTAAATGTTGCATTGGATTGAAGAACCCTGGAGGAAATATTTTTTCCAACTTACATAAAAGCATCGGGATCTCTTTCTCTAGCATCTCCATCATATCTTTCTTAATTTCTTTCGCACAAAATTGTCTATAAAAATGGCTCAGCTCAGCTAACGCCTTCCACACATCATCATTCAGGTACCCGCGAAACATTACAGGAAGGAGTCTTTCCATTATTATGTGGTAATCGTGACTTTTCAATCCATTTAATTTCCCTATCTTCAAATTCACATCTCTTCTAAATCCCGCGGTGTAACCATCTGGGAATTTCAAATTTTTCAACCACCTCATTACTTGTTTTTTTCTTTAGGTTTTAAACAAAATGGGACACGTGGCTTGCCACCACTATTCGTCAACTCAAGGGTTGGTCGATTACAAATCTCAGCTAAATCTCTTCTCGCCTTTACATTATCTTTTGTCCTATCTGCAAAATCCATACATGTACTTATAATGCTTTCACCAACATTACGTTCCTGATGCATAACGTCAATGTTGTGCATCAGAATTAGTGATTTGACATACGACAGTTCCCATAAGCCACATATGTGGGTCCAATTATGTTCGGTTCCGAATACTACAAATCCATCCTCATTTTCATTAAGGACCAACTCATTCAGCATATCAACGATTTCTTTACCATTTAAACGCCTTGGTGGTCCCTTTACAACAACATTGTCCTTTTTGAAATTTTTCCTCTGTAACCTAAATGGGTGATTTATGGGCAAAAATCATCTATGACAATCAAAGTAACAAATCTTTCCCCCGAAGTTCAGACGAAAACAATAGGTGTCCTTCGCGCATATCGGACATGTCAACCTTCCATGACAACTCCAACCAGAAAAAATACCGTATGCCGGAAAATCATGGACCGACCATAGATACGCAACTCGAAGATTGAATTTTTGCTTCTAGTCATAGTCATATGCTTCAAATCCTTTCCACAATTACTTCAACTCTTCAATTAAGGGCTTCAGCATCACGTTTAGACGTGTTCCAAGATACTCTGGACCGGGTATAATGAGACACAGGAACATAAATTCATATTTCATACAAAACGAAGGTGGAATGTTGTATGGATTAGCAAACACAGGCCAACAAGAGTACGACGATGCAGTTACATTGAAAGGCGTGAATCCATCCGTTGCCAAGCCGATGCGAACATTCCTTGCATCACTAGCAAAGTCTGCATCAAAATCATCTAGAGCCTTCCATGTCTCACCATCAGTTGGGTGCACCATTACTTGATTATTATCACGTACACCTTCTTTATGCCATCGCATATGTCTAGCAGTTTACTTTGAGAGAAACAATCGTTTCACTTGAGGTGTAAGAGGCATGTAATGAAGTTGCTTATGAGCAACCTCTATCGTCACCTTCTCTCCATCTTCGTTTACGACCTCTACGAATCTCAGTTTACCACATTTTAAGCATTTAACCTCATTACTATGTTCTTTCCAGAAAAGCATATAATTATCTCGGCACACATCAATCTTCTCATACTCCATACCGAGAGCAGAAAGCATTTTCTTTGATTGGTACATGTCTTTCGACACCTTATGGTTCTTAGGAAGGATATCGCTGATTATATTCAAGAGCTCCTTATAACAATTGTTGGAGAATGCAAACTTTGACTTAATGGCCATAAGACGGGTCACGAAAGCGAGAACGCTTACGGTGGTGTGCTCATGCAATGACTCTTCTGAAGCTCGAAGGATGTCGAAAAACTTTTGAACCTCCGGTGTTGGCTGATCCTCAGGGTTTGATTCAAACTCCGGTCGTATAGCATCAAGCATCTCATCCATCCTATCGTCAGCAACGCTATCATCTTCTTCTTCCACTACTAATACCGTTTTTTCACGGCCTGTCTCGCCGTGAAAAGTCCAAACTTCATAACCTGGCACGAAACCATATTTGGAAATATGCAATGACAACATCCTCTTGTCTTGCCAACGAGAATTTATGCACTTCATGCATGGGCACCTCACGCCAGTGTTTGTTGTCAAAGCGAATGCACGATCAACAAATTTCTTAGCGTTGATTACCCACTCCCTCGTGTGAGCTCCACTTTTCATCCAACCACTATACATCCACCGTTGGTCGTCCTCAGCCATTCCATAGGCAAAACATTCATTCAATCCAGAATGCATCATAAGTACTGATGAGGACATCACTTCACATGATACACACATGGAGCCTCCACCTACAATTCAATTACAAGGACCAATCACACGCGCCCGTGCCCGTCGCTTGAACCATGAGGTTAATTCTTTCCTTAGCAACTATGTTAATATTTGTTTGGATGGGATGCTACTGAATACTAGTGATATTTTATTGCTTAGGAACATGGGAGATGGAATAGGAGAGTTGGAGTTGAAGACGGAGTCGCACAGATGATTTGAAGTCATGAATTCGCTGGTTCGGACTACATCAACCACCATGCACCAAAATAGGCGTAACTTCCTCATACGAAGTCCGATTGGTGCGTTCTTGGACTTTTTGGAAAGCTAAGGAGAATACGGATCTTTTGGCGTTGGTTTCGCCTCATTTGGAGTCTCGAGTCGTCCTGTGTGACTGAAACAGTCCCGCGTGACAGAATTGGGCTGAGTTGGACCTTGTACTGAGTTGGAGGCCGTGTTGGCCCATAGTCTGAGTTGTGTGCACCTCCTACGGGATGCCCACACCCTATATACTCATGACAACCGTCATTAGGGTTAAGTTTTGCTTTGTTTGCATCTACACTCGTGTGTTTAGATCCCGCTCTTGCACCAGACCGATTGGCTGCTGCAACAGCGTTTGTGAAACCTCTCCTCATCATAGTTCATCTGTGATTTGGCATTCGACTCGTGTTCTTCCTGTTCTTGCTTGTGTTCTTGGGTTCGCTTGCAGGAACTAGCCTTCATGGCGAGGTCAATCGCGCCCTGCGTGGTTGATAACCGACGGAGACGGTGGTGTAGCGATTGTAAGGTTTTGATCCGCCAGATCGGAGCCTTGGATCGTCAACGTCGAGATTCTCCACCAATCCAAGTTATCCTTACCTAGCGGAAGATCGGGACCAATCCCCCTATTAGTTGGTATCAGATTTCAGGTTTCCCGTTAGGTAATCTCGATCTTCTTTTATTTTTACCTAGAGTCCAGAAAACCCTCACAAAATATCCCCACCGAGAACCCCTTTGTGCCTTGCGATTTTAATTTCAGTTTTTAGCCTTGTTGAGTTTGTGTTCTTGGTCGAGTCTTGTTGCTGGTTTAGTCATCCCATTATGTCGTTTGAGTAGTAGTTGATCTTGTGTCTCAAAAAAATTACCCCACCCGAAACCCCCCTCCACAACCTTAGTCGGTTTCCACTTGGTTTCCAACTCGGTTTTCCACATCGAGTCCTTGTGACCCCCCTTCGGTAAAATAGGCATAACTTTTCGCTCGTTTGTCAGAAAAATCTGAAATTGTTCGAGCATCTTCGTGACCCAATTTGGAGCCGACCCAAACTGGGCTTTGCCCTGTTTGGTTTCATCAGAATTGCCAAAAAAATCAGGAAGATAAAGAAAAAAATTGGTCAAAGTTTTTGCACGCCATTCAGAGAACTTGTTGAATTTCTGTGAACCACATCCCACCTCAGTTGCAGGTGCCAATTTTTGTGGTTGCATCTATTGTCATCCTTGTTAAAAAAAATATGTTGAAAAAAAGAAAAAAACAAGAAGTGGAGAAGCAAAAGAGAACCGGTCCTGTCGTTTGCTACCTTGTTCTGCCTCCACTTGAGTTTTGGGCACATAGTTTCCCTCTATTGCTTGAATTTCACCTTGGGAGCACTTAGACCAGCAACTTTGACGAGTACTAGGGAACACTTATTGAACTTGGTTTAACTGTTATTACTATCGCTATTCCTTGCTACTTACTTTGCCTTCCAAGCTACACCTTCTCTTGGTCAGGACAGGTTCATATCTTGCAATCGCCCACCACCCTCTACTTGGTTCGTCACCTGTAGGCCGGTTACCTCACTGCGGCGTGGTAAGAACACTTGCAAGCGTGGGTAAGGCGCTTGACGGATTGCTTCCACCATACACCTACCACCCCACCTAGTTGCTTTCCATAAGGATTATTCTTTGTTGTTTTGTCTTTTCACTAACATGGCAGATAACAACGGTACCCCCCATATGATTTTAATGACTGTGTCTCACGACGTTCTCTACTAGAGTCTCAGCGGCAGACCCAACACTCCATCGAACGTCTCGCACATACTGTGGCTGACCTAGTGGACCGGATGACTGCCCTGGAGACACGCTTGCCTGCTGCACAAGCCGACGACGACCATGTTGAGGAGGAAGACAACCTATCCGATGTTGGGAACAATGGCATTGACCCTAACGATGCTGCACGTCATCGCTTTCAGTTCAATCGTCAAGGTATGGGCGGCCACCGCAACCGCCATCCACGAGGTAACAATGACAACCGTAGGAACAATGATCCCTACTCTAAGGTAAAATTTTCAGTACCTTATTTTGCTGGCACCTATGATCCAGATGCATATTTAGATTGGGAGATGTTAGTCGAACAAAAATTTAATGCTCACATGGTTCCTGCTATCCACCACGTGTGCTTAGCTACTAGTGACTTCACTAGATATGCTCTTCTTTGGTGGACTAAAATAGTTCAAGTTGGCAATGAACCACAAAATTGGGGTATGTTAAAACAGCAAATGCGTGGTAGATGAGTTCCTCCTTCATATAAATGTGATTTGAGAAAAAAAATTGCAGCGCCTAAACCAAGGAAATAAATTGGTAGAGGAGTATTATCAGGAGTTGCAAATAGGTTGCATGCGTGCTGAAATTGAGGAGGACAATGAGGATAAAATGGCCCGTTTTTATGGTGGTTTAAGACGTGAAATTTAGGATATCATTGATTATAAAGAATACAGTACTATCACTCATCTTTTCCACCTTGCTATACTTGCAGAAAAAGAATTGCAGGGTCGCCAACAACCACAACGCAGCATGAGGACCAACATTGGTGGTGCCACTTCACGCTCAAGTGGGCAGCAGCAGCGACCACCACCTCCTTCTCGACTGGCGGTTACATCAGCACCTTCTACATCTACAGCCCAGGCTGAGAGCTCCAAAGCTGCAGCATCCAAGGCGTCAGCCAAGCCCACCTCCTCGGCGGCCTCTACTGCATGTTCTGCAGCGATCCAGTGTCACTGATGCAAAGGACTCGGCCACGTTATGAAGGACTGCCCTAGTCAGCGGGCTTATATTGCTACGGAAGATGGTGGCTATGTAAGTGCTAGTGATGTTGAAGATGAATATGCACTTGCTGCTAACATTGCAGGAGATTATGATGCTTCCGATGATGACGCTATTTTTGCACCGGATGCCTCCGCCGACCATGAAGCACTTATTGTACAACGTGTTTTGAGCACTCACATGGAGCAGGACGACCGGGCACAACGGAACAATCTGTTTCAGACCTTCTTCATCGTCAATGACCGTCGTGTACGTGTCATCATCGACAGCGGTAGTTGCAACAATTTGGTGAGCCACGACATGGTAACGAAGCTTCAACTTCCCACACATGTGCATCCACACCCTTACCACGTGCAATGGTTCAACAATAGCGGTAAGGTCAAGGTAACACAAACTGCTCACATCAGATTTTTCATTGGTACATACTTCGGAGTTGCTGATTTTGATGTAGTACCAATGCAAGCATGTTCTCTATTACTTGGTAGACCTTGGGAGTATGAAACCGATGCTACACACCATGGTAGGAGCAATAAGTACACATTTATGTATAAAGGAAAGAAAGTTACTTTGCTTCCTATGACTCCTGCTGAAATTGTGAAATTTGAACAAGAAAACATGCTAACGACGCACAAACGAGCAAACAACCTTCTGAAAATCAGCAAGTAGCTAAGACGCTTTTGAGGCAACAGAAAGATAAAGTTGCTTCTCCTTCTTCATCACAAGTTATTAATCTGAAAGGACGTGTCATGCTTGCAACTAAAACTAACCTTGCTGAAATTTGTGATGATACTCCCATGATATATGGCTTGATTTGCACGAACGTGCTATTTTCACTTGCGAACATTCCTAGCTCTGTTCCCGTTGTAGTCACTGACCTTTTGCAGGAGTTTAACGATGTTTTTCCTTCTGAGATACCACTCAGACTGCCACCGATACGCGGCATCAAGCACCAAATTGATTTGATCCCAGGAGCGTCTCTTTCTAATCGTGCAGCGTACCGTACCAATCCGGAGGAGACAAAAGAAATTCAGCGCCAAGTACGGGACCTTCTAGATCGTGGGTACGTCCATGAAAGCCTTAGTCCTTGTGCAGTACCCGTTCTTTTGGTGCCTAAGAAAGATGGTAGTTGGTGCATGTGTGTTGATTGTCGTGCTATTAATAATATCACCATTCGATATCGACACCCTATTCCTAGATTGGATGACATGCTTGATGAGCTTAGTGGTGCCATTATCTTTACTAAGATCGATCTCCGTAGTGGCTACCATCAAATTCGCATGAAACTAGGTGATGAATGGAAAACTGCTTTTAAAACAAAGTTTGGATTATATGAGTGGCTTGTCATGCCTTTTGGACTTACTAATGCACCTAGTCCCTTCATGTGCTTGATGAATGAAGTCCTACGGCCCTTTATAGGACGCTTTGTGGTAGTATACTTTGATGATATCTTGATTTACAGCAAGTCTCCCACTAAACATGTTGAACACCTATGTGCTGTTTTTTCTGTCCTACGTGAGGCTAGATTGTTTGGTAACCTTGAAAAGTGCACGTTTTGCACAGATCGAGTTGTGTTTCTTGGATATGTTGTCACTTCACAGGGCATTGAGGTTGACGTGGCGAAGGTAGAAGCAATCAACAGCTGGCCGCAACCTCAAACTATCACACAAGTACGTAGTTTTCTTGGTCTTGCAAGTTTCTATCGGCGTTTTGTGAAAGATTTCAGCACCATAGCCGGTCCTTTGAATGAGTTGACCAAGAAGGGAGTTACTTTTACTTGGGAACCAGCACAAGAACAAGCTTTTGCCACACTCAAGGATCGCCTTACACATGCACCTCTACTTCAGCTACCCGACTTCGGTAAGACTTTTGAGTTAGAATGTGATGCTAGTGGGTTTGGAATAGGAGGTGTGCTGCTACAAGGAGGTAAACCCATGGCCTATTTTAGTGAGAAATTACATGGTCCACAGTTGAATTATTCTACCTATGATAAGGAATTATATGCCTTAGTGCGTGTGCTTGAAACTTGGCAACATTACCTTTTGCCTAAGGAGTTTATTATTCATTCGGATCATGAAGCATTGAAGCATATACGTAGTCAAGCAAATCTGAATAAATGACATGCTAAATGGGTAGAATTTATTGAGACTTTTCCATATATCATTAAGCATAAGAAAGGGAAAGATAATGTGATCGCCGATGCTTTATCTAGACGTTATACATTGCTTTCTCAACTTGATTATAAGATCTTTGGTTTAGAAACATTGAAGGACATGTATGCTAATGATTTGGACTTCAAAGATGCTTTTGCAAATTGTACAGATGATCGTGCTTGGAACAAATATGTGCTGAATAATGGATATTTTTTTCGTGCTAACAAGTTATGTGTGCCGGCTAGCTCTCTTCGCTTGTTGTTATTGCAGGAAGCACATGGTGGTGGTTTGATGGGTCATTTTGGATCAAAGAAAACTGAAGATGTGTTGTCCACACACTTCTATTGTCCTAGGATGAGACGAGATGTTGAGCGCTACGTGGCACGATGCACTACTTGCAATAAAGCTAAGTCTCGTCTAAACCCACATGGTCTTTATATGCCTCTGCATGTTCCTAATGTACCTTGGGAGGATATTTCTATGGATTTTGTGTTAGGATTACCTAGAACTAAGAGGGGGGGGATAGTGTTTTTGTGGTGGTAGATCGGTTCTCTAAAATGGCACATTTTATACTTTGTCAAAAGTGCAACGACGCTACCAATGTTGCTGATTTGTTTTTCAGAGAGGTCGTACGCATGCATGGTGTTCCCAATACCATCGTTTCAGATCGTGATGCTAAATTATTAAGTCATTTTTGGAGGACGTTGTGGCATAAGTTAGGGACGAAGCTGCTGTTTTCTACTACTTGTCACCCACAAACGGATGGGCAAACGGAGGTCGTCAACGGTACATTGTCCACCATGTTGAGGGCTGTTTTGAACACCAACTTGAAGCTCTGGGAAGAGTGTCTACCTCATATTGAGTTTGCATATAATAGGTCAGTACACTCCACTACTAAGGTAAGTCCGTTTCAAGTGGTCTATGGCTTTAATCCACGTGCTCCTATTGATTTGCTACCATTGCCACCATCTGAAAAATTAAATTTTGATGCTACTACACGTGCTGAATTATTGCTTAAGATGCATGAAACTACTAAAGCAAACATAGAGAAAATGAATGAGAAATATCGTGCTTATGGTAGTAAGGGTAGAAAAGAGATAACATTTGAACCGGGTGATCTTGTTTGGTTGCACTTGCGCAAAGATCATTTTCCTGATTTGAGAAAGTCTAAATTGATGCCCCGTGCTGATGGTCCTTTCCGTGTGCTTGAGAAGATAAATGATAATGCATATAAACTTGAGTTGCCTGCAGCTTTTGGGGTTAGTCCCACATTTAACATTTCAGATTTAAAGCCCTATTTGGGAGATGACGATGAGATTGAGTCGAGGACGACTCCAATTCAAGAGGGGGAGGATGATGAGGACATCACTTCACATGATACACACATGGAGCCTCCACCTATAATTCAATTACAAGGACCAATCACACGCGCCCGTGCCCGTCGCTTGAACCATGAGGTTAATTCTTTCCTTAGAAACTATGTTAATATTTGTTTGGATGGGATGCTACTGAATACTAGTGATATTTTGTTGCTTAGGAACATGGGAGATGGAAAAGGAGAGTTGGAGTTGAAGACGGAGTCGCACGGATGATTTGAAGTCATGAATTCGCTGGTTCAGACTACATCAACCACCATGCACCAAAATAGGTGTAACTTTCTCAGACGAAGTCCGATTGGCACGTTCTTGGACTTTTTGGAAAGCTAAGGAGAAGCTGGATCTTTTGGCGTTGGTTTCGCCTCATTTGAAGTCTCAAGTCGTCCTGTGTGATTGAAACAGTCCTGCGTGACAGAATTGGGCCGAGTTGGACCTTGTACTGAGTTGGAGGCCGTGTTGGCCCATAGTCCGAGTCATGTGCGCCTCCTACAGGATGCCCACACCCTATATACTCATGACATCCGTCATTAGGGTTAGTTTTTGCTTTGTTTGCATCTACACTCGTGTGTTTAGATCCTGCTCTTGCACCGGACCGATTGGTTGCTGCAACAGCGTTTGTGAAACCTCTCCTCATCATAGTTCATCTGTGATTTGGCATTCGACTCGTGTTCTTCCTGTTCTTGCTTGTGTTCATGGGTTCGCTTGCAGGAACTAGCCTTCGTGGTGAGGTCAATCGCGCCCTGCGTGGTTGATAACCGACGGAGACGGTGGTGTAGCGATTGTAAGGTTTTGATCCGCCGGATCGGAGCCTTGGATCGTCAACGTCGAGATTCTCCACTAATCCAAGTTATCCTTACCTAGCGGAAGATCGGGACCAATCCCTCTATTAAGTACTAGACGTTTTCTACATACCACGGGCCTATGTATATAGGAAAAGATAGATCCTAAACCCACCCAAGAGTGACCGACATAACGTGGTATTTATGACGAGTCATGAGTCCGAACAAAATTTTAGGAGCATAACCCGTTGTTCTCCAATTGCACGTCTGATAGTGGTGCAAGGGAGAACAACAAGGTTATATCAATGAAATCTCGTTCGGACTCATGACTCATCATAAATACCACGCTCTGTCGACCACTCCGAGGCTGTCCAAAAAGGGACAATTTTGGACCTACAAATCTCACACGCATGACATGTGTGAGACATGTTGGTCCGAAACGGGTGACGCATAAGTTTCGTTACACTATTTACGTTGGTGTCAAATAAAAAATTGCATACGAAAAGAATATATATATAAGAAATTATACATATATATAATATACTAATCATCATAATGAAATCATTATAATAGCACATCGCAAACGAAACACTTGTAATTCAGGTCAACTACTTGTGACATGTGCATAACAATTAACGTCATTGTGAGCAAAAATGAAACAATTATTCATTATCCACTATGACACAATTCATTATCCATATTTAGCGTTGGCTGAAGCCGCCGCTCTCGCTTGCCCCCTCTGTAGTTGCAGCCCTCGCCAGCCCCTGCTGCCATCGCCGCCCTCGCCAGCCCCTGCCACCGGACCCATGCTGCCATCATCGCTGGATCCATGCTGCCTCCGCATTGCGACCGCGTTCTCGCCGCATCGGGACTACGCCGCCGCATGATTTGTGCTAGCTTCGTGCTGCCGGAGTCACTACGAGAGAATGGGCGAAAGGGAAGAGACATGGAGAAGATGATGCATAGAGAGGAGGCAAGAGGCGTGGAAAAAGTAGAAGAGGAAAAGTGTGCCCATGCATGTGAGAGAGAGATTGCCGTGGAAAAAGGAGATGTCATGAGAGAGAAGAGACAGTGAAAAAGGCATGGCAAAAAGTTGTGCCATGACTGTGTGACAGCAACACAAAAGCATATGCCATGCCTATGTAGCTATGGCAGCTTTGTGTAATATGTTATTTAATTATTTAGTTAACTGATTAATTCAGATAATTTTCTAATTAAACTCTAATCTCTAGTGAACCAATCAGTTCTAACACTAAGTGACTTACAAATATTAATCTTGCTAGTGGCTATATAGATTGTAGTATTACTGTATTAGTGACCTGAGTAGAATTAAGTGACGATAAATCATGTGCCATTTCTGCGAAGTGTGAAGTGAGTATGACGTCGCCTGGCCGCACGCCATACTTGCCTAAAAGGTGTGAAGGTAGTCTAGCGCCTCGCCTCGCCGTGCTGCCGTAACAACTATGTATGTGACACATATCTTCTAACCTTAACAATTTATGTGACACAATTCACAAATAAAAAGTGAAAAAATAACACATTAACAATTTATCTTGGGTGACATATATCTTCTAATAACACATTAACAATTTATGTGACACACAATTCACAAATAAAAAGTGAAAAAAAATAAAGCCGAAAAAATTACTTGATTGTCGGAAGACGACGGGCGGGGACGATGGGCGGCGACGATATCCGGAGGCCGACGGGCGACAGCGGACAGCCGGCTAGCGGGAGGTCGGCGGGCGGTGGGCGAACCGGTGCCGGGCACAGGGCGGTGGGCCGGTAGTGGGCGGGACTATGCAGGGGTGCGGCGGCCGGGGCGGCTGGAGGCGGCGGGCGGGCGGCGGGCCGGCGGTGGGTGGCCGGGGTGGTGGGAGGCGGCGGGCGGGCGGCGGCACAGGCCGAAGGTGGGCGGTGGTGGCGCGGGCGGGAGGCGGCGGCGCGGGCCAGAGGCGGGCGGCGGCGTGGGCTAGAGGTGGGCGGCGGTGGCGCGGGCGAGAGGCGACGCGGGAGGCGGCGATGCGGGCTGAGGCAGCGGGTGTGGGCGCACGGTTGGGGAAAAACCCCCTAACTTCCGTCGGCCAGCATTAAAGCTGATGGAAGTTAGGTAACTTCCGTTGGCTTTAATGCTGGCCGACGGAAGTTAGGGGGATCTGATCGGGCGCAAAAAATGGAGCCTAACTTCCGTCGGCCACTGTGAAAAGCCGACGGAAGTTTACTTAACTTTCGTCGGCCACTTGAGGCCGACGGAAGTTATCGGTTTTTCCAAGAACCGACGGAAGATATTTTAGCCGACGAAAACTTTCTGTTTTCTTGTAGTGTGATCGGTGTTTGGAGAAATAGTTTACCCTAAAAGGGGCCAAATGACAAGTGGGTTTTGAGGCCTCTCTAAGGTCGAAGCCCACCGAGCTAGCAAGGTCGATAGCAGGTCTCAGCCTTGTCACCTCGGGTGAAGCCTGCTCTGAAGGCCGCTATGAAGATTACTATCGAGAAGCCACAAGATCGGAAGCTAAATCACTGAGGTCCCCTCCGAAGTCCCCTCCGAGGCCCTCTCCGAGGCCCCCTCCGAAGCCCCCTCCGAGGACCTCTCCGAGCCGCTATCTGAGAGCCCCTTCAGACCGAAGCCTCTGGCCCATGCTCCAGTATAAATATAAAATATCCTAAAACCACTACAGTGTAAAGACCAAAACTAGGGGCCCCTACCCCTGGTATTGATAGTTGTACTATCTTAGGCTTATCCTTTTTACCCATACGAAGCTCTGTAGCTACAGCCTTGGAAGTAGAGGGTAAAAATAACTTTTCCTTTGATATTAGCCTATAAAAGTAGGGCATTACCCTTGTAAGAAAGGAAGAACCACCAAAAAATAAATATGATCTAGAGGTAGAGCTATTATCTTCCAAGGAGGCCTGAACCAATTTAAAAACCCTCTCTCCTTATGAACCCTTCTAGAGGTTCACATTCTCCTATACACTATCCACATTACAGAAACATGTTTATAGCTAAAACAATTGCTACAACAGTTGGCACCGTTCGTGGGGATCCTAGTACTAAAAACTAGCGTCTCTACCACTACCTACATCCTGGAGTACACCTATGAAGGAAGTCGCAGAGTCCTACGGTCTCTGTGCACTCTTCGGCAAGGGGCTCCGAATACAAGCTGAGGGCCTCCAAGCCTTCTCTTCCAGTCTCTAAAGCCTTAGGGGCGACGAGGCAAACTTCCCACTCCACCTCAAAGCCCATGGTCTTTGGACCTTGTTAGGCCTCCGAAGGTATGCTTAAGATTTCTTCGCCTTTCAAAAACTAAAGACTTGCTTCACCCTTTAAAAACCGAAGCCTTGCTTCATGAAGCTACACAGTGCCTCTGGGCCCGTATCAATCAAAGTGAATATACACAGCGCCTTCGGGCCCATAGTGAAAAAAGCAGGATTCTAAGATTGCAACTCGAAGCATCCTATGACTTTGAGCTTGAACTCAAAGCGTCCGCGGATTTCGAGCACTAGCCCAAAGCATCTTAAAAGAGCCAAAGGTGGCTTAGACTCAAAGGTAGCTCAGAGTTGAAGGTGACTCAAAACTCCGGTGCGATCCGCACCATCTTTGAGTAAGCCCAAAGCCTCTCTTCATTTATCTTGAAATAAATCCTAGAAGCCTAGCTTCGACAGTCTATCCCGAAGCCCAGCTTCGCATTATTAAATAAATTCCGAAGCCTTGATTCGATCGTCTGTCTTGAAGCCCAGCTTTGTGTAAAATCATGTCTCGAGGCCCCGCTTCTCTTTATTAAATAAACTTTGAAGTGTCGCTTCAGAACCTCGAAGCCTTGCCTCGCCTACCGCAGTCAGTATCTCAAGCTTGTCGATATTGTCTCAAGTGCATTTACTGGTTTAAAAAGGAATGAAGCATTTGGAGTCCTAGGGCCGAATGCACCCTCCGAAATTTACACCGCATCAAGTCAACCCTCACGATTGGGCGCGCCGACTGTGTCGAAATCCCTAGTCGCTACGTGCAAGGGGGACCGTTAACCATGTGTTCCGAGTGTACCTACGCGTACGAAGCGTTCTCCATCGTTTTTTAGCTCTGAGTCAAGCAATCGAAGCGCATACGAGTTAAGAAGCGGGCGTTAGTTCGAAGCCCGTAAGTTGAATAAACCCCTTCACAATCTAAGTTGCATTGAGCCACCGCATGATTACGTGCACACTCTATGCTAAAGTCCCTACCCGCTACGTGCAAAGGGGGCCGGTAGCCATGCATGCGAAGTGCGTTTTATTTATTCATATTTGCGAGGTACATTGTTTTTTATGAGGTGTACAAACACGAAGTGCATGACAAATGTGAAGTGTATTTCATTCACGAAGTATTCAACACACTTCTGTATAAGAATTGCTACATAGGCGTTAGTCCAGACCTAAGTAAAACTGGTCTCGAGACCCCAAGAAAATCGAACCCCACCCACTTCTTCTTCGACGAGGGCCCCCTCGGCCAGACGAACCCTCGTCGGAGCCAGACCTCCCGCAGTCAGTCCGCCCACGCCTCGAAGCCCGAAGGGCTCTTCTTTCCTCTTGCAGGTCAGCCCAAGTCCAAACCGTAGGGGGCTCCACATCAAATGCGGAGAAATCCCAGACTTCATCTCCGATTTGCGAAGATGCGCCTGAAGGCTGAGCCCCTCCACCGTCAGAAACTATGTCAAAATCTCCTAAGTCCGATGAAGACGACGAGCTTCAAAGGGGCTCAACCTTCACCAAAGCTAATAACTCTTGGGCTACCTCGGGTACGACTTCACCCTTAGAACCCCTTGGTAATTTGAACTGAGGGGGACCTTCTGACCTAGCTACCTCGAGCACTACCTAGTGTTGGCGAAGCGCCTCCAAATCCTCAAGCACTTCGATGTCAATATTCGGAGGCTGAGCATAGGCAGGTACAAAACACCCCCACATTTTCATTAATAAACTGACTAATTCGCTTTACAGGCCTATGGTTGAGTATTACAAAACTAATCCTAAAGAGATCTACACCTTTAGAAGCAGAGGGTTTGATCCCAAAAGTGGGGTCCATTGCCCCGCCCGGCGTGAGCGGCTGGCCCTCTGAAGTTTGAGGGCTGCCTCGCGCGCTTGAGCCTTCCAAGGCTCGTGGAGGCGGCGCCAAGCTTCCCGGACTTCAGGGGCTAGCAAAGTCAAGTGAGGCCCTCCGAAGGACACCGAAGTCACAGAGATTGTGACTTAGAGGTGTTGGCACCCCACTTCATGAAGCAGTTGCAACACCCCTTGGTCGTCCACTCGCCCCGCGGTCCACATGAAGCCAACCAAGGTGTTCTCCATGACTTGGGTGACCGTCTGAAAGAACACAAGCCGGTCTCCGATGAGATCGTAGGCACTGAAGACCAGGGTCCGATAGCTAGTCCCCAAGCGCTCCAAGACTCCGGTCAAATCAGAGGTGGCTCCGTCTACTCCTCGGATGACCTCGGCCTCCAAGGCACGTCTAGCATCGCAGAGCTAGGCATTCTCTGCCTTTAGCTTCTTGATGACTTCGTCTGATGCTTTCTTGGCGGTGTGAAGCTCGTCGTTCAGCTCTGCCAGCTTCGCACTCCCCTCCTCCGAAGTATGGAGCGATTGCCGGAGGTATTCGATTTCGGAAGCCATCTTCGCCGTAGCTTCACGCGCTTGAACCACTTCGGCCCTCAACCATTTCCGAAGATGCCCCTGGAACAGGGCTCTGATCGTCGACATCCACAATCTCCACATGGTCTTCCGAAGGAGCCGAGAGAGAGTGTTGGGGAATAGGGGAGCTATGCTAGCCGGCAAATTAAAAATTTCTGCCCTAAAGCCCAAGACCCATACGCGTGTGAGAACATAGATCAGTACCTTCTAGCACAAGATGTGCTAGGTGCAGCAGAAGAAGATGTTGGAGCACCGCATCAAGCCTCTCCTCGCTTCGTCCTCGCTTCGTCCTTTGCCGATCCAATCGATGAAGATAACTTAGTCGTTCACTTGTATATGTTCATGAGCGTTGCTATTGGAGCAACACCTCCACAGAATCCATATGTACAGGGATGGAGTACCTCCCACGACAGCGTGCTAGCACCGCACATGAGAGATGGGGATTCTTGACCTCAACAATTGAGATCAAGAAGGGAAGAAGAGAACTCTTAGGTGGCTAGGTCTAATCGAGGCTTATTGCTTGCCCCAAGACATCCTCCTCCTTCCTTTTTACAGGGATGAGAGCCCCTGGGTCGTGCTCATCCCAAAGCCGTAATAGATCCAATCTGTTTGCCCACGTCGGAACTTCCGATCCTGGATCGGAACTTCCGATAGGGTATTTTAGGTCTCCTAAGACAGTACGATATGCAATAGATCTAATTTGTTATCGCCCACCTCGGAACTTTTGATACCTTACCGGAACTTTCGATCAGTACAAAATTCCCCGATTTTGAATCAGAACTTTTGGCTCGTTGGAACTTCCAATACCATATGGGAACTTCTGAAGCAACAATTTCTGTCTGTATCGAGACCAGAAATTAACCAGAACTTCCGATACTACCTATTGGAACTTCCGATCCACGGAATTTATTGGGCATATCCTTCAATCTCCCACTTGCACAAGAACCAATTATTTGCATGTTTTTAATCCATCCCCTTAAGTGTGTGACCCGATAGGTTCATACACTAACGGTTGTTTGCTAGAAACTGTTTCCGACTCACTGATCAATAGCGGTACCTAGCAGCACATATTGACCCCCGAAAGCATACAAAATCAAAATTTCATGAACCTTGATATACACATGCACTAGTCCCTTTACCACGCGTCATCAATCAAGCTCAAGGTGAGATTCGTGCCACCCTTGTTGGTTAACTTGACATTTTCACTCGATCAAGTATTGGATTCAAATCATGACTAACTTCTTAGTCATAGTGGCATGGCCGTGCACTTTTCCAATCCAATACCTCGAGGGGCCCAGAGACGACTCTCCCGTTATTAGGAGGGGTAAATTCCATCTTGACCGCTCACATCCCAAGACATGTTTCACAACACACTTGAAAACAACCCTTATTACTACACTGTTACGGAATAGCATTAGGAAGCATCTAAGTGTGTCACTACGCATTCTGGAATCAAATAACGATCTTAGGTCCAAGGACTCTACAGGTACACCATTTGAGATGACAACTGTTGACACATAACAATCTCAGGAGTATCTCAAGTGGGTCTATCCAACACCATGCTCACCAACATGTGTCCACATCACTGATTTGACATCTCTATGTCTATGATCTGTGAAACACAATCGTCAATCAGTCGGATGTGCTAATCCATATATCATCACTGTCCCACATGATGACATGATTAGGGACCCTTTTGAACAACATCATCATAAAGCAAATAGTTTCACATAACAAGTCGTACTCAGTAATTAAATGCAAACGATATTTATTCAAGGAACGAGATAACAATTATCCTCATACATTAACATAGACTCTACTAGCATCTTCCACAAACATATGACTCACTCACGCAAGTATCTAATACCCATGGATCTCATATGCGCCTCATGCTTGGCATGTGGAAGTGGCTTCGTCAACGGATCCGCCATGCTCAAATACATGTGCACCTTGCAAATCTTCACATCACCTCTCTCAATGATTTCGCAGATCAAGTGGATATCACCGAAGTATATGTTTGGATTTCTGGTGCAATCTAGGATCCTTGGCTTGCGCAATGGCACCACTATTATCATAATAGAGGTCCACTAGACTAGATACACTAGGAACAACCCAAGCTCAGAAATAAACTTCTTGATCCAAACGGCTTCCTTCGCCGCTTCTGAAGTAGCGATATACTCAGATTCTGTTGTAGAATTGGCCACCGTCTCTTGGTTGGAACTCTTCAAACTCACCATGCCTCCATTGAGGCAAAACACAAAGCCAGATTGCGATCGAGAATCATCTTTATCGGTCTGAAAGATAGCATCCGTGTACCCACTTACAACGAGCTCCTCTTCACCACCGTATACAAGGAACATTTCTTCAGTCCTTCTCAAGTAATTGAGGATACTCATTACTACAACCCAGTGAATTTCACCCGGGTTCGATTGGTACCTTCTCGTAACACTTAGAGCATATGACACATCTAGGCGAGTACATAGCATGGCATACATGATGGATCCTATTGCGGAGGCATATAGAATAACACTCATCTTTTCTAGCTCATCAGGTGTCACAACACACTGAGTCTTACTAAGAGAAATACCATGTGACATCGGCAGAAAACCCTCTTAGAATTCTACATTTTGAACCATTTTGAAACCTTGTCAATGTATATACTTTGGCTTAATCCAATTAACCGTTTCGATCTATCTCTATAGATCTTTATGCCCAAAATGTATGCTGCCTCTCCAAGATCTTTCATTGAAAAACTATTTTTCAGTGAAGTCCTGACAACATTCAACAAAGGAATGTCGTTTCCGATCAACAATATGTCATCTACATATAGAACCAAAAACACAAGTGAGCTCCCACTAGCCTTCTTGTAAACATAAGGTTCTTCCTTGTTCTTGATGAAGCTAAACCCTTTGACTACCTCATCAAACTGAAGATTCCAACTCCGAGAAGTTTGCTTCAATCCATAATTGGACTTTAGCAACTTACAAACTTTCCTAGAATTCCCCGGACTGTCAAGACCTTTAGGCTGTGTCATGTACACATCCTCACTTAGGTTTCCATTTAGGAAAGTCGTCTTGACATTCATTTGCCATATCTCATAATCATAAAATGCAACAATAACTAGGATGATCCAAATAGACTTGAGCATAGTGACGGACGAAAACATTTCATCATAATCAACACCTTGAATCTGTCTGAAACCTTTCGCCACCAATCGAGCCTTATAGATGTGAACATTTCCATCAACGTCTATCTTTTTCTTGAAAATCCATTTAACTCCATAGTTTTTAACCATTGGGTGGATCAACAAAGTTCCAAACTTGATTGACATGCATGGGCTCCAACTCGGATCCAATGGCTCCAAGCCATTTCTTAGAGTCGGGTCCCATCACTGCTTCTGCATAGGTCTTGGGCTCGTTGTTGTCCAACAACAACATATCATGATGCTCATTGGTAAAGAACATGTACCTCTCTGGCGCATGGACTATTCTCCTAGACCTCCGTGGGGCTGGTGCATCCACAACAGGATCTGCAACAACTTGCGCCTCCTGTTCTAGTTCAGTGGGATCTGGAACACTTTCCAGTGGCTCTCAAACCTCTTCGAGATGCACAGTCCTCCCACTAACTCCTTTTGAGAGAAACTCTTTCTCAAGGAATACAACATTTCGAGTGACAAACACTTTGCCCTCCTCTTTATTATAGAAATTGTATCCTTTTGTTTCCCTAGGATACCCCACAAAGAAGCATTTGTCAGACTTAGGACTGAGCTTGTCTGACATCATACGTTTGACATACGCCTCACATCCCCAAATCTTTAGAAAAGACAAACTGGGACGCCTCCCAGACCACATCTCATATGGCATCTTCTCTATTGACTTAGATGGAACTCTATTAATCGTGAAAGCTGCGGTTTCTAGAGCGTCACCCCAAAACGATAATGGAAGATTAGTGTGACTCATCATGGATCGCACCATGTCCAACAAAGTGCAGTTTCTCCGCTCGGACATCCCATTCCACTAAGGCGTGTCGGGTGGAGTCAGTTGTGGAACAATTCCACACTGCTTCAGAAGATCATTAAACTCATGGCTCAAATATTCACCACACGACCCGATCATAGAAATTTAATTGTCTTATCTGTATGATTTTGTACCTCATTCTGGAACTAATTGAACTTTTCGAAGGATTCCTACTTATGTCTCATCAAGTAGACATAGCCATATCTACTAAAGTCATCGGTAAAAGTAATAAAGTACTGAAATCTTTTCCTAGCCATGTGACTCATTGGACCACACACATCTGTATATACTATGGACAAAAGCTTACTTGCCCTCTCACTCTGTCTAGTGAAAGGCATCTTTGTCATTTTGCCAAGTAAACAAGACTCGCATGTGTCATATGATTCAAAATCAAATGACTCCAACAGTCCATCACTATGGAGCTTCTATACACGCTTCTCATTTATATGACCCAAACGACAATGACAGACGTAGGTGGGATTCAAATCATTAAGTCGTTGTTTCTTAGTACTAATGTTATAAATGTGTGCATCGTCAAGACTTAGAATTTACAATCCATTCACTAATGGACAAACACCATAGAGCATGCCATTCAAAAATATTGAACAACTCTTGTTCTTTATTACAAATTCAAAACCATCTTTCTCTAAACATAAAGAAGATATAATATTTTCGCGTAAGGTGGGAATGAAATAACAATTATTTAACTCCAAAACTAATCCTGACGGTAGAGAAAGTGAATAGACGTCGAAAACCAATGTTGCAACCTTTGCACCATTCCCGATGCGGATATCCAGCTTGCCACTTGCACACTTTCTTACTCTACTCAGCCCCTGCAATGATTTGCATGTATGAATCATCGATCTGATATCAAATACCCATGAATCATTTGGATGAGTAGCAAGATTAATTTCAATAACATTAATACCTAAAGCGGAAGTCCCACTTCCCTTCTTGTTTTTCTGCTCTTCCAGGTATACCTTGCAGTTGCGCTTCCAAAGCCCAGGCTTGTGGCAATGGTGGCATACATCAGAGTTGGCAGGACCAGACCTGGACTTTCTAGTTGGTTTAGACTTAGTACTAGAGATCGCATCTGTAGACTTAGCACTAGAGATCGCATCTGGAGTCCTAGCCTTCTTCCTCCTCCTCTTCTTGCCCTCATTATGAACAACCATCACATGGTTTGGAGCCTTCCTGATACTCTCCTCAGCATATTTCAGCATCCCATGCAACTTAGCTAGTGTCTTCTCCAGTCCAACCATGTTGTAGTTCATGATGAACGACTCAAAGCTCAGTGGGAGCGACCGGTGAATAATATCATTAGCGAGGTATGGATCTAGTGGAGTGCCCAATCTCTCTAGAGTCTCCATGCAACCAATCATCTTGATCACGTGAGGGCTCACTGGGGTCCCTTCAGCCAGCCTACTACCAAATAAGCATTTAGACACATTGTATCTTTCTGCCCTTGCTGAGTCCTGAAATATGCCCTTAAGCCCTATGATCATATCGTAGGCATCATGTTCCTCATATTGTTTCTGAAACTGAGAGGACATGCAGGCAAGCATTAGGCAGCTAACATCCACGGAATCACTAGCATGCTTCTCATAAGAACGCTTATCTGCTGCGGAAGCATCCTCTCCAGGTTCATCAGGGTGAGGTTCCTCTAGAACATAATCCTTTTCTCTTGCTTGAGAACAATTCTCAAGTTTTGATACCAATCCATAAAGTTCATTCCAGACAACTTATCTTATTCAAGAATAGATCGCAAATTAAAACTGGAGTGCTCTTAACAGTAGAAGTAATAGGTGCCATGATCTACAAAAGATTAAATGCAAGGTTTAGCACTATGCAATGTTTATCTTCTATCCAATAAAAGATGTTCCACTATCTAAACCAGTCACTTTCCCTCTCATGACTAATAGTGGCGCAAGATCCATGGTCATGCTATCTCCTAGTGAGCTTTGGCATCACTGCTAGAAGCTAGTTGACATAGGTAAGCAACTCCTTGCTAATCACATCGTATGTGACTCTTGTCGTTGGAGAAGCATCAAATGCTCGACCCCAACTCCTATGCTCCAAGGCCCAAAACCGTTTTGATAGCCTCGTCAAGTGAATCAACACTATGCATGTAGAAGTCCGACTTCTACCCCAACTGGTCGAGATAAAAGATAGCACCCTACTTTGGTAGACCCACTATCGATGAGCAAGAACCTTGGTGGGTGCAGCTATTGGGAAGAGCATCAACACTTAATTTTCTAAGGGAAAACTATTCTAGCATCGGCCATAAATAACCATGACACGTAGGCCATATTTAATTTACAATCATTGCATGCATCTCATACATCACATTTAACCAAGGCCATGCCAGTCACGACATTCTCTACAAAACAAAGTTAGGCAAGCAATCTACAAATGACAGGATTCTGGATCTGAAAAACCCGGGTCAACAAGCTCGGTTTTTCAAAATCGCGTGGGTCAGAACTTCCAATCTGGCATCGGAACTTCCGATCAATATAAGAATCTCACATCACAACAATTGCCTTATGTATCGAATCATTATTCGGCATCAAAACATCCAATCAGTATCGGAACTTCCGATCCTCCATCGGAACTTCCGATCACATCGGAACTTCAAATCTGTCGCGAATAGAAACAGATCTAATCTGCTTTTCCACCATGTATCTCCGTACATGAGGGATCCAGATCGAATACTACGCATGTAGGCTATGATACCACTGTTGGGGAATAGGGGAGCTACACTAGCCGACAAATTCAAAATTTCTGCCATAAAGCCCAAGACCCATGTGCGTGTGAGATTATAGATCGGTACCTTCTAGCACTTAATACGCTAGGTGCAGTGGAATAAGATGTTGGAGCAACACGTCTAGCCTCTCCTTGCTTCGTCCTTGCCGTCCTTCACCGATCCTATCAATGAAGACAACGTAGTCATTCACATGTAGATGTTCATGAGCGTCGTTATTGGATCAACGCCTCCACGGAGTCCACACGTACAGGGATGGAGTACCTCCCACGTCAGCGTGCTAGCACCACACGTGAGATACGGGGATCCTTGATCTCAATGTTTGAGATCAAGAAGGGGAGGAGAGAACTCTTGGGTGGCTAGGTCTAATCTAGGATTATTGCTATATCCAAGACGTCCTCCTCCTCTCCTTATATAGGGCTAAGGGCCCCTGGGTCATGCTTATCCCGAAACCCTAAAAATTGTAACATATACAATCTGTTTGCCCACATCGGAACTTCTGATAGGGTATTTTAGATCTCCTGATCCAGTACGACATGCAATAAATACAATATGTTGCTGCCCACCTCGGAACTTCTGATACCATATTGGAACTTCCGATCAGTAAAAAAATTCCTGATTCCGAATCAGAACTTTTGGCTCATTTGAACTTCCGATACCATATCAGAACTTTCAAACAATTGCTCTCTGTATCGAGACCAGAAAATAACCGGAACTTTCGATACTTACTATTCGGAACTTCTGATCCATGGAATTTTCTTGGGCATATCCTTTAGAGAGGCCTCGTCGTGAGCCCCTCTGGCATCCCCTTCGCCCAAAGGGTGCTCATCACTACTGTCGCTGCTTCCACTATCCTCGGAGGACATGTTGACACGAAAACGTGCCCCCACACTTGGGTCAGTCTGGCGATCCAAAATGCACGGATACTTAGGGATGGGCCTAAGCCTAACGTAGCACCGACGCCGCGTTCCGACTACCCTTAATAGTGATAAGGGGGGTGGAGTCGCCAGGCAACCAGATTACAAGAAATAGTCCAATTAGCCGAAAGATATAGGTCAAACAGATTAAAATCAACAAACCAGTCGGAGTCCTCCTGGTTCGAAGTCTGTAGCAAAGGGTGCGACGAAGGGTACCTTCGGCGTCTGGTGCGAAGTGTTCCGCCGAAGGGTGCTTCGACGTTCGAACCGATCCGGCCGAAGGTAAACTCCGAATGGATCTAGACATGGTGATCACCTCCGAACAACGGAGTTCGGCATGTTATCTCCAATGCAGCGAAGTACAGAAAAGTGACGTGAAGGCTACGCGCGGGTGCAACTTCGTCTTGGTGCGGAATGTGTTTGTATCGGAGCCTGCGATGAAGTGTGCTGATGAAGCCTACTGCCGAAGCGTGCGGTCCTGTCGAAAGGCGTCCTGGAGACCTCCGGAACCGATCTCTCAGCTCTGGACACCTCCGGCGAAGGGGCTCTGAATGTGCAAACCTGCAACAAGGATGATGCGAAGTACCAATTCGGCCTTAGGACCGAATTTGCGAGGTATTGCATGGGTGGCGAAGGTAGTAATCTTTTACGCAGATTAGCAGATACTTCATAGGCGAAGTAACAAGGTGATAGCAATCTGTTACGTAGATTAACGGGGACTTCACGGGCAAAGTACCAAGGCTTACCACTGTTCCGTAGTGGCGGACGGAGGGCTTCCAAGCAAAACCACGAAGAGGTACAGAAAAGTAAAGGTAAAGTAAAGGTACGATTAAAGCATGGCTTTGGTTTGTTTGTGTTTGGGGGCCCTCTATGCCGGCCAGGCCTCTCTATTTATAGAGGGTTAACTCTAATCTAATCTGCTATTAATCCGGACAGATAGGGATAAAGCTTGAGCTGGCAACGCGTCAATCTCTATCTCTGCCGAGATGGGCTTCGGTCAAGCCCACCGAGGCCTGCTCCTCAGGCCGAAGCTTCGGTAGTGTGGGCCTCCGAAGGTTCCCGAAGCTTCGGCAGTGTGGGCCTCCGAAGGTTCCCGAAGCTTCGGCAGCGTGGACCTCCGAAGGTTCCCGAAGCTTCGGCAGCGTGGGCCTCCGAAGGTACCAAAGCTTCGGCAGCGTGGGCCTCCGAAGGCTTCCTGGTCGAAGCCCATGGGCTGGCTGGAGACCCTCGGAGCTCGTAGCTCGACGGGCTTCGGCCCCATAGGGCTTCGGTCAGACCCTGTACATGTGTATTTTCGGCCCAAATCACCAAAAATTGATATTTTGATAATCTAGCCATCAATGCCATTTTTTGCTATCAACACATGCCCCCTGCCTTTTAATGAACTAGTGAACTAAAAGCACAACGAGCTTGAGATGATACTGTTCATACCGTCTTTTTGACATATCATGACGTTTGCCACACACTCGGGAAGTATCTTTTTAAGTACCTACCATTCAAAGCCCTTCGAAATCGCTCTCCCTGCAGGGATTCCAACACGTATGCATTGCCGGGAGCGATTTCGGCTACCTTAAGAGGACCTTCCCAACTAGGCGACCATTTCCCAAATTTGGGACTTTTCGTGCCTAAAGGCAAAATTGTCTTCCATACCAAGTCTCCTATTTTAAACGATTTTGGTTTAACCTTCTTATTGTAGGCTCTAGCTACTCTCTTCTTGTCTACCTCTATGGCTTCTAAAGCTCTTAGCCTCTTATCGGTCACTTCCTCCAGACTGTCCTTCAGAAGAGCTTCATATTCATTGACCGATAAACTATCTTGCTTCAATACTCTTAAGGAGCCAAGATCTACCTCTACATGCAGAACGGCCTCTTGTCCATATACTAACTCATATGGACTGACCTTGGTGGCACCGTGCTTCGCAATCCTACAAGCCCATAACGCTTCGGAAAGCACCTCATGCCACCTTTTAGGAAACTCTTCAATTTTATTCTTGATAAGCTTAATCACAGTTTTATTACTAGACTCGGCCTGACCATTGGCCTGAGCATAGTAAGGTGAAGAGTTTATTAACTTAATGCCATAGTATTCGGCAAAGTCCCTTACTTCTTTTGAAACAAATGAACTACCTTGATCCGTAGTAAGAGTTTGAGGGATGCCGAATCTATGTATGATGTGCTTCAAAATAAAATCACGTACCTCGTTATGGGTCATGTTCTTGAGAGGTACGGCCTCGGTCCATTTGGTGAAGTAATTCCTCACCATCAACACGAACCGATGCCCTTTTGAGAAAGGAGGATAGATCTGGCCAATGAAGTCTAGACCCCAACCTCGAAACGGACATGGCTTAACAATAGGATTGAGTAATGAGGCAGGAGCTAATTGGATGTTGCCAAACTTCTGACACGCCTCACACCCTTTGTAGTACTTGAAGCAATCTTCAGTCATAGTCGGCCAATAAAAACCCGCTCTTTTGAGCATCCAACTCATCTTTTGGGCTGACTGATGAGTGCCGCAAAGCCCCTCATGGACTTCTCCTGTAGCTACCTGGGACTGCTCATGGTCTAAACACTTCAATAGCACTCTGTCAATGGTTCGGCGGTACAATGTGTTGTCTATCAACACGAATTTGAACGCCTATCGCCGAACCTTCCGATCAACCCTTCGGCTAGGATCTTTCAAATACTGGACGATTGGGATTCTCCAATCGCCCTTACAGATTTCAGACGGCTTCGCTGGCTCACCTTCTGGAAGAACTTCTAAAACACCGACTTCGGGGTGCCCCTCGAGCCATTTCAGCTTCTGCCGAAGCCCGACCGAAGTGTCCGCTCGGAGTGTGCTGGGCCGAAGCCCTTCGGAGGGTTCAGACCCTGGAGAGCCTTCCCCGTCCGAGAGATTTCAGACTATAGGCTTCGGCATGCCGGACCCCTCGGTGGGTGGAGCACTCCGGTCTAGGAGCTCCGGCATGTGGTGGCCTTCGGCGACCTGAGGGCCTCGACCCGAAGGGTGCGCCTATCCATCATCACTGGCTTCGGCAACGAGACCAAACGTCGGCTTTTTCAACACAGAAAATTCCCCTCTCCTGACTTGGTAGCCAGATGCTTGCTGAGCCAAATCATTAGCGATTGAATTGGCCTCTCTTGACACGTGAGATATTTTGAAATCATCAAAAGTAGCAACTGTTGGGGGGAAAATATTCCATCTTTGGGGCTATTGCAGTAACAGGACAAAGGTTGGTGATTGATTCAAAGGTTTCCAGCATATAACTCCGGGAATACAGTGGATCAAGTTCGAAGTATGGAGGCGACAACCTTGGTGCAACCGGTAAAATTCCGCTCTCTTTAAATCCATTATACTTTCTGGTATATAAGCAGTTCTGAAGGCTTCGACGAACTCGGTCCATTCTATAGTGGCAGGGTTTGCATGGGCTGCTCGGTAGTTGTCCCACCAGATGGCAGTTGGTCCACACAGCTGCTGGGTGGCAAAAAGAACCTTCTCAACTGGGTTACAGTGGATTAGTTCTAGCTTACGCTCCACATCTCTCAGCCAATCCTTGGCCTCGGCTGGTTCGGTTACTTGAGTGAATTCTGGTGGACGCAAACGAAGAAACTCTGTCAACTTAGGGCGTCCGTGGGGTTGAATGTGGTGTTGGCCTAAGTTTTTTTGCATGGTGGCAAAGTTCTGGGCGAGGCCCTGAAGTATTTGAGTCTGCATTATCATGAGTTGGGCTAAGTCGTTGGGAGGGTTTGGCAAATTTGGTGGGGGCTGATGATCTTGCTGTAACTCTTGTGGCGGTGTTTGTTGTGGCTCCTGTTGGGAGACTTCATCTTCTAACGGCTATTCCTGGGGAACGGGGCCGTTTTCCTCATAACTATAACACTGCGGTGCACGGGCTTGACGACGCCCTCTCACCATCTAAACAAAGCAGAAAGCAAGAAATGACTACAGAGATACTAGCAAACATAGTCATCACACATTGCATTACATAACATAAATGTTCACAGACATTCCATCCATCATACAAGTCATAATAGTACTGGTAGTACAACAATACATCCCAACATGTCACCTCTATGACAGAAACGTGCTACCCGGTGGCTAAACAAATCTAAGCTCCCTCAAGTCGAGTGGGGAAGCGCTCCTACTCTCCATCCTCATAGAACTCGATCTCGTCGGGGTCCTCCTCCTCCTCCGGGTCCTCCTGCTTGGGCTCGCCAAGCGGGATCGCTGCGCCTGCATCATCAACATCCATCTCGTCGTCGTCACTGATGTAGATAATCTCGATCGGTGCGGTACCCTGGACAGGGGAAGGATCGACGACTGGGGATGGGGGCAGTGGAGGTAATGGAACAGCTATGGCTAGGGTGTCATCTGGCTAGACCACTAAAGATGGTAGCTGGGAGGGGTCGAGTGAGGGATCGGGGAGGGGAAAGTAGTCATCTGGGTCAGCCATGGGTGAGGCCATCAGGCCAGGGGTATAGTCGGGTGACTCTGGCGTATAGTCAGGTATATCGTCGTCTGGGTCCTCATCTCCATATGGGGATCCAGACGGGCTCCCAGAGGGTGAGCGTGGTGGAGTGGTGGGTAGTCTGATGTAGCTGTCTATGTACTCAATCTCGGCAGAGGTGGCTCTAGGTGTCAGTGATCCTAGCAAGATGCCGGTTCCTAAGGTGGCAGAGGTGTGAATACTGGACCGGCAGTATGGTGGGCAGGTGGAACTGGTGTAGTGGGTGTGGCGGGTGCAACTGGTGCAGTGGGTGCGCGGGGTGCAACTGGTGTAGTGGGTGCGGCGGGTGCAACTGGTGCATTGGGTGCGGCGGGTGCAACTGGTACTAGTAGTGACCTGAGATAACCCATCTCCCGGTCTAGGCGGATGTAGGAATCTAACAGGCTCTGGTACATGTGTGTGTGGGCCTGGGTCATCCTGATAAGGAGAGTCACCGCAGGGTGCTCCGCCTGGCATGCACAAGGGTAAGTCATGGTGTCTACACCGTCGGCTAAGGAGGATAAGTAGTGGTAGGGGCTAAGGTGGAAGAAGTCTCGGTACCTCTGACGAAGGTGACCTAGAGTGGAAAGGGCTAAATCCTACATGGCTAATATGTATGTGGGGCGGACTGTAGTGTAACGAAGGAACTCTACGTCAGCTGTGGATGGAAAAAGAAAGATGGTAACATGGCAGGGGTAGGGTGGGGTGGAGTAAGAAAATCCGACATACTCAGGGGGTGAGTAACCTAAGTAGGCTGCTACCTCACTAAGTAATCGGACAAAACCATCGAATCCCAGTCCCTGGGTAACATGAATGGGTTCTGCAGACATCTACAAAAATAAAAGAAAACATTTGGTAAGTAGTCAGGTAAAATTGTAAGAGGAGTAAGAATAATAATTTTGCATATAAGTACAAAACTTTGTATATACATAGATATAGTCATATGTATACATATATTTGAGTTTATAACAAATTAGCTGTTGGTGGTCGGTTTCCATCCTAGGGCCAACCTTTGCTCTGATACCACCCTGTGACGTCCCTCCTCGTATAGACTAGGCTATCATGAGGGGAGCGGTCACTTTACAACCAAAGTCATTTCAAAGTGAAATTCATTCATGTTGTCGTT
Source organism: Zizania palustris (assembly GCA_019279435.1). Lineage (NCBI taxonomy): Eukaryota > Viridiplantae > Streptophyta > Magnoliopsida > Poales > Poaceae > Zizania > Zizania palustris. The sequence goes on from JAAALK010000289.1 coordinate 50,583,517, forward strand.
AGTCGTGGCGACACATAGTAGCGGATTTATTACAAAAGAGTCGTATGAGGCATACCTCACGGCCAAATGTTCACCACAATAGAGTTCAACAGCGGAAACCAAAACCAGTTATTCAACAACAATCATCTGGTTGGGAACTAGGACTGGAAACCTAATCTTCGTGGTACTCAACGTCCTCGACGCCTTCTTCCTCCGGGATGTATTCCTCCCCTTCAAGGCCTCTATGTTCTAGTAATGGTGGGGGTGAGTACAAAAAGTACTCAACAAGTTCCGGAATGTAATATAGATGCATTCAGGATCAAGGAGGGCTTACGGCTTAAGTATGCAGGAAAATTTCTAAGTGTACCTTCGGGATTGAGGTTCTCAACCTCAATCGAGTTTTAAGCAAGAGAAAACTTAATTTATTCAAATCTTTTCCCAGTGGACCCAACATTTAACTTCTCCCGAAACACCCTTTTTCCTCATTATACCATCACATTGTTTTGCCCGCAGAGCGATACTACTCTTCCCGGCATCTCCTCTCGGCTCAACAATTGACCAACAGTTTACCAAACCCTTCATCACCATGACTCAGTCTAATTCCACACCTCAACTCTATGAAGCCTTTCAACTTCCCGAACACACACAGGTTCATTGCCAACCACTAAGGTTAGCCGTACACCATGAAGGCATACTCTGGTAACGCTCCCATCCCTTCAACATTTTTGCTTTCCAAAATCAACCCAAACACTACACAAGGGAAACTTATCAATGCATGCGCCCATGACCATGGGCACGGCTGTTCGAACAGGTTTACTTCAGCTGAAGGTGTACTCTTTACCCTCACGACACATGTTATCCCTACTGCCCGTCGACAGCATGATAACCATGACAAGGTTCATCCAAAGCGGACTAAGGATACCGCTCTGCCGTCAGAACGGGTCTACGACCAAGGATCATGGGTCCACGACCCCCTTTTTCCTTTAGGAATCCGAGGTGCTCTCCACCATCTCTCTTTCTCATGACGCCTCTTCCGGGCACACTCACTTTCCCCCGAGCACCCCGTCGTGATTCCACGTCCTCCGCAGGAGCAGTCCATCCCGAGCCTACTAATTCAAAACCAGGGGTAGAGCCATAATACCCGTGAGGTTGCACGATAGTGGTGCAAGATGTCGCTCCCCAAGGTTGTCCTTAATGTTATGTGAAATCGCGCCACACATGCCACGTTTTCGCATAACGAAACTTCCATTCACAAATCCCATATTTTCCCATTTTTTGTTTCCAACATTTTTGGTACCTTGTACCATTTTTCAAAAACACTTTCTCAAACCCCAATTTTCATTTCCCACGCAATCATTCCATCATTTCACACATATCGAGCATGAGTATTTGCAAGTATAAAATAATGTTTTGAAAGTGAATATTGATTTCACACAACCTACCATATTACTAGGGTAAGTTGTATTCATCATCAAGGTTATCAAGGCATATAAGCACAACATCAAGGAAAGCTAGGTGCAACAACTTTTAGGTTTTACTTGACTTAATCGCACAGGCTATGTCGTAATGAAAAGTGTATGTGTGTGTGTCCTATTTTGCATATAGCAAGTTTAATTTTAAATCAATTGGGATCAACATGTTCAAAGGAAAGGAACTTGCCTTGCTCGGGGAAATAGTCGGGGTCGTCGAAGTCGTTTTCCTCTGGAACTTCGGTTTCAACCTCTAATATGAATTTAGAGTTAATAATTAATTAGAGATTTTATTTATCTTTTAAAAAATTGGAAAATATTATTTATGTAAAGTTTAGATTTTTACAAACTTATAGAAATTTGAATGGAATTTTTCTGAGTTGAAATGAATTTGCTACAAATTTCCCAAGCTAAAAACATTTTCTTAAAACAATAACTAATACTGTTCCTATTGGGCCGGTCAGGAAATTAATTCGGAAATTACGAAACTACACTGTTCAATGCTATTGGGCCGGCCTGGTTTTACTTCCTAGAAATTATACAATAAAATAAAAAAACACTATTCATGATGGGCCGGACAAAAACGGCCCAGGGGTGCGGCGCGCGCGCGGCCAGGCCGGTGCGTGGCCCAGCGGTTGGCTTGGAAGCGGGGCCCACATGGCGGTGGCTGGGGGCTGCTGGCGGAGGGACCCACTGGTCAGTGGCAGAAAGCGGAGAGCTTGGCGGCTCGAGGTTGATGATGACCTCCAACGACCGAAACTTCTCCGGGGCATAACTCCACCATTTTAGCTCTGATTGCCACAAAATTTTAACAGTAGCTAGAGTACAGCTAGATGAACACATCCAACGGTTGGATTGGGCATTAGAGCAACGGTTTAGGTTTTAGACCAGCGAACAGTAGGTTCGGTTTGGGATTTTTAATGGCGAGGGCGGAGCTTCGGCGAGGCATTGGGGGTCATTTTCACCATCCTTAGGGCATTGTGGAGCTACCGGTGCTCTTGGATTGAGCTACGGTGGCCCGAGAGCACAAAATGACGAGCTCGTCGCCGGCGAGCTACTGCTACCCTACGTCCACGGCGAGCTAGGGAACATGTTCTACTACTCATGGGGATGCTCTAGCATGAATTAATTGGGAAATGGTGGTACCTTGGTCAGAGCTCGGCATACGGTGGCGAAATTGGGGATTTCCGGTGACGGCTAGGTCCGGTGAAATTGACTACGGGATAGGGTGCACCAAGGGTTAGTGATCACGTTCCCACTCATGTCGCGAGGATAAGATCAAAGGGGAGAGGTATTGGGGGGACGAACCGTGGCGGCGGCGATCATCTTCGGCGAATTCCGGGTGCGGTCGTCCTTGGTTAGCTCCGGCGAGGGCTTGAGCTTGAAGGGGGTGTGCGGAGAGTGTGTGGGTGCACTGAGGCGAGCCGGGGAGTCTTCTTGTGCGCGCGGCAGCATGGGCGGCGACATGCAACATGATGGCGACGGCACGGGAGCGTGTCCGGGCGTAGGTTAGGGTGGTTGGATGGGCGGTGCACGCGAGTCAACGGTTGAGGTGGCGCTAGGGGTCGGCGACGGACCGTCGGTCCGTGCGGTGTTCGACGTACGACGGCATGGCGGCAGCGTGCCGGCGCGTACGGGAGTGGCGCGGCGTCAACGGCGAGGGTGTGGGCGTGCGGTGTGGCTGACGAGGGCGGTACGGGCGCGGCGAGGCGAGGGCGTGGGTGGCGTGAGCAGTGGTACGGCGAGCGCGAGAGCGTGCGGACGCGGGAGTGGTGTGGCGTACGGCGTCGGGCGCGGCGTGGCGCGGTGCGACGTGACGCTGCGCGACGTGCACGGCGTGACGTGGCGCACAGCCGCGAGCTGGAGCTCGGGCGCACGCCACGCGCGGCCAGCCATGGTCGGCAGGGCGTGACAGCTAACAGAATTTCCTTGGCAAAATTTGGAATTTTGCGGTCCATTATATGACTGGAAAGCTATGGACGCAGGTGGATTTACATGGCGAATAAAGAGGCTTGATGATGCCTTGGATTTGTACAATGAGTTCCGTATAGACCATTTTCGGGGCTCTCAGGTTTCTGAAAGAACGGTGTCTAAGAAAATCCAGTTAGATTGGAAGTTCCGATTTGGAATCGGAAGTTCTGATTATTTTCTGAATTGGAAATAGAGAGCTTAAATCGGAAGTTCCGATATGGTATCGGAAGTTCCAATAATTTCTAATTAGAGACAGAGAGTTAAAACCAGAAGTATTGATGCGCATTGGGAAAAACTGCACTGATCGGAAGTTTTGATAGGAGGTATTAGAAGTTCTGAATAGAACAAAAATATATTGGATCTGTTACGATAACGTACTGATTTGAGAGACCGAAAATACCCGATCGAAAATTCCGATCCAGGATCGGAAGTTTCAACGTGGACGAAAATAGATTGGATCTGTTGGTTCACAAATCGGTTGTAACCGATTTGTTGGTTTCGAATTGTTGGAGACCAGGGTCTCTCACCTTTATATAAAGAGAGGAGGAGGTCTTGAACAATAAGCAATTGTTAGTTTAGATCTAGCCATCAAGAGCTCCTTTCCTCCCTTTCTTAATATCAAAAGTTGAGATTGGGATCTCCCGATTCTCACGAACGGTGCTAGCACGCCGACGTAGGAAGAATCTCATCCCTAGACGTGTAGATACTGTGAGGAGTTGCTCCAATAGAGACGCTCATGGACTTCATCACATGATTAACTACGTTATCTTCGTCGATTGGATCACTGGGGAACGGTCGGAGCGAGGCGAGGATCAACGAGGACACGCTCCCCGACATCTTCTTCCGCTGCACCTAGCGCGTCTTGTGTTAGAAAGTATCGATCTATAATCTAGCACGCGCATGCTTCTTAGGCTTTGGGGCGAATTTTTAAAATTTCCAGGCAGTGTAGATTTTCCTTTCCCCAACAATTTCTAGGCAGTTCCTGCTGCTGGTAAGCCAAATACATTCGGCTCGTCTTCGGCATAATAGATATTTTTAAGGAAATGGATTTAAATTTTGCTAAGTGACTATAACATTAATCGTGGAATTTTAAAATGAGTTTAAGTATTCTTGTTTGGCAGTTGTTTAGTTTGGTAATATTTCAATGGCAGAATTATGAATGTACTTCTTTTTCGAGGAGCTATGAATATAATAATATCCTAAATGTGTCCACCTCGTTTTTATGCTATCAACTTTATGAATATATTTTTTTGAAGGTGAGTTCCCGGGAGGAAACGATATAATTGTTTTTTTTAACGTAGCAGATTACAATACTAATATGAATAAACCTGAGGAATCACAACAAATTAAAGCGACGCCATGGCGCGCATCATATCCATCAAAGATCAAACAGCAGTTTCAGTCACTATCAACATCAACAACCTGAATCTGACATACACGTCGGTCAATCAACTTCTGAATCCGATGGTTTTAATTCTTTGCCGTTAAAAGGATGCAATCAACACGTATATGATCACGTACGTTTTCCGACCACGTATATTAATCCTCGTCGTCGTCTTCCTCCAGCGACGCCGACCGTCTCCGCCAACTCAGCACGGCGCCCATCCGCGGCAGCCTCACCACCGAGTTCACCCTTGCCACACCCTCCAGAGCCTTCCACACCGTCGTCGTTCCCTCCTCCGCCTCGCCGCCGCGCAGGGCCTTCCGGAAGCTGCCCGTGAACGACTCGGCCTGAGGTTTCCCGTCTCTAGGGGCAGCGCCGCCAGTGCCGCTGCTTTCCTCCGACGGAGCGGCCGGCTTCAAGAAGAGGCAGACCACAGCGCAGTCGTCCACCATCGACGTCGGGAACTTACGCCGCCACGCACGCACCGCCCGCTCCACGATCTGCTTCGCCGCCTTGGATTGGTCAGTGGCCGACGACACGATCCTCATCACCTCCTTGTTGGATAGCACGTCCCATATCTACGCCCACAAATTAATTGATTCAGGCAAACGAGTTCATCAATAGAAACGTATATCTGTTTCAGTTAACAGCTGCTTTTCTGATTAAAACCACAAGGATTTGCACATTCATCTGGGGAATGAATGAATGGAATGGAAGCTGCCATCAGATAAAAATCCTTTCTTTTTCTTACTCCGTCGGTAGCGAGCACCAAGAACTCATCCTTCTCAGATAGCTTCCTGTAATAGACTTCTGGTGTACAGATAAGTCCATGGCTCTTGAGGCAGAAGTCTCCAAAGGCCCTTGCCATGGCGAGGCCCGGCGCATCCTGGTCTGGTAGCCACAGCCTTGGGACGTCCGGCTCGTCGTCCATGGCGAAAACTCGCCCCTTGCAGCTCAGGATCCTCTCAGCTTCACCTGTCACAAGCCCATATGATTGGCGAGCAAGTGCATGTATGAATTCAGACATCTCTGAAATGTGAGAAATTCAGAAGCTCACTTGGAAGATCTGGTTTCAAGTCAGTGGTGAGCTGGACTGGAATTGGGTGGTCCTTGCTGTCCCGGGTGCAAAGAACAGCACGCGAATCGCCCAAATTTGCAACCATCAGGTGATCACCCTATGCATAATAACAACAGTAGTCAAGAAACAGAATGATTCAAGAGTTCTGTATTTAGCCATGTAAACCACTAACTGTAACACACACACACACACACACACACACACACACACACACACACACGAACTCAAAACCAAGTTCGGTTTTTGGCAGAAATTGTGCAGTTCCAGTACATGAACAAGACTATTGACAACAAAAAAATCCAAGTTTTATGGTTGCAATACTAGTACCTGCCTAACGACAGTGACAGCAGTTGTGCCACTACAAATGCAGTCAATTCCGGAATGCTTCCTCAGCTCCTCATCCACATCCTCAAATGCCTTGACAAATATGTTCTTCCAGGTGGATAACAATTGCTTCTCATCGCTCGTATCACTGAATGATGAGGTGCAATCTGACTTGTCAGAGGAATCCAAATCTGTATTGCTGGAGGGATCTTGCTCAGCTTTCAGTGTCAAAGAGGATGATAGTTTCATCGGAAGAGCGTCCCGGACATGGCGAGCTACTTCCCTTCCAAGGGGGCCATGCCCATCAAAAACTCCACAAAAGATCTGACCCTTGTGTCCAGCAAAGTCCTACAACTTGACACAGGTAGCACATGAGATTCAGGAGGAAAAGTTAAATGTACTTGCACTCGAAGTGCTAGGCTGGAGAGATTCAGGTAGAGTATTACAGAAAGAAATGCAGGTACATTTCAGGCTGCAAAATTTCGATTTCAGCAAAGCAGTGATGGATCTAGGGCATGGTGCTCAAACCGCGCTCGGAATTCAGCTTGTAGGGGGCAAACAATGACACTTGACACTTACTAGTACCAAAATGTGGGAGAAAATTGTACAGACAAGAAGCCAAGCAGCACTGGAGCAGACATGCGAGCAAAGTAGAGGAGGCTCTCTGAAGAGAGGTTACCTGGCAGGTTGTCATGGCGTCCTGGTTGGCGCCCTTCCATCCTTGCTTGGTGTGCATGGAGACGCCAGCACTCCAGAGCTGCTGGTGGAAGAAGACGTCGTGCTTCCATGGGAAGCCCTCTTCCTCGAGGTCTTCCTCTCCCTTGCTGCAGCAGATCCCCATTGCTGCTGCTAGCTAGCTAGAGAAGAGCCAGCTCCCCAAGAATGGAGTGAGAGTATTGGGCATCTCAGAGTTTAATGCATGCAGATTTGTTTGTGTCCATTAATGGTGATGTTGTGCGTTGGGGGTGAGGTGAGGCACCCGGCCGATCGGCATTAATGAGGACGAATATGATGGCCGGCTGTATCGGTACCCAAAGACCTACTGCTCCATTAAACAATTTGTACAAGTAGAAGCACTTGTCCATGAAAATCCTCAAGTAAACGTGGTTTTTTACTGTTGATCGCTTACTCCTGTGTGCGGGTCTATTCTTGGAGTACTGGACAGCAGAACGAATGGCACAGCGAATTCGATGCATCGTCAAGCCAAGCGATACGAGGTTTTTCTTTTTCTGAAGATAGACTGACTGTTTGAGTGAGTGAGTGAGCTCTGATCCTCTCATGGAGGCAATTAGGGACGGCGGGTCAACGGGTACCCGATGAATGCAGATTTAAGTTCATTTTTATATTTATGGGTTTATGGGTTCAGAACTTCAGATATCCATTTATTTTGCGGTTGGGTATGAATTTAAATTTAGACTATAAGTTGAACCCACGATAGGCTACCCGTTAGGCTTCGACAATGGATTCGATTTTAGCTTTGAATCCACGTGCTTCATGAGTTCGGATTTATACGGATTTCGTAAATTTAAATTTACATGAGTTTAGTTGGTTTATTCATGGATGATTTCAAGCTGTTGTCATCCCTAGAGGCAATGGAGCATGGAGAACTGGGATCCCTGGGCTCGACAGGTGGTACAATGCAGAAGTAGAAGTAGGTAGATGCACAAGGACGTTGTTAATCATAATGGCAACTGGTTGGTACACCAGCGGCCATTTATCATTTTTTTCAGGTCACTCACTCCTCTGCATCTGCCCTGCCTTGCCCTGCCCATCCGGCCTTGCCCTTCTTCACATGCTTCATCTCTGCATCTGCCCTGCCTTGCCCTGCCCATCCGGCCTTGCCCTTCTTCACATGCTTCATCACACTTAACAATTCTAACATCTCTAATGTGTTTCCATGGTCCTTCAATCGCAACAGTTACAACAAAATTGCAAGTCTTCGTTCCAGGATACATACGACATAATAATATAGTGTGGAAATGCACACGATCTATTTCACCAAATGATATAGTGGAAATGCACTGAATGACCCAAAACAATATCTTTGCTTCGTATGTGTGCTTTATATAAAGATATTTGATAATTTACACTCTAGGACTCACATTCGTTAACATAAATAGCTATACATATCAGTATAGTATCAAGAATAGCATCATAACCAAGAACATGTCATGTCCAGGCGTTACGGCCAGACATACACCAGACGGCGTCAGACACGGGATGTGCGACGCGCAGCCGAAAGCGCGACGCGCACAGCTGGCGCGTGTGAGGAGGAAATCAAGGCAAGTGGCTAAGATGGAAAATAGATAGCTTTCTATTATAGTTCATTCCTATTTAGGTGCTCCTTCCTTTCATTAGGTCCTCGCCATGCTGGACTTCACCGAGCCATTCATCGTCGAATGTGACGCTTTGTCACACGGCTTCAGTGCGGTCCTCGTCCAGGAAGGCCACCCAGTGGCATTCTTCAGTAGGCCGATAGTGCCCCGCCACCGCGCCCTCGCCACCTATGAGCGCGAACTCATCGGCCTTGTCCAAGCCGTCCGTAATTGGCGGTCGTACCTCTGGGGGCATCGCTTCCTCATCAAGACCGATCACTATAGCTTGAAGTACCCGCTCGATCAGCGTCTCGCGACGATCCCTCAACATCATTGGGCAGACAAGCTTCTAGGCCTCGACTTCACCGTCGAGTACAAGGCCGGGGCGGCGAACGTGGTCGCTGACGCACTCTCTCGCCGCGACACACCAGAAGAAGGGATTGTCTTGGTCCTATCGGGCCCGCGCTTCGACTTCATCGCGCGTCTTCAGCAAGCACAGCTCACCGACCCAGACCCTCGCTGCCATCCACGCTAAAGTACGCGCGGGTTCCCGTGGGGCTCCATGGGCGGTGGTCGATGGCATGATGTAGTACGCAAGCCGTCTCTACATCACGCCTGTGTCCCCCCTCCTGCATGAGATTCTACGGATCGTGCATGATGAGGGCCATGAAGGGGTACAACGCACTCTCCACCGACTATGGCGCGATTTTCATTTTCCTAACATGAAGCAGGAAGTACAAGACTTTGTTCGCGGATGTGTCACGTGTCAGCGCTACAAATCGGAGCACTTGCAGCCAGCCGACCTCCTTCTTCCCCTGCCAGTACCACAGGGTGTGTGGTCGGACATCGCCATCGACTTCATCGAGGCGCTCCCTCGCGTGCGGGGCAAGTCGGTCATCCTCACCGTGATCGACCGGTTCAGCAAATATTCCCACTTCATCCCGCTCGCTCACTCGTACTCCATTGAGTCCATCGCCCAGGCGTTCTTCGCCGACATCGTCCGTCTCCATGGAGTGCCACAATCCATCGTGTCCGACCGCGATTCGGTCTTCACATCGACATTTTGGCACGAGCTTATGCACTCGTGGGCATGCACCAAGCTACATATGACGACTGCCTTCCACCCGTAGTCGGATGGGCAGTCCGAGGTGGCTAACAGAGTCATCATCATGTACCTTCGCTGCCTCACGGGCGATCGACCGCGTCACTGGTTGCAGTGGCTCACATGGGCAGAGTTCGTCTTCAATACGACATACCAAAGCTCACTTCGGGACACCCCGTTCCGGGTCATTTATGGGCGCGACCCACCGTCCATCCGGTCCTATGAGCCAGGGACACACGGATGGCGGCCGTTGCAAAGAACATGGAAGAACGCCAGGAGTTCCTCACTGACATCTGTGCTCGTCTTGAGCAAGCTCAAGAGGTTCAGAAGTATCACTACGACCAAGCCCATCGCGCTGTTGCGTACAAGGTCGGTGATTGGGTGCTGCTCCGACTTCATCAGCGCCCAGTGGCATCGCTGCCCCAGGCCACCTCCGGCAAGCTCAGGCCGCGCTACTTCGAGCCCTACCGCATCACCGAGATGATCAACGAGGTTGTTGTCCGCCTCGCTCTTCCACCTCAGGCTCGCCTACACGACGTGTTCCACGTGGCTCCACCTCAGGCTTGCCTACACGACGTGTTCCACGTGGGCCTCTTGAAGAAGTTCCACGACGCCCTGCCTGAGGCTCCTCCACCACTTCCGCCGGTCCACCACAGCACCATTGCTCCAGAACCTGACCGCGCTGTCCGTCGGCGCGTTGCTCATGGCATACAGCAGGTCCTGGTCCAGTGGAGGGGGCAGTCCGCGGCATCGGCCACCTGGGAAGATGTCGAGTCGTTCCGAGCCCGATATCCAACTTTTCAGCTCGAGGACGAGCTGCCTCTCGAGGAGTGTCATGTCCAAGCGTTACAGCTAGACATACACTAGACGACATCGGATACGGGATGTGCGACGCGCAGCAGAATGCGCAACGCGCACAGCTGGCGTGTGTGAGGAGGAAATAAGGGCAAGTGGCTAAGATGGAAAATAGATAGCTTTCTATTATAATTCCTTCCTAATTAGTAGTTCCTTTCAATAGTTCCTAAATAAGTGGACTGATAGCCATGTAATCATAGATAGCTTTCTACTATAGTTCCTTCCTATTTAGTAGCTCCTTCCTTTCATTAGGTCCTAAATAAGTGGGTTGATGGCTATATAAGGATGTAAGCAAACATGAAAGGAATCAAGCAATAAGACTATCTCCTAATCTCCTATTCTCTCTTAAGCCTACAGTAGAGGGATCTAACCTCATCGGAGAAGACGAACAGTCAGGGGTTCAGCGCCCTTGACAGAACATCTTAAGAATGGAAAATAATCAATTTAAACACAATATATTTGCTTCATATGCGTGCTTCAGAGATATTTAATAATTTATCATAGTGGCATTATATTTTTGTCTTCTAAAACTCACATTACACGTCAGTATCAAAAGTAACATCGTAATCAAGGAGAACGAATAACAAATGATCAATTTTTTTGTGCTTTACAAGTTACAACAAAAATACCACCTCCATTCACTGGCATGCACAAGCAAAAATACAATGAACTCCCAAGACATTTTTCTGGCAAAGCTACCAGTAGATCAGCAATTCAGCACACTACTTCGCCCAATATGCCACAGAACTTTTGGAGTTCATCCTGTATGTCTGATTGAGGATAGTAGAGTTCATCCCGTATGTCTGATTGAGGATAGTAGCCAAGATCCTAGTATTGAAGTATTTAAACACAACTCAGGTGTTGTTTTCCACAGCTTCTATGTTTGAAACATTTCAGTGTACAAGTAAATCCTGTGATTGTTGCTTCCATAGGTCACACGGTTGTAGCGCAACCTGCCAAGACAACTCCTGTTATTAGGAACTGTTTTATTACACACTGCATACCAGTTAATGAAACGTAAACACATGGGTGCACTACTTTGTAGTTTGTACTTTAGTTCTTCTAGACAAATCAGTTCAAGACTGGCACAAAATAGAACAGTTCTCTAAATCTGGCTAATTTGTGTTTCTAATGAATTCAATATCTGGAGCAATCAGCATAGAAAATATATTTGCACAGGGAAATGATTTGATATCACCAAAAGCTGTTTATACAACCACAAGAGAAATATAGAATACCTGGTAGGGTTTATTAATCCACTGGAAAACACAACCACGGGCCTCGACAACTTTGACCATATGTGGAGGCACCATCGATTTGAATGCTTCATGAAGCTTCACTTTTCTCAGACCACAGACCATAAGAGCGGCTATCAATCCGTTAGGTGTAACACCAGATAAATGTACAATAGTCATGTTCTGCAAGCCACATATGCTTGAAAGGGAGATAAGTCCAATGTCGCTGACCGAACAATAAGATAAGTTTATCTGTGGTGATGAGGACATGTTAATATGTTATTAACACAATTGTGAAACATGGTATTGCGATTATTACATTTACAGAAGAAAGGGTTAATACCTGCCGGAGGCTGTGAGAGAATTGGGAAAGGAAAATCATTCCCAAGTCATTGATTTCAAAGCATTTCTTGATATCAAGCTTGGAAAGTAGCCTGCATCCAGTTGCTATTTCTGAGAGACCAGCAGATGAAACCATGGGGCAGCCACGGATCTCCAATGTGTTCAGTTTTATGCATTTTGAAAGTGATCTCAATGACCGGTCTGTTATTTTTGTGCAGTAGGACAAATTTATAGACTCCAACATTGGGCAGCCTTGAGCTATATGAGTAACCCCTACATCACTGATGCCCCCAGACCTGAAGCAGAAACTATCAGTTAGTCCTAAGCTCCTACCACAAAAATAAAGGAAACCAACAGTGCAACGTGTAGTGAATAACCTGTACAAATCGATTTCTCGGAGATCAGAGCAAGACTTGCTAATGTGGTTAAGGCCTTCATCACTTATCCTCAAGCATATGCCAATTTTTAAGCTTGAAAGTTTTCTGCATCCAGAGAGAGCTTTCAGACCTGAACAGGAAAAAAATAAGAGTTAATTTTATGTAACTTACAAAATATTTTTTCTATCCTCAGTTCAGCAGAAAAATCTTCTTACATTCATCATCCAAATCGTTGTCAGTAAGGTCCAATTCCTCCAAGTGACTACAGTGCTTTCCAATCAGATGCATGCCTTCGCTAGAAACAAGGCTACAAGACTCCATTCTCAGAGAGATGAGGGAAGGGCATGAGCTTGTTATGGCAGCTAATGAAACATCAGTGATTTTGCGACAACAAGTGATGTCTAGCTTCAGCAAATTCTTCAGTCTTGACACGGCAAAAGAAAGATATGTATCTGTCACTCCAGAACACTTGCTCAGGCTCAACTCCCTTAAAGAAACACAGGATTTTCCAATGGATTTCAGTCCATCAGGCATGAATTGGCAACCATCCAGCTTCAAGGTCTGCAATTTATGAATCATTTTGAAGCTGCTTGACATTGAAGGAGTAACCTGTCACAAGAACAGTGTAAATAAACTGGAGCTCAAGCTATGTCCAGGTGATACAACTAGATGTCTGGATACTTACAGGACAGCAGTATGATAGATTCAGTTCCAACAGATTTGGCATTGCATTCACAACGGACAGAACACCAACATGAGTGACATTGTAAGAGTTTGACATATCAAGCACCTACAAGAGTACAGGCATAATCTCCACAGTCAGTGACAAGAATTTCTGATACTCTTACTGTTGAAGACAAACATATGATTTAGTCCAGCTTGTTAAAATGAATGTGCTCCAGCAGAAGACACTAAACAAGTGCATTTATCAGATTCAAATTTAGTGAATACCTGTAGTGATTTACTGCATTCTTGATCAAGACTATCAAGGGCATCATCATCAATTCCATTGCATCCCACCAGTATTAGCACTTCAAGATTTTGTAGCTTCATGATGGCCGGAAAGCAATTTTTTACAATCTGCACGGGCAGTTTTTCTTCGTGTGAGAAGTGTGACTAGTTCATCAACAAAATTACAAGGTAAATTAATATATATAACCACAAGATGCTGATAAAACAACTGGACAGGAGAAAATGGAAGTTGGGTAGCTACTACTGGTTCTGACACTTGAAAAGGTGAGGCAAAGATCATTTTTGCTATATAAGCGCATCTGCTGATCAAAAACAGTCCAATTTCATAAGCGCTTCTGCCCTTATCGAAACAAACCCACAGAACAATAAAGATTAAAGCCTACCAAGTAGCAAAACGCCTACCATGTACAGACAACGACGCTAAAAACATCAACGCGTGTAATTTGAAGGGCAACTCAAAATGAGGAAAATTACTGAAAAAGTCAAAGAAAAATCCCACTATAGAGTAATTTTCTTTTGTTGCGACATTCATATCAGCTCCAAAGATCAAGAAAACAGCAGATTAACAAACAACAACAAAAAAGCTTTGATTTTCCTTAAAAAAACTGACTATGAAATCAAGAAACACATGGAAATAAAAGGGGGAAATTTTCTGTCGTTTTTGTCCAAGAAAAATTATAAATGAAATGAAACAAAGAAATCTAAAAGCGAGGGATCACCATGGTGTAGGAGAGATCCAGGATCTTGAGCTTCTTGCACTTGAGGGCAAGGAGATCGAGTCCCATATGAGTGACTCCGATGCACCACTTTAGCGAGAGCTCCCGCAGGTCCGGGCAGCCGACGGCGATGCAACCGAGCCCCATGTCCGTAAGTTGCTTGCAGCGTGAGAGCGAAAGCCGCTGGAGGCGGCGCGCCTTTGCCACCTCCGCAGCTCCCGCGTCGGTGAAATCGAGCCCATTGGACAGGTCGAGGTCCGTGAGGTTGGGGCAGGCGGCGACGAGCGCGGTGAGGCCGGCGGCGCCGAAGCCCCGGGAGCGGGAGAGATCAACGGCGCTGACGGATGGCGCCGTTGAGAGCGCAGCGAGGGAGGCGTCGGTGACGCGTGGACAGAGGGAGAGATCGAGGCGAGGAACGGTTGGGTAGCGGGCGAGCGCGGCGGGGAGGAGGTCGGCGCGGAACGCGCGGAGGAGGCGTCGATGGCGCGCCTCGGCGGCGTGGCAGGCGCGGGATGCGAGGGCGAAGGACTTGAGGGCGCGCGGGTCATCCGCGGCGACGCGGTCGAGGATGAGGAAGAGGAGCTCGTCCGCCACGTCATGGAGGGCCGGTGAGAGGCGGCGGCGCTTGTGGTGTTGGGTTGGCGTGGCCATGGCCGGCGATGTCGATCAATGTATGGCCTTTGTTGCAAGAAGGGAATTAATGGGGTTGGGTGGAGAAAGCAATAATGGTCGTGTGACGACGGAGGGATATGGAGTGGCCGGAAGAAGCGGGGAGATGACGAGACTACCCCGGCGGCGCCTCGTTCTGGGGGAGGCGAGTTGCGGCGCTGGGTTACCGTACTACCCCTCATCAAAGGCTCAAAGCAGATCTGCGTAGGGAGCAAATGGTCATTGCGGACAGGGGAAGGTACGGTACGGAGCAGTACAGGCTGGGGCAGAAGCGGTTTTCTTCTTTTCAACGGGAGATGAGATGAGATGCGCTGCGGGGAAAGCGAGAGAGAGAGAGGAGGAGGACCGAGGAAGACGACGAGGAGTCGGCAAGTGGATCGTACAGCTTGCGAGTGCGGACTCGTACGAAACCCCATTACCACTGCACACTTGTTTACCCCACGGATGGCCTATACTCCGTAAAAATTTGATCGGATGACATCTACTCCATAAAAATTCGATCTTTGTAGTCGTACTCCGTAAAAATTCGAACTTTTTCAGTGTATTTAAGTTTTTTCCAATTCTTTTTTCAGTTTTGATGGATCATGCGAATAGAAATAGAAAAGTTTTATCCTATAAGTATTGTTTAGTTCCAAAAAACATATTATTTTCTAACATAAAAAAACAGGGCCTAGGTAGCAAAGTGTGTAGGAAATGACGCGTGAACCTGTGACCTGTCTGTCCAGAGTAGGCGTTGACTGGTCCCGTACACCCCGGGGACGGTGATTCGACACAAAAGTGTTCTAATCTCTTCCTACTTAAGATGGGGTTATATTTGATTTTAAAATTACATCACCCTAGGTCATTTTGAGGAAAATTTTATTGTACAGTACACCAGTTTTTTCCATAAAAACTCCTAGTATTATTGTGGGCGATTCAACGGTTTTCATGTAACCTGGAAAGGAAACCACGACATCTAAGAACTGATTTTTAGCATTTTCTTGTCGTGGTGTGCGGTGATTATTATTTATTCTCTCGCGGCAAAAGACGGTCGATTATTATTTATTCATGCAGAAAAGGAAATAAATGCTGGTAGATGAGGTTAAAAGAGTGGAAGGAGCAGCATAATAGTTAGGTATTTGGTGATTGAAGTGACCCATGTTGGGCATAAAACCAAGCATTTCCATCGTGCATGCATACAGTCCCAGTTGGGCATCCAGAAAAAAAGTGATGCTGTCGTCTTGACAAATGCTCATATGAGATGAATCGAGAAAGAAAAAATGGTTGAGATGGCAGCACAAGATATCATCTACGTTCACTTCTATCGCAACTTTTGTTAAGTTACGTGTATCAATTAGTTTAATTTGAAAGCTTAAATTGATGAAAAAAACGAATAATTCATTTTATATTTTAACATTTCCCCTTGCACGAGACTCAATAGAGTCTCAAGCGTGAAATAGAAGTAAACTGTAATTTTTATTTAATTGTGTGTTAGATAGTATTTTAATTTGAGATGATAACATATTGAATTATGAAAAAGGGGAGATATTGTAGATTGGATTGATATTAGATGTATTATGAGTCTCGAAACCGATACATATTAAGAGATAAGATAGACGATTATAAATAAGACATGATCTGATTCTATCTAGTATTATTTCTAACATATACTCTAACAACTTTATTACCGGTACGCATGACATGTAGATACGGTATTGTATAAAAAATTACAGTATTTGAGAAGATAATAGAATGTAGCATAAATATTTTTATTTTTTATATTAATTTTGATATCTCCTATATCAACAGAGATTTGTTAGTAGTTACTCCTTTGTCCGAGGGTATCGGACGGTAAAATCAGTCTGTCGTAAAAGGCCACCATTAAAGTTAAAAAATTGAAGACTTTTTCCTGAGCTGGAGACGACAGAAGCATCAGTCTGGTTCTGGGTGGGCGGCCACGCGTAGAGAATTGAAGGTGAAAAGAAGAGAAAAAGCGAGTTAGGTTATGAATTATGATAGTGGTGGTCTGGTGGAGTGGAGTGGCGTGCCGTACCTAGAAAGGACAGGAGCGGCTCCGTTCCGTTCCGTTCCGTCGTGGTACTTGGATCCCGTCCCCAGTACTGACCTGTCCCTGATAAGCACTCGCTCGCAAACCACCACCACCGGACGCCTTTGCCTCTCAACTCAGCTCTCACCCTTATCATTCATCCGCTGCCTGCTGCAACCGGCCCGGCCGAACCGGAAAAAAATACTACAATATACAGCATTAAGTAACAGACGAATTAAAAATAATATTATTTAACTTATAGAATTAATATCCATACATAAACGTAATAATTCGATTTATACCATTGCAACTTTGCAACTTTAGAGAAATACCATTACAATTCGCATGTTTAGATTTATATCATTCTGGAACTGTAGCTTCCTGGAATTATGATGACATATTTCAGAATTATCTAAAATTATAATAGCATATTTTGGAATTTTTTAAATTTGTAATTTGTAATGATATAGTTTGGAGTTCTCTAAAGTTGTAATGGCATTAATCTAAATATTTGAATTGTAATGACATTTCTCCAAAATCACAAAATTATAATAGCAACTTTCCCTAAACTCTAAACTAGGTGCGGCTATCAAGAGCTTTTCAAACATATCCTATTACTCATGTATGTGCTCCACTTTGTATAATTAATATGATCTATCGAATCTACTTAGCCCTTTGTAACATAAGATTTATATAGGATTTAAAAGTGAGACTTGAATTCCGTTTACTTTGGCCCGAATATAGTTTGATGATGATCTTTTTCGAGGAATTTTCTACCGAGGTTGATTAGCTTTCGTTGATCTAAAATTAACGTATCACTAACAAAATTCGAGTGAAAAAAACTATACCAAATTACAATTTTCAGCAATTTCGGAGAGGAGGCAATATTCCAGATATTTGCGAGCACGACCGTTAAAGCCCTGCAACGAATCACGCGGCTAACTCAATTAATTGCAGTCACAAAAAGGGTGGATCTTTCTGGGCGACGTGCAACTGGGGGTACTCCAACTGGTGAATTTTTTTTCTTAATTCCTTTCAGATCTGCCTATTCAGCTGATTTGGAGCTACCTAAACCTAAAACCTAGTTCTAAGCAATCATTAATCTGAAATTATTGACCGATCCAAAGCATTTAGTTAAGTAATTTAGTTTTTATTTTAAACTAAAAATAAATATTTAAACTAATTTATTATACCATATAAATCACGGATCAAACATGAATATCGCAGTTGGACGGTACTCAATGGATCCGTAGTTTCTTATGTAACTTTAAAAACATAAAAAATGTTAGAATCTAGTTTTAGACTTTTAGGGTATTATTTAAAGTTTGTTACCAGTCATTTAGGTTGCGTTTAGTTTTAGAGCAAGTATAGATTGAATATAGCTATTTATGAATTTAGACATAGAATGATACATGTTAATTGTTTTATTGGATAGATGGAATTATGCTTTTTTAGATGGATATAACTTAGATAGGATAAATGTAAATTTAATGGGGCCTACTTGTCATATATATATACACTAAAATATAATTGCATGAGATCATGTTTTGTTCATTAAATTGTTATGAATATAATGGTGTAATTGGATTATAAATTGGATAAATGATTTGAGAGAAAAATCATTTAAATATTTATAAAAAATAAATGTATCCAGAGATGACACACTATCTTATCAAATATTAGATCTAACAAAATTTTCTAAATCCTTTTGTTCTTGACCTATTCAATTTAGGTGACTATCCTATACACTTTTAACTTCTAACCAAACAAATTGCTGAATGGATGGATAGGTCACTCGGATAGGATATCCAAACAAGCAAACATTAACTTACCAAATATAAATAGAAAATTTTCAAATATGTTTTCAGCGGCAACATAACGAATGCCAACTTTTTTGGACGGGAAAAAACATACCCAAGAAGCACCGTAGTTTGATGCCAATTAAATTAAGCTGCCAAATGACAATTGAAAAATTAATTGAGTCCCTGTTTCCTTTAGTCCAAAATTTAATTTATCACATCGAATGTTTAGATCTTATTTTGAAGTATTAAACGTAGACTATTTACAAAACTCATTCATAATCAGTGGATTATTCGTAAAACGAATCTAATGAGTCTAATTACATCATGATTTGACAATATGATGCTACACTAAATATTTGCTAATCATAGGTTAATTAGACTTAAAAAATTTGTCTCGTGAATAATTCTATGATTTTGCAATTATTGTTATAACTAATTCAAATTAATGTCTAAGAGCATATACGGACTAAACTTAGTTTATAAAAGCAAACACTCGATTAGTAAATAGGAGTGTAGGACGAACAAAAGGTACGTACTACTACGGTACTAGCTAGTGCTTGTCTAGTACAGTTCCGTGCAACATGCATGATGCCTTCACCAGTAAACAACCGACGACGCATCTCATCTCACGAAAAAATAGCATTAGAGTAAACAATTAATTAACGTCATTGTTAAGCAAGCTAAGCTGGGGTTAAATTATGGCATATGCTTCAAGATTCTCAGCGGCTGCCAGCGGTAATGCAGTTAGATGCTTAATTTATTCCACTGGTCTTTACCAATTTGGCGCCAAACTCTGTATTGGAGATTTATTTTGATATAATTAAGGTTCTTAATTAGCGATAGAATAGATTGATTTAAATTTTTATTTTTAGTTCAAAATAAAAGTCTTTAGCTAACTAGTGGTATTTCAAGGTATATATGACATGTTAAATAACTAGTGGGAAATAAAAAGGAAAGAACGGCACGATTAGATTAACACGTCAGTACTACATGGAGTGGAGATAAGAGCGACTACGTGTTGCGAGGTACGACACATATAAGCTAGCTCTAGAGGGTTGACTTCTCATCACTAGATTGTTAAATCCATACCGTACGAACGTGCTACGGCGTTGAACCGAGTAGCGGTCAACTTTGTCGTCCGTACGAATTTCATATGTATATGTTGTAGTAGCTGTATTTGAATTAGTTGATTTAGTATGAATTAAGCCACCGTCAGCTAGCTGTAGCTTGCACAATTATTTTACGCTACCCGTTTATTTTTAAACGATGTTATTGACTTTTTATCACAATATTTAACCATTATTCAAAAATATTTTTAAAATATTACTTATTTTGTTATAATTTGTTTTATTATTTAAGCTGCTTCAATCATAACATATTTTTATATATTTATAATTTTTAAATAAAATGAATGCTCAAATATTATGATATAATTTTTTTAGGATGAATGTTTCGACATCACACAATACCATCGTACAGTTTTGGGGACTAATAATATAATATAATTATACTTAAAATACATATTAATATGATTAGATATGATGTATTTGAATATATTAATATTTTAAATATAGCGTGTAGCTTGAATATGTTAGTATGTAACACATATTTCAAAAAAAATAAAAATATAATTTTATCTGGAATGGTCGGCATGTACCGGCCGGTAGGTGTGGATAATAGGTTTTGTTGGTTTTTTCGGTTTTTAGAAATTTTGGTTTATAAAAAACATGAACTGTTAGTCAAACTAAACCGAAAAACCGAATTAATCCGGTTCGGCCTTTTCCGTTTTCGATTTTTACATGTGGTGGGCCGCTTGGGAGGTGGAGCTGGAGTGGAGCGGAGCGAAGCAGAGCGAAGCAGGCAGCCATGACGACGGACCACAGTGGGCAAGTGCGCTTCAGAAGCAGCGGTCGCATCGTGTGCGGCGGGCAGCGGGAACGACTGTGTGGGCCGGGGGAAAGCCCATTAAGAGCAACGCTGATGGGATGACTAGCGCACCACGCCACACACATGGAAGCCCATTTGGGGTATCAGGAGTGTTGAGAATTGATCTCATCAATAGCATGCAGTGTATTGGTTGGCAACCGCCTACATGCAGCGTGCCTCCATGCATCGCATCCAGCAACGCAGTGCAACTGTTCTTCGTCGCATTCTTTCTCTTTCTATAAATACTCGTTGTATTATTCAAATCAATGATCAATAAAGATTTAGAATTTTACTTTCTTGTATCCTCTTGCGTTCTTTCTTTTTCCATTTGCAATACGTTATCAGTGATGTTGCTCTTCCGAGCGAAAATGGCCAAATTGAATAAAAAGATCAAAGTGAAGAACATTTTGCTATCAAATCACCGATTTTTTGACAGGAAGAACAAGAACAAATTAAGAAAGTGAAGAACAAAGGTAAACATCAGCACATTGTTTTTGTTCTTCAGATTTGATGAGCCCCATCGGCCTTGCCCCGTGCGCCCTACCGGCCTTCCCTGTGCGGCACCGGTGGCCCCGCATGGCGCCCTTCGTGCTGGCCTTACCCATGTGCGGCCGGTGGTGCCTGCTCCATTCACACCCCTCGCCCCTCGACACCTCGCCTTCGGCGGCCCGTCTGCCCGCACGCTCAGTGCCAAACCGTGCCTCGACATGGCACTCCGATACCGCACCTCCACGTAGCACCCCACCTATGCCCAGTGCCTGCTGTAGTGGTGACGCGCCCTTCGCGTCGTGTTCGGCGCACTATGGCACCCGTGCCCTCGGTGCCTCCGCCCATGGTTCCTCCGCGACGCTCACACTAGCCGCACCATTGGCGGTGGCGCAGTGGCGGCCCGTGACTTCTGTGGCGCCCGCACAGGCCACATCATTGGTGACGGCGCTGTGGCAGCCCATGGTTTTCGCATCGCACTCCGCGCACTTGGCACCTTTGCTTCCCACTCCCTCCATGGCCGGTGGCGCCTGCTCCCTCCGTGCGGCAGAAGAAATGAGCAGTTAGGTTTTCACCCAAAATCCACCCGTATGGCCAAGTTGGCCCATCCTAAAGGCCGACTAAAACCCATAATTTCATCAGAAAAAATAAATAGAAATTTATTATTTTTCATTTGTATAGCATTTAAATGTTGTATGGTATTGGTATTTCATACTTTAATATTATTCTCTTCTATACATTTATGACTAATATCATATTTTATTACTATTTTGTAAATATATGCATACTATTATTTACTTTTATTTGCCTCGTGCAAATAATATACACATGTGGAAAATGTGTATATATACAATCTATTATAAAATACTATTAAAAGAGATGATTACCTTTTATATACTATTGGCATAACACAAGGTATTAGAGACTATGACACCGACTATGACCGTAGTTTCGTCCACCTTTATTGGACAGAGTTCATGTCAACAGCGACAAGTTATCTTGCTTAATACTGCGAGGTCTACACCAATTGGGTGACTACCTTCAAAGTGATCATGCCAAAAGTTTAGAAAATAGTTTATATGTTGATGACAATTAAAATTCTATCAAGAATATAATATAACATATCAGCAACGATTTATCGCATGTTATAAGAAAGGTCCACATCAATGGTAAATAATAACTCATCATATTTAGCATTTTTTCGAATACAACATTTACAATTAATTTACTGTTGACACGGAAACGTGCCCCCATACTTGGGTCAGTCCGACGATCCAAAAGTGCACGGATACTTAGGGACAGGCCTAAGCGTGACGTGGCACCGACATCGCGTTCTGACTACCCTTAATAGTGATAAGGGGGGTGGAGTCGCCAGACAACCAGATTACACAAAATAATCCAATTAGCCGAAAGAAATAGATTAAACAGAATAAAATCAGCAAACCAGTCGGAGCCCGTCTGGTTCGAAGTCTGATGCGAAGGGTGCGCCGAAGGGTACCTTCGGCGTCTGGTGCGAAGTGCTCCACCGAAGGGTGCTTCGGCGTTCGGACTGATCCGGCCGAAGGTGAACTCTGAACGGATCTGGACACGATGATCACCTCCGAATAGCGGGGTTCGGCGTGATATCTCCGATACAGCAATCTATGGGACAATGACGCGAGGGCCACGCGCGAGTGCAGCTTCGTCCAGTGCGGAGTATGGTCGTGGCGAAGCCTGTTGCGACGAAGTATGCTGGCGAAGCCTGCGGTCCTGCCAAAGGGTGTCCTGGGACCTCCGAAACTGATCTCTCAGCTCCGGACACCTCCGGCGAAGGGGCTCCGAACGTGCGAACCTACAACAGAGACGATGCGAAGTACCAATTCGGCCTGAGGACCGAATTTTTCTAAGTGTTGCACTAGCAGCGAAGGTAGCAATCTATTACGCAGATTAGCGGATACTTCACATGCGAAGTAACAAGGCGATAGCAATCTATTACGTAGATTAACGGATACTTCACAGGCGAAGTAACAAGGATTACCACTGTTCTGTAGTGGCGGACGGAGGGCTTCCCGGCAAACCCACGAAGAGGTACAGAAAAGTAAAGGTAAAGTAAATACGATCAAAGCATGGGCTTTGGTTTGGTTTGAGTTGGGGGGGGTCTCCACGCTGGCCATGCCTCTCTATTTATAGAGGGTTAACTCCTAATCTAATCTGCTATTAATCCGGCCAGATAGAGATAGAGATTGAGCTATAAACGCGTACAACTCTATCTCTGCCAAGGTGGGCTTCGGCCAGGCCCATCGAGGCTTGCTCCTCGGGCTGAAGCTTCGGTAGTGTGGGCTTCGGCCAGGCCCATCGAGGCTTGCTCCTCGGGCCGATGTTTCGGTAGTGTGGGCTTCGGCTAGGCCCGTCGAGGCTTGCTCTTCGGGCCGAAGCTTCGGCAGCATGGGCCTCCGAAGGCTTCCTTGCCAAAGCCCATAGGATGGCTAGAGGCTTTTGGAGCCCATAGCTTAATGGACTTCGGCCCTGTAGGGCTTCGGACAGACCCTGGACATGTGTACTTTTGGCCCAAATCACCAAAAATTGATATTTTGATAATCTAGCCATTACTGCCATTTTTTGCTATCAACACATGCCCCCTTGCCTTTTAGTGAACTAGTGAACTAAAAGCACAATGAGCTGGAGACGATATCATCCATATCGACTTTCCGACACTCTTATGATGTTTGCCACACACTTGGGAAATACCTTTTCAAGTATCTTCCATTCAGAGCTCTTCGAAACCGCTCTCCCTGCAGGGATTCCAACACGTATGTGTTGCCGAGAGCGATTTCGGTTACCTTAAAAGGACCTTCCCAACTAGGTGACCATTTGCCAAATTTGGGACTCTTTGGGCCTAAAGGCAAAATCGTCTTCCATACCAAGTCTCCTATTTGAAATGATTTTGGTTTAACCTTCTTATTGTAGGCTTTAGCTACTCTCCTCTTGTCTACTTCTATGGCTTCTAAAGCCCTTAGTCTCTTATCGGTCACTTCCTCCAGATCATCCTTCAAAAGAGCCTCATACTCATTGACTGATAAGCCGTCTTGCTTTAACACTCTTAAGGAGCCAAGATCTACCTCTACAGGCAGAACGACCTCTTGTCCATATACCATCTCATATGGACTGACCTTGGTGGCACCGTGCTTTGAAATCCTACAAGCCTATAACGCCTCGGAGAGGACTTCATGCCACCTTTTAGGAAACTCTTCAATTTTCTTCTTAATAAGCTTAATCACGGTTTTATTACTAGACTTGGCTTGACCATTGGCCTGAGCATAGTAAGGTGAAGAGTTTATCAACTTAATGCCATAGTATTCAGCGAAGTCCCTTACTTCTTTAGAAACAAATGAACTACCTTGATCCGTAGTAAGAGTTTGAGGGATGCCGAATCTATGTATGATGTGTTTTAAAATAAAATCGCGTACCTCATTATGAGTCATGTTCTTGAGAGGTACGGCCTTAGTCCATTTGGTGAAGTAATCTGTCACCATCAACACGAACTGATGCCCCTTTGAGGAAGGAGGGTAGATCTGGCCGATGAAGTCTAAACCCCAACCTCGAAACGGCCATGGCTTGACAATAGGATTGAGCAATGAGGCAGGAGCTAACTGGATGTTGCCAAACTTCTGACATGCCTCACACCCTCTGTAGTACTTGAAACAATCTTCAGTCATAGTCGGCCAATAAAACCCCACTCTTTTGAGCATCCAATTCATCTTTTGGGCCGACTGGTGAGTGCCGCAAAGCCCCTCATGGACTTCTCCTATAGCCACTTGGGACTGCTCATGGTCTAAACACTTCAATAGCACTCCATCGATGGTTCAGCGATACAATGTGTTGTCTACCAACACGAATTTGAACGCTTGTCGCCGAACCCTCCGATCAACCTTTTGGCTAGGGTCTCTCAAATACTGGACGATTGGGACTCTCCAATCGCCCTTACAGGTTTCAGAGGGCCTCGCTGGTCCACCTTCTGAAACAGTTTCTAAAATACTGACTTCGGGGTGCCCCCCGAGCCATTCCAGCTCCTGCCGAAGCCTGGCCAAGGTGGCCATTCGGAGTGTGCCGGGTCGAAGCCCTTCGGAGGTTTCGGACTCCGGGGAGTCTTCTCCGCCCGGGAGGCTTCGCACTATGGGCTCCGGTGTGCCAGATTCTTTGATCGGCAGAGCACTCCGATCCAGGGGCTTCGACATGCGGTGGCCTTCGGCGACCCGAGGGGTTCGATCCGAGGCGTGCGCCCGCCCACCTTTACTGGCTTCGGCAGTTGGACTAAACACCGGCTTCTCCAATATAGAAAATTTCCCTCTCCTAACTTGGTAGCCAGATGCTTGCTGAGCCAAATCATTGGTGACTGAATTGGCTTCTCTTGACACGTGAGATATTTTGAAATCATCAAAAGTAGCAACTATGTCTAGACATTTGTCCAAGTAGCTATTCAACAAGCCATTAAAACATTGAGCATTCTTAGCTACTTGTTGTATTACTAATAACGAATCACCATACGCGTGAACATGTTTAGCGCCTACAGACTCTAGTAGTTCAAGACCTAGCAACAAAGCCTCGTATTCGGCTTGGTTATTAGTGGAAGAAAACTCTAGTCGAGCCGAGGTTTCAAAGCGCATACCATTAGGTTATATGAGAACTACTCCAATACCTTGGCCACTCTTGCAAGCCGAACCATCGAAATAGATTTTCCATGGCACTACCTCAACTAGAGCAATAGCATCACTCCAACTAACATCTATGTGATGATCAACTATAAAGTTGGCTACGACTTGGCCTTTCATCGCTCTTAGGGGCTCATAGGCCAAATCGTACTCAATCAACACGTAAGCCCATTTTCCGATTCTTCCACTTAGAATCGGCTTCTGTAACATGTTCTTTATAACATCGGTTTGGCAAACGACAACACATGTGGTGGGGAGAAGATAATGGCGTAAATTGGTGCACACATAATAAAGTGATAAACATAATCGCTCCACAAACGCGTACCTAGTTTCGGTGTCCAGCAGGCGACGGCTAAAGAATGTGATGATGTACTCCTTTCCCTCTACCTCCTGGGTCAGCAAGGCTCCAATCACACCACTTTCAGCAGCGATGTACAGCCGAAACGGAATCCTGACCTTGGGTGCTCTCACCACGGGCGGTGATGACAAGCACTCCTTGATTTTCTCAAAAGCACTTTGCTGGCTTGCCCCCCAAGTGAACTCGGCTTCATTTTTTAGCCGGAGTATGGGGACAAAGGCATCAATCTTGCCGAACAAGTTGGATATAAAGCGACACAAATAGTTCAACTTCCCTAGCACCTTCTGTACATCTCTTTTGCATGCTGGCGCCGCAATGTTTCTAATCTTCTCAAGTCTCTTAGGATCAATTTCTATGCCTCTCTCATGAATCATGAAACCTAAGAACTTACCCGCCGACACACCAAAAGCACACTTGAGTGGGTTCATTTTCAACCCGTACCGTCGCATCCTATCGAAAGCAACCTTCAAATCGGCTAAATGGTTTCCCATAGCGTCCGATTTGACCACGAGATCATCGATGTAAACTTCTAACATAACTCCTAACAAGTCATGAAAGATCAAGTTCATGGCACGTTGATACGTGGCGCTGGCATTTTTCAAACCAAAAGTCATGACGACCCACTCGAACAAACCAACAAAACTAGGGCATCAAAAGGCAGTCTTATAGACGTCCTCTTCGGCCATAAAGATTTGATTATAACCAGCATTGCCATCAAGAAAACTTAGTACCTTGTGTACTTAAGCATCGTTGATCAGCATGTCAGCTATCAGCATCAGATACTCATCCTTCGGAGTGGCTCTGTTCAGATCTCTGAAATCTATGCATACCCGTATCTTGCCGCTCCCTTTCTTCTCTATAGGCACAATGTTAGCAACCCATTCTGCGTACCTGCACGGCCTAATAAATTCAGCCTTAAGTAGTCGTTCCACTTCCTCTTTAACTCGGTCATAGATGACCGAATTAAAGCGGCGGGGAGGCTGCTTATAAGGCCTAAATCCGGACTTGATGGGCATCCGATGCTCCACGAGCTCGCGGCTTAGCCCTGGAATTTCGCTATACTCCCATGCGAAACAATCGACATATGACCGAAGTAACTTTATTACTTTAGCCTTTTCATCGGGCTGTAAATGTTGGTTTACAAAAGTCGGCCTTGGGACGCTACCATTACCTATATAGACTTCCTCCAAGGGATCGGCCGACACAAAACCTTGCCCTAATTTTTCTACTTCTCTAAAGTCCTCGATGGCTTCGGCAATACCGTCTTTATTAGACCGATACTGCTCCACACAAGACTTTAGCCAATCTAGATTATTCTTGCTAGACATGACTATCAATACAAAAATAGCCGTGCTACTCCAGCTGGCTTTACAAACATTGGTACAAACCATCCTCCGGATACGCTAACAAAATCGTAATCCGAAAGATCTCTTCCTAACAGACACTCTACTTTGTCATGGACGGCGTCGACTGATACATCGGCCAATGCTACTTGGGCCAAAGTATCCGCGGGGATGACTTCTACCTCATCTCCGTCCCACTGTATCAGGCACTGGTATAGAGTAGAAGGGATGCAATAGTTTGCGTGAATCCAGTCGCGCCCGAGTAGCACGCTATAGTTACCTTGTACGTCAACGACAAAAAATGCTGTTGGCAACGCCTTGCTGCCCACCGTCAACTCCATAGAGAGTACTCCCTTAGCCTCGGAGCTCTCGCCGTTGAAGCCGTTGAGCATCAAGTTAGTCTTCTTCAGGTCTTCTTCGTCCCTGCCAAGTTTCTTCAACAATGAATAAGGCATTAGGTTAACAGTGGCGCCGCCGTCGATGAGCATCCGGGAAATCGGCTTCCCATCGATGTGACCCCTAACATAGAGGGGCTTTAGATGGCGAGCCGAGTCCTCGGGCTTCTCGAAGATGGCGTTGCGCGTACCGAGGTTCAATTGGGCGACCTCGGCCTCGTCCCGTGGTAGGGCGAACTCGGCAGGAAGCGTGACGATGTTGATGTCCATCACCTGGGGTGTGGGTCCCTCAGAGATGGGCTAGTAATCGTCATCGAGCATGTCGTCATCGTCGTCGCTTGGACTAGGAGCCGGGTTGTTCATCTCAACCGGCTTCTCCCTCCATACCTACTTGGTAACTAGCCGAGGGCGGATCTCTTCGAAGATAGCATCGCGCTCGGCCTCAGCTTCCCTCTCGCGCATCTCCTGTGCCTGTAGCCGCTGTAAGCGTCTCTTCTGTGATTTGGACATGCCCGGAGGTGCCCAAGACAACTGAGGCTTGGTGCCGGGTGCTACTGTTCAACTTCTATTAATTCTGGCCGAAGTGGTACCGTGCCCTTCGGCCTTGGGCACCCTGTGTTCGGAGGGGGCTTCGCTGCGAACCCCGTCGGACGGACTGGCCTCATTCGGCCGAACGAACCAAGCTTCGGCGCAGGGCTCGGCCGAAGCATGAGACTTACCTCCATCAGACCTCGGTGATAGAGTCTTCGGGATTGGGACTTCCTGAGACCCACCTCTGATGGTTATGGCTTCGGACACCCTGACTTCGGCCTCCGCGTGCTTGCACCCTTCGACTTCGCTCTGCATAGTCCGATTCGGAGGCACCATGGACAGTCTGTGGACGATGCCCCCCTCCGTTGCGTCTATTTGCTCCTGCCATCCATAATACTCTGAACGAAAATAAGATACAGTGTTAGGTTGTGGAGGGTACCCTAACCCGGATACGTACGGAGCCCATAGGGTCCCCGCCCAGTAATACGGCGGAGGCATCGGTGGCTCTAGTGGCCTCGCCCACTATGAGCCGAACCCGTCACCTCGAGGGGGGTTTGGCCAAGTCGAAGATGTCTCGAACCACACCAGCGAACGGTCCTGCCAGGCCGGAGGTATGTTTGGCCAATGCGGGCCGAAGCCTCCCATCAGAGACGTCCATCACGGTGTGGGGTTCGACCATTGGGGTCCAAAGTTGTCGTATGGGGGACCCGACCACTTGGGTTCGAAGTTGCTGTACGGGGGGTTCGATCATTGTGGCTCAGAACCACCGTGCGAAGCATCAAGCCACTGTGGCCCGAAGCCTTCGTGCGGAGGGTTCGCCGGCTTCGGCCCAAAGCCGTCCTTCGAAGGTCTTGCCCCCTTCGGCTGTTTTAGCTTAGCGCACGGACCTACTTCCTTGGCCCTCCTCTGATGCTTGTTCAACATCATGTTATATGTTAACTTCGGCCTCTTGCGAGCCTTAGCCGAAGGGGTATTGATGTTCTGTTTCCACACTCCTACCTCGGGGTTCTTTGGCACGAGTGTGCGAGTGCGCGGTTCTCCAACAATCATGTCTTTCCCTTTAGCAGACTCGGCCTGTTCTGGCCGAATCATCTTTGGATCATGGTCTATCTTCAATCGTCCTTCTTATATGGCTGATTGTATCTGCCGTCAAAAAACATTGCAATCATTAGTATTATGAGAATGCGAATCATGCCACTTACAATATAGATGCTTCTTTAACTCGTCGGCAGCTGGAATGACTTGACCTTTAGGTAACCTAAGAAGCTGGCTTTTTAAGAGAAAGTCAAATATTTTATCACAGTTAGTTATATCAAACGAGTACTTGACCTCACTAAGTCGATTCTTTGTGGGGGATGGTCGTAACTCGGAACAGGTGACGGGTTTATTCTTAGTGTTCTAGACCCATTCGGCCGCGTACATGTCGGCCAAATCCTCCTCTTCTGACTCCTCCTTATCAGAGCATTCCATGATGTGGATTTCGACCCTAGGCTTGCTAAACGTCTTAATAAATTTCTTGTCTTTGGCTCGGCCTTCCTGGACTAGAGCCTGCTGTAAAACTTGGCTGACTTCTAAAAAGTTTTGGTTATCTAACCTTTCTTTAAGTTCGGAACGCAACCCGTTAAAAGCTAATTCCGCCAAGTCTCTTTCTGAAATATTAAGGCTAAAACATCGGTTTCTAGTATCCCTAAAATGCTTGATGTACTCAGAGGCGCTCTCACTAGATTTCTGTTTAACCGATGTCAAGTGCGAAAGTCTAAGTTCTGTCTCACCCGTGTAGAAATAATCATGGAATTTCCGGTCTAAATCGTCCCACGTGTGGATGGAGTTCGGCGAGAGCGCCGAAAACCAAGTGAAAGCAGTGCCGGATAGCGAGAGAGAAAATAGTCTAACCTTTAGGGCATCTATCCCGCTAACCTCTCCACATTGTGCCAAAAATTGACTAACGTGCTCTAGTGTAGTCTTTCTACCCTCGCCATCGAATTTAGTGAATTCAGGGATTCTATAGCCGTGGGGGTAGGGTACTGTATCAAGGTGGTCAGGATATGGTTTACGGTACACCCTAACCCATCCCTTGGGCACGAAGCCGGCACACTCTCTAAATAGTGCGCGGACCCGATCCTCTATATCATCTTGGTATGTTGCTTGTGCATGCCTCTCATGTGGGGGCGCGACACGCGGTGGGATATCGGTGTGTAGGCCGTGTGCTTCTTCCCTCCGTGCTATTTGTACAACGTGCTCATGTCCGGGCGCCTGCACGTGTGGTGCGGGTAGCACGGGTATTGGCGCAGGTGGTGTGTGGTATGTAGTATTAGTTTGACCGTAGGTATAATGATTGGTCTCGGCCATAAGTGATGAGGTCGGAGACATGATTTCCGAAGGTGCACTAGCTATAGGAACTGGGGGTACGGCCTCAGTAAAGCCAAACCTCTTAAGAGTCGCCTCTACTTGGGAGCTAACTGCTGAATCTAAGCGGTTGGCTAGCGAAGCGCTAACGGCTTGATCTACTGATGCGGCTATTTTTTGCTCAATTTCTAAAGAAGATAAACGAGGAGATACAGGTGTTACCTGGACCTGAGCGAGGTCGGGGGTGACGATGTCGTGCTTGATGAAGCCTGCGCGTATCTTGACGTAGCCCCCAAGCATCATGTCTTGGAGTGCCTTTAGCTTTGCCTCGATCTTTGCTCGGTCTTCTGCGGGGATATATTCAAGTGTAGGTGACATTATGTTGCGGTTGTCGATATTCGCGCCTCCTATTGCATCCATCGGTGGTGTAGACGTAGTAGTCGAAGTAGATGTACCAGTGGCCGATGTAGACGTACTCATCATGTTGGCGTAGCTCTTCCCCAGCGGAGTCGCCAAAAAGTGTGTTGACACGGAAACGTGCCCCTGCACTTGGGTCAGTCCGATGATCCTGTTGATAGCAAAAAATGGCATTAATGGCTAGATTATCAAAATATCAATTTTTGGTGATTTGGGTCGAAAGTACACATGTCCAAGGTCTGTCCGAAACCCTACAGGGCCGAAGTCCACCGAGCTATGGGCTCCGAAAGCCTCTAGCCAGCCCATGGGCTTCGGCCAGGAAGCCTTTGGAGGCCCACGCTGCCGAAGCTTTGGAAGCCTTCGGAGGCCCACGCTACCGAAGCTTCGGCCCGAGGAGCAAGCCTCGATAGGCCTGGCCGAAGCCCACGCTACCGAAGCTTCGGCCTAAGGAGCAGGCCTCAACGGGCCTGGCCGAAGCCCACCTCGACAGAGATAGAGTTGCACGCGTTGCCAGCTCAATCTCGATCTCTATCTGGCCGGACTAATAGCAGATTAGATTAGGAGTTAACCCCCTATAAATAGAGAGGCATGGCCGGCGTGGAGAGGCCCCCCCAACTCAAACCAAACAAAAGCCCATGCTTTGATCGTATTTACTTTACCTTTACTTTTCTGTACCTCTTCGTGGGTTTGCCTAGAAGCCCTCCGTCCGCCGCTACGGAACAGTGGTAATCCTTGTTACTTCGCCCGTGAAGTATCCGTTAATCGGCATAATATATTGCTATCGCCTTGTTACTTCGCCTGTGAAGTATCCGCTGATGCTGGTTATAATCAAATGTATTACGCAGATTAGCGGATACTTCACAGGCGAAGTAACAAGGCGATAGCAATCTATTACGTAGATTAACGGATACATCACAAGCGAAGTAACAAGGATTACCACTGTTCCGTAGTGGCGGATGGAGGGCTTCCCGGCAAACCCACGAAGAGGTACAGAAAAGTAAAGGTAAAGTAAATACGATCAAAGCATGGGCTTTGGTTTGGTTTGAGTTGGGGGGGTCTCCACGCCGGCCATGCCTCTCTATTTATAGGGGGTTAACTCCTAATCTAATCTGCTATTAATCCGGCCAGATAGAGATAGAGATTGAGCTGTAAACGCGTACAACTCTATCTCTGCCGAGGTGGGCTTCGACCAGGCCCATCGAGGCCTGATCCTCGGGCCGAAGCTTTGGTAGTGTGGGCTTCGGCTAGGCCCATCGAGGTTCTCCTCGGGCCGAAGCTTCGGTAGTGTGGGCTTCGGCCAGGCCCGTCGAGACTTGCTCTTCGGACCGAAGCTTCGGCAGCGTGGGCCTCCGAAGGCTTCCTAGCCGAAGCCCATAGGCTGGCTAGAGGCTTTCGGAGCCCATAGCTTAATGGACTTCAGCCCTGTAGGGCTTTGGACAGACCCTGGACATGTGTACTTTTGGCCCAAATCACCAAAAATTGATATTTTGATAATCTAGCCATTATTGCCATTTTTTGCTATCAACATTTACTCTCTTAGTAAATTAATATATGTCCCTTTATAATGGATAAGGCTAAATTTTCCATGAAGGAATTTTTAGAACTTGCTCTAGATGGCAGCAATAACGTCAAAATCAATTTGACCTTTTGATAATTTATTGCTACCCTTATAAAACAACCACTAAATGCACTAACGAATCCTATAAATAATAAATTTGTCACGTTACTAGCTCATCTAACATACCTCATGGAACTTTATGAGTAGTAAAAATGAGTCATCCTATTCGAAGCTCAACACGAATGACTCCTCATTCGATTTAAAAATTTCAAGTCCATAGTAGGTTATAACTATCAAGTTCATAAAATCTGTTTTAAATTGAAATTTGTGATCAACTAGTTTACAACTAAACTATAATTGATAAAACCTTAACACTTTCTATTCCTCGTTCTAGATATTGTTACTATAGTATCGCTAGAAGAAATACACAAAGAATTACGAGTAAAATATATAGGGTACTTTAGGCAGAAAAACATGATGAATTTCTAATGAAAAATCATCAGAATTGTCCAACGGGCGTTGCACCTTCGCTAAAGAACATACCAATACTCAAAGTGCTAGTAATTCCTGTTGGGGAAAAGGGGAGCTACGCTAGCCGGCAAATTCAAAATTTATGCCCTAAGCCCAAGACTCATGCGCATGCGAGATCATGGATCGATACCTTCTAGCACAAGACGCACTAGGTGCAGCAGAAGAAAAGATTGATGAAGCGCGTCAAGCCTATCCTCGCTTTGTCCCGGCCGTTCCTCGCCGATCCAATCGATGAGGAAATCACCTTCCTCATGGTGACGGCCACGAGCATCGCTTTTAGAGCAACGCCTCCACGAAGTCCACACGTATAGGGATGGAGAGTTCCTCCCACGGCAGCGTGCTAGCACTGCACGTGAGAGATAGGAAATCCTCGATCTCAATGTTAGAGATCAAGAAAGGGAGAAGAGGAGTCTATGGTGGCTAGGTCCAACCTAGTCTTATTCCTCGGT
This sequence comes from Zizania palustris, assembly GCA_019279435.1. Lineage (NCBI taxonomy): Eukaryota > Viridiplantae > Streptophyta > Magnoliopsida > Poales > Poaceae > Zizania > Zizania palustris. Next base: position 50,617,161 of record JAAALK010000289.1, read on the forward strand.
TCCAAGACGTCCTCCTCCTCTCCTTTTATAGGGATGAGAGCCCCCTGGTCGTGTTTATCTCGAAATCCTCAAAACCGTACCAGATCCAATCTGTTTGCCCATGTCAGAACTTCCGATCCTGGATCAGAACTTCCGATAGGGTATTTTAGGTCTCCCGATACAATATGACACACAATAGATCCAATCTGTTATCGCCCACCTCATAACTTCCGATACCATATCAGAACTTATGATTAGTACAAAATTCCCTGATTCCGAATCAGAACTTATGGCTCGTTGGAACTTCCGATACCATATCGAAACTTCCGAAGCAACATTTGCTCTCTGTATCGAGACTAGATAATAATTGGAACTTCCGATACTACCTATCGAAACTTTCAAACCACAGAACTTTCTTGGGCATATCCTTCAATCTTCCACTTGCACAAGAACCAATTATTTGCATGTTTTTAATCCATCCCCTTAAGTGTGTGACCCGATAGGTTCATACACTAACGGTTGTTCATCGGAAATCATTTCCAACTTACTGATCAATAGTGGTACCTAGTAGCACATATTGACTCCCGAAAGTGTAGAAAATAAAATTTCACTGAACCTTGATATACACAAGCACCAGTCCCTTTACCACATGCCATCAATAAAGCTCAAGGCGAGATATGTGCCACCCTTATTGGTTAGCTCGACATTTCACTCGATCAAGTATCGGATTCAAATCATGACTAACTCCTTAGTCATAGTGGCATGGCCATGCACTTTTCCAATCCAATATCTCGAGGGGCCTAGAGATGACTCTCCCGTTATTAGGAGGGGTAAATTCCATCTTGACCGCTCACATCCCAAGACATGTTTCACAACACACCTGAAAACAACCCTTATTACAACCCTATTACGGAATAGCGTTAGGAAGCATCTAAGTGTGTCACTACACATTCTGGAATCAAATGACGATCTCAGGTCCAAGGACTCTACAGGTACACCATTTGAGATGACAACTGTTGGCACATTACAATAACAATCCCACATTATCTCAAATGGGTCTGTCCAACACCATGTTCACCAATATGTGTCCACATCACTAATTTGACATCTCTATGTCTGTGATCTATTGAGGAGCCATGTTGAAGATCATGTGCCTCATGATTCTAGAAGTGATGAGTGATTGTCAACGAAAGTCAAAGAGAGAGATGAGGAGAAGAGACCTGTTGTGTCTTGTGCCACGTGTGACTTAGGTACACGAGAAGTGAGTGACTGCTGAGCAGAGGGGCTGCGGAGTCATGCCGGCCCAATCCGGGTACATGGGCTAGGAACGACAGGGGATTCGCTGGTCTATTGACCGTGTTTGACTTAGGCAAATGCTTGATGGATTCTCTGTGATTTGGTGAAACTGTTATGTGGACTTCATTTGCTTTGTGAGTAATCTTAATCTGCCTTTAAACATTGTGGTGATGTCTTTTTAATTAGGACACCGGTCGTTTTTAGGCTAGATTATTTTAGTGCTTGTGATTTGTCTTGGTTCTGCTGATTGTCTCTTGAGGTGCGTTGGGTGTTGGGAGAAGACCATTTATTCAAAAAAAAATTTAGGCGCCCATTCACCCCTCTCTAGTCGCTACTCTCAATCCTTGAGAGAGGAGCTAGCTGATGCTCAGAACTAGAACTCTTACCTCCATCTGATCCTGAGTTGGGTGAGTGCAAAAGAGCCTCAGCTCGGCATGATGACACAGCAGTTCAAGAGGCAAGATGGGTTTGGAGTAGGTTACACCTACACCAAGTCTGACTTTGAGAGTGCCCTGAGCCATGTAGTGGAGTGGACTAAGATGACTCCATAGCAAAGATATCCCAAGACTCACTCCACTAAGTCTTTTTAGGCCTGTCAGCCCAAGAATAGAGTGTTCCAAGAACAACCTAAAGCTTCACCCAAGAAGCTGTTGACATGAAAACTTGCCCCCGCACTTGGGTCAGTTCGACGATCCAAAAGTGTGCGGATACTTAGGGACAAGCCTAAGTGTAACACAGCACCGACGTCGCGTTCCGACTACCCTTAGCCGTGGTAAGGGAGGTGGAGTCGCCAGGGGATTAAATCACACAGAAATAATCCAATTAGCCGAAAGAAATATATTAAACAGAATAAATCAGCAAACCAGTCAGAGCCTGTCTGCTTCGAAGTATGGTGCGAAAGGGGTCGTCGAAGTGTACCTTCGGCGTCCGATGCGAAGTGTCCTGCCAAAGGGTACCTTCGGTGTTCGGACTGATCTGGCCGAAGATGAACTCCAAATAGATCTGGACGTGACAATCACCTCCGAACAGCGGGGTTCGGTGCGAAGTCTCTGATACAGTAAGATACAAAATAATGACTCAGGCGCAACGCGCGAACGTGACTTCGTCCATGGCAGAGTATGAGTGTGGCGAAGCCTGTCGTGACAAAGTCTGTTGATGGAGCATGCGGTCGAAGCAACAGTCTCACCGAAGGGTGTTCTAGCAACCTCCAAAACCAATCTCTCATCTCTGGACACCTCTGACGAAGTAGCTCCAAACGTGGAAACCTGCAACAAAGAAGATTCGAAGTACCAATTCGTCCTAAGGACCGAATCCTGCTAAGTGTTGCACTAGTGGCGAAGGTAGCAATCTGTTACGCAGATTAGCGGATACTTCACAGGCGAAGTAACAAGGCGATAGCAATCTATTACGTAGATTAACGGATACTTCACAGGCGAAGTAACAAGCCGATAGCAATCTATTATGTAGATTAACAGATACTTCACAGGCGAAGTAACAAGGATTACCACTGTTCCGAAGTGGCTGTCGGAGGGCTTCCAAGCAAACCCATGAAGAGTACAGAAAAGTAAAGGTAAAGTAAATGTGATTCAAAGCTAGGGCTTTGTGGTTGATTTTGTTGGGGGGCCTCTAAACTGGCTTCGCCTCTATACTTATAGGGGATAGACCTCTAATCTAATCTACTATAATTCGGCTGAATAGAGATAAAAACTTAGACGGAATTGGGTCCAACTCTATCTCTACCCGAAGTGGGCCTTCGGCTAGGCCCGTCGAAGCCTGCTCCTCGGGCCAAAGCTTCGGCGGTGTGGGCCTCCAAAGGCCTCCTAGCTGAAGGCTGTGGGCTGGCTGGAAGCTTCCAGAGCCCGTAGCCCAATGGTCCTTCGGCCCTGTAGGGCTTCGGCCTGACCTGGGACATGTGTATTTTCGGCCCAAATTACCAAAATTGATATTTTGACAATCTTAACCATTGATGCCATTTTTTGCTATCAACACATGCCCCCCTGCCTTTTAGTGAACTAAGTGAACTAAAAGCATAACGTGCTATGGATGATACTTTTCATATCGGCCTTTCGACACTTTTCAAGTTGTTTGCCACACACTTGGGAAATACCTTTTCAAGTACCTACCATTCAAAGCTCTTCGAAACCGCTCTCCTTGCATAGACTCTAGCATATAGGCATTTCTAGGAGCGATTTCGGCTATTTTGAAAGGACCTTCCCAACTAGGTGACCATTTACCAAATTTGGGGCTCTTAGTGCCTAAGGGCAAAATCGTCTTCCAAACCAAGTCACCTACTTGAAACAATTTTGGTTTAACCTTCTGATTGTAGGCTTTAGCTACTCTCCTTTTGTCTATCTCTATAGCTTTTAAAGCCCTCAACCTATTATCGGTCACTTCTTCTAAATTATCCTTCAAAAGAGTCTCATACTAGTCGATCGATAAACCATCTTGCTTTAGAACTCTTAAAGAGCCAAGATCTACTTCTATAGGTAGAACGGCTTCTTGTCCATACACCAGCTCATATGGACTAACTTTGGTAGCGCCGTGCTTCGTAATTCTATAAGCCCATAGTGCCTCAAAAAGCACTTCATGCCACCTCTTAGGGAACTCTTCAATTTTCTTCTTAATAAGCTTAATCACAGTTTTGTTACTAGACTCGGCCTGGCCATTGGCCTGAGCATAATATGGTGAAGAGTTTATCAGCTTAATACCATAAAATTCGACAAAGTCCCTCACCTCTTTAGAAACAAATGAACTACCTTGATCTGTAGTGAGAGTTTGAGAAATTCCGAATCTATGTATGATATGCTTCAAGATAAAGTCAAGTACCTCGTTGTGAGTCATATTCTTGTGAGGCACGACCTTGGTCTTTTTGGTGAAGTAGTCTGTTGCCATCAACACATGAGGAGCCATGCTGAAGAGTGTGGGCCTCATGGCTCTAGATGTGATGAGTCATTGTCAATGGAAGTCAAAGAGGACACAAAGTGAGGAAAAGACCTGCTGCGTCTGGGTCGCGTGTGACTCAGGTACATGGGCAGCGAGCGACTATCGGGCAGAGGGGCCGCGAAGTCAGGCTGGCCCAATCTGGGTACATGGGCTAGGAGCAGCGGAGGATCCACTGGGCTGTTGACCAGGATTGACTTAGGTACACCGGCGGCGAGTGATTGCCGGGCTGAGAGAGCTGCGGAATCGGGCCGGCCTAATCCGGGTACCTGGTGCAAAGTTGGTGGACGCATTGTCAGTTTCGGCGCAAAACTAACAACCACTGATCTCGCATCGGACTGTTCAGAGGCGAAGCCGTAGTCGCTATGAAAGCTCCGCTTCCGGATAAGTCATTTGTAAATAGGAGTTTACTATTTTGTCCTTAGGCCCACAGTCAGTCAGTTGAGTCTGTAAAAATATCCTAAGGCAGTTTGGTCTTTTCCATTTTATTTCAGCGTCTGTAAAAAACCCTAAGGGTCTTTTGGTATTTTCCTAGTCTATTGGGCTGCCTATAAATAGGGCCCCAATCCCTAGGGTTAAGGTTAACTCACTTTAATCTAAAAAATCTGAGTTCACTTTCCCCACGTTTTTGCTCCTGGTTGTTTCCTGTTCATGTGGGCGCCGTCATTGTTCGTCGTCGCCGCCGCCGCTATTCACCGCACACACGCTAGGTTCTGATTCTCAGACACGTTGAGAAATCTTTTGATTGGTTGTTGTTCTTCGTGTCTCTTCGATCGTGCGTTTGCTGTGGAGTTATTTCCTGACTGTTTCATTTTTGCGTGCCTACTCTGTTCATCTAGTCTACAATCATTGCTGCTACGTGCTTTTACTCTGAGCAAGTTTGTTTGCTTTGGCCTTGGATTTTTATCCAGCAAACAATATTTCTCGATCAGTCTTTCTACAGATTTTATCTCTCTGGTTGCAAGCTTCTATTCGAAAGCTATCATAGCTAGTCTGCAGCTAGTTTTCATAGGGCAGTGATTGCAACAGCAGGCTTGGCAGATGCTATTTTCTTTTTGATGAGTTGTACTGTAGCATGCTTGTGCAGGTCCCACTGTAGAAGCTAAGCATAGGCTTCGGCAAATTGGCTGCTAGGACTACTCCTGCAGCGTAGCCTGTATCACAATAGCTTCAGTTTTCTGACGGAGTACTCGTGAAGGCGAATTGTTTTTTCTGGAGTTCCTGTGTTCTGTTTTTGCCTGTTCGAAGCACACTTCAACACGTAGGAAAGCTTCGTATACGAAGTCCGCTTTTGAAGAGCTTGTGCTGTCTTTGAAGCTTCAAACCGAGGGCCTTCAGCATAGCATACTTCGCTGAGGGGTGCTGGTTTCGAAGTTCTGTGAAGTACACCTCGCTGGTCTTTCTGTGCCTTAGTTCGAAGTCCTATTTTACACCTCACTTGAAGAGTGCTGCGGAGGTAGCTTCGGAGCTACGCTCATCAGGCTGTTCACTGCTCAAGCGAAGTATGCGTGTGTAGGCTTCAAATTTTTGTGTTTGTTTCGATGTATACATTTCGGAGAGGCAGGCTTCGCACGACTGCTCCGAACCGGCCTTGACTTCATCAGACTTCGCACAAAGATCTTCGAAGCAGGCTTCGGCACATACACTACAGGCTCTGACACTGAGTACTTCGAAGCAGGCTTCGACACATCCACTACAGGCTTTGACACTGCGTACTTCGAAGCAGGCTTCGTCAAGTACCGTTCAGGAGACAACTCAGAAAAGTAACCCTACTTGTTTCACATACACTTAGGAAAAATTGTTGTGATGATTTATCTCTATGAACCTTGATATGCCCATGTTCTAAATGCTCTGTTATTTTGCCTATTAGCACTGTGTTGGTGTTTCTTTGCCTAGGACACCAGTCGTTTATAGGCTAGATACTTTTAGGCTTTGTTTGATCTGTTCACGTTTTTCCTGCTAAGTCTTTTGAGGTGTGTTGGGTGTTGGGAGCAGGCCATTGATTCGAAAGAATTTTTAGGCGCCCATTCACCCCCCTCTGGTCGCTACTTTCGTTCCTACAAGTGGTATTAGAGCCTGGTTAGGGTTTTTCTATACCTTAACCGGTTCTAAACCCCAGTAGTGATCATGACGTCTCCTGGAAAGGTCCCGTCCTTGGAAGCTTATGGCTATAATTATTGGAAGACTCTCATGCGAGCCTATCTCATGAGCCAAAGCTCGGACATCTGGGACATTTGTGTTCACGCTACTTTCACCATATTGCCAGTTGCTGAGCGTAATTCTCCTGATATTATCGCCCAACATCTGAACAACAACAAAGCGGTGAACATTTTGTTTTCTAGATTAGGTCCCACTGAATTTGAGCGAGTGAGCCATCTCACAACTGCTAGAGAGATCTGGGCTACCCTCCAGGCACACCATGAGGTGACAGCCCAGGTCAAGGCTCGACTCTATCAGACCTACCGGCGTGAAGACGAAAATTTCACACAGAAGCCGGGTGAATCTGTTGAAGCGTTGTTTGGTCGTTTTCAATCGATTATAAACAAGCTTCGGACCAATAAGGCTGAGGGTGTTCAGTTAGTCTCAGATCACGAGCAGGCGCTCATGGTTCTCCATACCTTGGACCCTAAGATCTGGGAGATCAAGGTATCCTCTATCATTGAGAGCACATCTTATGATACCTTGACCATTTCTGAGTTGTTTAGCAAGCTGAAGGCCACTGAGGTTGATACCTAGTTGAGATCAAATCTCACTAGCTCTGGATCAAAGTCCTTGGCCCTTGCTACACCATCTGCTGACCCCTCCTCTGTGAGCTGTGCTGGGTTCTCCTTGATGTCTATCACTGAGGACCAGCTTGAGTCGTTAGGAGATGATGACATGTGTCTCTTTAACAACCGGGTGCGTCGTATTTATGACAAGAGAATGTTCAAAATACACGGCACGAAATCCGGGTGCTTTGAGTGTGGTGACCCAGAACACTTCATCGCCGACTGCCCCAAGCGCAATGGTCACAAGAAGGGCACCGGTGGTGGCTTCCACGACTCCGGCAAGAACGACAGCTCCTCCTTCACCAAGGGCAAGCCAAAGACCAGATTCTTCAGAAAGGCCCTGAAGGACTACCGGTGAGAGAACAAGAAGCGCGACAAGGCTTTCTTCGCCGAGATGGAGAAGAGCTACTCCAAGCGGTCCATGTCTTCTTCCTCTTCATTGAGCTCAAGCGATGAGGAGATTGTCATCAGGAAGGGGAAGGACAAGGACGATCCGGCGAGCCTTTGCTTCATGGCTTTCGGGGACAGACCGAAGATCCGCTCACATCAACGACGAAGATCCCACAAGAGCTTCTGCTCAATGGCTCTTGGGGATAAGGAAGAGAAGGGGTCCTCCGATGACTTCGACGATGACGATAATGAAAAGGTATCATCTTACGAACGAGAAATTGTTGATCTACTTGAAAGTAATCGTCAGGAGTTAAAATATCGGGAAAAAACTGCTTAGAGGGGCTAAGAAGAGGATAGATGAATTGGAGAGTGAGCTTGCCGTGGCCAACGACAGAATTGAGAGTCTATCTTCTTCCCCTTGCTTGGGTGATAGCAGTGAGAGCCCAAAGTGTGAGGTGCTTTTGTGTGACATGATGACTCTGAAGTCCAGGTACACAGAAAGGGTTGATGAGAGGGACGCTTTGGCCACTGAGCTTGAAAGCGCTCAGGTGGAGCTGAAAGATGCTCATGCCACTATCATCGTGCCCTATGCTGATTGCCCATCCCATCTAGACAGTGTAGCTGAGCTGAAAGCCAAGGGTGATGAGCATTTGAGCGAGTTGGAGAGAGTTAGAGCTGAGCTAGGGCAGACTAGGCTAGAGCTTGAGACATTGTCAGTTCCACCCACTGTCTGTGAGAACTGTTTGTCTCTTAGAATGGAGTTGATCAAGCTGAAAGCCGAGAAGTCTGTCCAAGTAGATAGAGAGTGTGAGACCTGCTTGTCTCAGGTGGAGGTTCTAGCTTCCTTGAGATAGGAGCTAGCTGATGCCCATAATGAAAACTTTTATCTCCGTTCTATCCTGAGTTGGATCAGTGCCAGAGAGCCACAACTCAGCATGATGATCCAGCAGTTTAAGAGGCAGGATGGGTTTGGGGTAGGCTACACCTACACCAAGGCTGACTTTGAGAGTGCCATTAGCTGGGCAGTGGAGTGGAGTAAAATGACTCCTGAGCAGAGATACCCCAAGACTCACTCCATTGAGTCTTTCCAGGCTAGTCAGCCCAAGGATGGAGTGTTCCAAGAACAGCCCAAAGCTCCACCCAAGAAGCTCATCTGGGTTCCAAAGCCCAAACACCTCCACACTTCTTTTGACTCTCTTCCTGGACCCTCTCACACCAAGAAGACTACACCAAACACCACTAAGCCAAAGAACCCCAAGCCTCAACCACATCCCAAGAAGCCCACCTACCACTATGAGTATTGTCAGAGACGAGCATCTTGCGGAGTTTTGCTTCAGGAGGAAGCGGGTTGAGAGAGCTGAGAGAGCTCGTGGTGGCTAGGAGCAGTTCTATGAGCAGGGTGGTAGACTAAGAGTTCCTCGACGCGGGGAGAGGCTGGAGGCCAGGCCGCGTCGTGTAGGTGGTGGTAGGGGAGACAACTTTCATGCCTGTGCTCCAGATGGTGGTGTTCGTTCCGGCAGAGCTCCAGGCCGTTTTGGTCATGGTCCTGGACCTCGTGGCCGAGGTTTTAGGCAGAACCATGGACCGCGCTTTGAGCCGCGTTTTGGTCCAAACTCTTATGACGATTTCTGCTTTCCATCTTTTGAGAAGATGGCTCGACACTGGTTTAGTTCTTTTGCTAAACCCGGTGCTGGACCATTTGCTGCCCCTTACAACCACTGATTGTGCAGGATCGGGGACTGGAGGACGTTTGGATCATAGACTCAGGATGCTCTCGCCACATGACGAGACATCGCAGATGGTTCTCCAGTCTCTCTCCCCCAAGCTCCAAGGAATAAATCACCTTCGGGAACAGTGGTCAAGGGAAGGTAAACGGTATTGGCTCAATTCGCATCTCTGACCAGTTCTCTTTGAAGAATGTTGCTTTGGTTGGAAATTTGAACTTCAATTTGATTTCTGTTTTGAAACTGTTGGCGTAAAAGATTACGCTAACAGGTTTCTGTAGAAAAGAAACTAACAAACGAAGTGTTTGCGAAGCAAACTGTTCTAAGCCTCCGAAAGGATAATAGCTTAGAATAGTTCGAAAGTGTGTATTGAATCACTTATGATCGGTCCCTATTACAGGGTGAAATGGGGGGTATTTATAGGCCCAAACATTAAGGAAAAGACCTATTTACCCCTCTATTACAACCGACATTAAGGAAACTATTCGGTTTCCTTAATAGGGCTAAAATGGTAAAAGACTAATCTAATAGGATAGAAGATAAGTCTTCCATCTTAGCTGGCAGAAAAGATCTTGAAGGGCTTTGGTTCGAAGACATACTTCGAACCAATGCCTGCCTTCGGGCTTCGAACCAGGCTCTAAGCACCTTCGAAGATGGCCTTCGGACAATCTTCGAACTGGTTGGCTGTCTTCATGCTGCTTTGGCAATAACCCCGAAGATGAGATATTTTCCCCCAACAGTAGCCCCTCGAATACGCTTCTCCGTTCGACCTGTAACGTTAGGAGAGCAGTATACGGAAAGAAAAGATAACCAATCATAGGGGTTATTGATTTTTGTTTTATCTTCGAAATACATGAAGACATGAACTTCGAATCAGTCATAAGGTAATTACTTTTCGAACTATCTTAGAACTGACTCAGGAAGTTTGAAAGTCTTTTTAGACTTAGAAAATATAGCCGTTAGTTTCTGTTTCTAACGGAGTTATACGAGGCGTTATTTTCGGAGGAAAATAACAGGCGAGAATGCGAAAGGGCAGAGCCCAAACGGTAACAAACGGAAAGTTTAGGCTATAAATAAAGGACTCCAGAACTTACTCGATTACCTTTTCACCGCTTGTTCTCAGTCAAAAGCCTTCTGAGCCCTTTGAGTTCTTGAGCCCTAGCTTTCGAGTTCTTGAGCCCTAGTTCCCACTCTCTTAGATCAATCCAGCGATTGCGATGGCGAAGACCAAAGGCTCTGCACCTCCTTCGACCTTGGCTCGTCAACAAGCGGCTGCGGCAGCGGCAGCGGCAACAGTGGCGGCGACGCCTTCGATGCAGGCGACAACTTCCATGGCGGCAAAGGGAAAAAATCCCCAAATCCCCGATGTCCAAGGTCTGTGCCCACCCTCAACCAAGTACTTGGATCAATCTTTTGAGTTGGGGCGGTCTACCTGCAAGAAAGAGTCTTTGGCAATCACAGCAGGGGGAAATATTAGTAATGGGGTTATGATTCGGAAGCCGGGCAAAGAATCAATTCCATCACCGAGACCCGGAGAAGTTGTAGTGTTTGAAGCTTTTTTCGAAGCGGGCTTGGGCCTCCCGGCTGTGGATTTTTTAGCCGAAGTACTTGACTTGTTTCACGTAACCCTCCCCCAGCTATCTCCGAATGCTGTAGCCGGACTAGCTATCTTCGAATGGGCACTGAGAGCCGAAGGTTGTGAGGGGAGGGCTGAAATCTTTGCTGCGCTGCATAGAGCGACTTGTCAGCCAAAGACCTTCGTAGGCTCCGGAGGTGAGAAAGTGGTAGTTTCCTTCGGAAGCATCAATTTTAGGCTTCGTGATGAATATGCACTGCAATTCCCTGCCAAGGCTATCAATGCTAGATGGTACACCGATTGGGTTCTGAGGTGGTTTTATGCTGAAGTTGGAGTGGGTAGTCCTCTGGCTGGTCCCCTCAAGGAAATCCAGTTCCGGAAGGAAGCCTTAGTGCAACCCGACGAAGGCCAACTCGAGGCTCGCCTCAACTTGCTTCAGAAAATTAGCAGAAGGTTGAGCATGCGGGACTTAGCCGAAGAATTCCTCGGACTTCAAATTCCTCCGTTGATGGCCAACTGGCCTATCGCCTTCGAGGATGACTCGGAAGGCGGTCTTCGCAAAATAAGCTATACTTCGAGCCCTGCAGGTAACTTCGAAACCAACATGCATAGTACATATTTACTTCGAAGAAAGATTAACTTGAATTATTTTTTTAGCTTCTTCAGCCCCTATTACTTCAGAGCAAATTGTAAGGGCTTCGGAGAAGATTTTGGGTGCTCCGACTCCGTCAGAAAAAGAATGGCGAATCAAATTAGTCGGAAGTTGGGAGCGTTTTAACAGAGTATGGGGAATGCTGGAGTTGACTCCACCCCCTCTGATGGATTGGGTGCCTCAGGAGAAAGGCCCCAAGAAAAGAGTAGCTGAAGCCGGAGCTTCAGGTTCAGCAAAGACTCCGGTGAAGAAGGTGGCTCGGAAGCCAAAAAATCTCGCACCTTCGGATCCTGCTCCTTCAAGCTCAAGAACCTCACTTTCTGGTTCTAAAGAGGATGAAGGTATTTTATTAGTAAAATTAATTGATGAAGATACAACTCAACGAAGTATTCTCATTGAAGATACTGCAGGTATTCCGGAGCCTCAAGCCAACATCGAAGAAGTAAGAGCTCCGGATACTCAGGAAGAACAATTCGAAGCCCCTATGGGTGTAAATGAGGCCGAAGTGCCTGCGAACATACCGGAGTCTGGAGACAATGCTGATCAAACAATGACTTCGGTAGTTCAGGAAGACATAACTCAGCCCGGAGTTCTTGTGGATGAAGGTGGAGTCGAAGTCACTATGGCTTCGATTCTCGAAGAAGTAACAAGGACTCTTCAGGACGATGCTCCTGTAGTCCAAGATTTAACGGCTGATTCGGATGAGGACTACACTTTTGATCCTCCGATCAGTCTGGTGCTCGACATTCCAGAGAATGTTGAAGGTAAATTTTGCTTAATTCTTATCAATTTTTGCAAAATTATACAATGTGTAATATTTTTGTTTTTTCAGAGCCTCCTGTTGTCGAAGTATCCCTCGAAGATACAATTCAAAGACCTTCGACAACTTCAGGGCCACAACCGGGAGTTGCTCTACCGGGGCCTGGAAGAGGAAAAAAGACACATCGAGCCTCTCCCTGCTCAAGGATCGACTTCATCTGAGTCAACAGACGAAAGTGAATCGACTGAGGGGAGGCCATCTTCTGAAGTTCCAAGGGCCTCGGAAGAGCCCTCCGGACCTTCGCTAAGCAGGGCTGACCAGAAAGCTTCAAAACTGCTTCCTCTCATAACTCCTTTTTTGGAGGAGAAAACCGGGCTTGGGACTTTGGTTAAACCTTTGGGTGAAGCCAGTCGCCAAGTCGGGGAAACTGAACTGGTAGCCCGCTTAAGCAGAGTGAAGGGTTCGGAGCTTAACCTTGCTGTGGAAAGAGCAGCTTATCAGGTATAAAGCATCTTCGAACCAAATGGCAAATTTCATATGAATAATTTCTTATTTCATTTTTTCTTTTTTCTTAGCAAGCAGTCTTAGCCCGCGCTGCAGCTTTATCAAACGAAAACGAAATTGCTCAACTTCGGGAAGAGAACGAAACTCTTCAAAGGAATTTTAACTTCTCCGAAGGTCGAGTAGCTCAAATGGACAATGTAATCTTAGCAGAGCGAAGGGCTAGGCAAAGCTTGGAGGCTGCAAAGAAAGAGCTCGAAGCAGAAAGAATTGTGCTTCGAGCGGATATTGAAAGACTGCGGACGGAGGATGCTGCGAAGGGCTCCACACTTATAAAGCTACAAGAAGAGGCTGGCCAACTCCGGACTCAAAAGAATGTTTTGACTACGGAGAACGCTAGAATCTCCGGAGTTTTGGCTGAAACAACTTCGGCCAAGGATGTGCTTATTGAAGAAAAGGTTAAGTCTGAGAAGGTGGCTTCGGAGGTCATCGAACAAATGTTAGGTGTCTTGGAGTACTTCGGTACTACTGGATCACTACCTTCGGATGACAATGTAACTCTGCTGCGCCGGCTAAAGAGGATCCAAGGAGCAGCGAAGCAAATGAAAACGGCAGGCATACGTTATGGAGAACTCTCCGGACAAGTGTCTGCCCTTGGAATACTTCGCTACTACGAGGATTTGGGCCGAACAATCACTCCGAGCGCAGAGGGCTCTATCATCTTCGATGACGACCGACTTCTAAAACCTTCCGAAGGTGTAGCTGCTGCTTGGCGAGCCTTCCAAACTTCGTGGAGAGCCGAAGGTCGATCTGCGATCAAGGCTTGGATTGATGAAGGCCAACGCCAAAAGCAAGTTCGGAGTCAAGCTTCGAGCAGTCAGCCTCCTCCGGACCCGCAGGTTTAGGATTATTTAGGATTTTTTGATTATGTAAAGCTGATGCTTGTAAATATTTATCAATGAAAATCTTGTTTGTCATATTTTTAGGCTTTGCCTCTTATGGAAGATATCGAAGTGCTAGAGCTTAACAGCGAACTTCGCTCATTGTGGAACACCTTCGAACTTCTAAAGAGTTATAAACGTCCTCGATTCCTTATCCCTCGAGATGACTCTGGCGTTATTGTGCCCGAAGTAATCAAAGACATATTGTCTTATATTAAAGAGGAAGATAAAGAGAGCGACGCAAACACTTCGTCTTCTGAAGACACTAATTGGTCCGAAGACGAAGGTGAAGCCCAAAATAAAAGATCTGAAGATCTTAGAAGCTGGGAGAGAAGCCCCGAGCGGCTTCGAACTTGGGCCGAACTTCAGCAAGAACAGAAGGATTTTAGAGCTTCGAAGGGGAGGAAGAGAGTTAAACGTAAAGTTCTTAGAACTTCCGATGTTGGAACTAGTCGTTCCACCCCTAGCTTTCGGGACCGAAGAGGTCTCCGATTCCTTCTTGGTATAGATACCAATTTTTCATAATGTAATCTGTAAATACATTTATTTCGATAATGAATGCCGATTTTAAAATTGTCTCCATATTACTAGCCCCTCTTTGGGTATAAGCAACTTCGAACTGTATTCAAAGATGGTTATGCGCAAAGAAAAAACTTCGGAGTACAATTTTTTCTTGGGGGTTCGGAGCCCCTCTGTCATTTTTAAAGATCTTTTGAAATCTTATGAAATATCTTCGACTATTTGCAGTCAGAAGAATGGTAACTTGGTACCTTTGTTTGCTTTTACGAAAGAAATCAATTAAGATAACTTCGAGGACATTTTAATGTCTTAAGAATTTTGTCGCTTTGGACTTATATGAACAGACATTCGGAGCTCATGGCTGAAATGCTGTTTTGCTTTAGCCACCTTCGGCTATTTTTGCAGAAGTCTACCAGCCGGAGCTTGGACTTCGTAAAAATTGTAGCCACCTTCGGCTATTTTTGCAGAAGTCTACCAGCCGGAGCTTGGACTTCGTAGAAATTGTAGCCACCTTCGGCTATTTTTGCAGAAGTCTACCAGCCGGAGCTTGGACTTCGTAGAAATTGTAGCCACCTTCGGCTATTTTTGCAGAAGTCTACCAGCCGGAGCTTGGACTTCGCAGAATTTGGCCACTTGGGCTCTTTTTTGCAGAAGTCTACCAGCCGGAGCTTGGACTTCGCAGAATTTGGCCACTTGGGCTCTTTTTTGCAGAAGTCTACCAGCCGGAGCTTGGACTTCGCAGAATTTGGCCACCTTCGGCTCTTTTTACGGAAGTCTGCAAGCTGCAGCTTGGACTCCGCAGATTTTGGCCACCTTCGGCTCTTTTTACGGAAGTCTACCAGCCGAAGCTTGGACTCCGTAGAATGTGGTATTGGCTCTTTACGGATGCCTACAAGGTATCAGCTTGGGCTCCGGATGGATTTCAGCCACCACGCCGGAGGCTTCGACTTTATGGGTACGAAGTCCGGAAATACAGCCAGCTTGATGACACTTCCCTCTCGATCGACTTCCGTCCCAGCGCGTCCGCTCGGGAAACTAGGAGTGTCAAGGGGAAGGGCAAACCACTGGTGTATGTTTTATTAATTTAGAGGTGATTACAAGCAGATTACAAGGGGCCCTTATGCGAAGTATCGCTTTAGGTGCTCCGCATGCCAAGTATGTGCTAACTCTTCACCTTCTAAATTAGCTAATTTGAATGAACCAGGGCGCCCCGAGCGGACGATTAGATATGGACCTTCCCATTTATTGCCTAACTTCCCTGGTGCTATAATGCTTCGTAGAACAAGATGACCCGGCCTTAACTCGCTGAGCTTAACCTTCGGGTCATACCAAGTCTTCGTCTGCTGATGATACTTTGATAAATTGGCTACAGCTCGAAGTCTTGTCTCTTCTGACAAATCTAACGAAGCTTGTCTTTCTTCTTCGATGTCTGGTTCGGTGCTGCGAAGTGATCCCCCTTTGAGCTCCGTTGGAGTCATAGCTTCATCTCCGAATAGCAGTCTGAACGGAGTAAAACCTGTGGACCTTGTTTGTGTAGTCCGAATGGACCACAAAATCTTCGGAAGTTCTTCGGTCCACAGTCCCTTTGATAGTCCTACTATTCTTCGATTTAGCCCTGATAAAATATTTCCATTGGCTCGCTCAACGGCTCCATTTGACTGAGGATGTCTCACTGCAGCAAAACATAGTTGAATGCCTAGGTCTTCGCAAAACTTCCTGAAGGGTTCTGCGTCGAACTGTGTTCCATTATCAACTGTGAGATATCTAGGCACTCCGAACCGACAAATAATGTTTTTCCAGAAGAATTTTTGTACATTATTCGAAGTGATAGCTGTTAAGGGCTCTGCTTCGACCCACTTAGAAAAATATTCAATAGCTACCACTGCGAACTTCAGATTTCCCTTTGCTAACGGAAAGGGACCAATTAGATCCATACCCCATCTGGCCATAGGCCATACCGGAGCAATGACTTGAAGAGCTGTTGGTGGGCGATGACTCCGTCGACCCATCCACTGGCATCCTTGGCAAGTGCGGACTAAGCTCTCCGCATCAGCTGTTATTGTGGGCCAATAAAGCCCCTGGCGAAGTGTTTTTCCTGCCAGAGCTCTAGGGGCTAAATGACTTCCACAAAGGCCTTCGTGAATTTCTCGAAGAATTTCTTGGCCTTCGGCTTGAGATATACATCGGAGTAGAGGGGAACATACTCCGGCCTTGTATAATATACCGTTGATTAGCTGATAATTTCTTGCTCTGAGCTTTAATCTTGACAATTGGGGCTCTTCGGGCAAATTTGTTCCTCCTTGCAAGAGTTCTATGATTGAATCTTTCCAATCTGCACTAGGAATGCAGAGAATCTCTGCAGAAGCAACTTGTGGCACCGAAGGTATATTGAGCTCCTCATAGAAAGCTTCGTCAGGCACATCCACAGCTCCGGCAGCAGCCTTCGCTAAAATGTCCGCTTGCACGTTTTCAGCTCTTGGTATACTCCGAATGGAAATACCCTTGAAATGTGCTTCGATTTTGCGAATTTCTTCCAAATACTTTGCAAGCTGTGGATGTCGGACTTGAAAACTTTTGTCTACGTGCCCTGCTACTATCTGAGAATCTGTTTTATAATTATTCTTGTAGCCCCTAGAGCACGTGCTTTCCGGAGTCCCAATAATATTCCTTCGTACTCCGCTATATTATTGGTAGACTTAAAGTTGAGTCTTGCGGAGTACATTGCTCTTTGTCCTGACGGAGAAATTAATACTGCCCCAATGCCTGCTCCGGATGCTTGGAAAGCCCCATCGGAGTAAATAGTCCATACTCCGTCATCTGATTTCTCCGGAGTCAACTTCGCAGGTGGAGTCCACTCTGCTACGAAGTCTGCTAGGACTTGGGATTTGATAGCTGTCCTTGCCAGGAAAGATATGCCGAAGGGTGCTAGTTCTACTGCCCACTTTCCAATTCTTCCAGTGGAATCTTTGCTTCGGAGCATATCTCCTAAAGGATACGAAGTTGGTACAATTACATTATGAGCCAAAAAATAATGTCTTAGCTTCCTCGAAGCCATTATCAGAGCATAAACGAACTTCTCAAGTTCGGAGTATCTTGTCTTCGCTCCTGACAATGCTTCGGATACAAAATAGACAGGATTTTGGACCAACTTCCCATTGATATCAGCTTCTCTGACAAGGACTGCGCTGACTGCTGAACCTGTGGCTGCAAGATACAGAAGTAGGGTTTCGTCCGCAATAGGCACCGTAAGTGTAGCAAGATTGCTGAGATAATCTTTAATATCTTCGAAGCTTTTCTGACACTCCGGTGTCCATGCAAAATCTTCGGACCCTTTCAAAGCTTTAAAGATTGGCAAGCTCCTCTCCGCAGACCTTGATAAAAACCTGCTAAGTGCGGCTAGACGTCCGGTCAGCTTTTGCACTTGCTTTACATTCTCGGGAGGAGCCATCTTCTGCAGCGCAGTTATTTGAGTAGGGCTAGCTTCAATTCCCCTACTTGAAACTAAGTACCCTAACAACTTTCCAGCCTTAGCTCCGAATATACATTTTTCGGGGTTAAGGCGGATCCCACATGCCCGAAGGCTATTGAATGTTTCTGCTAAGTCTAGGCTATGTTGGTGCTTTAAAGCACTCTTTATTACAATATCATCCATATAGGCCTCCACATTGCGACCTAGTTGATGACCTAGAGCCTTAGCAACTAATCTTGAAAAAGTAGCCCCGGCATTTCTTAGGCCGAAGGGCATTCTTACATAGCAGAAGACTCCCGAAGGAGTTACAAAGCTCGTCTTGATTTCATCTTCGCGCTTTAACCATATTTGATGATAGCCGGAATACGCGTCGAGGAAGCTTAGTAACTCCGAACCTGCAGTGGAGTCAACTAGTTGATCAATTCGGGGCATGGGGTAGGGGTCACGTGGGCACGCTTTATTCAATGATGTGAAATCAATGCACATGCGCCACTTCCCGGAGGATTTCTTCCTGACGAAGACTGGGTTGGCTAACCACTCTGTATGGGCCACTTCTCTGATAATCCCAGCCTTCAACAGTTTCTCAACTTCGTCCTTAGCTAGAGCAGCTCTCTCTGCGGACATCTTCCGGAGCCCTTGTCGAACAGGCCGGGCCTTCGGGTTTACAAGCAAGCTGTGCTCAATAATATCCCGATCGACTCCGGTGATGTCTTCGTCAGACCAAGCGAAGACATCCAAATTTTCTTCTACGACCTTTTCCAAGGAAGTTGCAACTTCGTGAGGTAAATCTTTACCAAATTGAAAAGTGTATTCTTTACCATCTTTGACAATGACCTTCGTTGCAATCTCTCCTTCGGGACTTGGTCTTGGAAATGACTTCTTCGAAGCTTCGGAGGAGGCTGAAAAAATTTCTCCATTATCTTGGACATTGTTTACCTGCCTCGGATCAAGAGGAGGACCGTGACCATATTCTGCCCTCCGAGCCATGGCTTGATCTCCGAAGATTGTTAGAACTCCTAACTGTGTGGGCATCTTCATGCACAAGTAATTGTGATGCGCCACAGCTCCGAACTGATTCAACATGCCTCGCCCAAAGATAACATTATAAGCGTACGGGGCATCTACTACATCAAAGATAACTTCCTCAGTTCGGGCTAGTAAACCTTCTCCGAAGGTTACTTCCAGGCCTATCTGGCCAAGTGCATCTAGCGGAGGTCCTGCGAAGCCTTGCAGAGGACGAGCCGCTGGGAGGAGATGCTTTCGGGAAATGCATAACTGATCGAAGGCTTGCACAAATATGATATCTGCCGAGCTACCTCCGTCAATTAGCACCCTTCGGACTTCAGTCCCGGCAATATCAGCAGTGATAACCAATGGATCTGCATGCGGGAACTTGATACCAGCTGCATCCTCCGCAGAGAAAGATATTGGAACATGAGACCACTCCGGCATTGCAGCTGCAGATGACGAAGTTCCAATGTGGCCTACTTCTCGAACGTACTCTCTTCGCTGTCTCTTGGACATGCTTCCGAGAGTACCTCCTCCGGAGATAGGGAGAACTACTCTCTTCCCTCTATCTTGCCCTTCTTCTTGCTTCGGAGGTGGCATAACATTGGCCACCGGAGGATGTCTTGCAGCATCAAAATTTTCTATTCGCGCTACAGCCTGGACCGGCTCCGAGCGCACTGCTGCTGCTGGACTTCGGTCGGTACTACCTCGACCCGAAGTTCTCTCCAAGTATTCTCCCCGAAGGGTAAGAATAGCCTTGCAGGTGTCAGTTGCATGGCTTCGGTTCTCTCCATGAATACAGCAAAAAAGGGTCTGGTTTTTGCCAGCCGTTTTCCCTGGCGGCCTCCAGCCGCTGGACTTGTTCCCCGCAGGCTGTGGAGCTCTTGGTGCAAACTTCTGCGGGGGTGCAATGTTTAAGACCTCAGAACGAGGGTGCTTTTGCCCTCTTCTTCTA
Organism: Zizania palustris; assembly: GCA_019279435.1. Taxonomy (NCBI): domain Eukaryota; kingdom Viridiplantae; phylum Streptophyta; class Magnoliopsida; order Poales; family Poaceae; genus Zizania; species Zizania palustris. The sequence continues at coordinate 50,636,639 of JAAALK010000289.1, forward strand.
TCATGTTGCACTTCGGGGACTGGCTCTTGCGGCGGAGCCGAAGTCTTTACTTCTGCTTTAACTTCTGTCAACACTGTCGAAGTAGCAGTAGTCCTCCGAAGCCAACCTTCTTCCGACTTCGAGTACTCCTCGAAGTACGACATCAACTGTGATACTGTGGTGATGCTCTTCCGATGCAATTTATCCAGAAGGCCTTTATGACTGACGCCTTCCCGAGCCGCATCAACCACCGAGGATGTGGACAGCCCCCGAATTTGCGACTTCGTGTGAGCGAAGCGCTTGAAGTACTGCCTCAATGTTTCTCCGGGGAGCTGTTTCACTTGGAAAAGGCTTCCTGTCGACATGGGGGGCACGAAGGTGCCCTGAAAGTTACTTATGAACTTCCTCTTTAACTGTGACCAAGAAATGATTGATCCTGGCTTTAAAGACCAGAACCATCGCAACGCCACTCCTTGAAGAGCTAACGGGAAGCACTTCGCCATAGTCTCTCTGTCTCCGCCGCTAGCCTCAATCGCTAGGGCATAAGAACGCACAAACTCACTGGGATCTTCGTCTCCAGCATACTTGCAGAGCTTCGAAGTTTTAAACTTCGGATTGAAGCGAATCTTCTGAAGCTCAGGATGCAATGGAGATTCATCGTCGTAAGAGGCGTTCTCCGGGGCTTCGGGATAATCAAGATCGTCGTCTTCGTGTACTTCGGGGATAGCTGGGGTGGCTTGAGGGCGAAGCTTGTTCGCAGCCTCCTGTCGCCACCTCGCTACCTCGGCTTGAAGATTGGCCATTTGAGTGGCCATGTCTCCAAGGCTATCTTCATCTCCTCCGGAAGGACCTTCCGGGTCTTGAGAACTGGTATGATCAGTTCGAATCGGAATGGAGGGTGGCAGAGTGGCTCCGGGCGGTCGGAGTGTAGAAGGGGTTGGTGGAGAGGTTTCGTATCCTCGAGGGATAGAAGCCCCTTGCGGAGTTTGAGGTGGAGGGATAGTCGAAGACCCTCCGACTTCGACTGTGTCGAAGGGTATCTCTCCGGAGATCCGAGAGGACCTCCGAGTGGGATTGCGAGGTGCACTCCGCTTAGGAGGCATGATGCAAGAGGTTGGTAGAGAACGAAGTTTTTTGGACTAGGTTCCCCACGGACGGCGCCAACTGTTGGCGTAAAAGATTACGCTAACAGGTTTCTGTAGAAAAGAAACTAACAAACGAAGTGTTTGCGAAGCAAACTGTTCTAAGCCTCCGAAAGGATAATAGCTTAGAATAGTTCGAAAGTGTGTATTGAATCACTTATGATCGGTCCCTATTACAGGGTGAAATGGGGGGTATTTATAGGCCCAAACATTAAGGAAAAGACCTATTTACCCCTCTATTACAACCGACATTAAGGAAACTATTCGGTTTCCTTAATAGGGCTAAAATGGTAAAAGACTAATCTAATAGGATAGAAGATAAGTCTTCCATCTTAGCTGGCAGAAAAGATCTTGAAGGGCTTTGGTTCGAAGACATACTTCGAACCAATGCCTGCCTTCGGGCTTCGAACCAGGCTCTAAGCACCTTCGAAGATGGCCTTCGGACAATCTTCGAACTGGTTGGCTGTCTTCATGCTGCTTTGGCAATAACCCCGAAGATGAGATATTTTCCCCCAACAGAAACTTCTTGAGGATGGTTTGGAGGTCCGTTTTAAGAAGGGCAGTTCTTCCGTGGTTGATTCTAGAGGGTCTTTGATTTACTAGATCTTACCTTTTGGTAAGGTTTTTCGGATTGACTTCTATAGTTCTTTCGGCCCTTCTCAATGTTTGATTGCTGGATCCTCCTCTTAGCTCTGGAAGTGGCATAGGAGGTTGGGCCATTTGAGTTTTGATCTGCTAGTCAGGTTGAGCTCTATGGACCTCATCCGAGGATTGCCAAAGCTTAAGATGGAGAAGGATCTAGTTTGCCATCTCTGTCGTCACGGGAAAATGGTTGCCGCTTCTAACTCACCTGTGACTCAGGTGATGACTTCGTATCCGGGCGAGCTGTTACACATGGACACTGTCGGTCTAGCTCGGGTGCGCTTAGTCGGTGGGAAGTGGTACGCGCTTGTGATCGTTGATGATTTTTCTCAATTTTAGTGGGTTTTCTTTCTGGAGTCCAAGGATGAGACATTTCTTTTTGTTCATGACCTAATTTTGATGCTGAAGAATGAGAACAATGGTCAGATGTGAGCAATTCGCTCTAACAACAGCTCTGAGTTCTAGAACTCTCAGTTCGTCAGCTTCTGTAATGATCAGGGTCTTGACCATCAGTTTTCTGCTCCTTACACTCCCCCACAAAATGGCGTTGTGGAACGAAAGAACCGCACGCTAGTCAAGATGGCCAGGATGATGCTCGATGAGCACAAGACTCCTAGGCGCTTTTGGGCTGAAGCCATGAACATGGCTTTCTATCTGGCCAACCACATTTTTCTTAGAGCTTACCTAGGTAATACTTCATACGAGTTGCGGTTTGGTAGACAGCCCAAGGTGAGCCACTTGCGAGCGTTTGGCTGCAAGTGCTTTGTGCTCAAGAAGGGAGGGCATTTAGATAAGTTTGAGTCTCATTGCTGGGATCAATTTTTTCTTGGCTATGCTTTGCATTCTCGAGGCTTCCGTGTTTGGAACCTTGACTCCCAGCAGCTTGTCGAGACTTGTGAGGTTTCTTTTGATGAGTACTTGCTTTCTTTGACTCCTTCTTTTGAGCCTTCTGGAGATGGTGAGCTTGGAGAGTCCATCTTCGAGGAAGATGATGACACTCCAGCTGTTGATGAGGGTGGGCCTTTTGCACTGCATGCAGAACCCACACCTTCTGAGACTTTGACTGAGGATGAGGGCGGACCTTTGATCACTTCTTCCACTTCGATCGAGCCCCCTCAGTCGAGTCCAGAGGTGCCATCTGCTGACTCCGATCAGGTGACTTCAGATCACCAGGGATCCCGAGCAGTTCAGCGTGATCACCCCTTAGAGCTCATCATTGGTGATTTGTTTGAGAGGACTTTGCGTTTGTCTGTTGACTCTCTTGCTGTGTTTGCTGAATCTGCTTTTGTTGCATCTTTTGAGCCCAGAGATGTTTCTCATGCTCTTTCTGATTCTAATTGGATTAATGCCATGCAAGAAGAGCTTGAGAATTTTGTCCGCAATCGGGTTTGGACACTGGTTGAGCTGCCACCCGGATGCAACCCCATAGGCACCAAGTGGGTGTTCAAGAACAAGCAAGGTGAAGATGGGGTTGTGGTGCGCAACAAAGCTCGACTGGTTGCCCAGGGTTTTTGCTAGAAGGAAGGTATTGACTTTGAAGAAACTTTCGCCCCTATTGCCCGTCTTGAGTCCATTCGCATTCTCTTAGCTTTTGCCGCTTCGAAGGGTTTTATGTTTTTTAAAATGGATGTCAAGAGTGCTTTTCTGAACGGGTACATAGAGGAGGAGGTTTATGTTAGGCAGCCCCCCGGTTTTGAAAACCCTAAGTTTCCTCGACATGTTTTTAAGCTGCAGAAAGCTTTATACGGTCTGAAGCAAGCCCCCAGGCCTTGGTATGACCGGTTAAAGCAATTTTTATTAGGGAAAGGCTTTGTGATGGGTTATGTGGATAAAACTCTTTTCTTGCTCAGAGATGCTTCAGATTTCTTAGTCGCTCAGATTTACGTGGACGATATTATCTTTGACGGTACTACTGATGCTCTTGTGTCCAAGTTTTCTGAGCAGATGCACAGTGAGTTTGAGATGAGCCTCATGGGTGAGCTCAAGTACTTCCTAGGGCTCCAGATCAAGCAGACCAAGGACGACACCTTCATTCACCAGGGTAAGTACACTCGGGACATGTTGAAAAAATTTGACTTTGGTGGAGAGCTGAAGCCTCAGATGACCCCAATGGGAACATTTGGGGGCCTGGACAAGGACGAGAGCAGCGTCAAGGTCAACGAGAGAGAGTTTCGAGGGATGATCGATTCACTGCTGTACTTGACGGTGACGAGGCCAGACATACAGTTCGCCGTAGGACTTTGCACGCATTTCCAGTCTTCACCTCGCGCGTCTCATCGGCAGGCTGTCAAGCGCATTTTCAAGTATCTTACCTATGCGCCCGATCTCGGTCTTTATTATTCAGCATCATCATCTCTTGATTTATCTAGCTTTTCGGACGCTGACTTTGGTGGGTGCCGGTTGGATCGCAAGTTGACTTCCGGTACTTGCCAATTTCTTGGTTCGTCTCTTGTTTCTTGGTCTTCTCGAAAGCAGTCTGGAGTTGCTCTTTCGACCACTGAGGCTGAGTATGTAGCTGCTGCTCATAGTTGGTTTGGATGATTCCCACTTTGCGAGATTTTGGGTTGTTCTTTCCTACCAGAGTTCCTGTGTTTTGCGATGGCACCAGTGCTATTAGTGTAGGGAAAAACCCTTGTCTCCATTCAAAAACCAAACACATTGATGTGCGCTTTCACTTTCTGCGGGATCAATATGAGAAAGGTGTCATTTACCTTGTTCATATTGATACCCATCATCAGTTCGCTGACATTTTTACCAAATCCCTAGATCAGTCTACCTTTGAGCGTTTACGAGGGGATTTGGGTGTTGTGTATCCTTTTTAGGATATTTTGCGTCAGTTTTCTTTCTTCTATACTCTTTTCTTGAGTCTTTTTGTGTGTGTTCATATCATACATACTCACATATCACACTTTTGAGCTTGCTTCTGTTATATGATTGAACCGCTTTACTTATTCTAGCTGGTACATGCTTTTGATTACTTGTCGATGATCATGCTTTGGTTCAGTTCACTTGATATGTCTGATATCTGTCATATGCATTGCTTTTCTGCTTTAAAATTGAAAAATGGTCACCATTGCTTCTGTTAACTAGCATGTGTAGGCTGAGTGTTTTTGCTATCTATTACATGCCTTGTAGCTCGTTCCTCACTTAGATGCAGATATGCAACTTGGACATCAATATGCTTTAAACATGGAAAATGTGCTATAAAAATGATGAAAAATCAGAAAAATGAAAATTCCATGCCTTTTTATGCATAATTTGAAAAGATCCAGGTGGGTTTTCTTTGTCGCATTGCATTGTTTTAGACTACTTACCATAGCACTTTGGTATGAACTAGGACAATGTAGTGTATGCCAAGACGAATGTCTTAAGCTTCTGATGGTCCAGTTCTGGCCTAGGATTGACTTGGTCGGTCAACATAAGGTTTGAAATGCAAATAACCCCTGGCACAAATGAAAAAGGAAAAGGAAAAAGCCTGACAATTAAAAAGATAACAAGTTTGTTGAAGCACTTTGTTTTGGACAATGCTTATCTTGGTAGATATCAGTTAGCTTCTGTATCTCATTCTTTACCTTGCTTGTCAACTGGAAAATGTGGTGATGTTTTTGTTTGCAAAAATTAAAAAATGCGTGCTAATGACTTTCTTTAGATATCATCTGTTGCACTGATCATGCCATGTGTCTTAGATAGTATGTCTTTTGCTATACTTGTTAGATGTTGTAATTGCAGTCAATCATATCTGAGAAGCATGCTTTCTTCACTCCACCTGCACCCCAGTTGCATTCATTGCATATTTTGAGGGGGAGTTGCATTTCAGGAGGAGTCTGTGTCTCTTTCGAGTGCTTTTAGTCTCGCTTGATGAGTCCACTTGTCAACAAGGGGGAGAAATTTTGGGAGAAGAGTTTAAGGGGGAGTTTTGGCTTTCTCTGGGATTTGTTTCAGGGGGAGTTTTTGTCCCATTTGTCCTTACTCTTTTGTTATCCTTGTTGATAATTCTGAGATTGCACTCGTTTTGAGCTTTTATTTTTTGGTTAACCATAATGACCGCTTTCTTGCTGTTGTTTGGCTTTTGGTCATTAGGGTTAAACTTTTATTTTATTTTCTTCTTCTCTGTTTTCTTGTGTTTCGTTTTTATGTTTCCATATGTGCTTACAGGTACTGGAGAGCTGATGAAGAGAAGTGTTGACAATGCACACATCAAGGGGGAGATTGAGGAGCCATGCTGAAGAGCGTGGGCCTCATGGCTCTAGATGTGATGAGTCATTGTCAACGGAAGTCAAAGAGGACACGAAGTAAGGAAAAGACCTGCTGCGTCTGGGCCATGTGTGACTCAGGTACACGGGCAGCGAGCGACTGTCGGGCAGAAGGGCCGCGAAGTTGGGCTGACTCAATTCGGGTACATGGGCTAGGAGCAGCAGAGGATCCACTAGGCTGTTGACCAGGATTGACTCAGGTACACGGGCGGCGAGTGATTGCCGGGCTGAGAGAGCTGTGGAATCGGGCCAGCCCAATCCGGGTACCTGGTGCAAAGTTGGTGGACGCTTTGTCAGTTTCGGCGCAAAACTGACAACCGCTGATCTCACATCGGACTGTTCAGAGGCGAAGCCGTAGTCGCTATGAAGGATCGGCTTCCGGATAAGTCATCTGTAAATAGGAGTTTACTATTTTGTCCTTAGGCCCACAGTCAGTCAGTTGAGTCTGTAAAAATATCGTAAGGGTAGTTTGGTCTTTTCCATTTTATTTCAGCGTCTGTAAAAAACCCTAAGGGTCTTTTGGTATTTTCCTAGTCTATTGGGCTGCCTATAAATAGGGCCCCAACCCCTAGGGTTAGGGTTAACTCACTTTAATCTAAAAAAATCTGAGTTCACTTTCCCCACGTTTTTGCTCTTGGTTGTTTCCCGTTCATGTGGGCGCCGTCATTGTTCATCGTCGCCGCCGCCGCTATTCATCGCACGCACGCCAGGTTCTGATTCTCATACACGTTGAGAAATCTTTTGATTGGTTGTTGTTCTTCGTGTCTCTCCGATCGTGTGTTTGCTGTGGAGTTATTTCCTGACTGTTTCATTTTTGCGTGCCTACTCTGTTCATCTAGTCTACAATCATTGCTGCTACGTGCTTTTACTCTGAGCAAGTTTGTTTGCTTTGGCCTTGGATTTTTATCCAGCAAACAATATTTCTCGATCAGTCTTTCTACAGATTTTATCTCTCTGTTTGCAGGCTTCTATTCGAAAGCTATCATAGCTAGTCTGCAACTAGTTTTCATAGGGCAGTGATTGCAACAATAGGCTTGGCAGAGACTATTTTCTTTTTGATGAGTTGCACTGTAGCATGCTTGCGCGGGTCCCACTGTATAAGCTAAGCATAAGCTTCGGCAAATTGGCTGCTAGGACTACTCCTGCAGCGTAGCCTGTTTCACAATAGCTTCGGTTTTCTGATGGAGTACTCGTGAAGGCTAATTGTTTTTTCTGGAGTTCCTGTGTTCTGTTTTTGCCTGTTCGAAGCACACTTCGACACGTAGGAAAGCTTCGTATACGAAGTCCGCTTTTGAAGAGCTTGTGCTATCTTTGAAGCTTCTAACCGAGGGCCTTCAGCGTAGCATACTTCGATGATGGGTGCTGGTTTCGAAGTTCTGTGAAGTACACCTCGCTGGTCTTTCTGTGCCTTAGTTCGAAGTCCTGTTTTACACCTCGCTTGAAGAGTGCTGTGGAGGTTGCTTCGGAGCTACGCTCATCAGGCTGTTCACTGCTCAAGCAAAGTATGCGTGTGCAGGCTTCGAATTTTTGTGTTTGTTTCGATGTATACATTTCGGAGAGGCAGGCTTCGCACGACTGCTCCGAACCGGCCTTGACTACATCAGACTTTGCACAAAGATCTTCGAAGCAGGCTTCGGCACATACACTGCAGGCTCCGACACTGAGTACTTCGAAGCAGGCTTCAACACATCCACTGCAGGCTTTGACACTGCATACTTCGAAGCAGGCTTCATCAAGTACCGTTCAGGAGACAAGTCAGAACAGTAACCCTACTCGTTTCACATACACTTAGGAAAAATTGCTGTGATGATTTATCTCTGTGAACCTTGATCTACCCATGTTCTAAATGCTCTGTTATTCTTCCTATTAGCACTGTGTTGGTGTTTCTTTGTCTAGGACACCAGTCGTTTATAGGCTAGATACTTTTAGGCTTTGTTTGATATGTTCACGTTTTTCCTGCTAAGTCTTTTGAGGTGCGTTGGGTGTTGGGAGCAGGCCATTGATTCGAAAGAATTTTTAGGCGCCCATTCACCTCCTCCTCTAGTCGCTACTTTCGGTCCTACAACACAAACCGATGCCCTTTTAACGAAGGAGGGTAAATCTGGCCGATGAAGTCTAAACCCCAACCTCGGAATGGCTATGGCTTGACAATAGGGTTAAGTAATGAAGTAGGAACTAACTAAATATTGCCAAACTTCTGACATGCTTCACACCCTCTATAATACTTAAAACAATCCTCAGTCATCGTCGGCCAGTAGAAACCCGCTCTTTTGAGCATCCAACTCATTTTTTGGGCCGACTGATGAGTACCACAAAGTCCTTCATGGAATTCTCCCATAGCCACCTGGGACCATTCATTGTCTAAACACTTTAACAGTACTCCATCAATAGTTAGGTGATACAATGTATCATCTAGTAACACAAATTTAAACGCTTGTCGCCGAACTTTCCGATCAACCCTTTGACTAGGGTCCCTCAAATACTAGACAATTGGAGTTCTCCAATCGCCCTTATGGGCTCCCGAATGGTTTGATAGCTCATTCACTAGAGTGACGCCTAGGCTACTAATTTCGGAGTGCCCCCTGAGCCCTTCTTGCTTCTGCCGAAGCCTGCTCGAGCTGGCCGCACAAAGTGGGTCAGGCCGAAGCCTCCTACCGGAGGGTTCGGGTTCCCGGAAACCCTCACTGTCCAGGGGACTTCGACGCATGGGCTCTGGCACGCCAGACCCTTCGGTGGGCGGAATTCTTCGGCCCTGGGGCTCTAGCGCGCAGCAGTTTCTGGTGGCCGAAGGGTTCGGCAACCCTTGCGCTTGCTCGAAGCTCCTAGTTTCGGTAGTGAGACCAAGCATCGGATTTTCCTGTACAGAAAATTTAACTCTCATGACCTGATAGCCAGATGCTTGCTGAGCCAAATCATTTGCAATGGAATTGGCCTCCCTTGACACGGGAGAAATTTTGAAGTCATCAAAAGTAGAAATTATGTATATGCATTTATCCAAGTAGCTATTTAGCAAGCCATTAAAACATTGAGCACTCTTAGCTACTTGTTTCACTACTAACAGGGAATCACCATGCACATGAACATGTTTAACACCCATGGATTCCAATAATTCAAGTCTTAGCAATAAAGCCTCATATTTAGCTTGGTTGTTAGTAGAGGGAAATTCCAAACGAGCTGAGGTTTCAAACAACATTCCACTAGGTGATATGAGAACCACTCCAATACCTTGGCCACTTTTGCAAGCTGAACCATCAAAGTAGATTTTCCATGGTACTACCTCAATTAGAGCAACATTGTTACTCCAACTGATATCTATGTGCTGATCAACTATAAAGTTAGCGACAATTTGGCCTTTCATAGCTCTTAGGGGTTCATAGGCCAAATCAAACTCAATAAAAGCGTACACCCACTTCCCGATTCTTCCACTTAGAATCGGCTTTTGCAACATGTGTTTTATAACATCGGTTTGGCAGACGACAACACATGTAGTAGGGAGAAGATAGTGGCACAATTTGGTACATGCGTAGTAAAGCGATAAACATAAACGTTCCACAAATGCGTACCTAGTTTCTGCATCCAGCAGGCAACAGCTCAAAAAGATGATGATGTACTCCTTTCCCTTCAACTCCTGGGTTAGCACGGCCCCGATCATGCTTTCTTCGGCAGTGATGTACAGCCGAAACGGAATCCCAACTTTGGGTGCTCTCACCACGGGTGGCGATGACAAACATTCCTTGATCTTTTTAAAGGTGCGTTGCTGACATGCCCCCCAAGTGAACTCGACTTCATTCTTTAGCCGGAGTATGGGGACAAAGGCATCAATCTTGCTAGACAAGTTAGATATAAAGCGGCACAAATAATTCATCTTGCCTAGCAACTTCTAGACATCCTTCTTGCATGTCGGCGCTGTAGAGTTTCTAATTTTCTCAAGCCTCTTAAGATCGATCTCTATGCCTCTTTCATGAATCATGAAACCTAAGAACTTGCCTGCCAACATGCTGAAAGCGCATTTGAGCGGGTTCATTTTTAAGCCATACTGTCACATCCTATCAAAAGCAACTTTCAAATCGGCTAGATGGTTTCCCATAGCGTCCGATTTGACTACAACATCATTAATGTGAACTTCTAACATAACTCCTAGCAAGTTGTGAAAGATCAGGTTCATAGCGCGCTGATATGTGGTGCCAGCATTTTTCAAACCGAAAGTCATAACAACCCACTTGAATAAACCGACAAAACCAGGGCATCGAAAGGCAGTCTTGTAGACGTCCTCTTCGGCAATAAAGATTTGATTATAACCAGCATTTCCATCAAGAAAACTTAGTACCTTATGTCCTGAAGCATCGTTGATTAGCATGTCGGCTATCGGCATCGGATACTCGTCCTTTGGAGTGGCCTTGTTCAGATCCCTGAAATCAATACATACTAGTATCTTGCCGATCCCTTTCTTCTCTACAGGCACAATGTTAGCGACCCATTCTGCGTACCTGCATGGCCTAATAAATCTAGCTTTGAGTAGTCGCTCTACTTCTTCTTTAACTCGGTCATAGACGACCGAGTTAAAGTGACGAGGAGGCTGTTTATAAGGCCTAAACCTGGACTTGATAGGTAGCCGATGCTCCACGAGCTCATGGCTTAGTCCCGGCATCTCGCTATACTCCCATGCGAAACAATCGACATACGACCATAGCAACTTTATTACTTTGGCCTTTTCATCAGGCTGTAAATGTTGGTTTACAAAAGTCGGCCTCAGGATGCTACCATCACCTATGTAAATATCCTATAAGGGATCGGCCGACGCGAAACCTTGTCCTAATTTCTCTACTTTGCTAAAGTCTTCGATGGCCTCGGCAATACCGTCTTTAGCAGACCGATATTGCTCTACACGAGACTTTAGCCAATCTAGATTACTCTTGCTAGATATGATTACTAATATAAAAACAGTCGTGCTACACCAGCCGACTTTATAGACACTGGTACAAAACGTCCTCCAGACACGCTAACAAAATCGTAATCCGAAAGATCTCTACCTGATAGACACTCTACTTTGTTGTGAACGGCATCAACTGATACATTGGCCAATGCCACTTGGGCTGAAGTATCTGCGGGAATGACTTCTACTTCATCGCCGTCCCACTGAATTAGGCATTATTGCAGAGTAGAAGGAATGCATCAATTCGCGTGAATCCAGTCACGCCCAAGCAGCACGCTGTAGTTACCTTGTACATCGATGACAAAAAATGTTGTTGGCAACGTCTTGTTGCCCACTGTCAACTCCATGGAGCGCACGCCCTTGGCCTCAGAACTCTCGCCGTTGAAACCGTTGAGCATCAAGTTAGTCTTTTTCAGATCATCCTCATCCCTGCCAAGTTTCTTCAACAGTGAGTAGGGCATTAGGTTAACAGTGGCACCGCCGTCAACAAGCATCTGGGAAATCGGCTTTTCGTCAATGTGACCTCTGACGTAGAGAGGCTTTAGATGGCGAGCCGAGTCCTCGGGCTTCTCAAAAATAGCATTGCGTGGGCCGAGGTTCAATTGAGTGATCTTGGCCTCGTCCCGCGGCAAGGCAAACTCGGCGGGCAGCGTGACGATGTTGATGTCCATCGCCTAGGGTGCAGGCCCCTTAGAGATAGGAGAGTAGTCATCGTTGAGCATGTCGTCGCCGCTCGGACTTGGAGCTGGGTTGGTCATATCAACCGGCTTCATCCTCCATAGCTGTCTTGTAGTTGGTCGAGGGTGGATTTCTTCAAAAATAGCGTCGCACTGATCCTCGGCCTTCTTCTCGCGCATATCCTATGCCCGTAGTCGTTGCAGACGCCTCTTTTGTGATTTGGACATGCCTGGAGGTGCCGAAGATGGCCGTGGCTTGGTGCCAGGTGCCACTACCTATTTCCTATCGACTTTAGCCGAAGTGGTACTGCTCACTTCGGCCTCGTGCACTCTATATTCAGTGGGGCCTTCACTGCAGACCTCGGTAGTCGGACCGACCTCATTCGGCTGATTGGACCAGGCTCCAGCGAGGGCTTCGGCCGAAGCATGGGACTTACCTCCGTCAGACTTCGGTGAAAGGGACTTCGGGATTGGGACTTCCTGAGACCCTATTCTAAGTGTGATAGCTTCGGACTCACCGTCCTCGGCCTCTCCGCGCTTGTATTCTTCGACTTCGCTCTGCACGTGCTGATTTGGATGTACCACGGACAGCCTGTGGACGATGCCTCCCTCCGCTGCGTCTGTTTGTCCCTGCCATTCATAATACTCCTAAGGAAAACAAGACATAGCGTTAAGTTGCGGAGGGTAATCCGGCTGTGATACGTACGGAGCCCACGGAGTTCCTGCCCAGTTGTACGGCGGAAGCATCGGCGGCTCCAGTGGCTTCGCCCACTATGAGCCGAACCTGTTGCCTAGAGGGGGGTTCAGCAGAATCGATGGTGACTCAGACCATATCAGTGAGGGGTCCTGCCAGGACGGAGGTACGTTCGTCTAGTGTGGGACGAAGCCTCCCGTTGAAGGGTTCATCCAAAGTGTTGTGGGGTTCGGACATTGGGGGCCGAACTCGATCCGCACAGGGTCTGGCCACTGAGGTCCGAAACTACCGTATGGGGGGTTCTGCCATTGAGGTCCGAAGCCACTGTACGGAGTGTTAGGCCACGGTGACCCGAAGTCCCCATGCGGAGGGTTCGACCATCGCGGTCCGAAGCCATCATGAGGAGGGCTCAACCACTGTGGTCTGAAGCCACCATGAGGAGGGCTCGACCAATGTGGTCCGAAGCCGTCCTCCGGATGCATTGGGCCCTTCAGCTGACTTATTTTCTTAGCGCGAGGGCCTGCTTCCTTGGCTTTTCGTTGGTGCTTGTTTAACGGCATCTTATATGTTACCTTCGGCTTCTTGCGAGCCTTAGCCGAAGGGGTGCTAATGTTTCGTTTCCACACCCCCACCTCGGGGTTCTTAGGTATGAGTGTGTGTGTGCGCGACTCTCCAACAATTATCACCTTCCCTTTAGTCGGCTCGGCCTGTTCTGGATGAACCAATACCTTGTTCTTGTCGAAGTCGACGGCGTTGATGGGGAAAGGATCTTTGTCCAGCTTCATCTTTGGATTGTGGTCTATTTTCAATCGTCCTTCTTCTATGGCCGATTGAACCTGCCGTCGAAAAACATTGCAGTTGTTAGTATTATGTGAATGTGAATCATGCCACTTACAGTATGGATGTTTCTTCAATTCGTTGGCAGATGGAATGACTTGGCCTTTAGGAAACCTGAGGAGCTGGTTCTTTAAGAGAAAATCAAATATTTTATCACACTTTGTTATGTCAAATGAGTACTTGACCTCACTAGGCCGATTCTTTGTGGGAGACAGCCGTAACTCAGAGCATGTGATGGGTTTACTCTTAGCGTTCCAAACCCATTCGGCCGCGTACATGTCGGTCGAATCCTCCTCTTCTGACTCCTCCTCATCGGAGTGTTCCATGAGGTGGATTTTAGCCCTAGGCTTGTTAAACGTCTTAATAAACTTTTTATCTTTGGCTCAGCCTTCCTGGACCAGAGCCTGCTGCAAGACTTGGCTAACCTCTAAAAAGTTCTCATTGTCTAATCTTTCTTTAATCTCGGAACGCAACCCATTAAAAGCTAGCTCCGCCAAATCCCTTTCTGAAATACTAAGGCAGAAATATCGGTTTCTAGTATCCCTAAAACACTTGATGTACTCGGAGGCATTCTCGTTAGATTTCTGCCTAACCGATGTCAAGTGTGAAAGCCTAAGTTCCGTCTCACCAGTGTAAAAGTAGTCTTGGAATTTTTGTTCTAATTCATCCCACGTCTAAACAGAGTTCGGCGGGAGCACCGAAAACCAAGTGAAATCGGAGCCGGATAGCGAGAGGGAAAATAGTCTAATTTTTAGAGCATCTGTCCCGCTAGCTTCTCCACACTGCGCTAAAAATTGACTAACATGCTCTAGTGTGGTTTTGCTACCCTCGCCGTCGAACTTAGTGAATTCGGGGACTCTATAGCCGTGAGGGTAGAGTATTGTATCGAAATGATCGGGATATGGCTTACGGTAAACCCTAACCCGATCCCTAGGCACGAAACCGGCGCATTCCCTAAATAGTGTGCGGATTCACTCTTCTAGATCATCTTGGCCTGCTCCCTGCACATGTCTCTCGTGCGGGGGCGTGACACGCGGCGGGATATCGGCGTGTCAACCATGGGCCTCTTCCCTATGCGCTAGCTGTACGACGTGCTCGAGCCCAGGTGCTTGTGCATGTGGCACGGGCAGCAAGGGTAGGGCTGGTACCGGCTGTTGGACCAAAAATGGCGACCAGAGGGGGGGGGTGAATGGGAGCTTTTAAAATTTCAGACTAAAAATAGTCTTCTGTTTTAGTTCTGTCTTCTGCGGAACAGGCTTCGAACACACCCTTCGAAGTTCTAGTTCGGAGGTATTTTACAGCTCTAAAATCAAGCTTCGCAAGGAGCAAAAGTTCGAAGCCAAGAAGACTTCGCTCCACCCACAACCCCAAAGATTCAACTCTGCTAAGTCATTGCAGGCTCCGCACACGGGTGCCTTCGAGCAGGCTTCACACTTCACCCTTCGCAAGAGCAGACTTCCCTCTAAGAACTTCGACCAAATACTCAGCGATAACAACTGCTGCTAAGCTTCGTACTTCGAAGGTCTAAATGCACACTGAACACACTTCGTCGAGGACTTCGACAAGGGAAGAAAACGGGCTTCGAACAGTGCTTCGCTAGTAATCAGAGAGGTCTTGCCTCCAGTTTACACAGAGCGAATAGACACTGAAAAACACAGTTCACACGAACAAACCTCTCACACACTTCTCCAGAAAAGATTTAGTGCATAAACTCAACCTAGAAGAAATGAGACACAGAGAGATCAAAGCATGCAGTGTGAAGTAAGCATACAAGTTCAAGCAGTAAATGAACAGAATCAAAACTTCATTGCTTGAACAGGGAACACAAAATGAACTCACAGAGTGAATACAATGTGTGTGGCGTCTAGCACAGGAGCTCAAAAATAGCTGCTCAAAAGTGTTGATGTGACCTAGCTAGCCTCCACTATTTATAGGCACTATTCAGCCCTATGAATAGACTACTTTACCCCTACGGTTTACACCGTTTTTGTCTCATCAGAACATGGGGGTATAGCTGGTAGTCTACTTTATTTGGAGGCTTCTTTTGTCAGCTTCGCAGAGGAGACAACATCAGCTTTTGTAGAGCAGACATGGTCAGCCTTTGCAGTTTTGGAGCCTTCTGAAGCCCCCCTTCGCACGCGAGGGGTGCGGTAGCTTCGGTGAGAAGCCTTGAGCCTGATGACCTTCCCTTCACCGAAGTCAGCCTCCGATACAGTGACGGTTTTGAGCCGAAGCCGTCAAAGCCCTTGGGCCTTCGCACAAACACCTCTGGAGTGGACCACCACGGCTTCACAACTTCTCCCAGCTCGAACTCCGTCAGTCCGTGTACCGAAGTCATGCATAGCCGAAGTACCTCAAGTCAGCCTCACTCCGAAGCCACACCTTCAAAGTACCACCCTTCGAAGTCCCTCCTTCGTCTAAGGCCTCCACCTGAAGCATTCCATGAGCACTTCGTTGCAGTGTCTCTCCCCGAGCACACTCCTCGACGAACCTCACCCGGACCATGCCTTCGATGCACCTCGACTTCTGAGACCTTCATCGGGTAAACCTTCAAGTGCCTCCCTCCGGAGCACACTTCGAATGCCTTGCCTCATTGCTGAGGACTTTGTCCACCATACTCCGAAGTCACTACATTCGGAGTACCCTTCGAAGTGCCTCGCCTCCGTGGACTTCATCTCAGGGTACCTTCACCCGGAGCCATACTCCGCACTTACTGCCTTCTCCTGGCGCACCTCGACCCGAGGTCCGACCTTGACCCCTTCGCAGCCTTCGTGATTGAGCTCCCTGCTCGCCTGGCATCATGCCTCCCGCTTGACCCAGGTTCACTTGCTGCGAACCGTCCATCGCCTCCGAAGTCACCTGCACACAACAGACAAACAGACAAGTGTATCTAGTACCCCGGAGACCTCTCTGGGTAAGCAACCTCTAGCACACACTCTGGTGTACCGCCCAAAGTACCAAACACTTCGATACAGCCCAGTCATCGTGTACTATTGGACCCCTCCGACAGGCACACTCCGCTGCAACAGCTGTAGCAAACAGACCCACCAAACCCTTCGGTGAAACCACCTCCAAACCCCTTCGAATCAGAGGGTAAAATCTGTCAATCACTCATCATAGACTCCGAAACCAGCCCTTGGTTTCTCAATCTCCCCCTTGATGAGTGCATTGACAACCAAATTCAAGTTCAAGAGATTTTGAAAAATTTTAGCACACAAGTGACCATAAAACTCAGAAACGAGCCAAACCATGTCACTTGACAAAAGAATTTTCCTCCCCCTTTTCAAAAGAGTAAAAGCCCCTTTGGCAAATCTTTCCCTTTCCAAGATAAATCTCCCCCTAAGTTGGTTTACCCCCTTGCTGCAGAGAACTAAAAAATTTCTCCCCCTTTGGCAATGTAGGCATCAAGGAGCATTTAAAAGATGCAAAGCTTCGAAATGGGTAGAATTGCAAAGACATATAAACCAAAAATATGCCAACATTAATACCAATTATCATGTGCTCAGCTCAGTTTAACATTCTCTAAAAAACATGATGACAACATGTGATTTTATCATTTTGAAATAAAAGCATCACCACTCAATCAAAGTAACTAGACAAGTAAAAGCAGGGACTGCGCAAAGCTAGTCAATTTCTACTCTAGACAGACAAGTCCAGTTCAAGTGGAGCTTTGAAAGCAATCTTGATGATCAATGAATTTGTTGTTCTTTTCATAATGCCAGGGGTTATTTGTTTGTCTACCTTATACTTTACAATCAAGCCAAGCCTAGGCATGAAAACCATCAGAAGCTTAAGACGGTGATTTTGGCATACACTACACTATCCCAGTTTAGACCAATGTGCAATGGTAAGTAGTCTAGAATAGAGTAGTGCGACAAACAAACCCACCTGGATCTTTTCACTTGTAGCATGCAAATCATGGAGTTTTGGATTTTTATTAAGTGAAATTTTTTTTAGCACTTGATGAATATCCATGAGTAAGTAGAACAATTTTTCAAGTTGCAATGTTTAGCATCTAGAGAAAAAGGAGTCTTGCTATCAAGCAGACAAAAGATAGCTAAAGCAGTCCTGCCTTAACATGCTAGATTCAAGACTAAGTAGTGAGCATGATTTGATTTTGGAAAGAAGAATCATGCACATAATGTTTCAGACATATTAAATAGAGCTGAGTTGACATGATTTCGTGAATTAAAATCAGGCATATAAGTGCAAAAGATGTAAATGCAATTTCACACACAATGAGCATATGCAAGACAATCAAAATCTGCTTCCCCTCAGAAAATGCTGTAAGGGTGACAAACACCAAGTTCCCCACGCAAGTAGGCAAAACGAGAAGCATCGAAGGGTTTTGTGAAAATATCGGCTAGCTGGTGTTGGGTATCAACATATTGAAGCTCAATATCACCCTTCTCATTATGATCTCTGAGAAAATGATATCGCACATCAATGTGTTTGGTTCTGGAATGCTGAACCGGGTTGTTTGCAATACAAATAGCACTAGTGTTATCATAGAAAAGTGGAACACTCTTATAATCTAACCCAAAATCCCGCAAAGTGGAAACCATCCAAAAAATCTGAGAGCAACAGCTAGCTGCAGCAACATATTCGGCCTCAGCCGTCGATTGTGCAACACTAGACTGTTTGCAGGAAGACCAGCAAACCAGTGAAGTACCTAGAAAATGACAAGTACCAGATGTACTTTTCCTATCAATCCTACACCCAGCAAAATCTACATCGGAATAACCTCGAAGACACAAAGAGTAAGACGCCGAATACCAAATCCCAAATTCGAGGGTATGTTTGAGATACCTGAGAATGCGCTTTACTGCTTGGTGGTGCGAAGCTCGTGGTGAAGCCTAAAAACGAGCGCATAAACACACTACGAAGTGTATGTCTGGCCTCGTAGCGGTCAAGTAGAGGAGGGAGCCGATCATGCTTTGGAACTCCTTCTGATCTACGACTTCTCCATCTTCATCAGGATCCAATGCTACAGATGTAGCCATCGGAGTGGCGAGTGGCTTCGCATCAACCATGCCGAATTTCTTGAGCAGGTCCTTGGTGTACTTCGTCTGGTGGATGAAAGTACCTTGTTTGCTTTGCTTGATTTGCAAACCAAGGAAAAAGGTGAGTTCGCCCATCATGGACATCTCGAACTCCCTGCTCATGGCATCTACAAACTCAGCAACCAAAGCATGAGAAGAGCCACCAAAGATGATATCATCCACATAAATATGAATTAGTAGGAAATCTTTGCCATGCTTGAGAGTGAACAGGGTTTTATCAACAGATCCCATCAAATACCCCTGCTTAAGAAGAAAAGACTTAAGTCTATCATACCATGCCTGAGAGGGGCCTGCTTGAGTCCGTAAAGAGCCTTATGAAGTTTAAGGACTTTATGTGGGTATTTAGGGTTTTCAAAGCCAGGGGGTTGTTTTACATAAACATCTTCACCTATGAAGCCATTAAGAAATGCACTTTTGACATCCATTTGATAGAGTTTGAATCCCCAGGATGTTGCAAAGGCAAGCAAAATCCTAATGGCCTCTAGACGTGCAACGGGTGCAAAAGTTTTAGTAAAATCAATCCCTTCTAATTGAGAATAACCCTGAGCTACAAGTCTAGCCTTGTTTCTAACTATAGTCCCATCCTCCCCTTGTTTGTTTTTGAAAATCCATTTTGTTCCAATGAAATGAACATTTGGTGGAGGATCAACTAAAGTCTAGACTTGGTTTCTCTCAAAATTTTCAAGTTCTTCATGCATGGCATTGATCCAACTAGAATCAAAAAGTGCATGACTAACATCTAAGGGCTCAAAAGAAGAAACAAAAGTGGAATCAATGAAATGAACATGAGAACATGTTACCCTTTGATCAAGCTCACCAATGATCTGCTTGGGAGGATGCATCCTTTGAACATGATGTGGAGCCTCATGGCGGGATGCAGTCTCCCCCTCAACTTGTGCGTTGGAGTGGTCCAAGATGACTGATGTCGAGGTAGTTGCTTCGGGACCTTGTGCCGAAGTGGTCGTAGCGAGGTCAGCTTCGGGGCGATGTCGAGGGTAGTAGGAGTTCATCCTCGAAATCTCCGGGATCTTCTTCTTCGAAGATGGTCTGCTCCATGTCGTGTTTATTTGCCTGTTCAAAGGTAGAACTAACAGAGGGGGTTGATTCATCAAAAGTCTCATCACATGACTCGATGAGAGTGTTAGTTTCCAAATTATAAACACGATAAGAATGACCATGTGTAGTGTAACCCAAAAAGATCCCGTCAGAAGAGCGCGACTCAAATTTATCCAAATTTCCACGTTTTAGGATAAAGCAACGACAACCAAAGACTCGAAGATGAGTAACTTTGTGTTGTCTCCCAAAACACAGCTCATAAGATGTCAAGTTCAAAATTGAGCGCAAGAAGATTCAGTTTGAGATGTAACAAGCAGTGTTAATGGCCTCAACCCAGAATTTTCTAGGGTCTTGTGCTCATCAAGCATCGTCCTAACCATCTCAACCAAAGTGCGGTTCTTTCTCTCAACAACACCGTTCTGTTGAGGAACCCGCGGAGCAGAGAATTGATGTTCTATGCCATGCTCCATGCAAAAGTCAACAAAGAGACTGTTCTTGAACTTAGTGCTATTATCACTTCAAATGAATTTCAATGCAGCAGGGAGTTCAGTGAAAAGTCTCAAAGCCAAGCTCCGAAAGTGTGAAAACACTTCATCCTTGCTGGCAAGAAAGAAGACCCAAGAGTAGCGAGAGAAATCATTGACAATGACTAGCACATACCACTTGCCGCCTAAAGAACTAACCCGAGAAGGATCTACAGTGTCCATATGGAGAAGTTCTCCAGGTTGTTCAGTCATCACTGTGGTGACCGACGAGTGCGAAGCGGCAATCATTTTTCCATGTCGACAAGGATCGCAAACTAAATTCTTCTCAAACTTGAGCTTGGGTATCCTCGGATCAGACCTAGGGCACTCAGACGAGAGAGCAACTCAAAGCTCATATGCCCTAGTCTCCTATGCCACTTCCAAAGCTCAGAAGTAGAATGTGCAACAAGACAATGAGAAGAACCAGATGACTCAAAAAAATCAGCTCCAAAAACTCTCCCAACTCTAAAGATCTTACAGACCACAACACAATCAGAATTGAGTACTTGCGAAGTATTGCAATGGAATCACACTTCGAAGCCCTCATCAAGCAATTGAGATACAGAAAGCAAATTGTATCCCAAATTTTCAACCAAAGCAACATCTTTGAGAGTGAAATTCGAGTTAATTCTTACCACACCTTTACCTTTCACTCTACTCCTTCGATTGTTGCCGAAGGTGATATGTTCCCTTTGCTTGGTTGTGGTGAGGCCGAAGAACCATGCTGCATCTCCGGTCATGTGGCGTGAACAACTGGAGTACATGATCCACGTGCCCTCCAAGCCTCGGTCTAGCGCCTACACATGATAAGAAAATCTCGATCGCTCAGTGCTGGGGTGAGTGAATACATGACGAGGCATCCAACACTGAGTGATATGAGTAGTAGGCACAATAAAAATAGACTATCTATGCAAGGATAATCAGAATGATGCAAAGTGCGAGGTCTACCTACATGATGTGTCCTAAATGCATGACGAGGTCTCCTACTCTGTTGAGGTACAAAGCTACTCGTCTGGGGTCTACCACCCTATGGAACATGGTGTACACCTCGAGGAGCAAAACCTCTACGAGAAGTATGAGGAGCCTCGAAAACAGGACGAGAGTAAAACTCAGACTAATGCATACCTCGAGATGGGTAATGCATGTCCTGGAAACTCATCGCCTGAGAGCGTCGCTCATCCTTGATGCGACGAAAACAGAACCCAACCAAATGACCCACCCACTCACAGTAGGAACAATGAAAAACTCTCCTAGGTGCACTCTCATGGGTCATAGGAGCAACTCTTACAGGCTCCTTGGGCTTCTGCTGAGTGGTTTTCTGTAGAGCCCCGATTTAACAAATCGAGACATTACTGAATTTCAGAAGAAAAACAATAATACAAGAGGTTCATCATGCGACAATCGTACATACGACAGTGTTCATGGTACGCAGACCATATTTATTACATCATTGTTTTAATAAAAACAGTAAAGTAAAATAATTAGAAAACGGCATGACGAACATCTTCTTCAGGATTTTTCTCCCCGACTGGGTCGCTACTCCAGACCGTCTTCGTAGTAAGCATCCTCTGTGGGGTCCAACGGGTATGAGTACAAAAAGTACTCAACAAGCCACCGCAAATGCAAATAATAATGCAGGGTAATAAACAAGGAAGGATAATGGCTAACATTGCGGAATAATGCGGTTGCAGTTATTGCATTTAGTGTAATCATATTTTAATCATGCGGAAAGTAAACATGAACATCATCAACATCAACTAACTCGAGGGGTACAGTCAGCCCCACCTCGCTCAACGGTCCTTACATGTCAATCCACCATGCACATACATATTCAAAGTAAACTAACTGGGGGATGTCACGCAACCCGCCCTTGACCGTGGGCTCGGCTTTTCGAAAAGATTTAATACTCTGATCAGAGATGTACTACTGTACCCACAAGGCACGCACTCATCCCAAACGAGATGACCCATTTCACGGGAACTCGTGCCAAAACCTCAATATGAGATGTTCCAAGCGATAACCACCCGCTCTAGGTTTCGCCGGCGCACCGGGCCGCATCCCGGCTAACGTCGCACCCTCTTTTGCGCCACATTGGTGCAAGTCACCCGCAGGTGCAACTTGACCCATCTCCAAATGGTGGCCTCGGTTTGGAACAGCCCATACCTTAGTTAGGACTTACCCACTAGACTTGTGGTTAGTACGTAAGTGTATTGCAACGGATCCCTCAGACCGGTCCTTATAGTGCCCCGGGTGCTACCGACCAATGCCCTAGCTTGCACCCGGAACCCACCATGCATACACTCATAACCATGACTCATCACCAACAGAATTTCTAAGGATAAGAAGTAACGGGGATCATATAATAGAACCATTTTGCTACGACTCATTTTTATCCCATAGCGGCCGTGTCAATACATTGGACACTAGCTAATATCATTGACCATATGGTGACAAGGAGGTTAGGCGAGATAGCATGGCTTGGGTTGCACATCAAGGTCGGGGGATCCTAAATCAATATAATGTAAGGGTTCATTTGACTAATGCATATATAACCTATGTGTTTTAGCGATAGTTTAATCAAACATGGGTTCAATATGCTCAAAAGATTGGTTTGGTGACTTGCCTTGTTCAGCGAAAGGCGAGGGAGGGACTTCCGGGAAGTACTCCGGCTCCTCGGCGACGTCGTAGTCTTTTTAATATAATAAAGTAAAATAAAAAGAACACATTCAATCAAACAATATAACATCACATTATAAGCACATAAGTTACAGATGGTTTGATTAAAAATAAAATAAATCCAATTGTTAAGGTCCTGTGATTTATTTCATAAATAAATTTTAAAGGAATTAAAAAGTTGTCCTCTTTAGAAAGGGGTGTTTAAATGTGATTATTGTCATATTAAGCTCTCAAATAACTTTGAAATGAAAAGTTCATGTTAATTTAATGGTTTCAGTACATGGACAGAAAGGAAATAAATAAATTTTTCTAAAGTTTAAATATTTGAATTTATATTTTAACCCCAAAGGCATTTGAATATTTATTTGAATAAACATGAAATGTCCAAAGTAAACCTACTGTTTTTATTGCATAAACATGTAGAGAATAATATTCTGAATTTTCTGAAATTGGAATGGCAATTTTTAGAGTCCAAATGCGCCAGATATGAATTTTACAAGTTTAAAAGTATTTCTGAAATTCATTTTCAATTTTTAAACTCCTCGGGTCCACGGTGAGCCAGGCCCACGGTGAACCCGCGCACTGTGCGCGTGCGCCGGGTCGATCTGGACCGTCGGATCCAGATCCGACGCGCGAGGGCGAGGCGGGGCGCGTAAGTTACGATGGACGGTCAGGATTAAAACGTGCGAAGGGGTACCACGTGGACGCACGAGATCGCACGCCGGTTTTAAATGAAAATGAACGCGTGAGATCAAAACGTAACGCTTTGACCAGATCCGACGGTGCGGATTAGATCGCGTACATGGGCTCACGCGCGTCGTCCGATCGCGATCGCACGGTCGGGATCAGATCCGACACGGCACGGGTACTCGACCCGTGCCGGTCGTCTTCTCCGACGACGGCGAGCGGGCCAGCGGCCACGGCGAGCGACGACGGTCCTAGCTAAGCCTAGAAATGGAAGGGGGACGCTACGACGGTCACGATGGTACCTTGGCGGCGGTCCGGGGACGACGGGGCGTGGCCGGCGACGAGGGTAGACGCGGAAGGCTCCTCGGGTACTCGACGGCGACGGTGTTCCGGCGATCTCCTTGACCAGCGGAGACGTGGCCGAGGTAGGGGACGTCCTTGCGGTCACGACGGTGGCAGAGGCGCGGGCCGGGGTGGTCCGAGGCGACGGCGAGGGGCGGCCGGAGGCGAAGCAGGGGGAAAACGCTCAAAGGCGAAGGGAGGGCGCTCTGTTCGTTCTCGAAGCGAGTGGGCGTGGGGGTCGGACGCGGCGTAGGCCGGGGGGTTAAATAGGACACCGGAGGGGGCTCGCATGCAAGGAAAGCCGAGGGGGGGCTTTACTCACCGGCGAAGGCGCGGCCGGGCGCATGAAGGCGATCCAAGGGCTTAAACGCGCGCCTTAACGCGCTTAATTGACCGGTGGTCCTCGGGGGAGTTAATGCCGGCCTCGGTTTAACGGAAGGGGGAGCCGGCGAGGGGATCCGAGGCGAAGTTCTCGCCGGCGGGATTAGGGGGGGCTGGCGCGAGGTTGAAGACGGTTCTGACGAGCGGGGGCCACTGGCCAGCAAGCGCGGACGAGCGAGGGAGGCAGCTGACGGGTGGGGCCGGGTTGTCGGGTGCGCGCGCGAGGGGAGGAAATCGGCGCCGACAGGTGGGGTCCGGATGTCAGTCTAAGGCGCGCGGGGTAACGGGCTGGGCCGGCCGGGAGAGAGAGAAGGGAGGGAGGGGAGCCCATTACTGTTACTAAGGTTTTCAGATTTAAAATAATTGCAGAAAATGGATTAAATATTTTGGGGTACTTCCAGAGTGGATAAAAATTTATAAAAATTCTCAAAAACATTTCTTGGCTTTAGGATCATATACAAGAATTTTCACCTCCTAGTTTGGCCATCTACTCTATGTTGTAGTTAAAAAGGGTATAAAGGAGTATTAAAAGTATTTTCAGAAATAATAATTCCAAGAAATTGAATTTAATAATATTTTTATTGTTTTGAAAATTTGGGGTGTTACAAACCTATCCCCCTTACAAGAATCTCGTCCTCGAGATTGGAACGCTACTCGAATAACTCGGGGTATTGGGCTTTTAGTTCGTCTTCTTTTTCCCAAGTGGCTTCTTCGGCGGGATGGTTGTTCCATTGGACTTTGCAGAAGCAGACAACGCGACTTCTGGTTACTCTCTCCTTGGTTTCCAAGATCTTGATGGGTCTCTCTATGTAGGTCAAGTCTTCTTGGACATTAAGCTGCTGAAGGTCGGCTTGCTCGGTGGGTACACGGAGGCACTTCTTCAGCTGAGAGACATGGAACACATCATGAACTCCTGCCAAGGATGGAGGCAGTTCAAGTTGATATGCCACTTCTCCTTGTCGTCGGAGGATCTGGAAAGGTCCGACGTAGCGAGGTGCTAGTTTGCCTTTCATGTTGAACCTTTGAGTGCCACGGAGGGGAGTGACTCGGAGATAGACATAATCGCCCTCCTCAAAGGCCAAGTCTCTTCGACGGTTGTCGGCGTAGCTCTTTTGCCTGGATTGGGCTGCCTTCAATCGGTCTCTTATGATCTTGACCTTCTCTTCAGCTTCTCTTAATAAATCAGTCCCAAACAGTTGTGACTCTCCGGTATGATCCCAGAGCAACGGCGTTCTGCACTTACGTCCATAGAGTGCTTCGAACGGGGACATTTGCAGGCTGGCTTGATAGCTGTTGTTGTAGGAGAACTCTGCATATGGTAAGTTCTTGTCCCACATTCCGCCAAAGTCTAGAGCACAAGCTCTAAGCATATCCTCCAATATCTGGTTGACCCTTTCGGTTTGACCGTCGGTCTGTGGATGATAGGCGGTGCTAAAGTTCAGCCGGGTGCCGAGTTCCTCTTGGAGGTTCTTCCAAAACTTGGAGGTAAACTGACTCCCGCGGTCAGATACAATCTTCTTAGGAACTCCGTGGAGGCACACGATCCGGGTCATATACAACTCAGCCAACTTGGCGACGGTGTAAGTTGTCTTGACCGGAACGAAGTGAGCTACCTTGGTGAGTCGATCAACGATCACCCAGATAGAGTCATGACCAGCTTGGGTCCTGGGCAGTCCCGTGATGAAGTCCATTCCTATCTCTTCCCACTTCCATTCAGGGACCTTGAGAGGTTGAAGTAGTCCGGCAGGTCTCTGATGCTCTGCCTTGACTCGCCGGCATGTGTCGCACTTGGCCACATACTCAGCTATTTCTCTCTTCATGCTGACCCACCAATATTTTTCCTATAGGTCTTGGTACATCTTTGTACTCCCGGGATGGATGGAGTATAGAGTATCATGAGCTTCTTGAAGGATGAGGGTCTTCAACTCAGGTAGGTTGGGTACGCATACTCGGTTTCCGAACCAGATGGTACCATGCTCGTCCTCGGAAAATCCGGGGGCTTTACCCTTCCTCATGTTCTGCTGGATCTCCAGGATGTCCGGATCTTCCTTCTGCTTTTCTCGGATCTGGTCTATTAAGACAGGCCGAGACTCCAAGGCAGCGAGGTACGCTCGAGTGGTGATCCCTAGGTTTAGCCTTTCCATCTCCTTATAAAGTAAAGGAGCTTGATCTTGAATCATGATGGCATTGCAGTACCCTTTTCGACTAAGGGCGTCTGCCACCACATTCGCTTTGCCCGGATGATAATGGATGCCCAAGTCGTAATCCTTTATCAGTTCCAACCATCTCCTTTGCCTGAGATTCAGATCTGGTTGGGTGAATATGTACTTGAGGCTCTTGTGGTCGGTGAAGACCTCACACCGATTTCCCACAAGGTAATGTCTCCATATCTTCAAGGCATGAACCACGGCTGCTAGTTCCAGGTTGTGGGTTGGGTAGTTCAGCTCGTGCGGTCTCAGTTGCCGGGAGGCGTAGGATATCACTTTCCCTTCTTGCATTAAGACGCATCCCAATCCTTGACGAGAGGCATCACAGTAGACATGGAAGTCTTTCCGGATGTCTGGCAGAGTCAGAATGGGAGCTGACACTAGCTTCTTCTTGAGGGTTTGGAAGCTTTCTTCGCAGTCGGGGGTCCATTCAAACTTCACTTCCTTCTGCAGAAGTCTGGTCATAGGCTTGGCGATCTTGGAAAAATTCTCGATGAACCGGCGGTAGTATCCGGCCAATCCGAGAAAACTCCTGATCTCGGTCACGGTCGTGGGCTGCAGCCAGTTGGTTACCGCTTCAACGGTGGTTGGGTCCACTGCTATTCCTCTGGCAGATATGACATGGCCGAGGAACTTCACCTCAGACGACCAAAATTCGCATTTGCTGTATTTGGCGTACAGTTGCTGCTCCCTTAGCTTTCCGAGGGTCAGACGGAGGTGAGTCTCGTGTTCTTCCTTTGTCTTGGAGTAAACGAGGATATTGTCGATGAATACCACGATGAACTTGTCCAAGAACTCCATGAATACATTGTTCATCGTGTTCATGAAAAAGGCCGGGGCATTCGTGAGTCCGAACGACATCACTGTGTACTCGTAGAGTCCATAGCGGGAGGTGAAGGCAGTCTTGGGTATGGCTTCTTCCCTAATCCTCAACTGGTGATAACCTGACCTGAGGTCAATCTTGGAAAACACCGAGGATCCTTTCAGCTGATCGAACAGGTCGTCGATCCGAGGCAATGGGTATTTGTTCTTGATGGTCACGTCGTTCAGGGCTCTATAGTCCACGCACATCCTCTTGGTCTTGTCCTTCTTCATGGCAAATATAACCGGTGCACCCCAGGGTGAGGTACTCGGTCGGATGTAACCTTTCTGCTCTAGGTCTTCGATGTTTCTCTTGACTTCAGCTAGTTCATTGGCGGCCATTCGGTACGGGCGCTTGGAGATTGGAGTGGTCCCGGGGACAAGTTTGATTCTGAATTCGATGTCCCGCTTGGGAGGCATTCCGGGTAGATCTTTAGGGAAGACATCCGCAAACTCCTTGACTATAGGCACCTCTTCAAGAGCTATCGAGCGAAGGGATGCTCCTAGTGGTTTGCGACTGGTCATGCGAAAGGTGACGGTTACGCCTTCAGGATTGGTCACCGTGACGGACTTGTTGGCACAGTCGATCACTCCCTTGTGCTTCATCAACCAATCCATCCCTAGTATAAGGTCGAGTCCGGTGCATTGGATGAGGATAGGCTCGGCCCGAAACAGTACTCCTTGGATATCAATTTGAACCTTAGGGCTGTATAAGCGGGCTGAGGTCCTATTGCCGGGGGTGGCAATCACCATGGGAATGGGTAGAGGGAGCACGTCCAGTTTGTTTGTTTTCACAAAATCTTCCGAGACGAAGGAGTGGGTTGCTCCAGAGTCAAATAATATGACGGCTGGTACGGAATTCACAGTAAACGTACCGAGCACGACTTCAGGAGCCTCCTGAGCTTCTTCCGCGCTGATGTGGTTGATGCGGGCACGAACTGCCTTGTTGGGGGCCGCGCCCTGAGCTGGCTTGGGGTGAGGACACTGGTGTGCATAGTGCCCTTCCTTGCGGCAGTTGAAGCAGACGACCAGCCTTCCTTGGCGATCCTTCAAGATCGGGGCCTTGGCGGCTGGTGTCGGCTGAGCGGCCGGAGCTGGTGGAGCGGGGCGAGGATGCCCGGCGTTGGCTCCACTGGCGGCGTGAGGCGGCCTGTAGGCGGGCCGAGGATGGTAGGCAGGCGCTGGTGGCGGAGGGACGAAGCGGGGCCTCTGAGAGTTCGCCTGTTGATGCTTGAAGGCGATCATTTTCCTCTTCTTGAGGTCCAGCTTGTTCTGCTCAGTCTCTTGGATGAGCGCTTTGTTGACCAGCCGTTGGAAGTCGGCGAAATCGGCGGCGACGAGCTGGATGGACAGCTCATCCTTAAGTCCCCTGAGGAACTTGGCTTGGCGGAGGGCGTCGGTGCGCACTTCCTCTGGTGCGTAGCGGGCGAGGCGGTTGAACTCATGGAGGTACTCCATGACGGTCCTGTTGCCTTGCTGCAGGTCGCGGAACTCCTGCTGTTTTACCGCGATGACGCCGGCGGGGACGTGGGCGGCGCGAAAAGCGATGGTGAACTCCGCCCAAGTCACCACGTGGCCCTCTGGCTGGGACTCATGGTAGTTGTCCCACCATTCCGCGGCGGGACCCTGGAGCTGGTGAGTGGCGAAGGCCACTCGCTCCCGGTCGGTGCAGGGGAGGAGGTCGAGCTTCTTTCCGATGGTGCGAAGCCAATCTCCGGCCTCCATCGGGTTGGTGGTGCTCGAGAAGATGGGCGGGCGCACGCGCAGGAACTCGGAGAGTTGCGGAGCGGGCGTGGGTGCTGGTGCGCGAGGGGCGGGTTCCCCGTTCTGCAGACGGTCCAACTGAGCCTGTTGGTTCTTCATTTGGGTGAGGAGGGCGGTGATCAGGTGGTTCTGATTCGCCATCATCTCCGCCAAGGTGGGATGGTTGGTGGAAGGCGACCCAGACTGACGCGGGCCCATTGCACCCCAGTTGGGTACAACACCCTCAGGCGCATCACGGCTTCCTCCTGCTCCGTTGTTGGAGCCGGTGTTCTGGTGGTCGGCCATCTTCTAAATTCATAAGGTTATAAGGCAAAAAGTTGACAACACAATTAACAAACATAGTTCAAGCATATAAATTAAGTGGTAAAAATGTCTATTACAATCAAGTTCTTATTCTACCCACAACACACTCGTCGTGGGTAGCACCACATACAAAATAATGCTTTTTATTTTAAGTAGCGACTCCTAACGCCTATTCGCCACCGGAGGCGGTCTCCGTGCTCTCGGAACCACGAGTGCGCGGCTCCAGAGAGATGGTGGGCTCGAGAAAATTCTCGATGATGGAGTCGGAGACGAGGCCGGGGCATGGTGTAGGGGCGCTGGTAGAGGGCCTGGCGGGGGAGGGTCGTGGCGGGATCCTCTTGGGGCGAGGGAGGGGCTCACGGATGGGCTTCTTCTTCCTGGGAAGAAGAGGAACCATCTCCGCTATATCCTTCTGCAGCTGCATAATCTTGCGCTGCAACTCGCCATTCTGCTGGATCAAGTTCTTCGTTTCTTCACGAAGGAACTCAACCGCCTCATGGTGCTCGTCGGCGTCGAGCACCGCCTCGGTGTGGAGATCATCCATGGCCTGCAGAAGACGCGACTGTCGGGCCATGACCGGATCACGCACGGAGTGAACTCCGAGGTAGATGCTACGGTGGGCTCCGGGAGTGCGCTTCGGCACGAGCCGGAAGGACGAGTTCTGAAGACGATCGTCGTAGATCATCCTCAGCTCCATGAGGGCCTGGAGGGCGACTCGTTGGCACGCGACGTCGAAAGTCGGGCCCCCAAGTGCGGTGGTGTAGGGCGGCAGGTGTTCTCCGGAGCCGTGGACGGTGAGGGAGACGTCGCAAGGCCCGGCGAACTCGTCGGGATACACTCCTTGAAATTCGGGCTCGAAGAGGAACCCGAGGAAGGTGAGCATCATGCGGAGCTCCCGGACGAAGCCCTCATAGTGGCAGCAGTAACTGTGGACTTGGTAGACCGGCATCTACAAAACAACAAGTTGAATAAAAGGGAGGAGAGGAACAAAGTTTATGAAGTAGATTTTCGAGAAATAATTTCCTGTGGCTAATGGCTAGGCGGGTCTGTTTGGCTTCCTACAGTCGAGTCGGCTCTAATACCATCTTGTAGCGCCCCGATTTAACAAATCGAGACATTATTGAATTACAGAAGAAAAACAATAATACAAGAGGTTCATCATGCGACAATCGTACATACGACAGTGTTCATGGTACGTAGACCATATTTATTACATCATTGTTTTAATAAAAACAGTAAAGTAAAATAATTAGAAAACGACATGACGAACATCTTCTTCAGGATTTTTCTCCCCGACTGGGTCGCTACTCCAGACCGTCTTCGTAGTAAGCATCCTTTGTGGGGTCCAACGGGTATGAGTACAAAAAGTACTCAACAAGCCACCGCAAATGCAAATAATAATGCAGGGTAATAAACAAGGAAGGATAATGGCTAACATTGCGGAATAATGCGGTTGCAGTTATTGCATTTAGTGTAATCATATTTTAATCATGCGGAAAGTAAACATGAACATCATCAACATCAACTAACTCGAGGGGTACAGTTAGCCCCACCTCGCTCAACGGTCCTTACATGTCAATCCACCATGCACATACATATTCAAAGTAAACTAACTGGGGGATGTCACGCAACCCGCCCTTGACCGTGGGCTCGGCTTTTCGAAAAGATTTAATACTCTGATCAGAGATGTACTACTGTACCCACAAGACACGCACTCATCCCAAACGAGATGACCCATTTCACGGGAACTCGTGCCAAAACCTCAATATGAGATGTTCCAAGCGATAACCACCCGCTCTAGGTTTCGCCGGCGCGCCGGGCCACATCCCGGCTAACGTCGCACCCCCTTTTGCGCCACATTGGTGCAAGTCACC
Organism: Zizania palustris; assembly: GCA_019279435.1. Taxonomy (NCBI): domain Eukaryota; kingdom Viridiplantae; phylum Streptophyta; class Magnoliopsida; order Poales; family Poaceae; genus Zizania; species Zizania palustris. The sequence goes on from JAAALK010000289.1 coordinate 50,667,534, forward strand.
CGCAGGTGCAACTTGACCCATCTCCAAATGGTGGCCTCGGTTTGGAACAGCCCATACCTTAGTTAGGACTTACCCACTATACTTGTGGTTAGTACGTAAGTGTATTGCAACGGATCCCTCAGACCGGTCCTTATAGTGCCCCGGGTGCTACCGACCAATGCCCTAGCTTGCACCCGGAACCCACCATGCATACACTCACAACCATGACTCATCACCAACAGAATTTCCAAGGATAAGAAGTAACGGGGATCATATAATAGAACCATTTTGCTACGACTCATTTTTATCCCATAGCGGCCGTGTCAATACATTGGACACTAGCTAATATCATTGACCATATGGTGACAAGGAGGTTAGGCGAGATAGCATGGCTTGGGTTGCACATCAAGGTTGGGGGATCCTAAATCAATATAATGTAAGGGTTCATTTGACTAATGCATATATAACCTATGTGTTTTAGCGATAGTTTAATCAAACATGGGTTCAATATGCTCAAAAGATTGGTTTGGTGACTTGCCTTGTTTAGCGAAAGGCGAGGGAGGGACTTCCGGGAAGTACTCCGGCTCCTCGGCGACGTCGTAGTCTTTTTAATATAATAAAGTAAAATAAAAAGAACACATTCAATCAAACAATATAACATCACATTATAAGAACATAAGTTACAGTTGGTTTGATTAAAAATAAAATAAATCCAATTGTTAAGGTCCTGTGATTTATTTCATAAATAAATTTTAAAGGAATTAAAAAGTTGTCCTCTTTAGAAAGGGGTGTTTAAATGTGATTATTGTCATATTAAGCTCTCAAATAACTTTGAAATGAAAAGTTCATGTTAATTTAATGGTTTTCAGTACATGGACAGAAAGGAAATAAATAAATTTTTCTAAAGTTTAAATATTTGAATTTATATTTTAACCCCAAAGGCATTTGAATATTCATTTGAATAAACATGAAATGTCCAAAGTAAACCTACTGTTTTTATTGCATAAACATGTAGAGAATAATATTCTGAATTTTCTGAAATTGGAATGGCAATTTTTAGAGTCCAAATGCGCCAGATATGAATTTTACAAGTTTAAAAGTATTTCTGAAATTCATTTTCAATTTTTAAACTCCTCGGGTCCACGGTGAGCCAGGCCCACGGTGAACCCGCGCACTGTGCGCGTGCGCCGGGTCGATCTGGACCGTCGGATCCAGATCCGACGCGCGAGGGCGAGGCGGGGCGCGTAAGTTACGATGGACGGTCAGGATTAAAACGTGCGAAGGGGTACCACGTGGACGCACGAGATCGCACACCGGTTTTAAATGAAAACGAACGCGTGAGATCAAAACGTAACGCTTTGACCAGATCCGACGGTGCGGATTAGATCGCGTACGTGGGCTCACGCGCGTCATCCGATCGCGATCGCACGGTCGGGATCAGATCCGACACGGCACGGGTACTCGACCCGTGCCGGTCGTCTTCTTCGACGACGGCGAGCGGGCCAGCGGCCACGGCGAGCGACGGCGGTCCTAGCTAAGCCTAGAAATGGAAGGGGGACGCTACGGCGGTCACGATGGTACCTTGGCGGCGGTCCGGGGACGACGGGGCATGGCCGGCGACGAGGGTAGACGCGGAAGGCTCCTCGGGTACTCGACGGCGACGGTGTTCCGGCGATCTCCTTGACCAGCGGAGACGTGGCCGAGGTAGGGGACGTCCTTGCGGTCACGACGGTGGCGGAGGCGCGGGCCGGGGTGGTCCGAGGCGACGGCGAGGGGCGGCCGGAGGCGAAGCAGGGGGGAAAACGCTCAAAGGCGAAGGGAGGGCGCTCTGTTCGTTCTCGAAGCGAGTGGGCGTGGGGGTCGGACGCGGCGTAGGCCGGGGGGTTAAATAGGACACCGGAGGGGGCTCGCATGCAAGGAAAGCCGAGGGGGGGCTTTACTCACCGGCGAAGGCGCGGCTGGGCGCATGAAGGCGATCCAAGGGCTTAAACGCGCGCCTTAACGCGCTTAATTGATCGGTGGGCCTCGGGGGAGTTAATGCCGGCCTCGGTTTAACGGAAGGGGGAGCCGGCGAGGGGATTCGAGGCGAAGTTCTCGCCGGCGGGATTAGGGGGGGGGGGCTGGCGCGAGGTTGAAGACGGTTCTGATGAGCGGGGGCCACTGGCCAGCGAGCGCGGACGAGCGAGGGAGGCAGCTGACGGGTGGGGCCGGGTTGTTGGGTGCGCGCGCAAGGGGAGGAAATCGGCGCCGACAGGTGGGGTCCGGATGTCAGTCTAAGGCGCGCGGGGTAACGGGCTGGGCCGGCCGGGAGAGAGAGAAGGGAGGGAGGGGAGCCCATTACTGTTACTAAGGTTTTCAGATTTAAAATAATTGCAGAAAATGGATTAAATATTTTGGGGTACTTCCAGAGTGGATAAAAATTTATAAAAATTCTCAAAAACATTTCTTGGCTTTAGGATCATATACAAGAATTTTCACCTCCTAGTTTGGCCATCTACTCTATGTTGTAGTTAAAAAGGGTATAAAGGAGTATTAAAAGTATTTTCAGAAATAATAATTCCAAGAAATTGAATTTAATAATATTTTTATTGTTTTGAAAATTTGGGGTGTTACATTTTCTTTGGAGGAATTCTCTTTGCAGGAGGAGTGGTTTTCTTTGTAGTTCGGGTAGGCTTTTTGGCTGATGGAGTGTTTAACAGAGCTCTCTCTTTCTCTAAGGTAGTGGGTGAGGTAAAAACAGTTTTGTTCTCACTATCTGAGGGAATCCTCTCAAAACCCAATCCTAGAGATAACCCTGCCCTGTTAGCACACATCTTGGTCTTGGCCAAAAGCAAGTCCATCCTACCCTTTCCCTTAGTGCATTTGTTAACCACAAAAAGAAGATATTCATTTTCAGTCATTAGGTTCTCAGCTCGCTCTCTAACAGTGCCTAGCTGGTCCTTAAGGGTTATGCATGTGTCACACACAGGTTGCACATCCTTAGAACTAACGGCCCTCTCTAATCTAGCCTCTAAGTCATGAACATGCTTATCACATAAATCAATGCTCTCACGTAATAAAGAACAGTTCATGCATTCATTTATATCATGAGTACTAGAATCAACCACCAAAAGCTGCTTCTGTGCAGTCTCAAGCTCAGAAAAAGTTTGAGCATGCACAGAACGCAATTGAGCAAGCTCACCCATGACAACAGTGCAAGATTCACATTCAGCATCATTAACCCTAGACTTAAGCATGACATAATCAGTAGAAACATATTCTAGCCTAAGTCTAAGGTCTTTCCTATCTCTAGCGGCTTGCACAAGTAATCTATCCTGACCAAGAACTACTTCATTCAGTTCATCTAATTTAATTGAAAGCTGGTCATAGGATAGGGGTACCTCAGATGAGTCAAGCTCATCGCTGCTGTGATCGCTGTTGGCCATGAAGCAAAGGCCGGTGAAATCTCGTCCCTTCTTGTCCTTCTTTTCCTCCTTCCTAGGAGACTCCTCCTCCTCCTCAGAGCTCGACTCCTCAGTTGAGGAAGTGTCGATGTCACTGAGAGCAGCAACAAATGCTCTGGAAGCGTCTTTGGCTACTCTCTTAGCCACCTTGTCGCGCTTGCCCTTCACAAAAGGTTTCCTCTCCTTTTTGTGGTATTTGGGGCGCTCACTCTCATCTCTCCTCTTGAGTTTAGGACAATTGGCCTTGATGTGAGAAGTGTCGCCACACTCAAAACAACCACTAAAACCACCTCTCCTCTGATCCCGTCTCTCATGGTGAAAACGGGTGAACCTTCTGGCAATGAGAGCAAGCTCATCATCATCCAGAGTATCCACCTGCTCTTTAGTGACGGAGACCAGGGAGGACAAAGCAAAACCATCTGCAAGAACACAAGTGCCTGATGTGATTGGTTCTGCAGTGGTGCCACGGCTAGTGCTAGAAACTAGTGCCAATGGCTGTGGCAAAGAGTTCCTATGCACTGCAAGAGATGCCTTGGCAATCTCTGTGGACTTCAACTTGTTGAAGAGCTCATCACATGTCAATGTGTTATAACCTGCGGACTCCTTAATGCTGGATATCTTCACTTCCCATATGCTACGATCAAGAGCATAGAGAAGCTTGATAGCCCTATCATGATCATTGTAAGCAAGTGTCCCGTTGGACCGCAAGTTACTCACTATCGCATCAAAGCAAGAAAACATGACATCTATAGATTCACCAGGTGCCTGCACAAACAACTAATATTGTTGATTGTTTGTGCTTTGGCGCCTGGCCTTAATATGTGTAGAGCCCTCATGAAAGATAGTGAGTGTAGTCCAAATCTCCCTAGCGGTCCTAAGGTGCTGCACCGTATCAAACTCACTTCTACTAAAACCAATGAACAATATATTTCTAGCCTTGGAGTTGGCATTATACTGATCCTTCTCTGTTTGAGATGTGCGAGTTTCAGGGATGGAGTATTGTGAGTCCACAATCTCCCAAATTGCATTTCCTTGGCTTAGCAAGTAAGCCTCCATGCGCACCTTCCAGTATGCAAAATGTGTCCCATCAAACAGAGTTATTTTACTAACTCTGTCCATGTCACCAATAGATCACAAAACCGATTAAGGTCAACTGGTGATCTTAACCCACTCTGATACTAATTGTTGGACCGAAAACGGCGGCCAGAGGGGGGGGGGTGAATGGGAGCTTTTAAAATTTCAGACTAAAAATAGCCTTCTGTTTTAGTTCTGTCTTCTGCGGAACAGGCTTCGAACACACCCTTCGAAGTTCTGGTTCGGAGGTATTTTACAACTCCGAAATCAGGCTTCGCAAGGAGCAAAAGTTCAAAGCCAAGGAGACTTCTCTCCACCCACAGTGCCAAAGATTCAGCTCTGCTAAGTCAGTGCAGGCTCCGCACACGGGGTGCCTTCAAGCAGGCTTCACACTTCACCCTTCGCAAGAGCAGACTTCCCTCTGAGGACTTCGACCAAATACTCAGCGATAGCAACTGGTGCTAAGCTTCGTACTTCGAAGGTCTAAACGCACACTGAACACACTTTGCCGAGGACTTCGACAAGAGAAGAAAACGGGCTTCGAACAGTGCTTCACTAGTAATTAGAGAGGTCTTGCCTCCAGTTTACACAGAGCGAACAGACACTGAAAAACACACACTTCACACGAACATACTTCTCACACACTTCTCTAGAAAAGATTTAGTGCATAAACTCAACCCAGAAGAAATGAGACACAGAGAGATCAAAGCATGCATGTGAAGTAAGCATACAAGTTCAAGCAGTAAATGAACAGAATCAAAACTTCATTGCTTGAACAGGGAACACAAAATGAACTCACAGACTGAATACAAAGTGTGTGGCGGCTAGCACAGGAGCTCAAAAAGGGATGCTCAAAAGTGTTGATGTGACCTAGCTCACCTCCACTATTTATAGGCACTATTCATACCTATGAATAGACTACTTTACCCCTAGGGTTTAGACCATTTTTGTCTCATCAGAACAGGGGGGTACAACTGGTAGTCTACTTTATTTGGAGGATTCTTTTGTCAGCTTCACAGAGGAGACAGCATCAGCTTTTGCAGAGCAGACTCGATCAACCTTTGCAGTTTTGGAGCCTTTTGAAGCCCCGCTTCGCACGCGAGGGGTGCGGTAGCTTCGGTGAGAAGCCTTGAGCCTAACGGCCTTCACTTCACCGAAGTCAGCCTCCGATACAGTGACGATTTTGAGCCGAAGCCGTCAAAGCCCTTAGGCCTTCGCACCAACACATCCAGAGTGGACCACCATGGCTTCGTGGCTTCTCCCAGCTCGAACTCTGTCAGTCCGTGTACCGAAGCCATGCATGGCCGAAGTACCTCAAGTCAGCCTCACTCCGAAGCCCCACCTTCGGAGTACCACCCTTCGAAGTCCCTCCTTCGTCCAAGGCCTCCGCATGAAGCATTCCATGAGCACTTCATCGCAGTGTCTCTCCCCAAGAACAATCCTCGATGAACCTCACCCGGACCATGCCTTCGATGCACCTCAACTTTTGAGACCTTCGTCGGGTAAACCTTCGAGTGCCTCCCTCCGGAGCACACTTCGAACGCCTTGCCTCATTGCTGAGGACTTTGTCCACCATACTCCGAAGTCACTTCATTCGGAGTACCCTTCGAAGTGCCTCGCCTCCGAGGACTTCGTCTCGAGGTACCTTCACCCGGAGCCATACTCCGCACTTACTGCCTTCTCCTGGCGCACCTTGACCCAAGGTCTAACCTCGACCCCTTCTCAGCCTTCGTGACCGTGCTCCCTGCTCGCCTGGCATCAATCCTCCCTCTTGACCCAGGTTCACTTGCTGTGAACCGTCCGTCGCCTCCGAAGTCACCCGCACACAACAGAAAAACAGACAAGTGTATCCAGTACCCCGGAGACCTCTCAGGGTAAGCAACCTCCGGCACACACTCTGGTGTACCGCCCAAAGTACCGAACACTTCGATACAACCCAGTCATCGTGTACTGTCGGACCCCTCTGATAGGCACACTCCGCTGCAACAGCTGCAGCAAATAGACCCACCAAACCCTTCGGTGAAACCACCTCCGAACCCCTTCGGAGGGACCCCTTCGAATCAGAGGGTAAAATCTGTCAATCAGTCATCACAGACTCCAAAACCAACCCTTGGTTTCTCACCGGCGCAGGTGGTGGTGGTGTGTGGTACGCGGTGCTAGTTTGGTCGTAAGCATAATGACTAGTCTCGGCCATGGGTGATGAGGCCGGAGACGTAACGGTCTTGCCAATGCTACAGTTAGTTCTGTTGTACACATGATTTACCATTGGTACAATAGCAATAGGGACTGGTGGTACGGCCTCAGTAAAGCCGAACCTTCTAAGAGTCGCCTCTACTTGGGAGCTAACTGCCGAATCTAAACGGTTGGCTAGCGAAGCGCTAACGGCCTGATCTACTGATGTGGCTATTTTTTGCTCAATCTCTAAAGAAGATAAACGAGGCGATACGGGTGTTACCTGGATCCGAGCAAGGTCGAGGGCGATGATGTCGCGTTTGATGAAGCCTGTGCGTGTCTTGACGTAGCCCCAAGCATCATTTCTTGGAACGCCTTCAACTTTGCCTCGATCTCTGCTCGGTCTTCTTCAGGGATATCTTCAAGAGTAGGTGTTAGGATGTTGCGGTTGTCGATATCCGCACCTCCTATGGTGTCCATCGGTGGTGTAGATGTAGTAGTCGTTGTAGATGTACCGGTGGCCGATGTAGACGTACCCGTCATGTTTGCGTAGCTTCTCCCCAGCGGAGTCACCAAAAGGTTTGTTGACACAAAAACATGCCCCCGCACTTGGGTCAGTTTGACGATCCAAAAGTGTGCGGATACTTAGGGACAAGCCTAAGCGTAACACAGCACCGACATCGCGTTCTGACTACCCTTAGCCATGGTAAGGGAGGTGGAGTGGCCAGGTAATCAGATCACACAGAAATAATCCAATTAGCTGAAAGAAATATATTAAACAGAATAAATCAGCAAACTGGTTAGAGCCTATCTGCTTCGAAGTATGGTGCAAAAGGGGTCGCTGAAGTGTACCTTCGTCTTTCGATGCGAAGTGTCTCGCCAAAGGGTACCTTCGGCGTTCGGACTGATCTGGCCGAAGATGAACTCTTAATGGATCTGGATGTGACAATCACCTCCGAACAGCAGGGTTCGGTGCGAAGTCTCTCATATAGTTAGATACAGAATAATGACTCAGGTGCAACGCGCGAACGTGACTTCGTCCTTGGCGGAGTATGAGTGTGGCGAAGCCTGTCGTGACATCGTCCGAGGCGGAACATGCGGTCGAAGCAACAGTCTCACCGAAGGGTGTTCTGGCAACCTCCGATGAAGTAGCTCTAAATGTGGAAACCTGCAATAGAAAGATTCGAAGTACCAATTCAACCGAATCCTGCTAAGTGTTGCACTAGTGGCGAATGTAGCAATCTGTTACGTAGATTAGCGAATACTTCACAGGCAAAGTAACAAGGTGATATCAATCTATTACGTAGATTAACAGATACTTCACAGGCGAAGTAACAAGACGATAGCAATCTATTACGTAAATTAATGGATACTTCATAGGCGAAGTAACAAGGATTACCACTATTCCAAAGTGGCCGTCGGAGGGCTTCCAAGCAAACCCATGAAGAGTACAGAAAATTAAAGGTAAAGTAAATGTGATTCAAAGCTAGGGCTTTGTGGTTGATTTTGTTGGGGGGCCTCTGAACTGGCTTCACCTCTATACTTATAGTGGATAGACCTCTAATCTAATCTGCTATAATTCGGCTGAATAGAGATAAACACTTAGCCGGAATCGGGTCCAACTCTATCTTTGCACGAAGTGGGCCTTCGACCAGGACCGTCGAAGCCTGCTCCTCGGGCCGAAGCTTCGGCAGCGTGGGCCTCCGAAGGCCTCCTGGCTGAAGGCTGTGGGCTGGCTGGAAGCTTTCGGAGCTCGTAGCCCAATGGTCCTTTGGCCCTATAGGGCTTCGGCCTGACCCGAGACATGTGTATTTTCGGCCCAAATTACCAAAATTGATATTTTGACAATCTTAACCATTGATGCCATTTTTTTCTATCAACAGAACCTTTGCAGAGATTCCAATGCGTACACATTGCCGGGAGCGATTTTGGCTATCTTAAAAGGACCTTCCCAACTAGGTGACCATTTACCAAATTTGGGACTCTTCGTGCCTAAGGGTAAAATCGTCTTCCACACCAAATCTCCTACTTGAAACGATTTTGGTTTAACCTTCTTATTGTAGGCTTTGGCTACTCTCCTTTTGTCTACTTCTATGGCTTCTAAAGCCCTTAGTCTCGTATCGGTCACTTCCTCTAGATTATCCTTCAGAAGAGTTTCATACTCATCGACCGATAAGCTATCTTGCTTTAACACACTTAAGGAGCCAAGATCTACCTCTACAGGCAGAATGGATTTTTGTCCATATACCAATTCATATGGACTGACTTTGGTAGCACCGTGCTTTGCAATCCTACAAGCCCATGGCACCTCGAAAAGCACTTCATGCCACCTTTTAGGAAACTCTTCAATTTTCTTCTTAATGAGCTTAATCACGGTATTATTACTAGACTCGGCCTGACCATTGGCCTGAGCATAGTAAGGTGAAGAGTTTATCAACTTAATACCATAATATTCGGCGAAGTCCCTTACTTCTCCAGAAACAAATGAACTACCTTGATCCGTAGTAAGAGTTTGAGGAATGCCGAATCTATGTATGATGTGCTTCAAGATAAAATCACGTACCTCATTGTGAGTCATGTTCTTGAGAGGTACGACCTTGGTCCACTTAGTGAAGTAATCCATCGCCATCAACACGAACCAATGCCCTTTTGAGGAAGGAGGGTGAATCTGGCCGATGAAGTCTAAACCCCAACCTCGAAATGGCCACGGCTTGACAATAAGATTGAGTAATGAGGCAGGAGCTAACTAAATATTGCCAAACTTCTGACATGCTTCACACCCTCTATAGTACTTGAAACAATCTTCAGTCATAGTTGGCCAATAAAAACCTGCTCTTTTGAGCATCCAACTCATTTTCTGGGCCGACTAATGAGTGCCGCAAAGTCCTTCATGGACTTCTCCCGTAGCCACCTGGGATTGTTCGTGATCTAAACACTTCAATAGTACTCCATCGATGGTTCGGCGATACAATGTGTCGTCTATCAACACGAATTTGAATGCTTGTCGCCAAACCTTCTGATCAACCCTTCGGTTAGCGTCTCTCAAATACTGGACGATTGGGATTCTCCAATCGCCCTTATAGGTTTCAGAGGGTCTCGCTGGCTCACCTTCTAAACTACTGACCTCGGGATGCCCCCGACCAATTCCTGCTCCTGCCGAAGCCTGGCCGGGGCGGCCATTCGGAGTGTGCTTGGCCGAAGCCCTCCGGAGGGTTCGGACTCCGGGGAGCCTTCTCTGTGCAGGAGGCTTCGGCCTACAGGCTCCGGCGTGCCAAGTCTCTCGGTCGGTAGGGTACTCTGGTATAGGGACCTTGGCGCGCAGTGACCTTCGACGGCCAGAGGGGTTCGACCCAGAGGGTGCGCCTGCCCACCGTTACTGGCTCCGGTAGTGAGACCAAGCATCGGCTTCTCCAATACAGAAAGTTTTCCCCTCCTGACTTGGTAACCAGATGCTTGCTGAGCCAAATCATTTGTGACTGAATTGGCTTCTCTTGAGACATGAGATATTTTGAAGTCATCGAAAGTAGCAACTATGTCTAGACATTTATCCAAGTAACTATTCAGCAAGCCGTTAAAGCATTGAGAACTTTTAGCTACTTGTTGCACTACTAACAAAGAATCGCCATATGCGTGAAACTGTCTAGCACCTACAGATTCTAGTAATTCAAGACCTAGCAATAAAGCTTCGTATTCGGCTTAGTTATTAGTGGAAGAAAATTCTAGACGGGCCGAAGTTTCAAAGTGCATTCTATTAGGTGATATGAGAACCACTCCAATACCTTGGCCACTCTTGCAAGCCGAACCATAAAAATAAAGTTTCCATGGCACTACCTCAACTAGAGCAATATTGTCACTCCAGCTGACATCTATGTGATGATCAACTATAAAGTTGGCCACGATTTGGCCTTTCATCGCTCTCAGGGGCTCGTAGGCCAAATTGTACTCAATCAACGCGTAAGCCCATTTTCCGATTCTTCCACTTAGAATCGGCTTTTGTAACATGTGCTTTATAACATCGGTTTGGCAAACGACAACACATGTAGTGGGGAGAAGATAGTGGCATAATTTGGTGCACGCGTAGTAAAGTGATAAACACAATCGTTCCACAAACGCGTACCTGGTTTCGGCGTCCAGCAGGCGGCGGCTCAAGAATGTGATGATGTACTCTTTTTCCCCTACCTCATGGGTTAGCACGGCCCCAATCACGCTATCTTCAGCAGCGATGTATAGCCGAAACAGAATCCCGGCTTTGGGTGCTCTCACCACAGGCGGTGATGACAAGCACTCCTTGATCTTCTCAAAAGCACTTTGCTGGCTTGCTCCCCAAGTGAACTCGGCTTCATTTTTTAGCCGGAGTATGGGGACAAAGGCATCAATCTTGCTGGACAAGTTGGATATAAAGCGACGCAAATAGTTCATCTTGCCTAGCAATTTTTGTACATCCCTTTTGCACGTCGGCGCTGCAATGTTTCTAATCTTCTCAAGTCTCTTAGGATCAATTTCTATGCCTCTCTTATGAATCATGAAACCTAAGAACTTACCCACTGACACACCAAAAGCACACTTGAGTGGGTTCATTTTCAACCCATACCGTCGCATTCTATCAAAAGCAACCTTCAAATCGGCTAAATGGTTTCCCATTGCGTCCGATTTGACTACGACATCATCGATGTAAACTTCTAACATAACTCCTAACAAGTCATGAAAGATCAAGTTCATAGCGCGCTGGTACGTAGCGCCAACATTCTTCAAACCAAAAGTCATGACGACCCACTCGAACAAAACGACAAAACCAGGGCATCAAAAGGCAGTCTTGTAGACGTCCTCTTCGGCCATAAAGATTTGATTATAACCAGCATTGCCATCAAGAAAACTCAGTACCTTGTGTCCTGAAGCATCGCTGATCAACATGTCGGCTATCGGCATTGCATACTCGTCCTTTGGAGTGGCTCTGTTTAGATCCCTGAAATCAATACATACCCGTATCTTGCCGCTCCCTTTCTTCTCTATAGTCACAATGTTAGCAACCCATTCCGCGTACCTACACGACCTAATAAATTCAGCCTTGAGTAGTCGCTCCACTTCTTCTTTAACTCGGTCATAGACGACCGAGTTAAAGCGACGAGGAGGCTGCTTATAAGGCCTAAACCCGGACATGATAGGTAGTCGATGCTCCACGAGCTCGCGGCTTAGTCCTGGCATCTCGCTATACTCCCATGCGAAACAATCAACATACGACCGAAGTAACTTTATTACTTCAGCCTTTTCATCGGGCTGTAAATGTTGGTTTACAAAAGTCGGCCTTAGGATGCTACCATCACCTATGTCAATTTCCTCCAAGGGATCGAATGATGCAAAACCTTGTCCTAATTTCTCTACTTTGCTAAAGTCCTCGATGGCCTCGGCGATACCATCTTTACTAGACCGATATTGCTCCACACGAGACTTTAGCCAATCTAGATTACTCTTGCTAGACATGACTATCAATACAAAAACAGTCGTGCTACTCCAGCCGGCTTTACAGACACTGGTACAAACTGTCCTCTAGATACGCTAACAAAATCATAATCTGAAAGACCTCTTCCTGACAGACACTCTACTTTGTTATGGACGGCGTCAATCGATACATCGGCCAATGCCACTTGGGCTGAAGTATCTGCGGGAATGACTTCTACCTCATTGCCATCCACTGTATCAGGCACTGGTGTAGAGTGGAAGGAATGCAATAGTTCGCGTGAATCCAGTCGCGCCTGAGTAGTACGCTTTAATTACCTTGTACGTCGACGACAAAAAATGCTGTTGGCAATGTCTTGTTGCCCACCATCAACTCCATGGAGAGTACACCCTTGGCCTCAGAGCTCTCGCCGTTGAAGCCATTGAGCATCAAGTTGGTATTCTTCAGGTCATCCTCACCCCTTCCAAGTTTCTTCAACAACGAGTAAGGCATTAAGTTAACAGTGGCGCCGCCATCGACGAGCATGCAGGAAATCAGCTTTCCATCGATGTGACCTCTAACATAGAGAGACTTCAAATGGTGAGCCGAGTCCTCGGGCTTCTCGAAGATGGCGTTGCGTGGACCGAGGTTCAATTGAGCGACCTTGGCCTCATCCTGCGGCAGGGCGAACTCAGCGAGAAGCATGACGATGTTGATGTCCACCACCTGGGGTGCGGGCCCTTCAGAGACGGGCGAGTAATCATCGTCGAGCATGTCGTCATCATCGTCGCTCGGACTAGGAGCCAGGTTGGTTATCTCAACCAGCTTCTCCCTTCATACCTGTCTTGTAGCCGTCCGAGGGCGGATTTCTTCGAAGATAGCGTCGCGCTCGTCCTCAGCTTCCTTTTTGCGCATCTCCTATGCCTGTAGTCGTTGTAGGCGTCTCTTCTGTGATTTGGACATGCCTGGAGGGGCCCAAGATGGCAGCGTCTTGGTGCCGGGTGCTTGACTTTTATAAACTCTGGCCAAAGTGGTACTGCGCCCTTTGGCCTTGTGCACCCTGTGCTTAGAGGGGTCTTCGTTGTGAACCCCGACGGACGGACAGACCTTGTTTGGCCAATCGTACCATGCTTCGGCGCGGAGCCTGGCCAAAGCATGGGACTTACCTCTGTCAGACTTCGGTGACAAAGTCTTCAGGATTGGGACTTCCTGAGACCCAACTCTGATGGTGATGGCTTAAGACTCCCTGACTTCGACCTCCGTGTGCCCGCCCCCTTCGACTTCGCTCTGCATGGTCCGATTCGGAGGCACCATGGACAGCCTATGGACGATGCCCCTCTCCGCTACGTCTATTTGTCCCTGCCATCCATAAAACTCCGAAGGAAAACAAGGCACAGTGTTAGGTTGCGGAGGGTACCCCGACCCGGATACGTACGGAGCCCACGGGGTTCCCGCCCAGTCGTACGGCGGAGGCATCAGTGGCTCTAATGGCCTCGCCCACTATGAGCCGAACCCGTTACCCAGAAGGGGGTTCGGCAGAGTTGATGGTGTCTCGGACCACACCAGTGAAGGGTCCTACCAGGACGAAGGTATGTTCGACCAGTGCGGACCAAAGCCTCCTATCAGAGAAGTCCAAAATGGTGTGGGGTCCGGCCATTGGGGGCTGAAGTTACTGTACGGGGGGTTCGGCCATTGTGGCTCGAAGCCACCGTGCGGAGTGTCAGGACACCATGGCCCGAAGCCGCCGTGTGCAGGGTTCAGCTACTTCGGTCCGAAGCTACCCTTCAAGAGTCTTGGACCCTTCAGCTGCTTTAGCTTCTTAGTGTGTGGACCTGCTTCCTTGGCTTTTCTTTGATGCTTGTTTAACAGCATATTGTACGTCACCTTCGGCCTCTTGCGAGCTTTAGCCGAAGGGGTATTAATATTCTGCTTCCACACTCCTACCTCAGGGTTCTTCGGTATGAGCGTGCGAGCGCGCGGCTCTCCAATAATCACATCCTTCCCCTTAGCCGACTCGGCCTATTCTGGCCGAATCAACACCTTCTTCTCGCCGAGGTCGACGCGTTGACGGGAAAAGGATCCTTATCCAGCTTCATCTTTGGATTATGGTCTATCTTCAATCATCCTTATTCTATGGCCGATTGGATCTACCGACGAAAAACATTGCAATCGTTAGTATTATGTGAATGCGAATCATGCCACTTACAGTACGGATGCTTCTTTAACTCATCGGCAGGTGGAAAGACTTGACCCTTAGGTAACCTGAGAAGCTGACTTTTCAAGAGAAAATCAAATATTTTATCACACTTAGTTATATCAAATGAGTACTTGACCTCACTAGGTCAATTCTTAGCGTTCCAAACCCATTCGGTCACGTACATGTCGGCCGAATCCTCCTCTTCTGAATCCTCCTCGTCAGAGTGTTCCATGATGTGGATTTCAGCCCTAGGCTTGTTAAACGTCTTAATAAACTTTTTATCTTTGGTTCGGCCTTCCTGGACCAGAGCCTTCTGTAAAACTTGGCTAACATCTAAAAAGTTTAGGTTATCTAACCTTTCTTTGATCTCGCAATGCAACCCATTAAAAGTTAGTTCCGCCAAGTCCCTTTCCGAAATATTAAGGCTAAAACATCGGTTTCTAGTATCCCTAAAACGCTTGATGTACTCAGAAGTGTTCTCGTTAGATTTCTGCTTAACCGATGTCAAATGTGAAAGCCTATGTTCTGTCTCACCCGTGTAGAAATAATCATGGAATTTCCGCTCTAAATCGTCCTACGTTTGAATGGAGTTCGGCGGGAGCGCCAAAAACCAAGTGAAACTGGTGCCGGATAGCGAGAGAGAGAATAGTCTAACCTTCAGGGTGTCTATCCCGCTAACTTCTCCACACTGTGCCAAAAATTGACTAACGTTCTCTAGTGTGGTTTTGCTACCCTCACCGTCGAACTTAGTGAATTCAGGGATTCTATAGCCGTGGGGGTAGGGTATTCTATCAAGGTGGTCGGGGTATGGCTTACGGTAAACCCTAACTCGTCCCTTGGGCACGAAGCCGGCACACTCTCTGAATAGTGCGCGGACCCGCTCCTCTATGTCATCTTGGCATGTTGCTTGTGCACGCCTCGCATGTGGGGGTGCGACATGCAGTGGATATCGGCGTGTTGGCCATGGGCCTCTTCCCTGCGCGCTATCTGTATGACGTGCTCGTGTCCGGGTGCCTACGCATGCGGTGCGGGCAGTGCGAGTACCGACGCAGGTGGTGGTGCATGGTACGCAGTGCTAGTTTGACCGTAAGTGTAATGATTAGTCTCGTCCATAAGTGTTGAGGCCGGAGACATGGTTGTGCTAGTGTTGTCCTTAGTTCTGCCGTACACGTGGTTTGCCAGAGGTGCACTAGCAATAGGAACCGGGGGTATGGCCTCAGTAAAGCCAAACCTCCTAAGAGTTGCCTCTACTTGGGAGCTGACTGCCGAATCTAAATGGTTGGCAAGCAAAGCGCTAATGGCTTGATCTACTGATGCAGCTATTTTTTGCTCAATTTCTAAAGAAGATAAACGAGGCGATACAGGTGTTACCTGGACCTGAGCGAGGTCGGGGGTGATGATGTCACGCTTGATGAAGCCAGCGCGTGTCTTAACGTAGCCCCAAAGCATCATGTCTTGGAGTGCCTTTAGCTTTGCCTCGATCTCTGCTCGGTCTTATGAGGGGATATCTTCAAGTCTAGGTGTCAAGATGTTGCGGTTGACGATATCCGCGCCTCCTATTGTGTCCATCGGCGGTGTAGATGTAGTAGTTGATGTAGACGTACCGATGGCTGATGTAGACGTACTTGTCATGTTGGCGTAGCTCTTCCCCAACGGAGTCGCCAAAAAGTGTGTGTTGGCGTAAAAGATTACGCTAACAGGTTTCTGTAGAAAAGAAACTTACAAACGAAGTGTTTGTAAAGCAAACTGTTCTAAGCCTCCGAAAGGATAATAACTTAGAATAGTTCGAATGTGTGTATTGAATAACTTGTATTCGGTCCCTATTACAGGGTGAAATGGGGGGTATTTATAGGCCCAAACATTAAGGAAAAGACCTATTTACCCCTCTATTACAACCGACATAGTGGAAACTATTCGGTTCCCTTAATAGGGCTAAAATGGTAAAAGACTAATCTAATGAGAAAGAAGATAAGTCTTCCATCTTAGCTGGCAGAAAAGATCTTGAAGGGCCTTAGTTCGAAGAAGTACTCCGAACCAATGCCTATCTTCGTACTTCGAACTTGGTTCCGGGTATCTTCGAAGATGATCGTCTGGGAACCTTCGAATCCGCTGTCTGCCTTTATGTTGCTTCGGCAATAACCCCGAAGATGAGATATTTTCCCCCAACAGTGTGTTGACACGGAAACGTGCCCCACACTTGGGTCAGTTCGATGATCCAAAAGTGTGCGGATACTTAGGGACAAGCCTAAGCGTGACGCAACACTGATGTCGCGTTCCAACTACCCTTAGTCGTGATAAGGGAGGTGGAGTCACCAGGCAATCAGATTACACAAAATAATCCAATTAGCCAAAGAAATATATTAAACAAAATAAAATCAGCAAACTGGTCGGAGCCTATCTGCTTCAAAGTCTGGTGCGAAGGGGTCGCCGAAGTATACCTTCGGCGTCCGGTGCGAAGTGTCTCGCCGAAGGGTGCCTTCAGTGTTCGGACTGGTCTGGTCGAATATGAACTCCGAACAGATCCGGATGTGACAATCACCTCTGAACGGTGGGGTTCGGCGAAAAGTCTCTGATACAGTGAAGTACAAAATAATAGCCCAAATGCCACGCGTGAGCGACTTCGTCCAGAGCGAGGTACGAGCATGGCGAAGCTTGTTGTTACGAAGTGTGCTGGCGAAGCCTGTCGTCGAACCCTGTAATCTCGTTGAAGGGTGTCCTGACGACCTCCGAACGTGGGAACCTGCAACAAAGAGAATTCGAAGTACCAATTCGGCCTGAGGACCGACTTCTGCTAAGTGTTGCACTAGTAGCGAAGGTAGCAATCTGTTACACAGATTAGCGGATACTTCACAGGCGAAGTAACAAGGTGATAGCAATCTATTACATAGATCAACGAATACTTCACAAGCGAAGTAACAAGGGTTACCACTGTTCCTAAGTGGCCGGCGGAGGGCTTCCAAGCAAACCCACGAAGAGGTACAGGAAAAATAAATGTAAAGTAAATGCGATCAAAGCTAGGGCTTTGGTTTGATTTGTGTTGGGGGGTTCTCTAAGTTGGCCTCACCTCTTTATTTATAGGGGCCAAACTTCAGATCTAATCTGCTATATTTCAGCTCGGATAGAGATAAAACTTAGCCGGAATTGCATCCAACTCTATCTCTGCCGAAGTGGGCTTCGACCAGGCCCGTCGAAGCCTGCTCCTCGGGCCGAAGCTTCGGTGGCATGGGCCTCTGAAGGCTTCCTGGCCGAAGGCCGTGGATTGGCTAAAGGCTTTTGGAGCCCATATCTCAATGGACCTTCGGCCCTGTAGGGCTTCGGCCTGACCCTAGACATGTGTATTTTTGGCCCAAAGTACCAGAACTGACATTTTGACAATCTCGGCCATTAATGCCATTTTTTTCTATCAACAACTCTCTACCTAGACCCTCTCACACCAAAGAGCTTACACCTAACACCACCAAGCCTCAACCACATCCCAAGAAGCCTACCTATCGTTGTGAGTTCTGTCAGAGAGATGGGCATCTTACAGAATTTTTCTTCAGGAGGAAGCGTGTTGAGAGAGCAGATAGAGCTCTAGGTGGGCAAGAGCAGTTCTACCACCAGGGTGGTAGACAGAGAGTCCCTCAACATGGAGAGAGGCTAGAGGCTAGGCCGTGTTGTGTAGGTGGTGGTAGAGGAGACGTATTTCATGCTCATGCTTCCGAGGGTGGTTTTCGTTCCGGTGGAGTTCTAGGTCATTCTAGATACAGCTTTGGACCTCGTCGCCGTGACTTCAAGCAGAACAGAGGACTGCACTTTGAGCCACGTTTTGGTCCAGACTCTTACGATTCTTTCCGCTTTCCATATTTTGTGCATATGGCTCGACACTGGTTTTGCTCTTTTGCTAAACCTGGTGTCGGACCATTTGCTCCCCCTTATGAGCATTGATCTTGCAGGATCGAGGCCTAGAGGATAGATGGATCATGGATTCAGGTGCTCTCTCCACATGATGGGACATCGTAGATGGTTCTCAGCCTCACTTTCCTGAGCTCTAAGGAGTACATCACTTTCGGGAACAATGGTCAAGGGAAGGTACATGGTTTTGGCTCAATTCGAATTTCTGAACATTTCTCCTTGAAGAATGTTGCTTTGGTTGGAAATTTGGGTTTTAATTTGGTTTATGTTTCACAACTTCTTGAGGAGGGTTTAGAGGTTCGTTTTAAGAAGGGCATGTCTTCTGTTGATGATTCTAGAGGATCTTTGGTTTGCCACATCTTACCCTTCGGTAAGGTTTTTTGGATTGATTTCTCTAGTTCTTTTGGCCCTTCTCGCTGTTTGATTGCTGGATCCTCTGAACTCTAGAGGTGGCATAGGAGGTTAGGTCATTTGATATTTGATTTGCTAGTCATATTGAGTTCTATGGACCTTATCCGAGGATTGTGTTGATAGCAAAAGATGGCATCAATGGTTAAGATTATCAAAATATCAATTTTGGTAATTTGGGCCGAAAATACACATGTCCCGGGTCAGGCCGAAGCCCTACAGGGCCGAAGAACCATTGGGCTACGGGCTCTAGAAGCTTTCAGCTAGCCCACAACGTTCGGCCAGGAGGCCATCGGTGGCCCACACCGCCAAAGCTTCGGCCCGAGGAGTAGGCTTCGATGGGCCTGGCCGAAGGCCCACTTCGGGTAGAGATAGAGTTGGATCCGTTTCAGGCTAAGTGTTTATCTCTACGTATGATTCAGCCGAGTTATAGCAGATTAGATTTAGAGATTAGAAGTCTAGCCCCTATAAATACAGGAGCGAAGCCAGTTCAGAGCCCCCCGACAAAATCAACCACAAAGCCTAGCTTTGAATCGCATTTACTTTATCTCTACTTTTCTGTACTCTTCGTGGGTTTGCCTAGAAGCCCTCCGACGGCCACTTCGAAATAGTGGTAATACTTGTTACTTCGCTTGTGAAGTATCCGTTAATCTACATAATAGATTGCTATCGCCTTGTTACTTCGCCTTGTCACGATAGGCTTCACCGTGCTCATACTCCGCTCCGGACAAAGTCACGCTCACATGTTGCATTTGAGTCATTATTCTGTATCTTACTGTATCAGAGACTTCGCACCGAACCCCACTGTTCAGAGGTGATTGTCGTGTCCAAATCTGTTCGGAGTTCATCTTCGGCCTGGTCGGTCCGAACGCCAAAGGTACCCTTCGGCGGGACACTTCGCGTCAGACGCCGAAGGTACACTTCGGCGACCCCCTTTGCACCATACTTCGAATTAGTCAGGCTTCGCTCGGTTTGCTGATTTATTCTGTTTAATATATTTCTTTCGGCTAATTGGATTATTTTGTGTGATCTGATTGCCTGGCGACTCCACCCCCTTACCATGGCTAAGGGTAGTCGGAACGCGACGTCGGTGCTGTGTTACACTTAGTCTTTTCCCTAAGTATCCACACACTTTTGGATCGTCGAACTGACCAAAGTGCGGGGCACGTTTTCATGTCAACACACTTTTTGGTGACTCCGTTGGGGAAAAGCTACGCCAACATGATGGGTACATCCACATCGGCTACTAGTACTTCTACAATGACTACAACATCTACACCGCCGATGGACACCATAGGAGGCACGGATATCGACAACTGCAACATCCTAACACCTACTCTCGAAGATATTCCCGCAGAAGACCGAGCAGAGATCGAGGCAAAGTTGAAGGCGCTCCAAGACATGATGCTTGGGGGCTACATCAAGACACGCACAAGCTTCATCAAGCGTGACATCATCGCCCTCGACCTTGCTCGGATCTAGGTAACACCCGTATCACCTTGTTTATCTTCCTTAGAGATTGAGAAAACTAGCCGCATTAGTGGATCAGGCCGTTAGCGCTTCACTAGCCAACCGTTTAGATTCGGCAGTTAGCTCCCAAGTAGAGGTGACTCTTAGAAGGTTTGGCTTTACTGAGGCCATACCACCAGTCCCTATTGCTAGTGTACCTCCGGTAAATCATGTGTACAGCAGAACTGACGGTAGCACTGGAAAGATTTGGCGGAACTAGCTTTTAATGGGTTGCGTTCCGAGATTAAAGAAAGATTAGACAACCAGAACTTTTTAGAGGTTAGCCGAGTCTTGCAGCAGGCTCTGGTCCAGGAAGGCTGAGCAAAAGATAAAAAGTTTATTAAGACGTTTAACAAGCCTAGGGCTGAAATCCACACCATGGAACACTCTGATGAGGAGGAGTCAGAAGTGGAGGATTTGGCCGACATGTACTCGGCCGAATGGGTTTAGAACGCTATGAGTAAACCCATCACGTGCTCCGAGTTACGGCCATCTCCCACAAAGAATCAGCCTAGTGAGGTCAAGTACTCATTTGACATAACTAAGTGTGATCAAATATTTGATTTTCTCTTAAAGAACCAGCTTCTCTGGTTGCCTAAAGGCCAAGTCATTCCATCTGTCAAAGAATTGAAGAAGCATCCATACTGTAAGTGGCATGATTCACATTCACATAATACTAACGACTGCAATGTTTTTCGACAGCAGGTTCAATCGGCCATAGAAGAAGGAAGATTGAAAATAGACCATAATCCAAAGATGAAGCTAGACAAAGATCCTTTCCCCGTCAATGCCGTTGACCTCGTCGATAAGAAGGTGTTGATTTGGCCAGAATAGTCCGAGTCGATTAGAGGGAAGGCGATAATTGTCGGAGAACCATGCACGCGCACACTCATACCTAAGAACCCCAAGGTGGGAGTGTGGAAACAAAACATGAGCGTCCCTTCGGCTAAGGCTCACAAGAAGCCGAAGGTAACATACAAGATGCTGTTGAACAAGCATCAAATAAAAGACAAGGAAGCAGGCCCCCATGCTAAAAAACTGAATCAGCCGAAGGGCCCAAGGCGTTCGGAGGGTGGCTTCGGACCACAGTGGCTGAGCCCTCCTCGTGATGGTTTCGGACCACAATGGCCGGACCCTCCGCACGGGGACTTCGGGCCATAGTGGCCTAACACTCCGTACGGTGGCTTTGGACCTCAACGGCCGAACCCCCCATGACCGAACCCCATGCAGAGCGAGCTCGGCCCCCAATGGTCGGACCCCACACCACTCTGGATGGACCCTTCGACAGGAGGCTTCAGCCCACACTGGCCGAACGTACCTCCAGCCTGGCAGGACCCCTCACTGATATGGTCCAAGACATTGTCAACTCTACCGAACCCTCCTCCGGGTAACGGGTTCAACTCACAGTTGGCGAGGCCACTGGAGCCACTAATGCCTCCACCGTACAACTAGGTGGGGACTCCGTATGTATCACAGCCGGAGTACCCTCCACAACCTAATGCTATGCCTTGTTTTCCTTCGGAGTATTATGAATGACAGGAACAAACAGACGCATTGGAGGGAGGCATCATCCACAGACTGTCCGTGGAACCACCAAATTAGCCCATGCAGAGTGAAGTGGAAGAATACAGGCGCAAAGAGTCCGAGGACAGGGAGTCCAAATCTATCACAGTTAGAGTAGGGTCTCAAGAAGTCCCAATCCCAAAGGCCTTATCGCCGAAGTCTGACGGGGGTAAGTCCCCTATTTCGGCCGAAGCCCGCGCCGGAGCATGGTCCGATCAGCCGAACGAGGCTGGTCCGACTGCCGAGGTCCACAGCGAAGGCCCCTCTGGATACAGAGTGCACGAGGCCGAGGTGGGTAGGACCACTTTGGCTAAAGTTGACAGGAACCAGGCAGTGGCACCTAGCACCAAGCCACAACCATATTGGGCGCCTCCAGGCATGTCCAAATCACAAAAGAGATGTCTGCAATGACTACGGGCACATGAGATGCACGAGAAGAAAGCCGAGGATGAGCGTGACATGATTTTTGAAGAAATCCACCCTCGACCAACTACAAGACATGTATGGAGGATGAAGCCGGTTGAGATGACCAACCTGGCTCCTAGTCCGAGCAACGAGGATGATGACATGCTCGACGATGACTACTCTCCTATATCCAAGGGGCTTGCACCCCAGGCGATGGACATTAACGTTGTCACGCTGCCCGCCAAGTTTGCCCTGCCACAACGCTATTTTAGAAAATCCCGAGGACTCGGCTCGCCATTTGAAGCCTCTCTACGTCAGAGGTCACATTGACGGAAAGCTGATTTCCCGGACGCTTGTTGACGGCGGCGCCACTGTTAACCTAATGCCATACTCACTGTTGAAGAAACTTGGCAGGGACGAGGATGATCTGAAGAAGACTAACTTGATGCTCAACGGTTTCAACGGCGAGAGTTTCGAGGCCAAGGGCGTGCTCTCCATGGAGTTGATAGTGGGCAACAAGACATTGCCAATAGCATTTTCCGTCGTCGATGTACAAGGTAACTACAGCGTGCTGCTTGGGCGCGACTGGATTCACGTGAATTGCTGCATTCCTTCTAGTCTGCACCTGTGCCTAATTCAGTGGGATGACGATGAAGTATAAGTCATTCCCGTGGACACTTCGGCCCAAGTAGCATTGGCCAATGTGTCTGTTGACACCATTCACAACAAGGTAGAGTGTCTGTCAGGTAGAGATCTTTCGGATTATGATTTTGTTAGCGTGTCCGGAGGATGTTTTGTACCAGTGTTTGTAAAGCGAGCTAGTGTAGAACGACTGTTTTTATATTAGTAGTCATGTCTAGCAAGAGTAATCTGGATTGGCTAAAGTCTCGTGTAGAGCAGTATCGGTCTAATAAAGACGGTATTGCCGAGGCCATCGAGGACTTTAGCGAAGTAGAGAAATTAGGACAAGGCTTTGCGTCAACCGATCCCTTATAAAAAGTTGACATAGATGATGGTAGCATCCCGAGGCCGACTTTTGTAAACCAACATTTACAGCCTGATGAAAAAGCTAAAGTAATAAAGTTGCTTTGGTCGTATGTTGATTGTTTCGCATGGTAATATAGCGAGATGTCGGGACTAAGCCATGAGCTCGTGGAGCATCGTCTACCTATCAAGTCCGGATTTAGGCCTTAAAAACAGCCTCCTCGTCACTTTAACTCGGTCGTCTATGACCGAGTTAAAGAAGAAGTAGAGCAACTGCTCAAAGCTGGATTTATTAGGCCATGCAGGTATGTAGAATGGGTCGCTAACATTGTGCCTATAGAGAAGAAAGGGAGCGGCAAGATACAAGTATGTATTGATTTCAGGGATCTGAACAAGGCCACTCCAAAGGATGAGTATCTGATGCTGATAGCCGACATGCTAATCAACGATTCTTCAGGACCCAAGGTACTAAGTTTTCTTGATGGCAATGCTGGTTATAATCAAATCTTTATGGCCGAAGAGGACGTCTACAAGACTGCCTCTCGATGCCCTGGTTTTGTCGGTTTATTCGAGTGGGTCGTTATGACTTTTGGTTTGAAAAATGCTAGCGCCACGTATCAGCGTGCTATGAACTTGATCTTTGATGACTTGCTAGGAGTTATGTTAGAAGTTTACATTGATGATGTCGTAGTCAAATCGGACACTATGGGAAACCATTTAGCCGATTTGAATGTTGCTTTTGATAGGATGCGACAGTATGGTTTAAAACTGAACCCACTCAAATGTGCTTTTGGCGTGTTGGCGGGTAACTTCTTAGGTTTCATGATTCATGAGAGAGGCATAGAGATTGATCCTAAGAGGCTTGAGAAAATTAGAAACGTTACAGTGCCAACATGCAAAAAAGATGTACAAAAGTTGCTAGGCAAGGTGAATTATTTGCATCGCTTTATATCTAACTTGTCTGGCAAGATTGATGCCTTCGTCCCCATACTCCGGCTAAAGAACGAGGCCGAGTTCACTTGGGGGGAAAGCCAGCAAAACGCCTTTGAGAAAATCAAGGAGTACTTGTCATCACCGCCCGTGGTGAGAGCACCCAAAGCCGAGATTCCGTTTTGGCTGTACATCGCTGCTGAAGATACCGTGATCGGGACCGTGCTAACCTAGGAGGTAGAAGGAAAAGAGTACATCATCACGTTCTTGAGCCGTCGCCTGCTAGACACCGAGACCAGGTACGCGTTTGTGGAACATTTATGTTTATCACTTTACTACGCGTGTACTAAATTGCGCCACTATCTTCTCCCTACTACATGTGTTGTCGTTTGCCAAACTGATGTTATAAAACACATGTTACAAAAGCTGATTCTAAGTGGAAGAATCGAAAATGGGCTTACGCTTTGATTGAATATGATTTGTCCTATGAGCCCCTAAGAGCTATGAAAGGCTAGATCGTAGCCAACTTTATAGTTGATCACCACATAGACGTCAGTTGGGGTGACAATGTTGCTTTGATTGAGGTAATGCCGTGAAAACATTACTTTGATGGTTCAACTTGCAAAAATGGCCAAGGTGTTGGAGTGGTTCTCGTATCACCTAGCGGAGCGCACTTTGAAACCTCGGGTCGTTTAGAATTTCCCTCTACCAACAACCAAGCTGAATATGAGGCTTTACTGCTAGGGATTGAATTGTTAGAATCCGTGGGTGTTAAACATGTTCATGTGTATGGTGATTCTTTGTTAGTAGTACAACAAGTGGATAAGAGTGCTGTTGGGGGAAAATATTTCATCTTCGGGATTATTGCCGAAGCAACATAAAGGCAGACACCGGATTCGAAGGTTCCCATACGATCATCTTCGAATATACCCGGAACCAAGTTCGAAGTACGAAGATAGGCATTGGTTCGGAGTACATCTTCGAACTAAGGCCCTCCAAGATCTTTTCTGCCAGCTAAGATGGAAGACTTATCTTTTTTCTCATTAGATTAGTCTTTTACCATTTTAGCCCTATTAATGGAACCGAATAGTTTCCACTATGTCGGTTGTAATAGAGGGGTAAATAGGTCTTTTCCTTAATGTTTGGGCCTATAAATACCCCCCATTTCACCCTGTAATAGGGACCGAATACAAGTTATTCAATACACACATTCGAACTATTCTAAGTTATTATCCTTTCGGAGGAATAGAACAGTTTGCTTCGCAAACATTTCGTTTGTTAGTTTCTCTTCTACAGAAACCTGTTAGCGTAATCTTTTACGCCAACAGTTGGTGCCGTCCGTGGGGAACCTAGTCCGAAAAACTTCGTTCTCTACCAACCTTTTACATCATGCCTCCTAAGCGGAGCGCATCCCGCAATCCCACTCGGAGGTCCTCTCGGCTCTCCGGAGAGATACCCTTCGACACAGTTGAAGTCGGAGGGTCTTCGGCTTTCCCTCCACAAACTCCGGAAGGGGCTTCTATCCCTCGAGTATACGAAGCTTCTCCGCCAACCCCTTCCATACTCCGACAGCCCGGAGTCCCTTCTCCACCCTCCATCCCGATTCGAACTGATCCTATCAGTTCTCAAGACCCGGAAGATCCTTTCGGAGGAAATGGAAATAATCTTGGAGATATGGCCAGTCAAATGGCCAACCTTCAAGCTGAAGTGGCAAGGTGGCGACAGGAAGCTGCGAGCAGGCTTCGCTCTCAAGCCACCCCAACCATCCCAGAAGTGCACGAAGACGATGATCTTGATTATCCCGAAGCCCCGGAGAACGCCTCCTTCGACAATGAGTCTCCACTGCATCCTGAGCTGCAGAAGGTTCGCTTTGATACAAAGTTTAAAACTTCGAAGCTCTGTAAGTATGCCGGAGATGAAGATCCCGGAGAGTTCGTTCGGTCTTATGCCCTAGCAATTGAGGCTAGCGGAGGTGTTCGAGACACCATGGCGAAGTGCTTCCCTTTGGCTCTTCAAGGAGTGGCATTGAGATGGTTTTGGTCCTTGAAGCCAGGATCAATCAATTCATGGTCGCAGCTGAAGAAGAAGTTTATAAGCAACTTTCAGGGCACCTTCGTGCCTCCTATGTCAACAGGAAGCCTTTTCCAAGTGAAACAGCTCCCCGGAGAAACATTGAGGCAGTACTTTAAGCGCTTCGCTCATACGAAGTCACAAATTCGGGGGCTGTCCACATCTTCAGTGGTTGATGCAGCTCGGGAAGGCGTCAGTCATCAAGGCCTTCTGGATAAACTGCATCGGAAGAGCATCTCCTCAGTCTCTCAGTTAATGTCATACTTCGAGGAGTATGCGAGGTCAGAAGAGGGTTGGCTTCGGAGGACTGCTGCTACTTCGTCCATATTGCAAGAACTCAAAGTAGAAGTGAAGACTTCGGCGCAGCCGTAGGAACCAGTCTTCGAAGTGCAACATGATCGGAGAAGAGGGCAAAAGCACCCTCGTTCTGAAGTCATGAATATTGCACCCCCACAGAAGTTTGCACCAAGAGCTCCACAGTCTACGGGGAACAAGGCCAGCGGCTGGAGGCCGCCAGGGAAAACGGCTGGCAAGGGCCAGACCCTTTTCTGCTGCATTCACGGAGAAAATCGAAGCCATGCAACTGACACTTGCAAGGCTATACTTACTCTAAGGGGAGAGTACTTAGAGAGAACTTTGGGTCGAGGCAGTACCGACCGAGTTCCAGCTGCAACGCGCCCAGAGCCGGTCCAGGCTGTGGCGCGAATAGAAAATTTTGATGCTGCAAGGCACCCTCCGGTGGCCAATGTTATGCCACCTCCGAAACAAGAGGAAGGGCAAGATAGAGGAAAAAGAGTAGTTCTCCCTATCTCCGGAGGAGGTACCCTCGGAAGCATGTCCAAGAGACAGCGAAGAGAGTATGTTCGGGAAGTAGGTCATATTGGGACTTCGTCATCTGCAGCTGCAATGCCGGAGTGGTCTCACGTTCCGATATCTTTCTCTGCGGAGGATGCAGCTGGTATTAAGTTCCCGCATGCAGATCCATTGGTTATCACTACTGATATTGCGGGCACTGAAGTCCGAAGGGTGTTAATTGACGGAGGTAGCTCGGAAGATATCATTTTTGTTCAAGCCTTCGATCAGTTATGCATTTCCAGGAAGCATCTTCTTCCAGCGGCTCGTCCTTTGCAAGGCTTCGCAGGACCCCCGCTCGATGCACTTGGCCAGATAGGCCTGGAAGTCACCTTTGGAGAAGGTTTATTAGCCTGAACTGAAGAAGTAATTTTCGATGTGATAGATGCCCCGTATGCTTATAACGTCATCTTCAGAAGGGGCATGCTGAACCAGTTCGGAGCTGTGGCGCATCACAATTACTTGTGCATGAAGATGCCCACACAAGCAGGAGTCCTTACAATCTTCGGAGATCAAGCCATTGCTCGGAGGGCGGAATATGGTCATGGTCCCCCTCTTGATCTGAGGCAAGTAAACAGTGTGCAGGATAATGAAGAAATTTTTTCAGCCTCCTCCGAAGCTTCGAAGAAGTCCTTTCCGAGACCAAGTCCCGAAGGAGAGATTGCAACGAAAGTCATTGTTAAAGATGGTAAAGAGTACACTTTTCAATTTGGTAAAGATTTGCCTCCTGAAGTTGAAACTTCCTTGGAAAAGGTGGTGGAAGAAAATTTGGATGTCTTCGCTTGGTCTGACGAAGATATCACCAGAGTCAATCGGGATATCATTGAACACAGTTTACTTGTAAACCCGAAGGCCCGGCCTGTTCGGCAAGGACTCCGGAAGATGTCCGCAGAGAGAGCTGCTCTAGCTAAGGATGAAGTTGAAAAACTATTGAAGGCTGGGATTATCAGAGAAGTGGCTCACACATAATGGTTAGCCAACCCAGTCTTCGTCAGAAAAAAGTCCTCCGGAAAGTGGCGCATGTGCATTGATTTCACATCCTTGAATAAAGCATGCCCACGTGACCCCTACCCCATGCCCCGAATTGATCAACTGGTTGACTCCACCGCAGGTTCGGAGTTACTAAGCTTCCTCGACGCGTATTCTGGTTATCATCAAATATGGTTGAAGCTCTAGGTCATCAACTAGGTCGCAATGTGGAGGCCTATATGGATGATATTGTAATAAAGAGTGCTTTAAAGCACCAACATAGCCTATACTTAGCAGAACCATTCAATAGCCTTCGGGCATGTGGGATCCGCCTTAACCCCGAAAAATGTATATTCGGTGCTAAGGCTGGAAAATTGTTAGGGTATTTAGTTTCAAGCAGGGGAATTGAAGCTAGCCCTACTCAAATAACTGCGTTGCAGAAGATGGCTCCTCCGGAGAATTTAAAGCAAGTGCAAAAGCTGACTGGGCGTCTGGCCGCACTTAGCAGGTTTTTATCAAGGTCTGCGGAGAGGAGCTTGCCGATATTCAAAGCTTTGAAAGGGTCCGAAGATTTTGCATGGACACCGGAGTGTCAGAGAAGCTTCGAAGATATTAAAAATTATCTCAGTAATCTTGCTACACTCACGGTGCCTATTGCGGACGAAACCCTACTCCTGTACCTTGCAGCTACAGGTTCAGCGGTCAGCGCAGTCCTTGTCAGAGAAGTGGATTTCAATGGGAAGTTGGTTCAAAATCATGTTTATTTTGTATCCGAAGCATTATCAGGAGCGAAGACAAGATACTCCGAACTTGAGAAGTTCGTTTATGCTCTGATAATGGCTTCGAGGAAGCTAAGACATTATTTTTTGGCTCATAATGTAATTGTACCAACTTCGTATCCCTTAGGAGATATGCTCCGAAGCAAAGATTCCACTGGAAGGATTGGAAAGTGGGCAGTCGAGCTAGCACCCTTCGGCATATCTTTCTTGGCAAGGACAGCTATCAAATCCCAAGTCCTAGCAGACTTCGTAGCAGAGTGGACTCCACCTGCGAATTTGACTCCGGAGAAATCAAGTGACGGAGTTTGGACTGTTTACTCCGATGGGGCTTTCCAAGCATCCGGAGCAGGCATTGGGGCAGTGTTGATTTCACCGTCAGGGCAAAGAGCAATGTACTCCGCAAGACTCAACTTTAAGTCTACCAATAATATAGCGGAGTACGAAGGGATTTTATTGGGACTCCGGAAAGCACGTGCTCTAGGGGCTACAAGAATAATTATAAAAACAGATTCTCAGATAGTAGCAGGGCACATAGACAAAAGTTTTCAAGTTCGGCATCCACAGCTTGCAAAGTACTTAGAAGAAATCCGCAAAATCGAAGCACACTTCAAGGGTATTTCCATTCGGAGTATACCAAGAGCAGAAAACGTGCAAGCGGACATTTTAGCGAAAGCTGCAGCTGGAGCTGTGGATGTGCCTGAAGAAGCTTTCTATGAGGAGCTCAATATACCTTCGGTGCCACAAATTGCCTCTGCGGAGATTCTTTGCATTCCTACTGCAGATTGGAAAGATTCGATCATGGAACTCTTGCAAGGAGGAACAAATTTGCCCGAAGAGCCCCTGTTGTCAAGATTAAAGCTCAGAGCCAGAAACTATCAGTTAATCAACGGTATATTATACAAGGCCGGAGTATGTTCCCCTCTACTCCGATGTATATCTCAAGCCGAAGGCCAAGAAATTCTTCGAGAAATTCATGAAGGCCTTTGTGGAAGCCATTTAGCCCCTAGAGCTCTGGCAGGAAAAACACTTCGCCAGGGGCTTTATTGGCCCACAATAACAGCTGATGCAGAGAGCTTGGTCCGCACTTGTCAAGGATGCCAGTGGATGGGTCGACGGAGTCATCACCCACCAACAGCTCTTCAAGTCATTGCTCCAGTATGGCCTATGGCCAGATGGGGTATGGATTTAATTGGTCCCTTTCCGTTAGCAAAGGGAAATCTGAAGTTCGCAGTGGTAGCTATTGAATATTTTTCTAAGTGGGTAGAAGCAGAACCCTTAACAGCTATCACTTCGAACAATGTACAGAAATTCTTCTGGAAGAACATTATTTGCCGGTTCGGAGTGCCTAGATACCTCATAGTTGATAATGGAACACAGTTCGACGCAGAACCCTTCAGGAAGTTTTGCGAAGACCTAGGCATTCAGCTATGTTTTGCTGCAGTGAGGCATCCCCAGTCGAATGGAGCCGTAGAGCGAGCCAATGGAAATATTTTATCAGGGCTAAATCGAAGAATAGTAGGATTAGCAAAGGGACTGTGGACCGAAGAGCTTCCGAAGATTCTATGGTCCATTCGGACTACGCAAACAAGGTCCACAGGTTTTACTCCGTTCAGACTACTATTCGGAGATGAAGCTATGACTCCAATGGAGCTCAAAGGGGGATCATTTCACAGCACTGAACCGGACATTGAACAAGAAAGACAAGCTTCGTTAGATTTATCAGAAGAAACAAGACTTCGGGCTGTAGCTAATTTATCAAAGTATCATCAGCAGACGAAGACTTGGTATGACCCGAAGGTTAAGCTCAATGAACTAAGACCGGGTCATCTTGTTCTACGAAGCATTATAGCACCAGGGAAGTTAGGCAATAAATGGGAAGGTCCATATTTAATTGTCCGCTCAGGGCGCCCTGGTTCATTTAAATTAGCTAATTTAGAAGGTGAAGAATTAGCACATACTTGGCATGCGGAGCACCTAAAGCGATACTTCGCATAAGGGCTCCTTGTAATTTGCTTGTAATCATCTTCTAAATCAATAAAGCATATGATCCTGATAGTGCCTTCCCCTCATAGACTTCCAGCTTCCAAGTGGACGCACTGGAACCGCGGGGTCGACCGAGAGGGAAGTGTCATGAAGCTGGGTTGTATTTTCGGACTTCGAACCCATAAAGTTCGAAGCCTCCGACGTGGGGGCTGGCATAATCCGGAGCCTAGGCCACCGGCTTGTAGGCATCCGTAAAAGAGCCCAAAACCACACCCTACGGAGTCCAAGCCATTGGCTGGTAGACTTCCGTAAAAAGAGCCGAAGGTGGCCAAAACCTACGGAGTCCAAGCCATTGGCTGGTAGACTTCCGTAAAAAGAGCCGAAGGTGGCCAAAATCTGCGAAGTCCAAGCCATTGGCTGGTAGACTTCTGCAAAAAGAGCCGAAGGTGGCCAAAATATACGGAGTCCAAGCCATTGGCTGGTAGACATCCGTAAAAAGAGTCCAAAGAGACCATTGCAAACTCCGAACCATTGGTTCGTCAGAGATCGCAAAAATAAGCCGAAGGTGGCTAAAGCAAAACAACATTTGAGCTATGAGCTTCGAATGTCTGTTAACATAGTCCAAAGTGACAAATTTTTTAAGACACTAAAGTGTCTTGGAAGTTATCTCAAGTGATTTCTTTCATAAAACAAAGGTACTAAGTTACCATTTTTCTGACTGCAAAAAGTCGAAGACATTTCATAAGATTTTAAAAGATCTTTAAATGACAGAGGGGCTCCGAACCCGCAAAAAATTGTACTCCGAAGTTTTTTCTTTGCGCATAACCATCTTTGAATACATTTCGAAGTTGCTTATACCCAAAGAGGGGCTAGTAAATATGGAGACAATTTTAAATCGGCATTCATTATTGAAATAAATGTGTTTACAGATTACACTATGAAAAATTGGTATCTATACCAAGAAGGAATCGGAGACCTCTTCGGTCCCGAGAGCTAGGGGTGGAACGACTAGTTCCAACATCGAAAGTTCTAAGAACTTTACGTTTAACTCTCTTCCTCCCCCTCGAAGCTCTAAAATCCTTCTGCTCTTGTTGAAGCTCGGCCCAAGTTCGAAGCCGTTCGGGACTTCTTTCCCAGCTTCTAAGATCTTCAGATCTTTTATTTCGAGCTTCACCTTCGTCTTCAGACCAATTAGTGTCTTCAGAAGACGAGGTGTTTGCGTCAACCTCTTTCTCTTCCTCTTTAATATAAGACAATACATCTTTGATTACTTCGGGCGCAATTACGCCGGAGTCATCTCGAGGAATTAGAAATCGAGGACGCTTGTAAGTCTTTAGAAGTTCGAAGGTATGCCATAATGAACGAAGTTCGTCGTTAAGTTCTAACACTTCGATATCTTCCATAAGAGACAAAGCCTAAAAATATAACAAACAAGATTTTCATTGATAAAATGTTTACAAGCATAAAGCTTTACATAATCAAAAATCCTAAATGATTCCTAAACCTGCGGGTTCGGAGGAGGCTGACTGCTTGAAGCCTGGTTCCGAACTTGCTTCTGGCGTTGGCCTTCATCGATCCAAGCCTTGATCGCGGAACGACCTTCGGCTCTCCATGAGGTTTGAAAGGATCGCCAGGCGGCAGTCACGCCTTCGGAAGGATTCAAAAGCCGCTCATCGTCGAAGGTAATGGAGCCCTCTGCGCTCGGAGTGATTGTTCGGCCCAAATCCTCGTAGTAACGAAGTAGTCCGAGGGCAGACACTTGTCCGGAGAGTTCTCCATAACGAATGTCTGCCATCTTCATTTGCTTCGTCGCTCCTTGGATCCTTTTTAACCGGCGCAGCAGAGTCACGTTGTCATCCGAAGGAAGTGATCTAGTAGTACCGAAGTACTCCAGAACACCTAGCATCTGCTCGATGACCTCCGTAGCTACCTTCTCCGACTTAAGCTTTTCTTCAATTAGTGCATCCTTGCTCGAAGTTGTTTCTGCCAAAACTCCGGAAATCCTAGCATTCTCCGTAGTTAAAATATTCTTCTGGTTTAGGAGTTGGCTAGCTTCCTCTTGGAGCCTTACAAGTTCGGACCCAGCACTAGCATGCTCCAACCGCACCTTTTCAATTTCAGCCCGAAGCACGATTCTTTCTGCTTCGAGCTCCTTATTAGCAGCCTCCAAGCCCTGTCTGGCCCTACGCTCCGTTGAAATCACATTATCCATTTGAAGTACTCTAGCTTTGGAGAAAGATAAGTTGCGTTTAAGAGATTCATTTTCTTCCCGAAGCTGAGCAATTTCATTCTCGCTTGATAAAGTTGCAGCGCGAGCCAAGACCGCTTGCTGAGAAAAGAAAAAACTAAAGTAAGAAATTATTCATGTATAATTTGCTATTGGTTCGAAGATGTACTCCGAACCCAATATAATTCGCTAAAAGATATTGGTCCGAAGGTGCTTCGTACCTGGTATGCTGCTCGTTCCAGGGCAACGTTAAGCTCCGAACTCTTCGCCCTGCTTAATTTTGCTACCAGCTCTGTCTCCCCGACTTCGCGACTCACTCGACCTAAAGGTTTGAGCAAAGTCCGAAGCCCAGTTTGCTCCAAAAAAGGAGTTAAAAGAGGGAGCATTGCCGAAGCTTCTTGGTCATCCTTTCTTGGCGAAGGTCCGGAGCGTTCTCCTGAGGTCCTTGGAACTTCGGAAGATGGCCCCCCCTCAGTTGATTCACTTTCATCTGTTGACTCAGACGAAGTTGATCCTTGAGTAGGGAGAGGCTCTATGTGTCTTTTTCCTCGTCCAGGCCCCTGTTGAGTGACCTCCGGGTGCGGCTCCGAAGTTGTCGAAGGCCTTTGAATTGTGTCCTCGTGATGTACTCCTTCCGAAGGGGGCTCTGCAAAAGCAAAGGTATTATACATTGTATAATTTTGCAGAAAATAATAAAAGAATTATGCGAAGTTTACCTTCGACATTCTGGGGGCATTCGAGCACCGGACTGCTCGGAGGATCGAAGGTGAGGTCTTCGTCTGAATCTACAGTTAAAATTTCTGCTACCGGAGTATCTCCGTGAGCAGTCCTCCCTTCATCCACAACTGAAGTTGTAGGAACTTCAACTTCATCTTCGCCCATAGGGGCTTCGATTTGCTCTTCTTGAGCATCCGAAGCTCTCACTTCTTCAATATTAGCTTGAGGCTCCGGCATACCTGCAGTATCTTCAATGTGAATATTTTGTTGAGCTGCATCTTCATCAATCAACCTCACTAATAATATACCTTCATCTTCTTTAGAACCGGAGATTGAGGTTCTTGAGCTTGAAGGCGCAGGATTCGAAGGTGCGAGATTTTTTGGCTTCCTAGCCACCTTCTTCACCGAAGTCCTTGCGGAGCTCGAAGCTCCGGCTTCAGCTGTCCTCTTCTTGGGTCCTTTCTCCGAAGGCACCCAGTCCATCAGAGGGGGTGGAGTCAACTCCAACATTCTCCATACTCTGTTAAACCTCTCCCAACTCCCGACCAATTTAACTCTCCATTCTTTTTCGGTCGGGGTTGGGGCACCCAAAATCTTCTCCGAAGCCCTTACAATTTGCTCTCAAGTAATAGGGGCTGAAGAAGCTAAAAAATAAATAATTTAAGTCAGTTTTTCTTCGAAGTAAATATGTATAATACATGTTGGTTTCGAAGTTACCTTCAGGGCTCGAAGTCAAGTTAATCTTGCGGAGACCGCCCTCCGAATCATCCTCGAAGATGACAGGCCAGTTGGCCATCAGCGGAGAAATTTGCAGGGCGAGGAATTCTTCGGCTAAGTCCCGCATGCTTAACCTTCGGCTAATCTTTTGAAGCAGGTTAAGACGAGCTTCGAGCTGACCTTTGTTGGGCTGCACTAAGGCTTCCTTCTGGAATTGAATTTCTTTGAGGGGTCCGGCCAGAGGACTGCTTGCCCCAACTTCGGCATAAAACCATCTTAGAACCCAATCAGTATACCATCTGGCATTGATGGCCTTGGTAGGAAACTGAAGGGCGTATTCATCTCGGAGCCTAAAGTTGATGCTGCCGAAGGATACCACTACTTTTTCACCTCCAGGGCCTACGAAGGTCTTTGGTTGGCATGTAGCCCTATGTAATGCAGCGAAGATCTCTGCCCTTCCTTCGCACCCTTCGGCCCTCAGCGCCCATTCGAAGATAGCCAGTCTAGCTACCGCATTCGGAGATAATTGAGGGACGGTTACATGGAACAGATCCAATACCTCCGCCAGGAAGTCCACTGCAGGGAGGCCCAAGCCAGCTTCGAAGAAGGCTTCGAATACAACTACGTCTCCGGGCCTTGGCGATGGAATCAGTTCTTTGCCTGGCTTCCGAATCATAACTCCATTACTAATTTTTCCTCCCGCTGCAATTGCCAGTGACTCTCTTTTGCAGGTAGAAGGCCCCAACTGGAAAGATTGATCTAAGTATTTCGTTGATGGCGGGCACAGACCTTGGTCATCGGCGATTTGGGGATTTCTCCCCCCTGCCGCCATGGATGTCACCGCCGGCATCGGAGGTGCCGCCGCCAACGTTGCCGCCGCTACTGCTGCGGCCGCTTGTTACCAGGCCAAGGCCGATGGAGGTGCAGATCCCTTAGTCTTCACCATTGCAGCCGCCAGATTGCTTTGAGGAAATGGAGGCTAGGGCTCAAGAACTCAAAGGGCTCGAAAAGTTTTTGATTGCGAGAAAGCGGTGAAAAGGTAACTAGGTAACTTCTAGGCCTTCTATTTATAGCCCAGACTTCACTTTTTTACCGTTAATCCATGTCGTTTCGCATTCTTGCCATTACTTTTCCCCAAAATTAACTCTTACTATAGTTTCCGTTAGAAATAGAAACTTAACGGCTATTTTCTCTAAGTCTAAAAGACTTTCGAACTTCTTGAGTCGGTTCTAAGATAGTTCGAAAAGCAATTACCTTAAGACTGATTCGAAGTTCATATCTTCATGCATTTCGGAGATAAAATAAAAACCAATAACCCCTATGATTGGTTATCTTTTCCTTCCGTATACTGCTCTCCTAACGTTACAGGTCAAACGGAGAAGCGTATTCGAGGGGCTACTGTTGGAGGAAAATATTTCATCTTCGGGATTATTGCCGAAGCAACATAAAGGCAGACACCGGATTCGAAGGTTCCCAGACGATCATCTTCGAATATACCCGGAACCAAGTTCGAAGTACGAAGATAGGCATTGGTTCGGAGTACATCTTCGAACTAAGGCCCTCCAAGATCTTTTCTGCCAGCTAAGATGGAAGACTTATCTTTTTTCTCATTAGATTAGTCTTTTACCATTTTAGCCCTATTAATGGAACCGAATAGTTTCCACTATGTCGGTTGTAATAGAGGGGTAAATAGGTCTTTTCCTTAATGTTTGGGCCTATAAATACCCCCCATTTCACCCTGTAATAGGGACCGAATACAAGTTATTCAATACACACATTCGAACTATTCTAAGTTATTATCCTTTCGGAGGCTTAGAACAGTTTGCTTCGCAAACATTTCGTTTGTTAGTTTCTCTTCTACAGAAACCTGTTAGCGTAATCTTTTACGCCAAGAAGTGCTCAATGTTTTAATGACTTGCTAAACAACTACTTGGACAAGTGCCTAGACATAGTTGCTACTTTTGATGAATTCAGAATTTCTCATGTGTCAAGAGAGGCCAACTCAGTTGCAAATGATTTGGCTTAGCAAGCATCTGGTTACCAAGTCAGGAGAGGGAAATTTTCTGTATGGGAGAAGCCGATGTTTGGTATAACTACCGAAGCCAGTGACCGCGGACAGGCGCACCCTCTAGGTCGGACCCCTCCGGCTGCTAGAGACTGTCGCGCGCCAAGGCCCCGAGGCCAGAGTACTTCGCCCACCGAAGGGTCTGGCACCCCGGAGCCCGCGAACCGAAGTCCTCGGGACAGTGAGGGCTTCCGGGAGCCCGGACCCTCTAGTAGGAGGCTTCGGACTGATGCGCTCCGCACGGCTAGTCCAGCCAGGCTTCGGCAGAAGCAAGAAGGGCTCGGGGGGCACCCCGAAATCAGTAGCCTAGATACTTTTTAAGGGAGTGAGCTAACGAAACCCTCCAAAGCCCATAAGGGCGATTGGAGAATTTCAATCGTCCAGTATTTGAGAGACCCTAGCCAAAGGGTTGATCGGAAGGTTCATCGACAAGCGTTTAAATTTGTGTTGATAGACGTCACATTGTATCGCCGAACCATTAACAGAGTATTGTTAAAGTGTCTAGACCATGAACGATCCCAGG
This sequence comes from Zizania palustris, assembly GCA_019279435.1. NCBI lineage: Eukaryota > Viridiplantae > Streptophyta > Magnoliopsida > Poales > Poaceae > Zizania > Zizania palustris. Next base: position 50,704,428 of record JAAALK010000289.1, read on the forward strand.
TGGCTATGGGAGAAGTCCATGAAGGACTTCGTGACACTCATCCGTTGGCCCAGAAAATGAGTTGGATGCTAGAAAGAGCGGGTTTCTACTAGCCGACTATGACTGAGGATTGTTTTAAGTATTATAGAGGGTATGAAGCATGTCAGAAGTTTGGCAATATTCAGTTAGCTCCTGCTTCATTACTTAACCCTATTGTCAAGCCATGGCCGTTCCGAGGGTGGGGTTTAGACTTCATCGTCCAAATTCACCCTCCTTCCTCAAAAGGGCATCGGTTCGTGTTGATGGCGATGGATTACTTCAGCAAGTGGACCGAGGCCGTGCCTCTCAAGAACATGACTCACAACGAGGTACTTGACTTTATCTTGAAGCACATCATACATAGATTTGGCATTCCTCAAACTCTCACTACTGATCAAGGTAGCTCATTTGTTTCTAAAGAAGTGAGGGACTTTACCGAATATTATGGTATTAAGTTGATAAACTCTTCGCCCTACTATGCTTAGGCCAATGGTCAGGCCGAGTCTAGTAATAAAACCGTGATTAAGCTCATTAGGAAGAAAATTGAAGAATTCCCTAAAAGGTGGCATGAAGTGCTCTCCGAGGCGCTATGGGCTTGTAGAATTGCAAAGCACGGTGCTACCAAAGTTAGTCCATATGAGTTGGTATATGGACAAGAAGTCGTTCTACCTGTAGAAGTAGATCTTGGCTCTTTAAGAGTGTTAAAGCAAGACGGCTTATCGGTCAACGAGTATGAGACTCTTTTGAATGACAATCTAGAAGAACTGACCGATAAGAAATTGAGGGCTTTAGAAGCCATAGAAATAGACAAGAGGAGAGTAGCTAAAGCCTACAATAAGAAGGTTAAACCAAAATCGTTTCAAGTAGGTGACTTGGTTTGGAAGACGATTTTACCCGTAGGCACTAAGAGTCTCAAGTTTGGTAAATGGTCACCTAGTTGGGAAGGCCCTTTCTGATGAGGACATCACTTCACATGATACACACATGGAGCCTCCACCTACAATTCAATTAGAAGGACCAATCACACGCGCCCGTGCCCATCGCTTGAACCATGAGGTTAATTCTTTCCTTAGCAACTATGTTAATATTTGTTTGGATGGGATGCTACTGAATACTAGTGATATTTTGTTGCTTAGGAACATGGGAGATGGAATAGGAGAGTTGGAGATGAAGACGGAGTCGCACAGATGATTTGAAGTCAAGGATTCGCTGGTTCGGACTACATCAACCACCATGCACCAAAATGGGCATAACTTCCTCATACGAAGTCCGATTGGCGTGTTCTTGGACGTTTTGGAAAGCTAAGGAGAATACGGATCGTTTGGCGTTGGTTTCGCCTCATTTGGAGTCTCGAGTCGTCCTGTGTGACTGAAACAGTCCTGCGTGACAGAACTGGGCCGAGTTGGACCTTGTACTGAGTTGGAGGTCGTGTTGGCCCATAGTACAGGTCGTGTGCACCTCCTCCAGGCTGCCCACGCCCTATATATTCACGCCAGACGCCTTTAGGGTTAGGTTTTGCTTTGTTTGCATCTACACTTGTGTGTTTAGATCCCGCCCCTTGCACCGGACCGATTGGCTGCTGCATAGGCGTTCGTGAAACCTCACCTTTTCATCGTTTGTCTGTGATTTGGCATTCGACTTGTATCCTTCTTGTTCTTGCTTGTGTTCTTGGGTTCGCTTGTAGGAATTAGCCTTCGTGGCGAGGTCAATCGCGTCCTGCGTGGTTGATAACCAACGGAGACAGTGGTGTAACGATTGCAAGATTTTGATCCGCCGGACCGGAGCCTTGGATCGCTAACGTCGAGATTCTCCACCAATCCAAGTTATCCTTTACCTAGCGGAAGATCAGGACCAATCCCCCATCAGTTGGTATTAGAGCGAAGGTTTCCCGTTAGGTAATCTCGATCTTCTTTTATTTTACCTAGAGTCTGGAAAACCCTCACAAAAAAAATCCCCACCGAGAACCCCTTTGTGCCTTGCGATTTTAATTTCAGTTTTTAACCTTGTTGAGTTTGTGTTCTTGGTCGAGTCTTGGTGTTGGTTTAGTAATCCCTTTGTGTCGTTTGAGTAGTAGTTGGTATTGTGTCTCAAAAAATTCCCCACCCGAAAAAACCCCCCTCCACAACCCTACTCGTTTTCCCACATCGAGTCTTTGTGACCCCCCTTCGGTAAAACAGGCATAACGTTTTGCTCGTTTGGCAGAAAAATCAGAAATTTTTTGAGCGTCTTCCTGACCCAATTTGGGGGGGGGGGGGTAACCTAACACGGTTCCCCTGGTAGCCCTCACCAGAACCGCTAAAAAAATCAGGAAGATAAAGAAAAAAATTGGTCAAAGTTTTTGCTCGCCGTTCAGCGAACTTGTTGAATTTTTGTGAACCACATCCCACCTCAGTTCTAGGTGCCAATTTTTGTGGTTGCATCTCTGGTCATCCTTCTTAAAAAAATAGAGTAAAAAAAAGAGAGAAAAAAAACAAAAAAAAAAGAAGAACCGGCCTGTCGATTGCTTGTCCGATCTCTTGTCCGATCCCTTGTTCGATCTCTTGTCCGATCCCTTGTGCGATCAGCGGCATCAGCAGATTCTGCTTGTCCGATCCCTTGTCTGATCTCTTGTCCGATCCCTTGTCCGATCTGCAGAGAGCTGAATTTGGCCTATTATTGCCTCCACTTGAGTTTTGGGCATATAGTTTCCCTCTATTGCTTGAATTTTCACATTGGGAGCACTAAGGCCAGCAACTTTGACGAGTACTAGGGAATACTTATTGAACTTGGTTTAACTATTATTACTATAGCTAATCCTTGCTACTCACTTTGCCATCCAAGCTACACCTTTCTCTTGGTCAGGACAGGTTCATTTCTTGCAATTACACACCACCCTCCACTTGGTTCATCACCTGTAGGCCAGTGACCTCACTGCGGCGTGGCAAGAACACTTGCAAGCGTGGGTAAGGCGCTTGACGAATTGCGACCAACACACACCCACCACCCCACCTAGCTGTTTTCCATAAGGATTATTCTTTGTTGCTTGTCTTTTCACTAACATGGCAGATAACAGTGGTACCCCTCCATCTGATTTTAATGACTGTGTCTCTCGACGTGCTCTACTAGAGTCTCAGCGGCAGACCCAACATTCCATCGAACGTCTCGCGCATACTGTGGCTGACCTAGTGGACCGGATGACTGCCCTGGAGACACGATTGCCTGCTGCACAAGCCGACGACGACCATGTTGAGCAGGAAGACGACCTATCCTATGCCGGAAACAATGCCATTGACCCTGACGAGGCTGCACATCATCGCTTTCAGTTCAACCGCCAAGGTATGGGCGGCCACCGCAACCGCCATCCACGAGGTATCAATGACAACTACAGGAACAATGATCATGACCCCTACTCTAAGGTAATATTTTCAGTACCTCATTTTGCTGGCACCTATGATCCAGATGCATATTTAGATCGGGAGATGTCAGTCGAACAAAAATTTAATGCTCACATGGTTCCTGTTATCCACCGCGTGCGCTTAGCTACTAGTGACTTCACTGGATATGCTCTTCTTTGGTGGACTGAAATAGTTTAGGTTGGCAATGAACCACAAAATTGGGATATGTTAAAATGGCAAATGCGTGGTAGATGGGTCCCTCCTTCATATAAACGTGATTTGAGAAAAAACAATTGCAGCGCCTAAACCAAGGAAATAAATCGGTAGAGGAGTATTATCAGGAGTTGCAAATAGGTTGCATGCGTGCTGAAATTGAGGAGGACAATGAGGATAAAATGGCCCGTTTTTATGGTGGTTTAAGACGTGAAATTCAGGATATCATTGATTATAAAGAATACAATACTATCACTCGTCTTTTCCACCTTGCTATGCTTGCAGAAAAAGAATTGCAGGGTCGCCAACAACCACAACGCAGCATGAGGACCAACATTGGTGGTGCTACTTCACGCTCAAGTGGGCAGCAGCAACGACCACCACCACCACCTTCTCGACCGATGGCTACATCAGCACCTTCTACATCTACAGCCCAGGCTGAGAGCTCCAAAGCTGCAGCATCCAAGGCGCCAGCCAAGCCCACCTCCTCGGCGGCCTCTACTACACGTTCTGCAGCGATCCAGTGTCACAGATGCAAAGGATTTGGCCACGTTATGAAGCACTGCCCTAGTCAGCGGGCTTATATTGCTACGGAGGACGGTGGCTATGTAAGTGCTAGTGATGTTGAAGATGAATATGCACTTGCTGCTAACATTGCAGGAAATGATGATACATCTGACGATGACGCTGTTTTCGCACCGGATGCCTCTGCCGACCATGAAGCACTTATTGTACAACGCGTCTTGAGCACTCACAAGGAGCAGGACGATCTGGCACAACGGAATAATCTATTTCAGACCTTCTTCATCGTCAATGACCGTCGTGTACGTGTCATCATCGACAGCGGTAGTTGCAACAATTTGGTGAGCCACGACATGGTAACGAAGCTTCAACTTCCCACACGTGCGCATCCACACCCTTACCATGTGCAATGTGATATGACCACGCCGACCACTCCAACCTCTACACCGACCACTTCGACCACAGCGACTCCAATACATGTTTTTGATGGACCAATTACACGCAATCGAGCTAAGCAGCTTCAACAAGAGGTGCACGCGCTACTTTGTGAAATTCATTTTACTATTAATGAGAGGATGGAGGAACCGAAGTGCTGCACATGGAAGAGGGAGGGGCTGGAATCGAAGAAATCAAGACACTGAAGAATCCGAATCTGAAAATGATGATAATCATTCCCATCATGATCGCCAACATCGTAGAGGAGGCCATCGTGAAGAGAGGCTTGGTAAACTGAAATTTACCATGCCAAAATTTGATGGAGGATCTGATCCTGAAGCTTATTTCACTTGGGAGTTGAAGGTCGACGAGATCTTTCGCTTGCATAATTATACAGAAGAGAAGAAGTTGGCTATGACATCTCTAGAGTTTGAAGGATATGATCTGATTTGGTGGGAGCAACTTCTCCAAGATCGTGAAGAAGATGGAGAACATCCTATTGCCACATGGGCAGAGATGAAACGTGAAATGAGAAGACGTTTCGTGCCGAAGCATTATCGGCGTGATCTTTTTGATAAACTGCAGAATTTGAAACAAGGAAGTTATTCTGTTGAAGAGTATTATAAAGAGATGGAGAAGGCTATGATTAGAGCCAACGTATATGAAGATGAAGAACAAACTATGGCACGATTCATGGTTGGGTTGCATCGAAATATTCAACGCATTGTTGAGTTTCAGTCGTACCGTCGTCTTATTGATTTGGTACATCAAGCCACCAAAGCTGAATGCCAACTGCAGCAAGATACCAAGAGCAGTAAGTCTTTGCCTTTTGGTACGAGGACTATGTTTGGAGGAAGCAAGTTAAATTCCAAGTTTACTGCTGCACCGTCAGCTGCGAAAGGTTCATTTGGAGGCTCACGTTCTAATGCTCAAAGTAATTTTAGTGGGAAGAACTCTGCTGCCCCGAGCACGAGTTCCAAACCAGCAGCTTCCACCTCCACTTCAGTGGGTTCTACATCCAAGAGCAGTGGGATTCAGTGTTTCAAGTGTGGAGGTCGTGGACATGTTGCTAGAGAGTGTCCAAATAATAGAGTGATCATTGTAACTGATAATGGAGAGTACGAATCAGCCAATGAAGAGGAAGATATGGAAGAAGAAGCCCATGAAGAAGAGGAACATACCGGCTGTGATTTTGAGCAAGGTGCTGCTCTTGTGGTGGCCCCAATATTGAGTGTTCAGATGAAGGAAGCTGAGAACGGCCAGTGGCATAATTTATTTCAGACAAGAGCCAAAGTGTAAGATAAGGTAGTGAAGATGATCATTGATGGAGGAAGCTGCCATAATCTTGCTAGTCGTAAGATGGTTGACAAGCTTGATCTAAAACTTCTGCGACATCCTCATCCATATCATGTCCAATGGCTTAATGATTCCGGTGACATCAAGATTGGATACAAAGTAAAAGTTCTCTTCAAGATTGGTGAATATGTTGACACGGTAGAGTGTGATGTGGCACCCATGTCCGTATGTCACATACTACTCGGGAGGCCATGGCAATATGATCGATATACTCAGCATTGCGGGAGAACAAATCAGTACACTCTAGATTTGAAGGGGAGGAAGTTTGTACTCAAACCTATGACACCACAGCAAATTCTTGCCGAGCATTTGCAAAAGAGCTCTAGTATGAGAGATGAGAATGGAAAGGAAGAGAAAACAATTCGAGTGCCTTCCAGAAATCAGAGAGTGAGAGCCACCAGCCCAATATGAGAAAAAAATTGAGAGATCAAAAGAAAGAAGAAGAAAAAAATTTAGTCATGTTAGCCACAAAATCTGAGATGAGAGAAGTAAGGAACAACCCAGATCAAGTACTCTTTGTACTTATGTGCAAAGACATTTTAGTGACAGCTAACGATAACACCTCTTTTCCTAGTATGGTGTCTCATCTTTTGCAGGAATATGAGGACGTTTTTCCAAAGGAAACCCCGAATGGATTACCTCCTGTACGTGGGATTGAACATCAGATCGATCTTATTCCGGGGGCTGCTCTTCCAAATCGACCACCATACCGCACCAATCCTGAAGAAACAAAGGAGATACAAAGGCAAGTGCAAGAACTTCTCGATAAAGGTTATGTTCGTGAAAGCTTAAGTCCTTGTGTTGTTCCTGTTATTTTAGTACCAAAAAAGGATGGTTCTTGGAGGATGTGTGTTGATTGTAGAGCCATAAATAACATCACTATTCGCTATCGCCATCCTATTCCTCGATTAGAAGACATGCTTGATGAATTAAGTGGTTCCATAATATTCACTAAAATTGATTTGAAAAGTGGATACCATCAAATAAGAATGAAAGCTGGAGATGAATGGAAAACTGCTTTTAAAACAAAATTTGGGCTATACGAATGGCTAGTTATGCCTTTTGGTTTGACTAATGCTCCAAGTACTTTTATGAGATTGATGAACCATGTTTTGAGAGCCTTCATTGGAAAATTTGTGGTTGTTTATTTTGATGAAATCTTAATTTACAGCAAGTCTTTTGAAGCGCACATGAATCATATTCGACAAGTCCTAGATGAGCTCCGAAAGGAGAAATTATTTGCTAACCTTGAGAAGTGCAGTTTTTGCACTGACCATGTTGTGTTCCTTGGCTTTGTTGTTTCAGGAAAAGGAATTGAAGTGGATGAAACCAAGGTGAAAGCCATCAAGGATTGGCCAACTCCAACGAATGTAAGTCAAATAAGAAGCTTTCATGGTCTAACTGGATTTTATAGGAGATTTGTTAGAGATTTTAGTACCATTGCTACTCCCTTAAATGAATTAACAAAGAAAGGTGTTGAATTTAAATGGGGAAGTTCACAAGAAAATGCTTTTCAAGAATTAAAGAAACACTTAACTGAAGCACCATTGCTTGTTCTTCCTGATTTCACTAAAACTTTTGAAGTAGAATGTGATGCCAGTGGAATTGGCATAGGAGGGGTTTTAATGCAGCAAGGCAAACATGTAGCATATTTTAGTGAAAAGTTGGGAGGTGCTCAATTGAATTATTCTGTATATGATAAAGAATTGTATGCTTTGGTGCGTGTACTTGAAACATGGCAGCATTATTTATGGCCAAAAGAGTTTGTTATCCATTCCGATCATGAAGCTTTAAAGTATTTGAAAGGCCAAGCAAAACTGAACCGACGCCATGCCAAATGGGTTGAGTTCATCGAGACATTTCCATATATTGTGAAGTATAAGAAAGGTAAGGACAATGTGGTTGCTGATGCTTTGTCTAGAAAAATTGTGTTGCTAAACCAGCTTGAGGTAAAGGTTATAGGTCTTGAATGTTTGAAAGACATGTATAATGATGACCCTGAATTTTCAGAACCATACACTCATTGTAAAGATGGAAAAGGTTGGGAAAAGTATCATATGCATGACGGATTTTTGTTTAGGGCTAACAAGCTTTGTGTTCCAAATTCTTTGATTAGATTGCTTTTATTGCACGAGTCCCATGGAGGAGGATTGACAGGTCATTTTGGACAAAAGAAAACCTATGAGCTGCTAGGTGATCACTTCTATTGGCCCAAGATGAGGAGAGACGTCATCCGGTTCGTGGATCGCTGCATCACTTGTCACAAAGCTAAGTCTAAACTGAACCCTCATGGTTTATACACTCCTCTACCTGCTCCTAAAATTCCTTGGGAAGACATAAGTATGGATTTTGTTCTGGGACTGCCTAGAACTCAAAGAGGAAAAGATTCTGTTTTTGTTGTGGTTGATAGATTTTCAAAGATGGCTCATTTTATCCCTTGTAACAAGAGCGACGATGCTTCACATGTTGCTAATTTATTTTTCAGGGAAATTGTGAGGTTACATGGGGTGCCTAAGACCATTGTATCTGATCGTGATGTCAAGTTTGTGAGCTACTTCTGGAAAACATTGTGGTCCAAGCTGGGGACCAAGCTTCCATTCTCGACCACTTGTCATGCTCAAACCGACGGACAAACTGAAGTGGTGAATCGAACCCTGTCGATGTTGCTGCGAACCATGGTGAAAAAGAACCTGAAAGATTGGGAGGACTGCTTGCCTCATGTGGAGTTTGCTTATAACAGGGCAGAGAGAACCAATATGGAAGCCTCCAAGCGAGCTGCATATGTCAAGAAGATACATGAGAAAACAAAAGAAGCAATCGAGCTAAAGGCGACACATAAGGCTGCAAGTATGAACAAGCATAGAAAGAAGGCGTCGTTTGAACCAAGTGATTTGGTGTGGATTCACTTGCGTAAAGATCGCTTTCCTGATAAGCGCAAGTCCAAGCTGATGCCACGAGGGGATGGTCCATTTCGTGTTCTTGCCAAGATCAACGATAATGCATACAAGATTGACCTTCCACCAAGCTATGGCGTGAGCAACTCCTTCAATGTTGCTGACCTATCAGCATTCACAAGTGAAGACACTTTAGAGTCGAGGACGACTCCTTTTCAAGAGGGGGAGGATGATATGACCACGCCGACCACTCCAACCTCTACACCGACCACTTCGACCACAGCTACTCCAATACATGTTTTTGATGGACCAATTACACGCAATCGAGCTAAGCAGCTTCAACAAGAGGTGCACGCGCTACTTTGTGAAATTCATTTTACTATTAATGAGAGTTATATACTACCTAAGTCGTGTACATTGCTAATGCTCAGGTTTACCAAGAAGGACGACAAGAACTCACAAGGAAATGGACACATAGAAGAATCATGCTCGAACCAAGCCAGTCCTACAGGATCGTCTCAAAGAAATAATCATAACTTTTGATTTCCAAAAGCTATGAAGGCAAATGAGCACTTTTTGGAAAACTCTTGAAGTCTAGTTTCCAATGAGAAAGGTGTCTCCATTCCAAAACCAAACACATTGATGTGCGCTTTCACTTCTTGCGGGATCAATATGAGAAAGGTGTCATTGACCTTGTTCATGTTGATACCCATCATCAGTTGGCTGACATTTTCACCAAACCCCTAGATCAGTCTACTTTTGAGCGTTTACGAGGGGATTTGGGTGTTGTGTATCCTTTTTAGGATATTTTGAGTCAGTTCTTTTATTTCTTCTTTACTCTTTTCTTGAGTCTTTTTGTGTGTGTTCATATCATACATATTCACATATCACACTTTTGAGCCTGCTTCTGTTATATGATTGAACTGCTTTACTTATTCTAGCTGGTACATGCTTTTGATTACTTGTCGATGATCATGCTTTGGTTCAGTTCATTTGATATGTCTGATATCTGTCATATGCATGGCTTTTACGCTTTAAAATTGAAAAATGATCACCATTGCTTCTGGTAACTAGCATGTGTATGCTGAATGCTTTTGCTATCTGTTATATGCCTTGTAGCTAGTTCCTCACATAGATGCAGATATGCAACTTGGATATCTTTATGCTTTAACATGGAAAATGTGCTATAAACATGATAAAAATCAAAAAATGAATGAGAATTCCATGCCTTTTTATGCTTGAGTTGAAAAGATCCAAGTGGGTTTGCTTTGTCGCATTGCATTGTTCTGGACTGCTTACCATAGCACTTTGGTATGAACTAGGACAGTGTAATGTATGCCAAGACCAATGTCTTAAGCTTCTGATGGTCCAGTTCTATCCTAGGCTTGACTTGGTCGGTTAGCATAAGGTTTGACATGCAAATAACCCTTGGCAAAAATAAAAAAAGGGAAAATGAAAAAGCCTGAAAATTAAAAAGACAACAAGTTTGCTGAAGCACTTTGTTTTGTACAATACTTATCTTGGTAGATATTAGTTAGCTTCTGCATCTCATGCTTTACCTTGCCTGTTAACTGGAAAATGTGGTGATGCCTTTGTTTGCAAAAACTGAAAAATGCGTGCTAATGACTTTCTTTAGATATCATCTGTTGTACTGATCATGCCATGTGTCTTAGATAGTATGTCTTTTGCTATACTTGCTAGATGTTGTAATTGCAGTTAATCATATCTGTGAAGCATGCTTTCTACACTCCACCTGCACCCTAGTTGCATTCACTGCATATTTTGAGGGGGAGTTGCATTTCAGGGGGAGTCTGTGTCTCGATTGAGTGCTTGATGAGTTCACTTGTCAACAAGGGGGAGAAAATTTGGGATCAGAGTTTAAGGGGGAGTTCTTACTCTGTTGATATCCTTGTTGTTCTGACATCGCACTCATTTTGAGCGTTTACGTTTTTGGTTAAACCATAATGACCGCTTCTTGCTTTTGTTCGGCTTTTGGTCATTAGGGTTAACCTTTTACCTTATTTTTTCTTCTTCCTTGTTTTTCTTGTGTTTTGTTTTTCGTGTTTCCACATTTGTTCGCAGGTGCTGAAGAGATGAAGAAGAGGAGTGTTGACAATGCACTCATCAAGGGGGAGATTGAGGAGCCATGCTGAATAGCGTGGGCCTCATGGCTCTAGAAGTGATGAGTCATTGTCAACGATAGTCAAAGAGGACAGAAGAAGAAGAGATCTGCTGTTTTATGGGCCGCGTGTGACTCAGGTTCACGGGCAGCGAGCGACTGTCGGGCAGAGGAGGCTGCAAAGTCAGGCTGGCCCAATCCGGGTGCATGGGCCAGAAGAAGTAGAAGACCCACTGGGCTGTTGACCAGGGTTGACTCAGGTACACGGGCGGTGAGTGATTGCCGGGCTGAGAGAGCTGCGGAATCGTGCCGACCCAATCCGGGTACCTGGTGCAAAGTCGGTGGAGAAGTCGTAGTCGCTACGAAAGCTTAGCTTCCGGATAAGTCATTTGTAACTCTAGGCCCACAGTCAGTCAGTCGTGTCTGTAAAAATACCTAAGGGCAGTAGAGTCTTTTCCTTTATTCTTGCGTCTATAAAAACCCTAAGGGGCTGGTAGAATATTCCTAGTGTTGGGCAGCCTATAAATAGGGCCCCAATCCCTAGGGTTTGGACTACCCTTCTAGAAATCACTTTTTCCATCATTCCTTGGGTCACTTTTGTTCCTGCGCTCTCTCTCTTCTATTCCTGGTTGTGTACGCCGCCAGAGATTTGTTTTCCTGCTTGCATTCATTTTGTTCTTCATTAATGCAGTAAGATTTTGTTCTCTGTTGTGTGCGTGTCGTGCATTGTGTGATTATGGATCTGTAGCAATCATTTCATTCGTAGTGATTTTATTCCCTATTGTGAAGGCTTCGAATTGCTTCAGTTCTCTCCTGTTCTTCACGAAGAGTGTACTAGTTCCTACTGTTTGCAAGTAGTACTACTACTATAGCAACAGTACACTAGTGCCAGCTTTTTGATTTTCTTGCGCAGCTTTTTAATCGAAGTTGACAGGCCCTAGCAACTTTTCTGTCTGTTTCCTAGTGAAGCCATCCTCTCTGTTCGAAGCACCTCAGCTCCGTGAGGCAGGCTTCGATCTGAGATACTCAAAGGCTTCGTTGGAACTTCGAACTTCATTTTGTGTCCTGAGTCACTAGCTGCGGAGTACTTTTCGAACGGACAGCGTCGCATACTTCGAACGACGGTGCGAAGGTACTCAGCCTCGAGCTCTTCGAAGTCCACACTTCGATAGGTTTTGAAGTTGGCTTCGAAGCTTGTCGTTCTGTTAGGCTTCGCTTTGGTTTCTTTGTCTCGTGTCAGCCTTCACTTCTCTTTTCGAAGCTTGCTCTTTTCGAAGGTAGAGTGTAGGCTTCGAATTTGGTGCCTCTGTTGTGTGACAGGCTTCGCTTCTTTGTTCGAAGCTTGTCTGTCTGTGTGTTGCGTTCGAAGTTTTCTGTTCGAAGGTTTGGTTTCGAAGTACTTGGTTCGAAGCTGTGTTCGAAGTCTTGCCTTCGAAGTACTCACTTCGAAGCAGGCTCCGATTTTCTCATACTTCGCTTCGAAGCATACTTCGATTCTTACCTTCGGCATTTTCACAACACCTTCGACTTACTTCGATTCCTGTCACCTCCGAACTAGACTTCGCTCAGCGAAGTAGACCTCGACCTCCGAAGCAAGCTTCGATCTGCGAAGCAGGCTTCGCCGAGATTCGAACAGGAGACAGATTTGAACAGGTAACTTCTCTTATCTCTCATAGTGCACCGAGGTTGCTTTACTGAGAAGTTTGACTTGCCTAGTCTTGCATATACTGTTTATTTGTCTATTAGCACTGCCTTGATAGTACTATGTTTGTCATCAGCTGCTTCTAGGCTAGATACCTTTAGACTTAGGCTATCTGTTTATTTTCTGCTACTTAATCTTTTGAGGTGCGTTGGGTATTGGGAACAGGCCATTGATTCGAAAGAATTTTTAAGGCGCCCATTCACCCCCCTCTGGTCGCTACTTTCGGTCCTACATTGGTGGCGGTCTAATTGTGGTTAGGTGTAAGACAGGACCACACGTATAAGCCATCACGCCTACCAAATGTAGCCATGTCTGAATGTATAGCAGAGTCTATATGACCATACCACTACCAATCAAGAGTATGGGGCCTGTAATGACGTATGTAAGACTAAGGGGCACATGGGTATTGGCCCAGCTAGGGGCTGCACTATAAATACCCTCTCCCCATATTGTACAGAGGGACATCTAGCTCAGGATCCAAGAATACAACCTTTGGGCAAAGATTTCCATCTCTACCTAGTTTCCTTAAACCTGTTGGCGTAATCTTTTAAACCAATAGTTGGCGTCGTCCGTGGGGACCGTAGTAAAAGAAGCTAACGTCCTCTCCGCCTCACGTTCACAAATAAGAAGCATGTCTTCCAAAACGGGCGCCAGTACGGCTCCCCTTCAAAGGTCCGCTTAGACCTCGAGGTAGGATCCCGCTCAAGCCAACCCCCTCTACGGTGACTGAGTACGCCTTAGACCAAGCTCCAGACGCAACGCCGAGGGCCAGAGACCTCTCCGACTCTGCTGGCCCAACCACGGGTAACCAAGCGACCGCCCAAGAGGGGATCACCAGCCTCCATCCGCCCAGCCACCTCCCCGCTACGGTCCTCCGGACCGACTTCATCCACTCATAGGATCCGGAGACGCACTACGGAGGTAGCGGGAGCCAAGCCGACGCACTGGCCGCTAAAAACGCCCAGCTCAGAGCTGAGCTTGCGCGATGGTGGAAGGTGGCCGCGTTCTGGCCCTTGGAACCTGCGAGGGTGTTAGAGGTCAAAGCTATCGCGCTGAGCGATGATGAGGACTAAGAGGACCGGAGGGAGGAGCAGAATGCATCCTTCGATGAAGAGTCTCTGCTGCACCCTGACCTGTAGAGGGTGCGATTCGACTTGAAGTTCCGCGCGGCAAAGCTTCCAAAGTACTCCGGGGAGTCCGACCCCGGAGAGTTCTCTCGGTCCTATGCTTTGGCAAAAGAAGCCCACGGAGGGGGCCGGGATACGATGGTGAAATTCTTCTCCCTCACCCTCGAAGGAATCGCCCTCCGATGGTTCTGGTCGCTGAGGCCGGGATCTATCAAGTCATGGGAACATCTAAAGAAAAAGTTTATCAACAACTTACAAGGGACCTTCGTGGCCCCCATGTCCACCGAAAGCCTCTTCTAGATGAAGCAGCAACCTGGTGAGACGATGCATCAGTATTCATAGCGCTTTGTCCACACCAAGTCCTAGATCAAGGGGTTGTCAGCCTCCTCCATCATCGATGCGGCCCGCGAAGGCATCACCAACCCTGGCCTCCTCGAAAATATTCACCGGAAGATGATTTCGTCGGTGGCCTAGCTGATGATGTACTTTGAGTAGTACGCCAGGTCTGAGGAAGGGTAGCTTTGCACGAAGGTGATGATCACTCCCATCCGAACCCTGGAAGCCAAAGTCTACGAAGCGAGAAGCCACAACCCTCCACGTCTCATCCCATCCAAGCCCCGTCACCGTGACTCGCGGTGAGGATGGAAGCATTACAGGGGGAGGTACTCAGCATCGCCGTCCCGACCACCAAGCCCTCGAAGTTCCAACATGCCCAAGGTGGGGGGGTGCTCCGTCGGTTCGAAGCCACCTACGAAGGCTCCTAACGAGAGCACGGTCTTCCATTGCAGCATTCACGGGGAAAATCAGAGCCACGACACCGATTCCTGTAGAACCATCCTCGTCCTCTGAAACGATTACCTCGACCGGAGTTCCGGCCGGGGGTCCTTTGATAGGGCACCATACGCCCCCCGTGCCGAACCCGTTCAAGTGCTAGGGCGGATCGATGAACCAGGGGCTCTGAGGCACTTCCTAGAGTCAAACAAATTTTTAGCCCCTAAGCTCAAGGAAGGATTGGATTAGGGGAAGCGCGTGGTGCTACCCATCTCCGGAGGGAGAGCCTTGGGCGGCATGTCGAAGAGGCAGCGACGGGAGTATGTTCGTGAAGTAGGGCACATTGGGACCTCAGCCTCAACCACAATGCTTGAATGGTCACATGTGCCCATATCCTTCACTGCTAGTGATGCGACTGGCGTCAAGTTTCAACGCTGACCCCCTTGTCATCACCGCCGACATCACTGGCATCGAGGTGCATCGGGTTCTTATCGACGAAGGCAGTTCCGCTGACATCATTTTTGTGCAGGCATTCGATCAGCTCTACATCTCCATGAAGCACCTTCTCCTAGCCACCAGACCGCTCCAAGGGTTCGCGGGCCCACTGCTCGATGCCCTCGGTCCGATATGCCTCAAGGTGACCTTCGGGGTGGGCCCCCTCTCACGAACCGAGGTGTTCATCTTCGACGTCGTCGAGGCCCCCTACGCTTACAATGCCATATTCGGGAGGGGCATGCTAAACCGGTTCAGAGCCTTTCACGCATCACAACTACCTCTGCATGAAGATGCTGAGTTCGAGAGGAGTCCTCTCCATCCTCGGTGGCCAGGCCATGGCCCACAGGTTGGAGTATGGTCACTCTGCCCCATTGGAACAATGATAAGTCAACAATGTATGGGAGAGTCCAGACAACGATGAAGGCCCTCAACTCCCCACCGAGACTCCAAGGGGAATGACCACCAAGCCTCACCCTGAAGGAGAGGTGGCCACCAGAGTCATCGTCAAGGAGGGACAGGAATACCCGATCCAGTTCGGCGGTGGACTAGAGCCCAAAGTCATGGACAAGCTAGACAAAGTGGTCCGGGACAACCTGGACATCTTCGCATGCTCGGACGAAGGCATCCCATGGGTAGACCACATTGAGAAACCAAGGGTTGGTTTCAGTGTTTGTGATGAGTGATTGACAGTATTTTTACCCTCTGTTCGAAGGGTACCTCCGAAGGGTGTTCGGAGGCTGTACCTCCAGAGGGGTTTCGGAGGTTGTACCTCCGAAGGGTGTTCGGAGGTGGTTTCACCGAAGGGTGTTCGGTGGTGTGGTTGCTGCAGCTGTTGCAGCAGAGTGTGCTCGTCGGAGGGGTCCGACAGTACACGATGACTGGGTGTGTACCGAAGGCTTCGGTACTTTGGGCGGTACACCGGAGTGTGTGCCGGAGGTTGCTAACCCGGAGAGGTCTCCGGAGTACTGGATACACTTGTCTGTTTGTCTGTGGTGCGCAGGGACTTCGGAGGCGACGGACAAGGTTCGCAGCAGGTGAACCTGGGTCAAGCGGGAGGCTTGATGTCAGGGGAGCGGGGAGCTCCGTCACGGTGGCTGCGAAGGTGGTCCGGGTCGGTCCTCGGGTCGAGGCGTGCCAGGTGAAGGCAGAGAGTGCGGAGCGTGGCTCCGGCTGAAGGTACTCCGAGACAAAGTCCTCGGAGGTGAGGCACTTCGAAGGTACTCCGAATAGAGTGACTTCGGAGTTGGATGGTTCAAGTCCTCTGCGGAGGCAAGGAATTCGAAGTGTGCTCCGGAGGGAGACATTCGAAGGTTACCCGACGAAGGTCTCAGAAGTCGAGGCGCATCGAAGGCATGGTCCGGGTGAGGCTCGTCGAGGAGTGTGCTCGGGGAGAGACACTGCGACGAAGTGCTCATGGAATGCTTCATGCGGAGGCCTTGGACGAAGGAGGGACTTCGAAGGGTGGTACTCCGAAGGTGGGGCTTCGGAGGGAGGAAGGCTTCGGAGCGTGGCTAGCTCCGGAGCAAGGTTGACTTGTGGTACTTCGGCCATGCATGGCTTCGGTACACGGACTGACGGAGTTCGAGCTGGGTGAAGCTGCGAAGCCGTGGTGGTCCACTCCGGAGGTGTTGTTGCGAAGGCCCAAGGGCTTTGACGGCTTTGGCTCAAAACCATCACTGTATCGGAGGCCATCTTCGGCGAAGCGAAGGCCAACAGGCTCAAGGCTTCTCGCCGAAGCTACCGCACCCTCGCGTGCGAAGGGAGGCTCCAGAAGGTCAAAGACTGCAAAGGCTGACACTGTTTGTTCTGTAAAAAGCTGACGCTGTCCCCTCTGCAAAGCTGACAGAGAAGCCTCCAAAATAAAGTTGGACTACCTTTTGTACCCCTTAGTTCTGTAGAGACAAAATCAATGTAAACCCTAGGGCTAGTGTAGTCATTTCCTTTGGGTGAACTGTGGGCTATAAATATGGGGGCTCGGTAGGTATCATTTAACACTTTGAGCATTTACTGTTGAGCTCCTGTAGCCACATACCTCGCTGTATTCATCCAGAGTTCATTTTATTGTGTTCCTTGTTCAAGCGGCGAAGCCCTGCTTCTTTTGTGCTTTTTGCTTGAGCTCGTGTTACATACCTCGCTAGTTGTAGTGCACCGAAGCCTGTCTAGGCGAAGGTTGTCTTTGTGCGAAGTGTGTTTTTCAGTGTGCTGTCGCTCTGTGTAACAGGAGGTGAGACCTCGCTGCTTACTAGCGAAGCCCTGAGCTTTGCCCGTTTTTCTTCCCGTGTCGAAGCCCTTAGCGAAGTCCGTTTGTGTGCGTGTAGACCTTCGTGTACGAAGTACAGCACCAGTTGCTGCTGCCAAGTACTTGGTCGAAGTCCTCAGAGGGCAGTCCACTCTCGCGAAGGGTGAAGTGCGAAGCCTGCTCGAAGCACCCTGTGTGCGGAGCCTGCACTGACTTAGCAGAGTAGATTTTCGAGGGTTGTTAGTGGAGCGAAGTCTTCTTGGCTTCGAACTGTTGCTCCTGCGAAGCCTGTGTTCGGAGCTGTCGAAGTACCAGCCCTTCGAAGGTTGTGTTCGAAGCCTGTTCCGCAGAAGACAGAACCAAACCGAAGGCTAGTTTTTAGCCCGAAATTTTAAAAGCTCCCATTCACCCCCCCTCTGGTCGCCGTTTCCGGTCCAACACACATCATCATCGAGCACTTCCTCTTGGTGAACCAGAAGGCACGCCCGGTTCGCCAAGGGCTCTGCACGTTGTCCACGGGAAGAGCCGACCATACAAAGAAAAATTAGCCACACGTAATGGCTATCGAACCCTGTGTTTGTTAAAAAGAAAAATTCTGGCAAATGGTGCATGTGTATCGATTTCACCTCCTTGAATAAAGCTTGCCCCCATGACCCATACCCCATGCCTCGTATCGACCCATTGGTCGACTCCACGGCTGGTTTGGAGCTGCTCAGTTTTTTGGACGCATACTCCGCATATCATCAAATATGGTTGAAGCAAGAAGACCAGGCCAAGACTAGTTTTATTACTCCCTCCAACCTGAGAAATGCCGGAGTCACCTTTTCTAGGCTAATCGCAAAGGCCCTAGGCCATTATCAGGCATTTGGATAAGAGTTTCCAGTTCCGGCACCCGCCCCTCACTGCTTACCTAGAAGTAGTCCGCAAGACTGAAGCAGCGTTCAATGGGATCTCCGTTCGAAGCATCCCATGGGGAGACAACCAACAAGCAGATGCCCTCGCCAAAGTAGATGTCGGAGGTCACGACATGCCCTAGGGGCTCTTTTCGAAGAGATATACAGACCCTCGGTGTCGCTTCCGGAAGCCACCTCGGTCCTGCCCCTAGAAGGCACCTCGTGCCACCTCTAGAGCCCGCCTTAGTCCTTTGCACTGCCACTGAAGACTGGCGAGATCTGATCCTAAAGTTGTTGTGAGGCGATGACAACCTCCCCTTAGGCCCCGAGCTCTCGAGACTCTGATAGAGGGCACGACGCTGCCATATCATCAACGGAGCATTTTACAAGTCTGGCGTATGCTCGCCACTACTCCGATGCATCTCCCGCCCTGAAGGACAACAAATGTTGCGAGACATCCACGAAGGCCTATGTGGCAACCATCTGGCGCCCTGGGCCTTAGCCAGGAAGACTCTGCACCAAGGTCTATACTAGCCTACTATCATGACCGATGCCGAAGACATTGTGCATACCTGCCAAGGATGCCAGTGTATGGGAAGGCAAAGCTGCCAACCCCCACCCCACTGCAGGTCATCACCCCAGTACGGTCCCTGTCCCAATGGGGGATGGATCTCATAGGCCCATTCCCGAGAGCTAAGGGAAACTTCAGGTTCGTCGTCGTCACCATCAAATATTTCTCCAAATGGGTCAAGGCCGAGCCACTAACCACCATCACCTCAAAGAATGTTCAGAAATTCTTTTGGCAAAACATCATTTACTAGTTCGGAGTACCCAAGCAGCTCACGATCGACAATGGCACCTAGTTTGATGATGAAGCCTTCAAGACATTTTGTGAAGAACTAGGAGTCCAGCTTTGCTTCGCCATTGTCTGACACCCCTAGTGCAACGGAGCCATCGAGAGAGCCAACGGGAACATACTCTCTAGTCTCAACCGACGAATCGTGGGCCTCGCCAAGGGGTTATGGACGGAGGAGCTGCCGAATATTTTGTGGTCTATACGAACCACACAGTTTAGGGTGACTGGATTCACCCCATTCCAGTTGCTATTAGGTGATGAAGCGATGACCCCGACGGAGCTCAAAGCCAGCTCCTTGTGGGCCTCGGAGCCCGAGGATGAGCAAGAGCGCAACATCTCCCTCGATCTCTCCGAAGAAACGAGACTCCGAGGCATCGCCAACCTCGCCAAGTATCATGACCAGACAATGGCTTGGTATGACCCCAAGGTCAAGTTGAATGAGTTAAATCTAGGACACCTTGTTCTTCGAAGTGTACTCGCCCCAAGAAAACTTGGCAACAAATGGGAAGGCCGTTCATCATCGACTGCTCCGGCAGGCCCGGCTCATTCAAGTAGCTACTTTAGAAGGAGAAGATCTAAAGCATGCTTGTCATGCGGAGCACCTGAAGCGGTACTTCACATGATTCTAATGTAACCGTTTTACACTATTTTATAATATATTGCATCCCCTCGCTTTTTGGCGATACTTATCTGACAAAATTCTTTACCGAAGTGGACGCACAAAGGTACAAGACGTGTCTCGGATTAAGAGCGGAATATCTTGACAAAGGATTCCGAGCCCCGGCTCGAAGCATCCTACCCAAGGATTTCGAGCCCCGGCTCGAAGCATCATAGCTAAGGATTCCGAGCCCGGCTCGAAGCATCCTAGCTAAGGATTCCGAGCACCCGCTCGAAGCATCCTACCAAAGGATTTCGAGACCCGGCTCGAAGCATCCTACCCAAGGATTCCGAGCCCCAACTCGAAGCATCCTAACCAAGGATTTCGAGCCCCGCCTCGAAGCATCCTAACGAAGGATTCTGAGCCCTGACTCGAAGCATCCAACCCTAGGATTCCGAGCCCCGACTTGAACCATCCTAGCGAATGATTCCGAGCCCCGGCTCGAAGCATCCAAACCAAGGATTCCGAGCCCTAGTTCGAAGCATCCAAACTATGGATTTTGAGCACCGACTCTAAGAATCCTAGCAAAGGATTCCGTGCCCCAACTCAAAGCATCCCACCCTAGGACACCAAGTCACCGGCTCGAAGCATCCACACCTGGGCGTCCACGCTATGTATCCTAAAAAATCACATTAAAACTCACAACGGCTTAAGCCTACGCTCTGAATATCGGCAGCAAAAATTGCGTGAAGCCAGCAAGCTGCCTACCCGCAAGGAGGAGGCAGGAGGGATAAGTCCGAAGCGATTAAAATTCCTCAAAAAATGATAATAAGCACCGAAACAAAGTAAGTATCTAGATCTTATTAAGTAAAATAAGTTTCGATTACAACACAAATAAAATGTGAACGACGCCCATAGCCTTAGGAGAAATCAGTGTCTAAGCCGAGAAGGAACCAAAAACCTTTCTGGTCCTACAGATTGGCCTGGTCCTAAGAACCCTCTCCGGCTTGCGCCCTCGGAGCCCTAGGGGCTGCGAGAGCCGTCCTTGCAGAACGCTTCTTCTCCACATTCTTCGAAGCCCTCCAAGTTCTTTGGTCTTCCTGAAGTTGCGCCCAAGTACGCAGAGGCTGACTTGTAGGCTCCGATTCGTTGGGACCCAACTCCACATTAGACCAATCCCTGGGCTTGGGCGACGATGACGAAGCCCACACTTCCATCTCTTCTTGTTTTATAAAAGCAAATACTTCGTGCAAAATGTCATTGATAAAGTGCCCACGATCATCATGAGGTACAGTAAATCAAGTGTGTTTGCTTGTCCTAAGGGCTTCGAAAACAGCCCACTGATGTTGAAGACCCTCGGTTTCATCAAGTACATCGACCTTGAATTTTGAGGCACCGGCCGAACCCTAGATGATTTCCAAAAAAGGCCCCTTTACTTATAAAATCATAAAACTTCGCTTACAAGATTTTCTTTATAGAAAGAATCCCTAAGGAGACTACACCTTCAAACTCAAAGAGGGAATGGCGGAGGCAGGTGTTGACATGAAAACGTGCCCCCGCACTTGGGTCAGTTCGATGATCCAAAAGTGTGCGGATACTTAGGAACAAGCCAAAGCATGACGCAGCACCGACGTCGCGTTCCGACTACCCTTAGTCGTGATAAGGGGGGTGGAGTCGCCAGGCAATCAGACCACACAAAATAATCCAATTAGCTGAAAGAAATATATTAAACAAAATAAAATCAGCAAACCGGTCAGAGCCTGTCTGCTTCGAAATCTGGTGCGAAGGGGTCGCCGAAGTATACCTTCGGCATCTGGTGTGAAGTATCCCGCTGAAGGGTGCCTTCGGCGTTCGGACTGATCCGGCCGAAGATGAACCCCGAACGGATCTGGACACGACGTTCACCTCCGAACAGCAGGGTTCGGTGTGAGGTCTCTGATACGGCAAATTAGAGAATAATGACGTGAGGGCCGCGCGCGAGCGTTACTTCATCCAGAGCGGAGTAAGATCATGGCGAAGCCTGTTGTGACGAAGTGTGCTGGCGAAGCCTATCGTCGAAGCCTGTAGTCTCGTCGAAGGGTGTCCTGATGACCTCCGAAACTGATCTCTCAGCTCCGGACACCTCCGACGAAGTAGCTCCGAACGTGGGAACCTACAACAAAGAGGGTTCGAAGTACCAATTCGGCCTGAGGACCGAATTCTGCTAAGTGTTGCACTAGTAGCGAAGGTAGCAATCTGTTACGCAGATTAGCGGATACTTCACAGGCGAAGTAACAAGGCGATAGCAATCTATTACGTAGATTAACGGATACTTCACAAGCGAAGTAACAAGGGTTACCACTGTTCCGAAGTGGCCGGCGGAGGGCTTCCAGGCAAACCCACGAAGAGGTACAGAAAAGTAAAGGTAAATAAATGCGATCAAAGCTAGGGATTTGTGTTTGATTTGTGTTGGGGGGCTTTCTAAGCTGGCCCCGCCTCTCTATTTATAGGGGCCAAACTTCAGATCTAATATGCTATAATTCAGCTTGGATAGAGATAAAAACATAGCCGGAATTGCATCCAACTCTATCTTTGCCGAAGTGGGCTTCGGCCAGGCCCGTCGAGGCCTGCTCCTTGGGCCGAAGCTTCGGTGGCGTGGGCCTCCGAAGGCTTCCTGGCCGAAGGCCGTAGGCTGGCTAGAGGCTTTCAAAGCCCACATCCCAATGGACCTTCGGCTCCGAAGGCTTCCTGGCCGAAGGCCGTAGGCTGGCTAGAGGCTTTCAAAGCCCACATCCCAATGGACCTTCGGCCCTATAGGGATTTGGCCTGACCCCGGACATGTGTATTTTTGGCCCAAATTACCAAAATTGATATTTTGACAATCTCGGCCATTAATGCCATTTTTTGCTATCAACAGCTGGCTTCGAAGAGGGCAACGTCCGTGGCACGGTCGAGCGATGGGCTTCGTCTGTCCAGGCCTTCACCGCGGTTGGGCCTTCGGCATTCCAAGGCACCTGGATGGTTTTCTAGGCCTTCGACACCGATAGAGTTGGGGAGAGGATACGGTCCCCCCAAAGACGATCGGGGCTATCCCCAACGTCACTGGGATAGCGCCCCCGATGGCTTCAAGGTGGTGGAGGACACCAAGGATGGCCACTCACCCCGAGACCTCCCTGTACCTAGCCGTAGTGGCGTCCATCTACAGAGCAGTGAGCTGAATGAACTTCAACCGGTGGCTTAGGGGCTCGCGAGCGGCGTAGAACGACACACAGGACATCCCGAACCTCTACAAGATGTCCCAGAGAGTCCCTACGGCATCGATCGCTTCCTTTTCGCCTTGAGCCAAGGACTCCTTCAACCCCCGTTCGAAGCCAGCAGGTCTTCGATCGTCCGATCTAGCTTGACCCTCTAGATTGCGAGGGCCTCGGTGTCGGCCGCCTGCGCGAAGGCCCTCGATCTTGGCCACCTGAGCCCGGAGTGCATCGGCTTCGACGGCCCGACTCTGAAGCCCCTCAATCTCATCCACCTAAGCCCGGAGTTCATCGGCTTCGGCGACCAGAGTCCAAAGCTCCCTGATATTGGCTACCTATGTTCGGAGGCCGATGACTTCCGCCTCCAGTACCTGAAGTGCTTCAACTTTAGCAGCTTGCTCTCAGAGCTTCGCCGCTTCGGAGACTAAGGCTTCCCATTCGGTCTGAAGCTCCTGCATCGCTTCCTCAGCTGCCTCGATGACGAGCTATCCATAAAATAAGCAGGAGAGTTAGATAAGGAAAAGAAGAAGGGCATGCCCGAAGACACACAAGAATGCATACCTGGCTAGCCGTGCTCTCTATGGCGAGGTTTAGGTTGGCCCCGTCCGACCGACCGACCTCCGAGACCAGGCTGGTATGCCGTAGACCCACGTAAGCCTGGTGAAGAGGCTTCGTTCGCGCTACGAGTTCTGAATCAGGTCCCATGAATGGCACTAGGAGGGGGATGCCCACGCGTGCATGACCGAACTCTTCCCCCAAAGGGACTTCGTAGCGTGGAGTGGCCTCCCTTCGAGCCCTCGTCGAGTTCACCTCCTTGTCAGACTCCAATACCTCTACTATCTCGATAGTGGCTCCTGACCTTGCCTTAGTAACCTCTCTAGGAGGCGGGGGCGGAGGAGAAGAGCCCATGTCCAAGGTACCTGCATAGGGACGGATGCATGTAAATAATGGTAGGAGAAAGTAAGGCCGACGAAGTCTAAGGGGTCAGGTCTGAACGAAGTTGTTTACCTTCGCGGGCCCCTTCTAGCAAGGAGTCTGAAGAGCGGACGGCTGCTGGAGAATAGACCGGGTATAAGAACTCCCCCAATTAGTTCACGGGGATCCGCCCAGTGCAAAGGTCAGCTTAGCCGTGACATTGGTGCTCCCAACCACCTCCGCTAAGGGATCAGCCAACCCCCCGAAGGCCAAGCTGTCCTCTTCGGGACTCCAACAAGAGTTAGCCGGAGCATCCTCACCTGCCTGGCTAGGAGGCATAAATATCCGCGGGGTCGCTAGCACCCCCGTGGCTTCTCCCTCTGTGTCCACTCCCACAGGGAGCCTAGATGACACTTCACCGGTCGTTGCGTTGATGGCATAATCTCTGCCTACGACGGGGTTCAGTATGGGGGCTTCGAGGCCTTGCGCGGAGGCCTCCGGATCAGCCGCCAATTCCCCGCTTAGAGTCCCCTCTCCCGAGTCTTTCAAGGAGGAGGATTAGGGGGAGAGGTGGTTGGGCTTGCTTGAGGTCTTCTTTGAGGGACGCTTCGAGGGCCCGGCCAGGCCAGAGTCTGCATTCCTATTTTTTGGACCCAAGTCCGGGAGGTCCACGTGCGGGAGTTGCGGAGGCTTGATCCACAGAGCACTCCATACACGGTTGAATCGCTCCTAGGATCCCACGAGCTCCATCCTCTGCTTCTTCTCCGCCGAAGTAGGAGCCCCGAAGATCTTTTCGATGATATAGACCACCTGCTCCAAACTTTTGACCATGCATGACCCTGCAAGATCCAGAGGTATGCTTAGCATTACATCTAATCACGTAGAGAATGGCCTATTCATTACAGGAGAGAAGGAATAAGACGAACCGAGCGGGCCAGAGGACGTCTCCGAATGTGGTGCATCCCTAGTGCTTTGGAGGGCGAGAGGCCATGTTGCCTTCAAAGGTGGGATCTCGAGGGCGATGAACTCCTAGACCAGGTCCCGCATGCTCATCTGCCGAGCCACTATCTATAGGAGCTGGATGCGAGTGGAGACCGAGATGGCAACAACTTCAATGTCTGCCTCCCTCCGGTACCAAATCTAGCGTGGATGCCCTGTCAGCTCGAAGTCCGACCCCACCGCCATGTAGAACCAACGACGGATCCACTAAGAGTACCACCTCTCGTTGATGGCATTCGCTGGGAAGAAGTCGGTGTACTCCTTCTGGAGCTGGAAGGTGATGCTTTCGTACGCCAAGGTCAAGTCTTCATTCTTCTTCGGCTGGCAGCAAGCCTCGTGAATCCTCGCGTATACCTCAGCTCTCCCCTCGCAGTCCTCGGCCCTCATGGCCCATTCGAAGACGGCTAGGCGGGCGATGGCATTTGGAGACAGCTGCAACAACTCTAGGTGGATTGCACGGAGGACCCCCGCCAGGAGCTCCGAAGCAGGGAATTCGAGTCCTACGTCAAAAAAGTCTCGAAGACGACTACCTCTCCCTCACACGGCTTCGGAGTAGTCTCCACCCCTAGTAGCCTCGCCTCAATGACAGAATCGAGGCAGTTCCGGACCGCGCTCATCATCGACCCCTCTGTGCAAGCCGTTCTCTCTAGCACCAACGTTTGCTCGGTGAACCCTTCGAGGGGGTCGGAGGTCCCGAGAACGTTGAGATTTAATGGAGCCTGGAGCTGTCGCCATAGCCACCGCGACCATCGCTTGCCACTGGAGAAAGTGGGAATTGACGGTGGGAGCAACGTTCTTCTTCTTCGTCATCGTGTAAGGGCGCAAGACCGTCGGAGAAAGAGGAAGCGTACGATTGGGAACGAGCACAATGCACGAGTAGGAAACTAGCAGCGAGGAATGAGGAGCATTTTTAAGGTCTGGTTTACCGCTAGAGAACGATGATTTATATAGAAGCCCGAGGTCGTGCGATGCATTAACTCCCCCGACGGTTCATATTCCTCTAAGGATAACACGTGGGCCATATCGGGATTGCACGAGAAGTCTCCCTAGGGGTTCGGGCCCCGTGACGGGAGTTCGTGCGTCGTGGCACCTCGCCCACTTCCTCTCGGCGGCCCAAACCCTTCATCGTCTGGCATCCCCGGGGAATACCATTGGTGAGCTCGTTTCTAAAAGTTTTTTATCGCTACATTATTTCTGGCGCACCCTCCCCTTCTCACTTGCAGGTCAGTCGAACGGATGGATGCGAGGGGCTACTGTTGGGGGAAATAATCCCGGTAGTAGTCCGGGCGAGATTAATGGTCGCCATGAATATCACAACCTACGACTGCATGGTCTGAAGAGCAGGCGAGGATTCACGAAGGGATTGACAAGGACGTACCATGCTAGCCCTAGAGCCGATGGTATGCTCCGCAAGGGCTCTAACCCTCAGGTCCGGAACGAGGTCTGGTGCGAAGTCTGCCCTAGGCCGGAGGCACTCGATGGATAACCATCGGGTAATACAGTCGAAGGGTCTGGAGCAAAGCCCCTCAAAAGGTGGGGGCCTCAGAGGACGACCCTAGATACAGCCACGACAGGGTCCTGAGCGGGGTCCCCGGGAGTTCGATCGTGGCGGGGCGCCAACCACTAAAGCAGAAGCACAATAGTTGTGACGTCAAGTAGTCCTTGTAGAGTGTGATGAGTGGGTCGGTAGCAGTATAATCATGGTTAGGTGTACGACAGGGCCGCACGTATAAGCTGTCACACCTACCAAATGGGGCATGTAATGACGTATGTAAGACTAAGGGGCACATTGGTATTGGCCCAGCTAGGGGCTCTACTATAAATACCCTCTCCTCGTATTGTACAGAGGGACATGTAGCTTAGGATCAAAGAATATAGCCTTTGGGCAAAGCTTTCCATCTCAACCTAGTTTCCTCAAACCTGTCGGTGTAATCTTTTATGCCAAAAGTTTTTTCAAATGGATGTCAAGAGTGCTTTTCTGAACGGGTGCATAGAGGAGGAGGTCTATGTTTGTCAGCCCCCTGGTTTTGAAAGCCCTAAGTTTCCTCGACATGTTTTCAAGCTTCAAAAAGCTTTATATGGTTAGAAGCAAGCCCCCAGGGCTTGGTATGATCATTTAAAGCAATTTTTGCTGGGAAATGTCTTTGTGATGGGTTATGTGGACAAAACTCTTTTCTTGCTCAGAGTTGACACTGATTTCTTGATTGCTCAGATTTACGTGGACGACATTTTTTTGGTGGTTCTACTAATGGCTTGTGTCCAAGTTTTCTTAGCAGATGCACAACGATTTCAAGATGAGCCTCATGGGTGAGCTCAAGTACTTATTAGGGCTCCAGATCAAGTAGACCAAGGACGACATCTTCCTCCACCAGAGCAAGGACACGTGAGACATGCTAAAGAAGTTCGACTTTGGTGGAGAGCTGAAGCCTCAGATGACCCCCAAGGTCACATCTAGGGGCCTGGACAAGGACGAGAGCAATGTCAAGGTCAACGAAAAAGAGTATCGAGGGATGATCAGATCGCTCCTGTACTTAACTACGACTAGACCAGACATTTAGTTCACCATGGGATTGTGTGTGCACTACCAAACTTCACCACGCGCATCTCATCGGTAGTCTGTCAAGCGCATTTTCAGGTACCTTACCTATGCACCTGATCTCGGTCTTTACTATTCAACATCATCATCTCTTGAGTCATCTGGATTTTTCGATGCTAATTTTGGTGGGTGCCAGCTGGATCGCAAGTCGACTTCCAGCACTTGCCAGTTTCTCAGTTCTTCGCTTGTTTCTTGGTCTTCTAAAAAAATCTGAAGTTGCGTGTTGGGGAAATATATTTCCCTTGAACAGGGGCCAAATGACGTCAGCCTCCGACAGCCTTCGGCCCAGAACCCAGCACTGTCGGAGCCTGTTTTCTCTCTAAGTATTGTTTTCAGGTCCCAAGGTGCCCTTCGGGGCTTGTAGCCTCGGAGCCCTCAGAACCAGGAGGTCCGGCTCGGAGCCCCCGATTCGGGCCCTAGCGCAGGGCGCCGGAGGCCACCCTCCGGGCGCAGGAGGCCGGAGGCCACCCTCCGGGAGCCAAGTCCGGAGGCCACCCTCCGGAGTCTAGTTCGGAGGCCACCCTCCGGAAGCCAAGTTCGGAGGCCACCCTCCGGGAGCCAAGTCCGGAGGCCACCCTCCGGAGTCCAGTTCGGAGGCCACCCTCCGGAAGCCATGTCCGGAGGCCGCCCTCCGGAGTCCAGTTCGGAGGCCACCCTCCGGGAGCCAAGTCCGGAGGCCACCCTCCGGAAGCCAAGTCCGGAGGCCGCCCTCCGGTGTCCAGTTCGGAGGCCACCCTCCGGGAGCCGAGTCCAGTTCGGAGGCCGCCCTCCGGGAGCCCAGTTCGAAGGCCGCCCTCCGGAGCCCCGTCCGGAGGCTGCCTTCCGGAGCACGCTTCGAAGCCCCCCTCCGGGGGCACTTCAAAGCCTTCCCCCCAGCCCCCACCTTCGGTGTATCTTTTAGCTGGTCAAAGCCTGGCGCAGCCTGACACGTCTGTAAAGCTATAAAGCTGTAAAGTTGTCTGGTACTTTGCTCAGTAGCTAGCTCTCTTTCCATGTCTACCCCTATAAGCCTAGGGGCTTGTAGAGGGTATCTTGGTCTTTTCCTTAAGGCCTGCGTGCCTATAAAAGCAGGGCCAAGCCCTTGTAGCAAGACCCTGGAACTATTGCTCCATACTAGAGCATACCATGCCAAATCCACCACCACTGGACGTAGGGTTATTATCTCCCAGGAGAGGCCCGAACCAGTATAAACCTTTTTCTCCTTCTCTTAGAGTCCTTCGAGGCTCATTCTCCACATCACACTCCACCATACAAAAACCTGCTGGAACTAATGCAATTGTTCCAACAGTTGGCGCCGTCCGTGGGGAGCTTAGTCCTAGAAGCTAAGTTCTCTGCCACTGCCTGCAGCCCGAAGTGCGCCTAAGGGGGGAGCTTCGAGGCGTTCTTGCTTCGCACTCCCTCCAGCAAGGGGCTTCGGATGCAGCTCGAAGGCCACCTTCGCCTTCTGTCATCCTTCACATACCGGAGCCCACTCTCCGGCAAGGGGCTCCGCTCCACGTTTCAAAGGCCATCGAAGCCCCGAGGGCTACAAGGTATGTACAACCCGAAGCCTTGCTTCGATGCACCAATCTGCAGTTACATTAATATAAGCTCGAAGTCTTGCTTCGCCTTAAAGCCGAAGCCCTGCTTCGCCCTTGAATGCAATTTTTTGCTCTGTCTTATTGAAAAACCGAAGTCAAGCTTCGCCTTATCAAAAACACGAAGCTTTGCTTCGCCTTATTTAAAATCAGAAGCCTTGCTTCACTTTACAAATCCGGAGCACCCCTCCGAAGGCTACACAGCGCCTCCGGGCCCGTAGCAAATCCGGAGCACCCCTCCGAAGGCTACACAGCGCCTCCGGGCCCATAGCAAATCCGGAGCACCCCTCCGAAGGCTACACAGCGCCTCCGGGCCCGTAGCAAATCCGGAGCACCCCTCCGAAGGCTACACAGTGCCTCCGGGCCCGTAGCAAATCCGGAGCATTCCTCCGAAGGCTACACAGCGCCCCCGGGCTCGTAGCAGTAACAGGGACTCCGGGCCATGGCCCGACGCGTCCAGGGATTCCGGGTTCCGTACCCGAAGCATCCCAGGGATTCCGGGTTCCGTACCCGAAGCATCCCAGGGATTCCGGGTCACGTACCCGAAGCATCCCAGGGTCGAAGGTGACCAGGGTCCAAGGTGGCCCAGAGTCGGAGGTGGCTCACATTATCACAGGTTCGGTGAATCCACACCAAATATACCTCTCATTACAGGACCAAGTTCCGAAGCCTTGCTTCATTATCCAAACACGCTCCGAAGCCCTGCTTCGCGTGTTAATATACTATACGCCTAAGCGTCTCGAAGTCATACTTCGCTATAATCTAAGTGCGTTTCAGAGCCTCGCTCACGCACAGCATCCAAATCATAGCATGCCGAAGCATGCCTCGCTAGGCTTGGTTGTGTCGAAGCCTTGCTCCGCACCAAGTTAGCATGTTCGAAGCACAAAAGAGGCCTTCGCTCAGTGAAATTTTGAGCCTTGCTTCGCACCAAATTAAAGCATTCGAAGCCCAAAGGGGCCTTCGCTTAATTAAAATTTCATGCGTCGAAGCCGCCGAAAGGCGCACCCTTCGCATCTTTTATTTTTTGCCCGCACCAGCAACGGCTAAGTCCCTAGCTGCCACAAGCAAAGGGGGGGAGCATGTATGCGAGGTGCGAGAATGTAATACGCAGTACGAGCGTGACAAGCTAAAACAATCAAAGCCAAGCAATACGAAGCATACAGACGAAGTATGCAAATATAACAACTCCATTCATTGTATATTGAGAAGTGTGTTACAAACATACTTCGGAAGCAGAACTACGTATAATCTGTATCTAAACCTAAGAAGAACCGTGTGCGAGGCCCCAACCCTCGCTTGCCCCTTCTTCGGCCAGGGCCACCTCGGCTGGATGTTGCCTCGTCGGAGCCCGCTCTCCCTCGAACAGCCCGTTCAGGTTCCGAAGCCCGTAGGCTTCGCCTTCCACTTTGCAGGTCACTCCAAGTTAACGAAGCAGGTGGTGCCGTATCGAAGGCAGAAAAGTCTAGGGCTTCGTCGCCTGCTAAGGCCGTTCGCGAAGGCAAAGACAAAGGGCCCTGAAGGGACTCCGTCTTCACAGCGGCTAGTAAATCCTGAGCTACTTCGGAGATGGCTTCGCCGTTAGGCCCCCTCGGAAGCTTAAACCGAGGGGGGCCTTCGGACCTAGCTACTTCGAGGATCGCCCACAGCTGTTGAAGCTCTTCGGAGTCCTCGAGGACTTCGAGGTCTACACTCGAAGTCTGAGCCTAGGCAGGTATAAAAAACCCCCACATTCATATTAATAAACTGATAGAGTTGTTACAAGCCTGCAGCTAAGTATTACAAAGGCCTAAGGAGATCTACACCTTTGGAGGCGGAGGTGCCGAAGTCGAAGGCTGATCAGGCACAGCAGGCGCTTTGGCTCGGCGATGTCGAAGGGCCTTCTGGAGGTCGAGGACCGCTTCGCAGCCTTGCTCCTTCCAGGAGTCCTGTAGCCGCCGCCAGGCTCCGCGAACTTCGGCCGAAGGCGTCACCAGGTGCGGACCCCCGAAGGCCACTGGGGTCACGGAGGTTGCCGCCCGAAGGTGGTCACACCCCGCGGCATGGAGCATGTGCAGCACCCCTTGGCCCGCGACGCGACCGGCCATAAGAGTGAAGCCCGTCAGCGCTTCGTCTGCTATCGAAGCCGCGGTCTTCAAGAAATCGGCGCGGTCCCCAATCGGGTCCTGATCGCCATAGTCCAGAGTCCGGCACTCGGTCCCTATTTTCTCAAGGACCTCGGTCAGGCTCTGGGTGGCCTCGTCAAGATTGGCCACGACGAAATTCTCGAGATCCTGAGACCGTTGGCGGAGCTCCTCGTTGTCCTTCGCCTGTCGGGCCTCGGCATCCTTAGAAGCCTGGAGCTCCGCGTGGAGCCGAGCCGTCTCCGAGGCCAAGGCTTCCTTCGCCTCAGCAGCCAAAGCCTCGGCCCGCCTCCGTTTCTCGGCCTCCTCCGAGACCTCGCGGCGAAGGGCCTCCGTCTCCTCTGCGAGGCGCTCCATCCGCCTGTCGGCAGCAGTCGAAGCCGCCGCGTTCAGTGCGAAGGCCTGCAGAAATTCAAGAAACCATAAGTATTAACCAAAGGACAAAGTATAGCTCGAAGCTGCAAGGGGCTTCGCTCACCCACAGGAGGACTTCGTTCGAACTAACAAAGAGATCCGTGGGGTCTCGATTGCTGAGCTGGGCCACCAAGTCCCCCTCCTCCGCAGAAGCACAAGCCTCGCGGAAACCGCGGATCACTGCCACTGTCACGCCCCCCCTCGGCTTGAAAGGGTGAATCACGGCCATAGCCGCCTCCGCGGGCTTCGGTGAGGCGGGGCTCAAGCCCACCACGTCCACATCTTCTTCGCCTTGAGGGACTTCGCGGCCTCCGCTGCCTTCGTCGTCGGACGAAGTACTCTCGGACTCCGAGTCACTGCCGCTGCTGCTGCTGCTGCCGCTGCTGCTGCTGCTGCCGCTGCTGCTCGAAGCTTCCGTGGGCTTCGCCTCGGCAGGCTTCGATCCACCTTCGCCTACCGGCTTCGCCACGGTGGGCCCCGCGTCATCCTCGCCCTCTGCAGGGAGCCAAGTCAAAATCCGCATTTTGGAGCTAAGCATGCAAAGAGGGTTTACCTTCGTCGGAGATCTCTTGGAAGGAAGGTGGGGCTAAGTGTGCCCTCTAGCTCCCTCGCTGCGAAGCTGGCGCATCCACCTCCGCGCCCGAAGCCGTTTCCGCCGGAGCACCCGTGGCCTCCTTGGCAGCCGGAGTGTGCGCGACAGCCTCCGCCGCCGAAGACCTCGCCGCCAGGGGCTTCGCTGCCTTCTTGGAGGTCGGAGTAGCTGCGGGCTTCGCTGCAACCTCCTCCAAGGCATCCGCTTCGTCCTCGTCCCCCCTCTTCCTCTTGGCTCCGGCCGACGAGGTAGCCAGGTGGGCAAAATCAGGCAGGGCAGGGAGGCCTCCGAGGTCGAGCGCGGTCCATACCCTGTTCCAGCGCTCCCACGACCCCACCAGTGCAAGGCGCTGGTTCTGCTCCTCGGGGGTCGGAGTCCCGACGACTCGATCCGCCGCCGCGATGGCCTCCTCCGGGGTCCTCATTTCGAGGGCGGCTTCACGAAAGGTGTGAGTTAGAAGTGAAAATCTACGAAGTATTAAAAACAAGGAAACTGCGAAGCCTTACAGAATCGGTCGAAGGCCAGCTCGCTAAGTTCACCTCGGCCCGAAGCCTGAAAGAGCCCCTCCGGCTAGGAGCGCGCAAGGGGGCTGAGCCGGAGGGTGATGAACTCCTCCGCAAGATCCCTCATACTCATCTTCGCCGCCACTCTCCGGAGCAGCAAGATCCTCGAGCGAAGGATGTCTTCGCTGGTCTTCACCACCCCTTCGCACCAGTACAAAATGTGGGCGTTAGTACTCCGAAGGGGGGAGTTCGCGCCGACGGAGGCGTAGAACCACTCCTGATCCCACCTCGAGTACCATTTGTTGTTTACGGCCCTCGCCGGGAAGGCATCTTGGTACTCCTTTCGGAGTTGGAAGTTGGCACTACCGAAGGCCAGTGCCCTCTTGACGCGATCCGTCCCCTCCCTCGGCTTCGGTTGGCAGTTGGCGTCGTGGAGGGCGACGAAGACATCCGCGCGGCCCTCGCAGCCCTCGGCCCTCATGGCCCACTCGAAGACAGCTAACCTCGCCACTGCGTTGGGCGAGAGCTGAGGGAGCTCGAGGTTGTAAGCTTTGAGGACTTCGCTCAGCATCCCCACTGCAGGCAGTCCGAGGCCGGCTTCGAAGAAAGCCTCGAACACCACCACCTCGTCAGCACGAGGCCTCGGCTCAGCCTCCGACTTCTCCGGGACCCGAAGTTGGATCTTCGCCGCAATCTTCCCTTCACAGGCCCTCCGGACCGACTCCTCCATGGA
Source organism: Zizania palustris (assembly GCA_019279435.1). NCBI lineage: Eukaryota > Viridiplantae > Streptophyta > Magnoliopsida > Poales > Poaceae > Zizania > Zizania palustris. Next base: position 50,737,719 of record JAAALK010000289.1, read on the forward strand.
GATTGAGGCCCTCATCTCCAGGGTTTGCTCGAACTTGTCGGAGGGCGTCCGAAGGTCCCTCGGCCCCAACCGTCTAGGCGCAGTCTTCGCCGCCGCAGCCGCCGCTGCCTGCACCTGGGCGGAGCCCGAGCTCGAGCCCAAAGCCAGAGGCTTCGCCACCGCCTTCTTCGGCATGTTGATGGGCCTTCGCCGCGAAGGACCAAAACTAGCGAAGGGGGCTCGAAGCGAAGCTAGAAGAAGAAGGGAGCGAAGGTTGCAAGGCAACGAGAAGAAAGCAAATGAAGGTGTGCCGAAGCCGCACGCGGTAAGTCTATATTTATAGGCGCGGTAAGAATTCCAACTGTCGTGGGCTGAACCCACCGCCAGGTGGGCCTCCAGCGAAGGCGAACCGGCCCAGAACAAGGTAACGGTAACTTTTTTGACCGTTGCGGAGCCGTTCGGGCTCCCCGAGGCCGTTCTGGCAACTAGCGCGGGCATTTATTACCCCCCGGGTATCAAGGTCACCTTCGGTCCAGGCTCCAAAGGTATGTTTTCTCTGAAGTTGTGTTTTCAGGTCATTTGTCCTAAGGGCGCGTGCACCCCTTCGTCCCGAAGGCCAACACGCGAGGGGCTACTGTTGGGGAAATATATTTCCCTTGAACAGGGGCCAAATGACATCAGCCTCCGACAGCCTTCGGCCCAGAACCCAACACTGTCGGAGCCTGTTTTCTCTCTAAGTATTGTTTTCAGGTCCCAAGGTGCCCTTCGGGGCTTGTAGCCTCGGAGCCCTCAGAACCAGGAGGTCCGGCTCGGAGCCCCCGATTCGGGCCCTGGCGCAGGGCGCCGGAGGCCACCCTCCGGGCGCAGGAGGCCGGAGGCCACCCTCCGGGAGCCAAGTCTGGAGGCCACCCTCCGGGAGCCAAGTCCGGAGGCCACCCTCCGGAGTCCAGTTCGGAGGCCACCCTCCGGAAGCCAAGTTCGGAGGCCACCCTCTGGGAGCCAAGTTCGGAGGCCACCCTCCGGAAGCCAAGTCCGGAGGCCGCCCTCCGGAAGCCAAGTCCGGAGGCCGCCCTCCGGAGTCCAGTTCGGAGGCCACCCTCCGGGAGCCAAGTCCGGAGGCCACCCTCCGGAAGCCAAGTCCAGAGGCCGCCCTCCGGAGTCCAGTTCGGAGGCCATCCTCCGGGAGCCGAGTCCAGTTCGGAGGCCGCCCTTCGGGAGCCCAGTTCGAAGGCCGCCCTCCGGAGCCCCGTCCGGAGGCTGCCTTCCGGAGCACGCTTCGGAGCCCCCCTCCGGGGGGCACTTCGAAGCCTTCCCCCCAGCCCCCACCTTCGGTGTATCTTTTAGCTGGTCAAAGCCTGGCGCAGCCTGACACGTCTGTAAAGCTGTAAAGCTGTAAAGTTGTCTGGTACTTTGCTCAGTAGCTAGCTCTCTTTCCATGTCTACCCCTATAAGCCTAGGAGCTTGTAGAGGGTATCTTGGTCTTTTCCTTAAGGCCTGCGTGCCTATAAAAGCAGGGCCAAGCCCTTGTAGCAGGACACGCTCCAGGGGGCCAAGAGACCCTGGAACTATTGCTCCATACTAGAGCATACCATGCCAAATCCACCACCACTGGACGTAGGGTTATTATCTCCCAGGAGAGGCCCGAACCAGTATAAACCTTTTTCTCCTTCTCTTAGAGTCCTTCGAGGCTCATTCTCCACATCACACTCCACCATACAAAAACCTGCTGGAACTAACGCAATTGTTCCAACATTGCGTTTTCTACCACAGAGGCCGAGTACGTAGCTGCTGCTAGCTGCTGCTAGCTGCTGCTCACAGTTGGTTTGGATGATTTCCACTTTGAAAGATTTTGGGTTGTCTTTCCCTGCCAAAGTACCTTTTTTGTGATAGCACCAGCGCGATTAGTGTAGGGAAAAACCAATGCATTCATTCAAAAACCAAACATAGTGATGTGCGCTTTCACTTCTTGAGGGATCAATATGAGAAAGGTGTCATTGACCTTGTTCATGTTGATACCCATCATCAGTTGGCTGACATTCTGACCAAACCCCTAGATCAGTCTACGTTTTAGTATTTGCGAGGGGATTTGGGAGTTGTGTATCCTTTTTAGGATATTTTGAGTATTTTATTTCTTCTTTACTCTTTTATTGAGTTTTTTCCTGTGAGTTCATATCATGCATATTCATATATCACACTTTGAGTTTGCTTATGTTATATGATTGACCTACTTTACTCATTCTAGCTAGTATATGCTTTTGAATACCTGTCGATGATCATGCTTTGTTTCAGTTCACATGATATATCTAATAACTGTCATATGCATGGCTTTTATGCTTTCAAATTGAAAAATGATCACCATTGCTTCTGGTAACTAGCATGTGTAGCCTGAATGCTTTTATTATCTTTTATATGCCTGGTAGCTAGTTCCTTTACTTAGATGCAGATATGCAACTTGGACATTTGTATGCTTTAACATGGAAAACATGCTATAAAATGATAAAAAATCATAAAAATGAAAAATACATGCCTTTTATGCTTAAGTGAAAAGATCCAGGTGGGTTTATTGTGTCGCATTGCATTTGTTCTGGACTGCTTACCATAGCACGTTGGTATGAACTAGGACATTGTAATGTATGCCAAGACCATTGTCTTAAGCTTCTGATGGTCCTGTTCTGGCCTAGGCTTGACTTGGTCGGTTAGCATAAGGTAGACATGCAAATAACACCTGACACAAATGAAAAAGAAAAAGAAAAAGACTGAAAATTAAAAAGATAACAAGTTTGCTGAAGCTCTTTGTTCTAAACAATGCTTAACTTTGTAGATATCAGTTAGCTTGTGCATCTCATGCTTTATCTTGCTTGTCGTCTAGAAAATGTGGTGATGCTTTTATTTGCAGAAATATGAAAACACGTGCTAATGACTTTCATTGGATATCCTCTGTTGCACTGATCATGTTATGTGTCTTAGACAATATTTTGTGCTATACTTGCTAGATTACGTAATTGTAGTCAATCATATCTGAGAAGCATGCTTTTTACACTCCACTTGCATCGTAGTTGCATTCATTTCATATTTTGAGGGGAGCTGCATTTCAGGGTGAGAAACCAAGGGTTGGTTTCGGTGTTTTGTGATGAGTGATTGACTGGATTTTACCCTCTGTTCGAAGGGTACCTCCGAAGGGGCTTCGGAGGTGGTTCTCCGAAGGGTGTTCGGAGGTGTTTGCTTGCTGCAGCTGCGCAGCGGAGTGTGCCTGTCGGAGGGGTCCGGCAGTACACGATGACTGGGTTCGTACCGATGGCTTCGGTACTTTGGTCGGTACACCGGAGTGTGTGCCGGAGGTTGCTAACCCGGAGAGGTCTCCGGAGTACTGGATACACTTGTCTGCTTGTCTGTGGTGCGCAGGGACCTCGGAGGCGACGGACAAGGTTCGAGCCAGGTGAACCTGGGTCAAGCGGGAGGCTTGATGCCAGGGGAGCGGGGAGCTCCGTCACGGTGGCTGCGAAGGTGGTCTGGGTCGGTCCTCGGGTCGAGACGCGCCAGGTGAAGGCAGAGAGTGCGGAGCGTGGCTCCGGCTGAAGGTACTCTGAGACAAAGACCTCGAAGGTGAGGCACTTCGAAGGTACTCCGAATGGAGTGACTTCGGAGTTGGTTGGATCAAGTCCTCTGCGGAGGCATGGAATTCGAAGTGTGCTCCGGAGGGAGACACTCGAAGGTGCCCGACGAAGGTCTCAGAAGTCGAGGTGCATCGAAGGCATGATCCGGGTGAGGCTCGTCGAGGAGTGTGCTCAGGAAGAGACACTGCGATGAAGTGCTCATGGAATGCTTCATGCGGAGGCCTTGGACGAAGGAGGGACTTCGAAGGGTGGTACTCCGAAGGTGGGGCTTCGGAGTGAGGATGACTTGAGGTGCTTCGGCCATGCATGGCTTCGGTACACGGACGGACGGTGTTCGAGCTGGGAGTAGCTGCGAAGCCATGGTGATCCACTCCGGAGGTGGTGGTGCGAAGGCCCAAGGGCTTTGACGGCTTCGGCTCAAAACCGTCACTGTATCGAAGGACTTCTTCGGCGGAGCGAAGGCCACCAGGCTGCAGGCTTCTCGCCGAAGCTACCACACCCTCCGGTGCGAAGGGAGGTTCCAGAAGTCAACACTGTAAAGGCTGACACTGTCTGTTCTGAAAAAGGCTGACACTGTCCCCTCTGCAGCTGACAGAGAAGCCTCCAGAATAAAGGTGGACTACCTTTTGTACCCCTTAGTTCTGAAGAAACAAAATGAATGTAAACCCTAGGGGTAGTGTAGTCACTTCCTTAGGATGAAGCCGTGGGCTATAAATATGGGGGCTCGGTAGGTAACATTTAACACTTTGAGCATTTACTGTTGAGCTCCTGTAGCCACACTTCAATTGCAATACATCCAAAGAGTTCATTTTTCTGTGTTCCTTGTTCAAGCGGCGAAGCCCTGTTTTCCTGTGCTTTTTGCTTGAGCTCGCTTTGCATACCTCGCCTGCAGTAGTGCACCGAAGCCTGTTGAGGCGAAGGTTGTTTTTCGTGCAAGGTGTGTTTTGTCAGTGTGTTTTCGCTCTGTGTAACAGGAGGCAAGACCTCGCTGCTTACTAGCATAGCCCTGACCGAGGCCCGTTTTGCTTCTTGTGTCGAAGCCCTTAGCGTAGTCCTTTTTTGTGTGCGTGTAGACCTTCGTGTACGAAGCCCAGCACCAGTTGCTGCCGCCAAGTACTTGGTCGAAGTCCTCAGAGGGCTGTCCACTCTTGCGAAGGGTGAAGTGCGAAGCCTGCTCGAAGCACCCTGTGTGCGGAGCCTGCACTGACTTAGCAGAGTTGGTTTTCGAGGGTTGTTAGTGGAGCGAAGTCTTCTTGGCTTCGAACTTTTGCTCCTCCGAAGCCTGTGTTCGAAGGTGTCGAAGTACCTCCGAACCAGACCTTCGAAGGTAGTGTTCGAAGTCTGTTCCGCAGGAGACAGAACTGAAACCGAAGGCTAGTTTTTAGCCCGAAATTTTAAAAGCTCCCATTCACCCCCCCTCTGGTCGCCATTTCCGGTCCAACACAGGGGGAGTTTGAGTTGTGTCTCTTTTGAGTGGATTTAGTCTCACTCGATGAGTCCAGTTGTCAACAAGGGAAAGAAATTTTGGGTTACTTGATCTTTTAGAAGAGTTTAGGGGAGTTTTGGCTTTCTTTGGGATTTGTTTCAGGGGGAGTTTCAGTCTCTTTTACCCTTACTCTTTTGATATCCTTGTTGATAATTCAGAGATTGCACTCGTTTGAGTTTTTATTTGAATTTTTTGTTGATTTCTGATTCTATTTAACCATAATGATCGTTTTCTCGCTTTTGTTTGGCTTTTGGTCATTAAGGTTAAACCTTTTATTTTATTTTCTTCTGTCTGTTCTCTTGTTCTTTGTTTTTTGTGTTTCCACATGTTTTTTGTAGGTTCTGAAGCATTAATGAAGAGGGTGTTGACAATGCACTCATCAAGGGGGAGATTGAGGAGCCATGTTGAAGATCATGAGCTTCATGGCTCCAGAAGTGATGAGTGATTGTCAACGAAAGTCAAAGAGAGAGATGAGGAAAATAAACATGTCGTGTCTTGGGCCTCGTGTGACTCAGGTACATGAGCGACGAGCGATTGCCGGGCAGAGGGGCTGCGGGGTCGGGCTGACCCAATCTGGGTACATGAGCCAGGAACAATAGGGGATCCGTTGGTCTATTGACCACGTTTGACTCAGGTAAACGGGCGGCCACAGAATCGGGCCGACCCAATCCAGGTACCCAGTGCAAAGATAACGAACGCTCTGTCGGTTTCGGCGTAAAACCGACAAACCAATCTAGACCGCCCATCGGAGATCCGAAGTTCCTGAAGCGAAACCGTAGTTGCTACGAAAGTTCCGCATGAGGACAAGCTATCTATTGATAGGTTTTTACTATTTTGACTATTAGGCTCGCATTTTTTTTGCGTCTGTGTGAAATTTATCCTAGGAGTAAAAGTGTCTTTTCCATTTTTTGAATTGCCTCTATAATAGGCTTGTACCCCTAGAGTTTTGCCAAATCATCCAATGCAAAAAATCTGAGTTAACTTTATTGACTTTCTTTCTTCCTTTGCATTCCTTTGGTTTAGCACAGCCGCTCAAATCATACTAGCGCCGCCATCGCTCCAGTTTTCCTAGCCACCCGAATCAAATCCAGGCGCTGGTTTTCTCGAATCTATTTTGTCGCTGGGAGGCGCGTTCGAGACGCTTGGGAGTCTTCTACACCGAACCGGACGCCCGGTCGATTTTTCTCCAAGATGTACTCAGCCAGGCGCCAGACGCGCAGAAGGCAGCCGCCGTACGAGAATCCGTGCGAGAGCTCAGCACTGCCGTGGCCGCTGGTTTTTTTCTTGAGAAAACAGTTTCCTGTGAATTTCCATGGTTTTCTTTTTCTCGAAAGAACCGCAGTGCTCTGGCATCTTGTTTTTGTTGCCGTAGGATTGAGCAGCAGGCAGAGGAAGCAAGCAGTGGGCGCTGATGTATTTAGCGCTTGGATCAGGAGCAGCAACCGCACAGTACTGTCTCGATCTCTGTGAAATTTTCAGTTCATTTTCCTGAATTTCTAGGAATTAATTCAATAGCTGTAAACATTATTCAAATTGTACTGAATATTCTTTGTTATATTTGTAAGCACATTTTATCCCCTGCATTTATTTTACCTTGATTAAATGCATTAAATATTGCATTTTCTCATATATGTGAAATGCCTGTAAAATTGGGAATGATCTGCAAATGCTGGATGAATTCTCTATGATTTGGTGAAACTTTTATGTGGACTTCATTTGTTTTGTGAGTAATCTTAATCTGTCTTTAAACATTGTGGCGGCGTCTTTTTAATTAGGACACCGGTTGTTTTTTAGGCTAGATTATTTTAGTCCTTGTGATTTGTCTTGGTTCTACTGATTGTCTGTTGAGGTGCATTAGGTGTTGGGAGAAGACTATTTATTCGAAAAAATTTTTTAGGCACCCATTCACCCCCTCTGGTCGCTACTCTCGGTCCTACATCTGTGAAACACAATCAATAATCAGTCGAATGTGCTAATCCATGTATCATCACTATCCTACATGATGACAAGATTCGGGACCCTTTTGAATAACATTATCATAAAGCAAATAGTTTCACATAACAAGTCATACTTATAAATTAAATGCAAACGACATTTATTCAAGGAACAATATAACAATTATCCTCATACATTAGCATAGACTCTACCAGCATCTTCCAGAAACACATGACTCACTCACGCAAGTATCTAATACCCATGGAGCTCATATGTGCCTCATGCTTGGGTTGTGGAAGAGGCTTCGATAACGGATCCGCCATGTTCAAATCCGTGTACACCTTGCAAATCTTCACATCACCTCTCTCAATGATCTCACGGATCAGGTGATATTACTGAAGTATATGTTTGGATTTTTGGTGCGATCTAAGCTCTTTGGCTCACACAATGGCACACTATTATCACAATAGAGGTCCACTAGATTGGACGGACTAAGAACAAAACCTAGCTCAGAAACAAACTTTTTGATCCAAATGGTCTCCTTCGTAGCTTCTGAAGTAGCGATATACTCAGCTTCTATTGTAGAATCGGCCACCGTCTCTTGCTTGGAACTCTTCCAACTCACTACACCTCCATTGAGGAAGAACACAAAGCCAGATTGCGGTCGAGAATCATCTTTATCGGTCTAAAAGCTAGCATCCGTGTAACCACTTACAATGAGCTCATCTTCACCACCGTATACTAGGAACATTTCCTCAGTTCTTCTCAAGTACTTGAGGATACTCTTTACTACAACCCAGTGACTTTCACCCGGGTTCGATTGGTACCTGCTCATAACACTTAGAGCATATGAAACATCTGGGCATGTACACAACATGGCATACATGATGGATCCAATTGCGGAGGCATACGATATTGCACTCATCTTCTCTAGCTCATCAGTTGTCGCAGTACACCGAGTCTTACTAAGAGAAATACCATGTGACATTGGCAGAAAACCCTTCTTAGAATTGCATTTTGAACCGTTTCAAAACCTTGTCAATGTACATACTTTGGCTTAATCCAATTAACAGTTTTGATATATCTCTATAGATCTTAATGCCCAAAATATATGCTGCCTCTCCAAGATCTTTTATCAAAAACTATTTTTCAATGAAGTCTTGACAACATTCAACAAAAAAATATCATTTACGATCAACAATATCTCATCCACATATAGAACCAGAAACACAAGTGAGCTCCGACTAACCTTCTTGTAAACACAAGGCTCTTCTTCGTTCTTGATGAAGCCAAACCCTTTGACTACCTCATCAAAACAAAGATTTCAACTCCGAGAAGCTTTCTTTAATCCATAAATGGACTTTAGAAACTTGCAAACTTTACCAGCATTTCCCGGACCATCAAGACATTCAGACTGTGTCATGTACACATCCTCACTTAGGTTTCCATTCAGGAAAGTCGTCTTGACATCCATTTGCCATATCTCATAATCATAAAATGTGGCAATTGCTAGGATGACCCGAATAGACTTAAGCATAGCGACGGGCAAAAACGTTTCATCATAATCAACACCTTGAACCTGCTTGAAACCTTTCACCACCAATCGTGCCTTATAATGTAAACATTTCCATCAACGTCTATCTTTTTTCGAAGACCCATTTACACTCAATGGTTTTTACACCATTGGGTGGATCAACCAAGTTCCAAACTTGGTTAACTCGCATGGACTCCAACTCGGATCTAATGGCTCCAAGCCATTTCTCAGAGTCCCGTCCCATCACTGCTTCCGCATATGTCTTGGGTTCATCTTCGTCCAACAACAACATGTCGCGATGCCCAATGGTCAAAAACATGTACCTCTCTAGCGCATGGACTACACTCCCAGACCTGCGTGGGGATGGCGCATGTACAACAGGCTCCACAACACTTTACTCATCCTATTGTTGTTCAGTGGGATCTGGAACACTTTTCAGCGGCTCTCGAACCTCTTCGAGATGCACTATCCTCCCACTAACTCCTTTTGAGAGAAACTCTTTCTCAAGGAACACACCATTCCGAGCGATAAACACTTTTCCCTCCTCTTTATTAGAGAAATAGTATCCTTTGGTTTCCGTAGGATACCCCACAAAGAAGCACTTGTCAGAATTAGGACTAAGCTTGTCAGACGTCATACGTTTGACGTACGCCTCACATCCCCAAATCTTTAGAAAAAAAAACTGAGACGCCTCCCAGACCACATCTCATATGGCGTCTTCTCTACTGACTTAGATGGAACTCTATTAATCGTGAAAGCTGCTGTTTCTAGAGCGTGACCCCAAAAGGATAATGGAAGATCAGTGTGACTCATCATGGACCAGACCATGTCCAATAAAGTGCGGTTTCTCCGCTCAGACACCCCATTCCATTGGGGCGTGCCGGGTGGAGTCAGCTGTGGAACAATTCCACACTGCTTAAGATGTTCACTAAACTCATGGATCAAATATTCGCCCCACGATCTGATCGTAGAAATTTAATTTTCTTGCTCGTATGATTTTGTACTTCATTTTTGAACTCCTTGAACTTTTCGAAGGATTCACACTTATGCCTCATCAAGTAGACATAACCATATCTGCTAAAGTCGTCGGTAAAAATGATAAAGTACTGAAATATTTTTCTAGTCGTGTTACTCATTGGTACACACACATCAGTATGTACTATGGCCAATAACTCACTCGCCCTCTCACTCTGTCTAGTGAAAGGCGTCTTTGTCATTTTGCCAAGTAAGCAAGACTCGCATGTGTCATATGATTCAAAATCAAATGATTCCAAATGTCCATCACTATAGAGCTACTGCATGCGCTTCTCATTTATATGACCTGAACGACAATGCCAGACGTAGGTAGGATTTAAATCATTGAGTCATTGTTTCTTAGTACTAATGTTATAAACGTGTGCATCATCAAGACCCAGAATATACAATCCATTCACTAATGGACAAACACCATAGAGCATGCCATTCGAAAATATTGAACAACTCTTGTTCTTTATTACGAATTCAAAACCATCTTCCTCTAAACATGAAGAAGAGATAATTTTTCTGACTAAGGCGAGAATGAAATGACAATTATTTAACTACAAAATTAGTCTTGACGGTAGCGATAGTGAATAAACGCCGACGGCCAACGCTGTAACCTTTGCACTATTTTCGACGCGGCTATCCATCTTGCCACTTGCACACTTTCTTACTCTACTCAGCTCTTGCAATGATTTGCATGTATGAATCATCAATCCGGTATCAAATACCCATGAATCATTTGAACGAGTAGCAAGATAATTTCAATAACATTAATACTTGAAGTGGAAGTCCCACTTCCCTTCTTGTTCTTCTGCTCTTCCTGGTACACCTTGCAATTGCGCTTCCAATGCCCAGACTTGTGGCAATGGTGACACACATCAGAGTTGGTAGGACCATACCTGGACTTTCCAGTCAGTTTAGACTTCGTACTAAAGATCGAATCTGTAGTCTTAGCCTTTTTCCTCCTCCTCTTTTTGCCCTCCTTCTGAACCATCATCACTTGATTAGGAGACTTCCTGATACTCTCCTCAGCAGTTTTAAGCATCCCACACAACTCAGCTAGGTTCTCATCTAGTCGAACCATGTTATAATTCATGATGAATGGCTCAAAGCTCAATGGGAGCGATTGGAGAATGACATCAATAGCTAGGTATGGATATAGTGGAGTTCCTAGTCTCTCTAGAGTCTCCATGCAACTAATCATCTTGATCACATGAGGGCTCACTGGGCTCCCTTCAGCCAACCTGGTACTAAACAATCACTTAGACACATTGTATCTCTCTGCTCTTGTTTGGTTTTGAAACATGCCCTTAAGACCTATGATCATATCGTAAGCATCATGTTCCTCATATTTTTTCTGAAAGTCAGAGGACATGCAGGCAAACATCAGACATCTGACATCCACAGAATCACTAGCATGCTTCTCATAAGCACACTTGTCTTCTGCAGAAGCATCCTCTCCTGGTTCATCAGGGTGAGGTTCCTCCAGAACATAATCCTTTATCTCTTGTTTAAGAACAATTCTCAAATTCCTATACCAATCCATAAAGTTTGTTCTAGATAATTTCTCACGTTCAAGTATAGATCACAAATTAAAAACTGGAGTGCTCTTAACAGTAGAAGTAGTAGGTGCCATGATCTATAAAAAATTAAATGCAAGATTTAGAACTATGCAATGCTTTTCTTCTATCCAATAAAAGATGTTCCACTATTTTAAACGAAGTCACATTCCCTCTAATGACTAATAGTGGCGCAAGATCCATTGTCACACTATCTCCTAGTGAGCTTTGGCATCACTCCTAGAAGCTAGTTGACATAAGTAAGCAACTCTTTGCTAATCATATTGTATGTGACTCTTGTCGTTGGAGTAGCATCCAATGCTCGACCCCAACTCCTATGCTCCAAGGCCTAAAACCGTTTTGATAGCCTTGTCAAGTGAACCAATACTATGTGTGCAGAAGTCTGACTTCCGCCCCAACTGGTCGAGATAAAAGATAGCACTCTGCTTTGGCAGATCCACTATCGATGAGCATGAATCTTGGTGGGTGCATCTATTGGGAAGAGCATCAACACTTAATTTTTTGAGAGAAAACTATTCTAGCACTGTAACATTCCTAGCGCATACGAAACATTCAAGAATAGAATAACAGGAACATAAGAAAGCATCATAGGCAATCATATTAACTGTGACACAACATGGCCTTCTTCACATGGCGATCTCCATCTCCATGGCTCCCATCATTGAGTGCGTGCTCCCAGCCTCCATGAAGAGTACTAGTCCATCTCAAATAGTCTATACTAATTACATGGGCCGAAGCACCACGGAAATGACATTCAAGTCGTAATAAATTTTACTTCAGCCTTGGGCTGTAAATAACCATGACACGCGAGCCATATTTAATTTACATTCATTTCATGCAACTCATACATCACATTTATCCAAGGCCATGCCAATCACATCATTCTCTACAAAACAAAGTTAGGCGAGCAATCTACAAGTGACTGGATTTTGGATCTGAAAAACCCGGGTCAATAGGCTCGGTTTTTCAAATTTGGTTGGGTCGGAACTTCTGATGTGGCATCAGAACTTTTAATCCTCGAAACCTCCGATCAATATCGGAATCCCACACCACAAGAATTGCTTTCTGTATCGAATCATCATTTGATATCGGAACATCCGATCACTATCGGAACTTCCGATCCGCCATCGGAACTTCCGATCATTATCGAAACTTCCGATCTGCCGTGGACAGAAACATATCTAATATGTTTTTCCACCATGTATCTTCATACATGAGGGATACAGATTGAATACTATGCACGTAGGCTCTGATATCATTGTTTGGGAATAGGGGAGCTACACTAGCCAACAAATTCAAAATTTACACCCTAAGCCCAAGACTCATGTGCGTGCGAGATCATGGATCGGTACCTTCTAGCATAAGACGCACTGGTAGCAGCAGAAGAAGAGGTTGATGAAGCGTGTGAAGCCTATCCTCGCTTTGTCTCGGCCGTTCCTCGCGGATCTAATCGATGAGGAAGTTGCCTTCCTCGTGGTGACGGACACGAGCGTCGCTTTTAGAGCAACGCCTCCACGGAGTCCACACGTACAGGGATGGAGATTTCCTCCTACGGAAGCATGCTAGCACCGCACGTGAGTGACGAGAAATACTCGATCTTAACGTTTGAGATCAAGAAAGGGAGGAGAGGAGTCTATGGTGGCTAGGTCAAACCTAGGCTTATTCCTTAGTTCCAAGACGTCCTCCTCTCCTTTTATAGGGCTGAGAGCCCCTAGTCGTGTCTATCTCGAAATCCTCAAAACCGTAACAGTTCCAATCTATTTGCCCACATCGGAACTTCCGATCCTAGATCGGAACTTCCGAAAGGGTATTTTAGGTCTCCCGATACAGTACGACACACAATAGATCCAATTTGTTATCGCCCACCTCGGAACTTTCGATACCATGTCGGAACTTCCGATCAGTACCAAATTCCCCGATTCCAAATCAGAACTTCTAGCTCGTTGGAACTTCCGAAGTAACATTTGCTCTCTTTATCGAGACCGAATAATAATCAGAACTTCCAATGCTACCTATTAGAACTTCCGATCCACATAATTTTCTTGGGCATAAATAATAAATTTGTCACATTACAAACTCATATAACATACCTCATGGAACTTTATGAGTAGTAAAACTGAGTCATCCTATTCGAAGCTCAATACGAATGACTCCTCATTCGATTTCAAAATTTCAAGTCCATAGTAGGTTATAACTATCAAGTTCATAAAATCTGTTTTAAATCGAAATTTTTGATCAAGTAGTTTACAACTAAACTACGATTGATAAAACCTAAACACTTTCTATTCCTCATTCTAGATATTGTTACTATAGTATCGCCAGAAGAAATACACAAAGAATTATGAGTAAAATATATATGGTACTTTAGGCAGAAAAACGTGATGAATTTCTAATGAAAAATCATTAGAATCGTCCAACAAACGCTGCACCTTCGCTAAAGTGCATACCAATACTTAGAGTGCTGGTAATTCCAATGGAAGAAAACGGAACAATGGATTTTTTTCAAAAGAAAGTGAAAGTTTTTTAAAAACCAAATTTGGTAGCAAGAGCATAGGATTGACCTAGGCAAATGTTCATTTAAAGGATCGTGCCAAAGACAAATCTCAAATTTGTCAAACAATATAGCTTTATAAATTGTCATACAAATTAATGTAGGATTCCAAAACATTTAGTGGAAATATATCTCAAATCCGTTGATAAAAACAAGCAAGTTCACAAAACAAGTTTGAGGCTCACTTCAATGAATAATAAGTCGATGACTTGATTGTGGGATCTTCTCAAAGCATCCCTATTGATTTAGTTCATCGTAAGAGCCCCCAACATAGATCATATAATTATAGAATATCATTTTTCGAGCATATGTTTGGGGTTCTCAAACAAGTTTTTAACATATTTCATACATTATTAGCAATTTAATTACAATAAATGTTGTATATTCATTGTCATGTACATTTGACATGTAGTAATAAAAATGTGTATATATATTCTATGTATACTCATATATATATATAGAAATCTTTACGAGATCTTACCAGATGAAATACAAGGAAATTTGTTTAGTAGATATTGGCTCTACTAACACCATATTATGCGAGCTAAAATATTTCCAAAATATTCATGAGAAATATGGAAATACAATTACTATCATTGGATGTGATACATTAATTGTGCATCCAAACTGAGTCATAATTATGCTCCCTATAGGTACATAGTTAATTGTAGAAGATACACTCTTGTATCTCGAACTCGTACATTGCTCAATTATAAAGACACCAGTCTTAATGGCTTTCATATTGAATCTCAAACTAAGCATAATTATTCCTCACTAAATCCAACAGACTTAACAAAGAAATAATTGAGAAATTTCCATATTTTTCATTTGGTTTATACTATACATATATCAAACACGTACTTTATGTTCCATTTAAAATATTTTTTCAAAATCTTGATAAATTCAAGACTTGGTATAATCGCTTTGGTCACCCCGAAATAGGGATAATGAGAAAAATTATTAGCAATTATGTTGGTCAAAACATAAATCTAGCAAGATTTCTGGAATCATCAAATTTTGTGTGTACTACATGTGCCACAGGGAAATTAATTTTAAGACCATCATATCTTAAAGTTAAATATGAACAACTTAATTTCTTTGAACCTATTCAAGGAGATATATGTGGTCCTATACATTTATTATTTGGACCATTAATGTACTTTATGGTGTCCATAGATACATCTACTCAATGGTCACACATATATATCTTATATACAAGAAACCATGTTTTTGCAAAATTATTAGATCAAATTATAAAATTAAGAGCTAAAAGTGCCTTGAACACATAATTACATCCATCAGGATGGATAATGTCATTGTATTATGTTCACGCATATTTAATGATTATTTTATGACTCTATGTATCAATATAGACCATCTAGTACCTTATATTCATACCCAAAATAGGCTTGTTGAATCTCTAATCAAGAGAATCAAAATAATTATTTGACTATTTTTATATAATTGCAAATTATCAACCTGTTGTTGGAATCATCTGGTCTTACACAACATAGATAAGATCAACTGCACATCATGCAACTTTCTCGTTGCAATTAGTATGTGGAAATCAACCAAGTATTTCCCATCTGCGAATATTCGGTTGCATTGTATATGTACCGATATCACCACCACAGTGTACATCTATGGACCGCATATAAAATTAGGCATATATATCGGGTATCATTCATCATCAATCATTAAATACCTCGAACCCTTAACAAGAGATTTATTTACTGCCATGTATGCTGATTGTATCTTTGATGAAGATAAATTCTTTGCATTAGGGGGAGATTTATACCATAATAAATGCCAAGAAATTGATTGGAATGCCACCGGTTTTCAATCATTATACCCACGTACTATAGAATCCAAACAATAAGTTCGGAGAATACTAAATTTGCAACAACTTTGAGAAACCAAGTTCAAGTTTGTGATGAGTGATTGACAAGGTTTACCTTCTGTGCGAAGGGGTCCCTCCGAAGGGCTTCGGAGGTGTTTACCGAAGGGTTCAGAGTTGGACTGGCTGCAACTATGCAGCGGAGTGTGTCTGTCGGAGGGGTCCACCAGAGCACGATGATATGTTTGTACCGAAGGGCTCGATACTTTGGGAGGTACACCGAAGTGTGTGCTGACAAGAAAACGTGCCCCGCATTTGGGTCAGTTCGACGATCCAAAAGTGGGCGGATACTTAGGGACAAGCCTAAGTGTAACACTACACCGACATCGCGTTCCGACTACCCTTAATCATGGTAAGGGGGGTGAACTAACCAGGTAATTAGATCACACAGAAATAATCCAATTAGCCGAAAAGAAATATATTAAGCAGAATAAATCAGCAAGCCGAGGGGAGCCTGACTGATTCAAAGTATATAGTGCGAAGGGTATCGCTGAAGGGTACCTTTGGCGTTTGGACTAATCTGACTGAAGGCAGGCTCCGAACAAATCTTGACGCGACAATCTCCTCTGAACAACAGGGTTCGGCGCGAAGTCTCTAACAAGATAAAACAACTCGAACGCAATGCGCGGGCGTGACTTCATCTGATGCGGGGTACAAAAGTGGTGAAGCTTGTCGTGATGAAGCCTGTTGCGAAGCTGCTGGCGCGTGAGACTCGATCAAACCGGCAATAGCTTGATGGTCTTGCACGGATAGTCGAACTAGTATTTCCGCCGAGGGGTGTTCTGGCAGCCTCCGAAACCAATCTCTTGGCTCTGGACACCTCCGGCGAAGTGGCTTCGAGTGTGGAAACCTGCAACAGAACAAATATCAAGTACCAATTCGGCCTAGGGACCGAATTTTGCTAAGTGTTGCACTAGAGAGTGAAGGTAGCAATCTGTTACCCAGATTAGCGGATACTTGACAGGCGAAGTAACAAGGCGATAGCAATCTATTATGTAGATTAACAGATACTTCACAAGCGAAGTAACAAGGATTACCACTATTCTGAAGTGGCCTTCGGAGGGCTTCCAGGCAAACCCACGAAGGTTGCAAAAAAGTAAAGGTAAAAGTAAAGGTACAGTTCAAAGCTAGGGCTTTGTGTTGATTTGTGTTGGGGGGTTAATGAACCAGCCTGACCCCTATATTTATAGGGGCTAGACTTCTAATCTCTAAGATTAATTTATTAAGATTCGGCCTAATCATGCGTAGGGATAAAATTAGGCAGAATTAGACTTAAACTCTATCTCTCAAAGCCTGCCCCAAGTGGGCCTTCGGCCAGGCCCGCCGAAGCCTGCTCCTCGTGCCAAAGCTTCGGCGAGGTGGGCCTCCGCAAGCCTTCGGGCCAAAGGTAGCAGGCCCGCTGGAGGCTTTCGAAGCCCATAGCTCCAATGGGCCTTCGACCCTGTAGGGATTCGGCCCGATCCAGGACATGTGTATTTTTGACCCAAATTACCAAAATTGATATTTTGACAATCTTACCCATTTAATGCCATTTTTGCTATCAACACATGACCCCCTGCCTTTTAGTGAACTAAGTGAACTAAAAGCATGATGGCTAATGACGATGTCTCCCATATCGGCCATTCGACACTTTCAAGCAGTTTGCCACACACTCGGGAAATACTTTTTCAAGTACCTGACATTCAAAGCTCTTTGAAATCGCTCTCCTTGTAGGGATTCTAACACATACACATTACCTATAGCGATCTCGGCTATTTTGAAAGGGCCTTCCCAACTAGGTGACCACTTACCAAATTTAGGTCTCTTAGTGCCTAAGGGAAAAATCGTCTTTCAAACCAAGTTGCCAACTTGAAACGATTTTGGTTTAACTTTCTTATTGTAGGCTCTAGCTACTCTTCTCTTGTCTATTTCTATAGCTTCTAAAGCCCTTAGCCTCTTATCGGTTACTTCTTCTACATTTTCCTTCAAAAGAGTCTAATATTCATCGACCGATAAGCCATCTTGCTTTAGAACTCTTAAAGAGCCAAGATCTACTTCTACAGGTAGAATGGCCTCTTGTCCATATACTAACTCATATGGACTAACTTTGGTAGCACCGTGCTTTGCAATTATACAAGCCCATAGTGCCTTGGAAAGCACTTCATTCCACCTCTTAGGAAACTCTTTGATTGTCCTCTTAATGATCTAAATCACAGTTTTATTACTAGACTCAGACTGACCATTGGCCTGAGCATAGTACGGTGAAGAGTTTACCAACTTGATACCATAAAGTTCAGAAAAGTCTCTCACTTCTTTGGAAATAAATGAACTACCTTGATCTGTAGTGAGAGTTTGGGGAATATCGAATCTATGTATAATGTGCTTCAAGATAAAATCAAGTACGTTTGGGGAATATTCTTGAGAGGCACGACTTCGGTCCATTTGGTGAAGTAGTGCGTTGCCATCAGCACGAACTGATGATAAATCTGGCCGATGAAGTCTAAACCCCAACCTCGAAACAGCCATGGCTTGATAATAGGGTTAAATAGTGAAGCAGGAGCTAGCTGAATATTTCCAAACTTCTAGCACGCTTCACACACTCTATAATATCTAAAACAATCCTCAGTCATAGTCGGCCAGTAGAAACCTGCTCTTTTGAGCATCCAACTCATTTTCTGGGCCGACTGATGAGTACCACAAAGCCCTTCATGGACTTCTCTCATAGCTACCTGGGACTGTTCATTGTCTAAACACCTTAAAAGTACTCCATCAATAGTTTAGCAATATAGTACATCATCTAACAACACAAATTTAAACGCTTGTCGCCGAACTTTCCGATCAACCCTTTGACTAGGGTTTCTCAAATACTGGACGATTGGAATTCTCCAATAGCCATTATGGACCTCCGGAGGGTTTGCTGACTCCTTTCCTAGAGTGATGTCTAAGCTGCTAATTTTGGAGTGCCCCGCAGGCCTTTCCCACTTCTGCCGAAGTCTGACTAGATCGGCCGTGTGGAGCCGATTAGGCCGAAGCCTTCCATCGGAGGGTTCCGGTTCCCGAAGACCTCCGCTGTCCAGCGGGTTTCGGTGTAGGGGCTCCAGCACGTAAGACCCTTCGGTGGACGAAGTGTTCCAACCTGAGGGTTCCAG
Organism: Zizania palustris; assembly: GCA_019279435.1. Classification (NCBI taxonomy): domain Eukaryota; kingdom Viridiplantae; phylum Streptophyta; class Magnoliopsida; order Poales; family Poaceae; genus Zizania; species Zizania palustris. Next base: position 50,756,443 of record JAAALK010000289.1, read on the forward strand.
CGCGCGGCACCCTCTGGTGGCTAGAGGGGTCCGACCCGGAGGGTTCGAAAGACCTCGTGCCGGCCTAAAACTTCTGGCTTCAGCAGTGAGACCAAGCATCGACTTTTCCTGTACAGAAAATTTACCTCTCCTGACTTGATAGCCAGACACTTGCTGAGCCAAATCATTTGCAATGGAATTGGCTTCTCTTAACACATGAGAAATTTTGAAGTCGTCAAAAGTAGTAATTATGTCTAAACATTTGTTCAAGTAACTATTTAGCAAGCCATTAAAACATTGGGCACTCTTAGCTACTTGTTGCACTACTAACAAAGAATCACCATATGCATGGACATGTTTAGTACCTATAGATTCTAGCAATTCAAGTCCTAGTAATAAGGCTTCATATTCAACTTGGTTATTAGTAGATGGAAATTCTAAACGGGTCGAGGTCTCAAAGTGCATTCTATTAGGTGATATGAGAACCACTCTGATACCTTGGCCACTCTTGCAATATTGTCACTCCAACTGACATCTATGTGGTGATCAACTATGAAATTAGCGACAATTTGACCTTTCATAGAACTTAGAGGTTCATAGCCAAATAATACTCAATCAAAGCGTAAGACCACTTTCCGATTCTTCCACTTAGAATCGGCTTTTGCAACATGTATTTTATAACATCGGTTTGGCAAGCGACAATACATGTAGTAGGGAGAAGATAGTGATGTAATTTGGTACATGCGTAGTAATGTGATAAACATAAGCTCTCCACAAACACGTACCTGGTTTCGGTGTCCAGCAGGTGGCGGCTCAAGAATGTGATGATGTACTCTTTTCCCTCCACCTCCTGGGTTAGCACGACCCCTATCACGCTATCTTCGCACGCAATGTATAGCCGAAACGGAATTCTGGCTTTTGGTGCTCTCACCACGGGTGGTGACGATAAGCACTCTTTAATTTATTCAAAGGCGCTTTGCTGACTTGCCCCCAAAATGAACTCGACTTCATTCTTTAGTCGTAGTATAGGGACAAAGGCATCAATTTTGCCAGACAAGTTAGATATAAAGCGACACAACTAATTAATCTTGCCTAGCAACTTCTGCACATCTTTCTTGCATGTTGGTGCTGCAAAGTTTCTAATATTCTCAAGCCTCTTAGGATAAATTTCTATACCTCTTTCGTGAATCATGAATCCTAAGACCTTGCCTGTCGACACGCCAAAAGCACATTTGAGTGGGTTCATTTTTAAGCCATACTATTGCATCCTATCAAAAGCAACTTTCAAATTGGCTAAATGGTTTTCTACAGCGTCCGATTTGACTACAACATCATCTATGTAAACTTCTAACATAACTCCTAACAAGTCATGAAAGATCAAGTTCATAGCACGTTCATATGTAGCGCCAGCATTCTTTAAACCAAAAGTCATAACAACCCACTCGAACAAGCTGACAAAACTGAGGCATCGAAAGGATGTCTTGTAGACGTCCTCTTCGGCCATAAAAAATTGATTATAACCAGCATTGCCATCAAGAAAACTTAGTACCTTATGTACTGAAGCATCGTTGATTAGCATGTCGGCTATTGGCATTGGATACTCGTGCTTCGGAGTGGCCTTGTTTAGATCCCTGAAATCAATACAAACTTGTATCTTGTTGCTCCCCTTCTTTTCTACAGGTACAAGGTTAGCGACCCATTCAACATACCTGCATGGCCTAATAAACTCAGCCTTGATTAATCACTCCACTTCTTCTTTAACTCGGTCATAGACGACCAAATTAAAGCAATGAGGAGGTTGTTTATAAGGCCTAAATCCAGATTTGGTAGGTAGCCGATGCTCCTCAGCTCACGGCTTAACCTAGGCATCTCGCTATACTCCCATTCGAAATAATCGACGTACGACCGAAGCAACTTTATTACTTCGGCCTTATCATTGGCCTGTAAATGTTGGTTTACAAAAATTGTCCTTGGGATGGTGCCATTGCCTATGTCAATTTCCTCTAAAGGATCGGCCGACGCAAAACATTTCCCTAATTTCTCTACTTCGCTAAAGTCTTCGATGGCCTTGGCAATACCATCTTTAGCAGACCGATATTGCTCTACACGAGACTTTAGCCAATCTAGATTACTTTTGCTAGACATGACTACTAATTCAGAAATAGCCGTGCTACACCAGCCGGCTTGACACTGGTACAAAACGTCCTCCCGACACGCTAACAAAGTCGTAATCCGAAAGATCCCTACCCTATATACATTCTACTTTGTTGTGGATGGCATAAATTGACACATCGGCTAATGCTACCTGGGCCTAAGTATCTGCGGGTATGACTTCTACCTCATCGCCGTCCCACTGAATTAGGCATTGGTGCAAAGTAGAAGGAATGCAACAGTTTGTGTGAATCCAATCACACCCAAGCAACACACGGTAGTTACCTTGCACGTCGACGACAAAGAATGCTATCAACAATGTCTTGTTACCTACTGTCAACTCCTTGGAGAGCATGCCTCTGGCCTCGGAACTCTCGCCATTGAAGACGTTGAGCATTAAGTTAGTTTTCTTATGGTCCTCCTCGTCCATGCCAAGTTTCTTCAATAGCGAGTAAGGCATTTGGTTAACAGTGGCACCATCGTCAACAAGCATCCTGGAGATCGGCTTCCCATTAATGTGACCCCTGACATAGAGAGGTTTTAAATGGCGAGCCATATCCTTGGGTTTTTCAAAAATAGCATTGCACGGGCCGAGGTTGAACTGAGCGACCTCGTCCTCATCCTGTGGTAGGGCGAACTCGGCGGGTAGCATGACGATGTTGATGTCCATCGCCTGGGGTGCGAGTCCCTTAGAGACAGGTGAGTAGTCGTCGTTGAGCATGTCGTCGTCGTCGCTCAGACTAGGAGCCGGGTTGGTTATCTCAACCGGCTTGATCCTCCATACCTATCTCATTATTAGCCAAGGGCGGATTTCCTCAAAGATGGTGTCTCGCTCATCCTCGGCTTTCTTCTCGTGCATATCCAGTGCCCGTAGGCGTTGCAGATGCCTTTTCTGTGATTTGGACATACTTGGAGGTGCCCAAGATGGTTGTGGCTTGGTACTAGGCACCATGGCCTTGTTCCTATTATTTTTGGTCGAAGGGGTATTACCCAGATCGGCCCTGCATGTTTCATAATCGTAGGGGCCTTCGCTGTGGACCGTACCGATCGGACCGGCCTCATCTGGCCGATCGGACAAGGCTCTTTCGCTAGCTCCGGCTGGAGTGGGGGACTTACCTCTGTCAGGCTTCGGCGAAGGGGCCTTCGGGATTGGGACTTCCTGAGACACTATTCTGACTGTGATAGCTTCGGACTCCCTGTCCTTTGCCTCTTCACGTTTGTCTCCCTTGGCTCCATCCTGTGCGAGTCGATTTGGAGGTACTACGGACAACCTATGAACAATGCCTCCCTCCATCGCGTCTGTTTGTCCCTGCCAGTTATAGTACTTCGAAGGAAAACAAGGGACAATGTCATGTTGTGGAGGGTGCTCTGATTGTGATATGTACGGAGCCCACGGGGTCCCCACCCAATTGTATGGCGGAGGCATCGGTGGCTCAAGTGGCTTCGCCCACTATGAGCCAAACCCATTACCCAGAGGGGGGCTCGACCAGGTCAACGGTATCTCAGATCATATCAATGAGGGGTCCTGCCAGGATAGAGGTACGTTCGGCCATTGCCGGCCGAAGCCTCCTGTCGGAGGGTTCGTCTAGAGCAGAGCTTTGTTCAGCCATTGGGGTCCGAACTCGTTCTATGTGGAGCACGACCATTAGGGTCCGAGGCCATTGTATGGAGGGTTCGACCACTAGGGTCTGAAGCCACCATAGGGGGTGTTAGGTCACTGTGGCCCGAAGTCATCAAGCGGAGGGTTCGGCCACTGTGGTCCGAAGCCACCATGCGGAGGGTTTGGCCTCTGTGGTCCAAAGCCACCATGCGGAGGGTCCATCCACTGTGGTCTGAAGCAACCCTCTGATTGCTTTGGCCCCTTCGGTTGACTTAGCCTTTTTGCACAGGGGCCTATCTCCTTAACTTTCCTTTGGTGTTTATTTAGCAGCATCTGATAAGTCACCTTTGGCTTCTTGCGAGCCCTAGCCGAAGGAGGCATGCTAACATTCTGTTTCCACACTCCTACTTCAGGGTTCTTAGGTATGAGTGTGCGTGTACGTGATTCTCCAATAACGATCGCTTTCCCTTTAGTTGACTTGGCCTGTTCTGGCTAAATCAACACTCTCTTTTCGTTGAGATCGACGATGTTCATGGGAAAGGGGTTTTTGTCCAGCTTCATCTTCGGACTAGGGTCTATCTTCAATCATCCTTCCTCTATGGCCGATTGAACCTGTAGACGAAAAAACATTGTAGTCGTTAGTATAATGTGAATGCGAATCATGCCACTTACAGTAGGGGTGCTTCTTTAGCTCGTCGGCAGATGGAATGAATTGGCCTTTAGGCAACCTGAGAAGCTGGTTCTTCAAGAGGAAATCAAATATTTTATCACACTTGGTTATATCAAATGAGTACTTGACTTCGCTAGGCCAATTCTTTGTGGGAGACGACCGTAACTCGGAGCAAGTAATAGGTTTGCTCTTAGCATTCCAAACCCATTCGGGTGCGTACATGTCAGCCGAATCTTCTTCCTCTTCCGATTCTTCCTCGTCGGAGTGTTCCATGACGTGGACCTCAGCCCTAGGCTTGTTAAACGTCTTAATGAACCTTTTATCCTTGGCTTGGCCTTCCTAGACCAGAGCCTGTTATAAGATTTGGTGAACTTCTAAAAAGTGTTGGTTGTCTAGTCTCTCTTTAATTTCAAAACGCAACCCGCTAAAAGCTAGATCTGGCAAATCCCTTTCCGAAATATTAAGACTAAAACATCGATTTCTGGTATCTCGAAAGCGCTTGATATACTCAGATATGCTCTCGCTAGATTTCTGTCTAACCGATGTCAAGTGTAAGCCTAAGTTCTATTTCACCCATGTAGAAGTAGTCATGGAATTTTTGTTCTAATTCGGCCCATGTTTGGATAGAGTTCAGCGGGAGCACCAAAAACCAAGTGAAAGCGGTGCAGGATAGTGAGAGAGAAAATAGTCTAAGTTTTAAAGCACCCGACCAACTAGCTTCTCCACATTGTGCTAAAAACTGACTGACATGCTCTAGTGTAGTTTTGTTACCCTCACCATTGAACTTGGTGAATTTAGGGACTCTATAGCCACGGGGGTAAGGTATCATGTCGAAATGATTGGGGTACGACTTCCAGTAAACCCTAGCTCGACCCCTAGGTACGAAGCTAGTGCACTCCCTAAACAGTGTGTGGATCCGCTCCTCAATGTCATCCTGGGCAACTGTCTGCGCGCGTCTCTCGTGTGGGGGCGTGACACGTGGTGGGATGTCAGCGTGTCGGCCACGGGTTTCTTCCTCATGCACTAGCTTGAGACGTACGACGTGTTCGGGCCTATGCGCGTGTGCATGTGGCATGGGCAGCGTGGGCAAAACTAGTGCTGGTGTAAGTCTAGGCGGCACATCGTAGGCGGCGCTAGTCTGGCTGTAAGTATAGTGATTGGTCTCGGCCATGGATATTGAGGCCGGAGATGTAATGGCTTTGCCGGTACTACCGTCAGTTCTACTATAAATGTGATTTATTGGAGGTATGCTAGCAATAGGAGCTAGAGGCATGGCCTCGGTAAAGCCCAACCTTCTAAGCGTCGCCTCTACCTGAGAGCTAACTGCCGAATCTAAACGGTTGGCTAGGGAAGCGCTAACAGCTTGGTCTACTGATGTGGCTATTTTTTGCTCAATCTCAAGATAAACGAGGCAATACTAGTGTTACCTAGATTCGAGCGAGGTCAGGGAGGTTACGTCGTGCTTGATGAAGCATGTGCGTGTCTTGACGTAGCTCCCAAGCATTAGGTTTCGGAGTGCCTTCATCTTTGCCTCGATCGTTGCTCGGTCTTCCGCGAAAATATCTTCAAGGGTAGGCGTCATGATGTTCCAGTTGTCGATATCCGTGCCTCCCATGGGATCCATCGGCGATGTAGACGTAGTAGTCATCGTAGACATACCGGCGGCCGATGTAGATGTACTCATCATGTTGGCATAGCCCTCCCCAGTGGAGTCGCAAAAAGTGTGTTGACATAAAAATGTGCCCCCGCACTTGGGTCAGTTGGATGATCCAAAAGTGTGCGGATACTTAGGGACAAGCCTAAGCGTAACACAACACCGACGTTGTGTTCCGACTACCCTTAACCGTGGTAAGGGGGGTGGAGATGCTGGGTAATTAGATCACACAGAAATAATCCAATTAGCCGAAAAGAAATATATTAAATAGAATAAATTAGCAAGCCAAGCGGAGCCTAACTGATTCAAAGTGTATAGTGTGAAGGGTATCGCCAAAGGGTACCTTAGGCATCTGATGCGAAGGGTCCCGCCGACGGGTGCCTTCGGCGTTCGGACTAATCTGACCGAAGGCAGGCTCCGAACAGATCTTGACGCGACAATCTCCTCCGAACAACAGGGTTCAGCGTGAAGTCTCTAACAAGATAAAACAACTCGAACGCAACGCGCGGGCTTGACTTCGTCTGACGCGGGGTACAAACGTGGCAAATCCTATCATGACGAAGCCTGTTGCAAAGCGTGCTGGCGCATGGGACTCGGTCAAACCGACAATAGCATGATGGTCCGGCACGGATAGTCGAAGCAGTATTTCCACCGATGGGTGTTCTAGCAGCCTCCAAAACCAATCTCTTGGCTCCGGACACCTCCGGTGAAGTGGATTCGAGCATGGAAACCAGCAACAGGACAGATATCAAGTACAAATTCGGCCCGGGGACCAAATTTTGCTAAGTGTTGCACTAGAGAGTGAAGGTAGCAATTTATTACGCAGAATAGCGGATACTTCAAAGGCAAAGTAATAAGGCGATATCAATCTATTACGTAGATTAACGAATACTTCACAAGCAAAATAACAAGGATTAACGTACACTGTTCCAAAGTGGCCGTCGGAGGTCTTCCAAGCAAACCCACGAAGGTTGCAGAAAAGTAAAGGTAAAAGTAAAGGTACAGCTTCACCCCTATATTTATAGGGGCTAGACTTCTAATCTCTAAGATTAATCTGTTAAGATTCGGCCTAATCATGTGTAGGGATAAAATTAGCCAGAATCAGACTTAAACTCTATCTTTGAAATTGTAAAATCCCAAGAATTAAAAATAAATAAAATAAGGAAAATAAATTTTCAGGAAATAGAAAGGATTATTTAATTAAGGAAAAGGCTAAGAGAACCCTATTAAAGCCAAACAAGGGGAAATACTTCAAACTTTAACTTGAGAAATTTATGGAGGAATCTAGAGGCCAAGAAACAATTTTGAGAATTTTTACAAATTTTAGCAACAGTTATTCAACCTCTAAACAAATAAATGATTTTATGGAAATATTTTAAATCAAAAACACACTTAATTCCCTGTTGGGCCACAACCCTCAAAGCTCCTTAGCCCAGCCATACCCACTGCCTGAGCCACCACCATGTGGAGCCCGCCATACCCTAGCCCGCTCGTCAGCCACTCCCCCCTTGCCTTCGGTCTCTGGCATCTGTGGCCCGCCTGTCGGCGCTGTTGGCTTCGCGCTCGGCCGCTGACAGGTGGGGGCCGCCTGTCAGGGCATTTGTCTCTGATGGAAGGGGATCCCCCCTTCCATACCCATCGGCCACCCTTCCAAATCCGCCACCGGTCGCCGCGTGACACCAAATTGAGCTCGAGATCTGGTTCCCCTCATGCCGGTGATCTATTTCCCCCAATTCCCACGCGCTATCGTCCTGGATGGCAAGGAATCAAAGCTTTTGGCAAGTTCGCCGAAGACCTATGGAAGGCCTCGGTTCCCTTCCCGTTACTCGCCGGTGAGCCCCCTATTTAAACCCTACCGAACGCCGCACTCCGCCCACACCCCGTAGCCCGAGCTAGAGCGAAACCAGGAGCATCACCGCCCGATATCTGGCTTTGTCTCCTGATCCACCTCCGACCGCCGCTCACCGCCGCTTCAAGCCCCCACCAACCACGCCGTTGCCACTGTTGGGATCCCCGTCGACCACCTATCACCGGCCTCCCCTCCGTTGGCCGTGAGCGCCACTAGACCACCGCCGCCATCGTAGACCCGAAGGTCCCCTTCGTCTACCCCTCGCCACCGGTCGTCGTCAGTCGCCCATCACCTCCGTCTCAGGTACGGTCGTGACCCCCAGGCTCTCCTCTTCCCGTTTTTGCCAAGATCAAGGCTGTAGCCCCCTCGTCGCCGCCGTCGCCGCCGCGCCCGAGCCCACCGGAGTCGGGGATGAAGGAGGGTATAGGTCCCTTAACGCGTGCTGTGCCAGATTGAATCCTGGCCGCACGATCACGATCGGAGTGCTTAGATTAGCCCTTGATCCCTGCTGAAATGGTATGGAGCGCTGTGGGCCGTCGGTTTCCACTTAACGATCCCGAGCGCACGCCGTCCGTTGGATCTATATCCAACCGCAGCCACGCGTCTGGCTCACACGCGCAGTCAACGGTTCACGGTGAACCTGGTTCACCGTGGACCAGAGACTGATTTCTAGTTTATATAAAAATCTAGAAATTGATTTAAACTTTGAAAAATCATAACTTGCTCATTTTAATTCCAAATTTCACAATTCAAATTTTGTTAAATCTATCTTTTTATCCTCTACAGATTTATGCCATAAAAATAGTATGTTACTTTGGAACAAAATATTCTTATTAAATAAATGAATAAAGACCCCTTTAGGAATAAATTGATATTTCATGAAATAAATCAGGAAAATCCCTAAAAATTAACCCTTAATATATTGACCCTAACTTTAGAATATTTAGGGTTTTATTCCTTTGTTTAAGACCATAAACTTGTATGTATATGTTTTGTAATGTTTTTATTGTTTATTGAATGTTGTGTTTAATTTTTCCATATCGAGAATACTACGATACCGTCGAGGATCTGGAGTACTACCCCGAGGTTCCACTGTCACCATTTGCTGATCAAGGCAAGTCACAACCCCCATTTTGATCATCATTGAGCCCCTATTTTAATAAATTATCGCTATAACTTATAGGATAGTATTGCATTAGTCTAATATCAAAATCCCTACAAATTATATGTATTAGATCCCTGCCCTTGTGTGTGAACCCAAGCCATGCTTATTGAGCCTAAACTCCTTGTCACTCTACAATATTATATTAGCTAGTGTCTAATGTACCGACACAACTGCTATAGGATAAAAGAACGAGTCATAGATAGTTGGATTCTACTATATGATTTTCTCCCGTTATTCTCGTCTCTGGATTCTGTTGGAGTCGGCTATGTTATAAGTATGATGGGTTCCAAGTGCAAGCTAGGTCATTGGTTGGTCGCACCCGGGGCACTATAAGGACCGGTCTATGGGATTTGTTGCAAAACAAACTCGTACTAACCACAAGTCTAGTGGGTAAGTCCTAACTGGAGGTAAGGATCGTACCAACTTGAAGCACCATAGTGGAGGGGGCAAGGGGCAACCTGCGGGTGACTTGTACCGATGAGGCTCAAGGGGGGTATGGTGTTGGCCCGAAGTGACTGGGGCACCATATGAAACCTATAAGAGGGCATTATCGAATTGGTGCGTTCCATGTTGAAGGTTTTCGCATGAATTTCTCGTGACAGGAGTCATTTAACACACTCCGGTGTGCGGGAAATATGTGCCTTGTGGGTACAGTAGTACACCTCTGATCAGAGTTTAAATCTTTTCGAAAAGTCGAGCCCACGGTCAAGGGCGGGTTGTGTGACTTCCCGCAGTTAGTTTACTTTTGTATGAATGATCGTGAGTTTCATGGCATGTAAGGACTATTGAGCGAGGGTGGGCTGACTATACCCCTCAAGTTAGAAGATGATGCATATACTCATGTTTAATTTTCTGTACTAATAATCTGATTACATTAATTGCTTTACAAATATGCTTTTCCGCAAAAAAAGCCACTACCTCCCTTGTTATTACCTTGCATTATAATTGCATTCGGTGGCTTGCTGAGTATGATTGTACTAACAACAAGTCTAATGGGTAAGTCCTAACTGGAGGTATGGATCGTACCAACTTGAAGCACCATAGTGGAGGGGGCAAGGGGAAACCTGCGGGTGACTTGTACCGACGAGGCTCAAGGGGGGTATGGTGTTGGCTCGACGCGTCGGGGCACCATATGAAACCCATAAGAGGGTGATTATCGAATTGGTGCGTTCCATATGGAAGGTTTTGGCACGAGTTCCCGTGGTATGTGTCATCTCGTTACACTTTGGTGTATGGGATGAGTGCGTGCCTTGTGGGTACAGTGGTACACCTCTGATCAGAGTTTAAATCTTTTTGAAAAGTCGAGCCCATGGTCAAGGGCGGGTTGTGTGACTTCTCGCAGTTAGTTTACTATTGGTTGAATGTTTGTGTTATTCATGGCATGTAAGGACTATTAAGTGAGGGTGGGCTGACTGTACTCCTCGAGTTAGAAGATGATGCATATACATGTTTACATTACAGTATTAATAACTTGATCACATTAACCACTTTACAAATATGCTTTTCCGCAAAGTTAGCCACTACCTTCCTTGTTATTACTCTGCATTACATATGCATCTGGTGGCTTGCTGAGTATGATTGTACTCACCCCCGTTGACTTACAAAACCAGCGCCCGTCTACTACGAGGAAGATGAAGGTCTGGAGTAGTGACCCAGTCAAAGCGAGACTGGAAGGAGGCGTTCATCTAGGACTATTATTTTATTAGTTTCAATTTACTTTAACACTTTTGTACTAATTTGGTCTACGAACCATGAATGATTGCTGTATTGTACATAGTCGTGTGATGAACATCTTGTTTTTATTGATTTTCTATGGAATTTCAATAAAGGTCCGGATTTATTAAATCTGGGCGTTACAAGATGGTATCAAAGCCGACTTGATTGTAGGAAGACAAACAGACCTGACCCTAGGACTTATATTAACCGTATTTTCTTACAAACTACTTACTACCTCATCTTTCAGAGTTTTTTACAAAAAATCCTCTCTTTTGTAGATGTCGATTCATACCATGAGTGGGACTCTCCGCGATGAGGCTGGCTTCGTCCGCGAGCTCCGCATGCTCATCAACTTCCTCATATTCGAGCACGAGCCTGCGTTCCACGGGATCTTTCCCAATGTGAACGAGAGCTAATGCGAGGTCACAGTCATCATCCGTCCCTCCACCACGCAGCCCGCATTCTACACCCACGGAGTCGGAGGGCCTTTCTTCGTGGTGGCCAGCCAGCGCGCCGCTCTTCAGGCCCTTTCCGAGCTGCGGGTGGTCTACAACGGCCAACTCCTCGACACCGCCTACCTAAGGATAGCTAGGGAAATTTGGACTACACTCACTATTTTTCATAAGGCTCTACATAGAAAAAGGCTAGGCGCCAAAGCACATACAATCAACAGTATTAACTGTTTGTGCAAGCGCCTGGTTAATCTATAGATGCCATGTTTTCTCGCTTTGACGCAATAGTGAGTAACTTGCGGTCCAATTGGATGCTTGCTTACAATGATCATGATAGGTCTATCAAACTTCTCTATGCTCTCGATCGTAGCATATGGGAATTGAAGATATCTAGCATTGAGGAGTCCACAAGATATGACACACTGACCTGTGATGAACTCTTGAGCAAGCTGAAGTCCATAGAGTTTGCCAAGGCATCTCTTGTAGTGCACAGAAACTCTTTGCCTCACCCCTTGGCACTAGTTTCTGGCTCTAGCTATGGCACCACTACAAAACCAAGTTCATCTGGCACTTGTGTTCTTGCCGGTGGATTTGCTTTGTCCTCCTTGGTCTTCATTACTAAGGAGTAGGTGGATACTCTGGATGATGAAAAGCTTGCTCTCATTGCTAGGAGATTCACCCATTTTCACAATGAGAGATGGGATCAGAGGAGAAGTAGATTTAGTGGTTGTTTTGAGTGTGGTGACACTTCTCACATCAAGGACAATTGTCCTAAGCTCAAGAGGAGAGACGAGAGTGAGCGCCCCAAACACTACAAAAAGGATAGGAAACCCTATGTGAACGGTAAGTGCAGCAAGGTGGCTAAGAGAGTAGCTAAGGCCGCTGCTAGAGCTTTTGTCGTGGCACTTAGCGACATTGGCACATCCTCAACTAAAGAGTCGATCTTTGATGAGGAGTGTTGGCGTAAAAAATTACGCTAACAGGTTCTCTGAGATCAAGAATGGACAAACAGTGAGCTTGTGCTTAAGGACTATCTCAACCCTCTGAATGGATAATAGCTTAAGTAGTCCGAATGTGTGTATTAGAATAGCTGAGTCTTCCCCCCTCGTTACAGGGTGAAGAGGGGGGTATTTATAGGCAAAAATGTCTAAGGAAAAGACCTATTTACCCCTTGATTACAACCGACATAGTGGAAACTATTCGGTACCCTGAACAGGGTTAAAATGGTAAAATCCATCCGAGGTAAGTGGATAAGCCAAACATCTTATCAATCCTGTCGCTCTGCTTCAGAGCCTCATATCTTGCGGAAGGCTCCTTTGGACTTCAGATCGAGGCACCCTTCGGCTTAACACCTCCACCTTCGAGTATGAGCCCATCAGCTCCGAAGCTTAGTAAGTCTTTTTGAACTATTAATCTCTAAGTCCTGAAAGTGAAGCATTTTCCTCTAACAAGGAGGAAGAGTCTCCAAGGAAGGAGGAGAAGAAGGAGAAGAATGCAAGGGATTTCACTGGCCTTTGCTTCATGGCCAACAACACTCACATCGGCGATGAGCTTGTCTCATCTGAGGTACCACTATCCTATGACCAACTTTCCATTAAAGTTTATGAACTGAATGAAGTAGTTCTAGGTCAGGATAGATTACTTGTTCAGGACGCTAGAGATAGAAAAGACCTTAGACTTAGGCTAGAATCTGTTTCTACTGATTATGCCATGCTTAAGTCTAAAATTGATGATGCTGAATGTGAATCTTGCACTGTTGTCATGAGTGAGCTTGCTCAGTTGAGTTCTGTGCATGCTCAAACTATTGATGAGCTTGAGACTGCACAGAAGCAGCTGTTGGTGGTGGAGTCTAGACCTATCTCTTCCGATGCTTGTTCAAACTGTCCTTTATTGATTGATAGCATTAGTTTGAGAGACAAGCATGTTAAGGAATTAGAGGATAGATTGGAGAGTGTTGAGTGTTCTAAGGATGTACAACCTGCTTGTTCCACCTGCATCACCGTTAAGGACCAACTCAGTTTTGCTAGAGGGCAAGCTAAAAATCTTATGACTGAAAATGAATACATTCTTTCTGTGGTTAACAAATGCACTAAGGGAAAGGGTAGGATGAATTTGCTCTTGGTCAAGACCAAGATGTGTGCTGATAGGGTGGGGTTAGCTCTAGGTTTGGGTTTTGAGAAAACTACTTCAGATAGTAAAAATAAAACTGTTTTTATCTCACCCACTACCTTAGAGAAAGAAAGAGCCTAGTTAGACACTACTTCAACCAAAAAGCCTACCCAAACTCCAAAGAAAACTCCTCCTGCCAAGAAAAATCCTCCCAAGAAGAACCCTCTGAAGAAACCCAAGGAGCCTATTCCTTTGACCCCTGAGAGTGCTCCTAGGAGAGTGTTTCACTCCTCTTACTGCCAGCGGGCGGGTCACTTGGTTGGGTTTTGTTTCCGTCGCATCAAGGATGAGCGACGTTCTCAGGCGTTGAGGTTCTAGGACATGCATTACCCACCTCTAGGTATGCATGAGTCTAAGTTTTACTCACGTCCTATTTACGATGCTCCCCGATCTTCTTGGATAGGTTTTGCCCTTCGTGGTGTTCACCATGTTTCATATGGTGCTAGACCTCGTGTTAGTGGCTTTGTACCTCGAAAGGTTGGGAGATCTTGTCATGTGTCTGAGTTGCATCATGTAGGTAGACCTTGCACTTTGCATCACCCCACTGTACCTATGCATAGACAATCTACTTTTACTATGCCCACTGCTCGTAACTCTCAGTGCTGGATGCCTCATCATATTTTCACTCACCCCTGCCTAGAGCGATCGAGGTTTTCTCATTTTGTGTAGGTGACAGACCGAGGCTTGGAGGGCATATGGATCATGGACTCTAGTTGTTCGCGCCATATGACCGGGAATGCAGCATGGTTCTCCAGCCTCACCACAACCAAGCAAAAGGAGCAAATCACCTTTGGCAACAACCGAAGAAGCAAAGTGAAAGGTAAAGGTGTGGTAAGAATCAATTCGTATTTCACTCTCAAAGATGTTGCTTTGGTTGAAAACTTGCGATACAATTTGCTTTATTTATCCCAGTTGCTTGATGAGGGCTTCAAAGTGTGATTTCACCGCGATACTTTGCAAGTACTCAATTCTGATGGCGTTTTGGTTTGTATGATCTTCATAGTTGGGAGAGTTTTTGGAGATGATTTTTCTGAGTCACCTGGTTCTTCTAATTGCCTTGTTGCACATTCGATGTCTGAGCTTTAGAAGTGGCATAGGAGACTAGGGCATACGAGCTTTTAGTTTCTCACTCGTTTGAGTACCCTAGGTCTGATTCGAGGATTACCCAAGCTCAAATTTGAGAAAAATTTTGTTTGCGCTCCTTGTCAACATGGGAAAATGATTGCCGCCTCACACTCACCAATCACTATGGTGATGAATGAACAACCCGGAGAGCTTCTCTATATGGACACTGTAGATCCTTCCCGGGTTAGTTCTTTAGGTGGCAAATGGTATGTTCTTGTCATTGTCGATGATTTCTTTCGCTACTCTTGGGTCTTCTTTCTGGCTAGCAAGGATGAAGTGTTTTCACTCTTTCAGAGCTTAGCTTTGAGACTTTTCATTGAACTTCACGGTGCATTGAAATTCATTCGAAGTGATAATGGCACCGAGTTCAAGAATAATCTCTTTGTTGACTTTTGCATGGAGCATGGCATAGAACATCAATTCTCTGCTCCGCGGGTTCCTCAACAAAACGGTGTTGTTGAGAGAAAGAACCGCACTTTGGTTGAGATGGCTAGGACAATACTCGATGAGCACAAGACTCCTAGAAAGTTTTGGGCTACGGCCATGAACACTGCTTGTTACATATCAAACCAGATTTTCTTGCACTCAATCTTGAACTTAAACTCTTACGAACTACGTTTTGGGAGACAACCCAAAGTTACTCATCTTCGAGTATTTGGATGTCGATGTTTTATCCTAAAACGTGGAAATTTGGACAAGTTTGAGTCGTGTTCTTTTGACGGGATCTTTTTGGGTTACACTACTCATGGTCATTCATATCGTGTTTTCAATTTGGAAACTAACACCGTCATCGAGTCATGTGATGTGACTTTTGATGAATCAAACCCCTGTGTTAGCTCTTCTTTTGAACATGCAAGTCAACATGATATGGAGCAGATAATCTTTGAAGATGAAGATCCTAAAGCCTTCAAGGATGATCCCCTACTACCCTCGACATCGATTCCCGAAGACAACCCCGCTTTGACCACTTCGGCAAGAGGCCCCGAAGCTTCTACCTCGACATCGGTCATCTTCGACCATTGTCCAGCACAAGTCGAGGGGGAGACTGCATCTCGTCGCGAGGCTCCTCATCACATCCAAAGAATGCATTCTCCCGAGCAGATCATTGATGAGCTTGATCAAAGGGTAACTCATTTCTCATGCCCATTTCATTGATTCTGCTTTTGTTGCTTCTTTTGAGCCCTTAGATGTGAGTCATGCACTTTCTGATTCTAGTTCAATGCCATGCATGAAGAACTTGAAAATTTTGAGAGAAACCAAGTTTGGACTTTAGTTGATCCTCCACCTAATGTTCATTTTATTGGAACTAAATGGATTTTCAAAAACAAACAAGGGGAGGATGGGTCTATTGTTAGAAATAAAGCTAAATTTGTAGCTTAGGGTTTTTCTCAATTGGAAGGGATTGATTTTACCGAAACTTTTGCACCTATTGCTCGTCTATAGGCCATTAGAATTTTGCTTGCTTTTGCTACATCCTGAGATTTCAAACTTTACCAAATGGATGTGAAAAGCACTTTTCTTAATGGCTTCATAGATGAAGATGTTTATGTAAAACAACCCCATGGCTTTGAAAATCCCAGATACCCCCATAAAGTTCTTAAACTTCATAAGGCTCTTTATGTACTCAAGCAAGCCCCTCGGGCTTGGTATGATCGACTTAAGTCTTTTCTTCTTGAGCGAGCACTACTACAAAGCGATACTGTAGCGGCGAGCAAAACCGACCTGTAGTGGTGGGCATCCAGTCCACCACTGCTCTAACGCCACTGCTATCACTGGTTAGCAGTGGCGGGCAGAGTGCCCGCCACCGCTGTGTCAACAGTGGTGGCGAGCGCGCTGACCTCATCTGCCCGCCACTACTATTGATAACAGCAGTGGCGGGCAGATGAGGTAAGCGCGCCCGCCACCACTGTGTCAACAGCAGTAATGGGCGCACTGACCTCATCTGCCCGCCACTACTGTAATCAATAGCAGTGGCAGGCAGATGATGTCAACTCGCCCGCCACCACTGTGTCAACAGTAGTAATGGGCGCGCTGACCTTATCTGCCCGCCACTGCTGTGTATAACCCATAACATAGAATGTTGTGATCCATAATTCACAGTCCCACAAACCAAAACACAGAAATTATATGCTTCACACAGCCATCCACATACACAGCAGCAAAACATCCACATATCCACATACACATCCACAACAGCAACACATCAACACAACAACCATCCATCTCACCAATTTACAAAAATTTACAAAGTTTACATTATATGCTTCGCACAGCCATCTACATACACAGCAACAACAACGACACATCTCATCAATTTACAAATTTACATTTCATCACACATCAAGTCTAAAAAGTTTACATCTATCAAAATTTCAAAATTAACCATTGTTTCACAAATACATGCTCATGCGGTTTATGTTTTATTGGAAGGCCAACTCATATCTTGGTTTGCCTTTTCATTCTTCCGGCCCAATAATACAGAGTTGGATCCTTGGCCACTTCACTCTCAGGATCGAACAATGCTCAAAGCTCATGAAGAATCTCATGCATCGTGAAGCGGCACATCCTTGATACGATTCCGTACATTTGTGATTCTGAGAGTTGGCTCTTCTAGGCAACGGTTGATGGACCTGACGCCTGCATACGTAACATATAAGTACATACGCTGCAAGTTATATTAGATTAACACACAAGAAATCAACTTACTTCTTTAGTATCCTCAGATACTGTCCGCCCAAACTTTCCTAACTTATTGCTCATGAAATCACAAGTATAATAGCCGTAGTGCACGGAACCAAGAGATTGTTTGTGATACTTCAAAATAGACAAAGTTAGAACGATATATAGTTTGGCTTTATCAATTGAATTAAGAAATTTAAAAATATAATATTACCGGATAGTTGGTTCTGATAAGCATATCTTTCAGCCTCTGTGGATCATGTGGGCCACCTAACTTTTCCACGTAGTATTTGTATGCACTCTGAATAACATTTAATATATCTTGATATTCTTTTT